>JAYKQN010000020.1:8392500-9592500 GCA_036785175.1 Eupleurogrammus muticus | reverse complement strand
CGTGGTTAAATCTGTATATGCGAGGATGCAAACAAAGGGAAAAACTGTTTTACGCCACAAAGACGCAGAGGCGGCATCGTAGCGACAGGATGAATGAACACACTGTACACTGTAGTACTACGCAGGGCTCATCCTGACATTGTGTTCTTGTCATTTTATGGCGTTTTGTCCTGACCAATCAGTCACGAGTGACACCTCTGTCCCGCCGACGTGGCTCGCAGACGACATGGAAGCTGCAGATGATTTAGGAGTTGTTATTTCTGTAGGTTGACTTACAACAACCCGAACAGCTGTGTCAATGTCATCCACGTTTGTTGCCGTTTCTCTGCTGCGATTTGCACAGATGTAGCGATTTGGTTCGGTGTTTGGAGGATGCATGCGATGTCTCCTTGTACTTAAGGGGCACGGACAAGGCAACTTTTCACATTGTTATTATTAATTTTTTTGGCAGGATCCCTTGCTTTTCTTTGAAGAAGAACTAGTGTTGCAGTGAATTATATAGACTGAGACCAGGATGAAATGATAGTATAATGAAGTGACTGTACAGATCATTTACTAGAGGAATCCATCTACTCTGATGCTGAGTCTCAGTCACAGCTTCCAGCTATTGGTTGTATTACCATCTGCATTAAAACGGTTTGAAGAGAGTTTAACAGCCACAACTTTCCTTTTATCCAAAGGACAAATCAGTTTCCCTTTATACACTATGACATGGAATAACGGTAGGAGGCTCATTTCCATAGAATCATAACACTGCCATAGTGTTTAATGTCAGCCCATGATTTCTAAAGGGATATGTTAAAGGCTGGGTTCCCGTGAATTACCAAATAATAAAAAAAAAAATTGGTTATGATGGTTAACTATGGTCCTTATATGGGTAGTACCTTTATGTGAATGTCATAATCTGAAGCTAATGTGGCTTTATCCATCCGAATGAGGCAAATCAAGTGAACAATGTTCATAGTTGCAGTCATTTTAGTGCCAGAGTTATTTTTTTTGGTTCCGATTCTCCCACCAGAGCTCAGGGAATTCAATGCTAAAAAAGACTGTAAATGGCAGATATCCACAAGATGTGACTAACTCACACTGCCTCATGAAAAAGTAACTAATAGTATAAGTAGCAGTAACATAAACCTTGGATCAATATTAATATATATATTTTTTATCAGAATGAGAACTAAGATGAGAAACCTCATTTGAAGGGGGGGTTTAATAGCCGGTATATACAAGAGAAATGTATATTGGAACCTGTCATGTGGAAATATTGTGATTTAATACAGGAAAAAAAAGAGGCTCGTACATGTTCCACCCAGACCACGTCCCCTAAACACTGCCTGTGAACATAAATCTCGCCTGCGATCACGTTGACGTCTGCAACACAAACGGGGTCTTTAAACATGCTTCCTATGAGATCTGGTTCTTGCGGTTAATATATCTGGATTTCCTAAAATGTCTCCCCCTGTCAAACTCTGTGACGAATAATGCAAACAAAGCAGTGAGATTTGTGATCTGTTGTGGCAGGAGAAGGACGTTTAATGGAATAAAACCAGCCCCAACCCCGGAGCAGGGAAGTTTCTTCCTGATCCCTGTTCATCTCTGTATCTGTACAAAGCTTCAAATGATACGAGCTGCAAAAGCACATTTTACCTATTGTTATGTTCACTGCTGATTGCAATGCTACAATATTACATAGCTCTGTTTATACATTTCTTACCAATATGTGTGCATGTGTTTACAAGTGAAAGCCCATTTTTTTCTGCTTTTCAGGTAATTTCACTCATTGATTACAATCCCAGCTGTTCACACAATTCTTTATTTTAGTCATCTTATATTTTTAATTGTGCATCCATTTTTTTTTATTTTGTATGCCAATAAATTCCTTCTGAATTGACCCATTTTGGTTCCCTCTCTTACTCAAAATCGTGATCCCATACAGTGTGAGAAGCCTGCCAGTCAAATACTGTGTCATCAGCTTATCACTGAAGCCATCGCGGCGACGGATTCATCAGTCTTCGCGGGACGTGGCCTGTTCATTATCAGTGAATTGATAACCGCGCTGTGCTTTTCTACAGGTAACATGAATATGCATTTCCTTATCATTCATTATCCCCAGAGGTCACACTTTAGCGGGCTTGTTAGACCGCTTTCCAGGTTGCAATCTGTCACATTGACCGAATGACGCCTTGGCAGTCCTTGCTTCACTTCATCCCCACAAACTGTTGGCATCGCAGCCGTTAGCTGCAGACCTTCCAGCCCGGGAGCTGATGACAGAGGCAGATAAATGGACCACACTGCAACAGCAGCACGTCTACACACCTACTGTACAGCGGAGCTTTGAAGTCTCAGGATAACACACATACACACAGAGGGAGGGAGGGAGGGAGGGGGGGGGAGTGCAGAGCAAGTTCTGGTGTAAAAATACTATGCTACACCTTTCTTGTCTAAATTCGTGAAATGCATCGATTTTGGTTTCATTGATATTCATATTGTTGTAACATTGATGCAATAAAGTGATGCTACGAGATAGAGGGAGACAGAGGCTGGGAAAAAGAGAGAGAGAGAAGGGGTTAGAAATATAGAAAGAGGCTGTGAGATAGAGGGATGGATAGAGAGAGAGCGAGAAAGGGAGAGATGGTTAGAATGGTAAAGGGAGAGGGAGAGAGGCTGAGGGAGGTGGTTGGAATGATAGAGAGGCTGAGAGATGGAGAGATGGATGGAGTGATAGAGAGGTTGGGAGGAAAAAAAGAGATAGCAGCTGAGAGAGAGATGGTTAGACTGATAGAGGCAGAGGCTGAGGGAGAGAGAGGCTGTGATTGAGAGATAGGTAGAGTGATAGAGACTGACAGAAGGAAGAAGAGAGGGAAAAGGAGAGAGAGAGATAGAGGGAGAGAGAGAAGGCTCCGCGCGCGTGACAGCGCCCGCGCTGAGGGTTCGCGTGCGCAAGGTGAGCGCACGTGCAAGCGCATTATTTTGCCCACGAGCAGGTGCCTCGCTCCCAGGTCCCAGGGCGAACGCGAGTATTTTAACTGTTCCCTCGCCAGCGAACGAAGCGAACGGGTCCGTGTACCAGCGGAGAGAGGGGGGGAGAGTAGGGAACATGGCAGCGGGCTGGCGGCTGACCAGCCAGCAGCAGCAGCAGCAGCATTAAAGCCAAAAACTAACTGTCTGACACCAACTGCGCGTCCATCACGTCCCGGTGTTTGCACTTGTTGTGCTGCTTTTTTTTTTTCTTAAAAACCCACACGATGCCACAGCGGCGCTGACGCGTCGAGACACGGCAAACGGAACGTCACACGTCGTTACAAAAAAAAAAGAAGCAAAGTTCAACATCCAGCAGCCTACTGTATCAGAGTCTTACTCACACATACCAGACGCCAGCGGCTCCGCTGCTGCTCGGGCACCAGAAAATGAAGCGGCGCTGTCCGCAGCGGTGAGTGGAAAAGTGCTTTCTGGAGACAATTAGTCCGGAAAGCGTTCAGCCGAGCTCATAACACGCCTGTTCCGTGGCCCAAATTAAATCCCGTCAGCTCCCCGGCGGTTGTGGAGCTGTTTGAGAACCACTGTGTGTGTGTGTATGTGTACACACACACACATAGGCAGGCGCACGCACGCGCGCGCACACACACACGGTGTAGCTCCCTTCCTCGTTCACCCTACTCCCTCACTCTCCGGTGACGTCACTGAGAGATGCAGCCTGAGATGCTGCATTCATGTCCTGTGGGAAATATCAATTGTAGACCCTCCAAAAATTATAATTAATAAACATATATATGTTTAAAAAAAACAATACACTATTCTGACTGCGAAATAAAAAATAAGCAAATAATAGGTTAATCAGTAGTGTAGACTAAGACTAATCTTAAAATAAAAAATCTAACAAAATAATGAAAACTATAATTGAAGAACAACAGAAGCACAAATAAAACATAAGGCTTTACAGAACTAAATAACAATTAAAAAAAAATGAAATCATAAATTCAAGAGGTCAAAATGAGGTTCTCTCTCAATCTGTCTGAGCTCAAGTCTTCCAAGAGGAGTGGAAAAGGTTCAGAGATCTGATTGTGATGCACCCAGAGATCCTCTCTGTGCAGGTATTCCTGACACATCCAAGAGGGAGAAGACTTTGCAGACCTGCAGAAGTCTGGAGGGACGACGTATCCCATCTGGCCCGGAAGCACCTCCGGTCCCCCTATGACCGACTAAAGGTTACTGGTGGGGAGGAGGTCTTAGACACAGTGCTTATACTTATAAATATAGACCTATTGTCACAAAATGTGAAAGAGGTTCATTAAAGATTTTAAAGTCTATTCTACATATTGATTTCCTCCCACATCACCAACCTTTGGACAAGTTCCAGTTTGGTGCATCATTGTTACAGCTCAGTTTCCAGAAGGAAACATTGACAGCTTACATTTCTGCAATCCAAGGATACAATGAATGCCAGAATTTAGAATGTGGTGACTTTACCCCTGTTTACACAAGAATGCTTGTGGGTAAAAAACAAAATCAACATATTTCATCAAAAGTGCCTTTTATTTTGCTGGTGACAGCATTTCGGCCATCTGTAATCACCTTCGTCAAATTTTGGATGCACCAATTCATTGGAGGAGAGCAATGCAGTTTTGGATGAGACCTGGGAGAACCAGTGGGTTGTGGGACAACTTTGAAATCTACTATGTCCAAAGATGCTTTTTATTACCTTACATCACACACCTGTGATGCATCACCATATGTACGCAGATATCCTCCCAAAAACATTCATCTAAATGTGTGTTCAGACTAATATCATATGAATGTAGAAGTAGATCAAACGACATTCCTTTTAATTTTCACTTTACTTTTCTGAGCAGGAAGAGAAGTAGGTGGGTGGATGGATCGGTGCTTTATTTAATGGATTGAGTTGTAAAAGTTGTCTGTGCACTGTCAACTGGACATTTTATGGAACATTTAGACGCTAATTCTTTTATTCCTAGTAATACGATAGTAATCCTAACCCTAGTGAACCTAACCATAGCTTAACCACAGCATTGTCACACCATAAAACAAATAATGTAAAAATATTCACCTATCACAAAACATTGCTATGATACTTGGGCTTGCTTTGATTGGTTGTTCTTTGTGCACACTTCTTTCCACTGCTACTATACATATAATTTATGTGTCATCCAGAAACCCTATTTGTTTCAGAGTGATAAGAACAGATAATGATTTGTGTTCCTCAGTCTCTTCAGCTGGGGATTTTCAAACTTCCTGGTGGATATGTTATCTGGATGATGGCATTTTATCTCAGGCATCTCAGACATCAAATAGTGTTGTTTTGTCATGCCCCTCGGTGTCTGATAAGGATCCTCCAGCATCAGTATCAGACACGCCAGGACTTACTATGTAAAGCCATACATGTAATTATAAGACACGTTTTCCAGCCGTTACAAATCACTGGTAATTATATATATTAAAATTATGTTTCATAGTGTGACAACACCATATTAAAGCACAAAAACACTTGGTTAGGTTTAAGGAATTGTCTGGGTTCAAATCAGTAGTGGAAGAAGTATTCAGATCCTTTACCGAAATAAAAATATTCATTGATAAATACTCCATTACACATAATTTTCCTGTTTGAAATTTCTATTTAATTAGAAATATTAGCAGCCAAATGGTATGTTGAGTATTAAAGTAGCCTTGTTGGGTAATGTATTTGTTTCATCCTTTTGATATATATGTCATAAGGTTATTAATACTTAAGTATCAGTATACAACACCATACTGTAAAGTATTTCACATATATTTAGCTACTTACGTCCAGTGGTTCCCACTTGTGAGATGATCATTTGGAGATGAAAACAAATGTTCTGATTCACAAATTTGTTTTCGGTTTTCTACTGTTTTTGCAATCCTATGGTTTATTGTTAAAACTGGACCATTTGAACATTTATTGGAATGAAAGCATGTGCAAATTTCAAAGGGAAAAATCTCTCTTTGGTGGAGATGTCAACAACTTTACATACATGTTGTATTTTATATGTTAATTCTGTATTTGGGAATTATCTAAAACTGTCAGATAAATGAAGTGCAATATTTGGAAGGCTCCGACACATTATAGATAACTGACCATACAGGCTAAAGATACTGCATATTTTACTTTATTTTATTTTTTTAATTTGAAGGACTTGTTGCCTTGGTAACTAGGCAAAGAAAAGACTTTTTTATGCCGTCAGTGTTCATTTGCCCCAAACAGCCAAGGTACTTGCTCTCCACATATTTGTATACAATTACCAAGTAAAGCTGGATCCATAAACCCTCAGGATACGCATGAATTTTTCACTCAAGAGGACGCGTTCTCTTCACTTTACGCTGCCGCAGGCACATCCGCCTCTAATCACATCCACCTCTGCCGTTCCACTGAGTCCGTATTCGCCGTCCTTGCGGTCTTTCCTGACGCCAGGTGTTACCAGTGCCCACTCGACAATCCCCGTAGGGTCATGTGAGCCTCATCTCGCATGGCGTGGCGGTCCGGTGAGCCTCCTGCAGCGACGCTGCTGCATGCAGATAACAGGAGAGAGGAGCTGGTAAACAGCCTGCAACACAGGCCCCCGGTGGGATACTGCACTTCATGCCCGGTCCCTCACACCTCAAGGCCACAGGTTGCCCACTCGGCAGCTTTTTGACAAGCAGCTCGCAGGAGGACGGGCTTTTCGGAAAGGTTGAGCAGTTGTTTGCTTTTTTTTCTTCTTAAGAATGTGTCCAAAATTGCAATTTACTTGCAAATTGACACCAACAGATGTGGTCTGTTTACCTGAGGTGAATTTACACCTTCATTCATTTGCATTTTTCCTGATCCGCATAAGATTAGAATACAGGTAATAGCAGCAGGAAGGAAGGAAGGGAGTGAATAAGGAGGGGAAGGTTAGACGTTACGGAGGAAGGATAGAAAGAAAGAAGGAAGGGAGGAGAGGCGAAGGTTGAGGTGAGAAGAAAAGAGGGAAAAATTAAAGGAGAAGGGGTTAGATAGAGGTAAGATATGATAATGATTGAATGTTGCTTGTATTCACTTTTTCCAGTTGAGAAGGAAGGAAGGAGGAACAAAGGTTAGAAGTTAAGTAGAAGTATAGAGTAAGAGTGATATAATCAGGGAGGAAGAAAGGCTGGAGTGTGAAAAGGAGTCAAAGGAGGAAGGATGGATTGCGTTTTCATGTTCATGTTTCAAGTTGCAACCGTAAACTTTCATTTCGCAAAACGTATTTTCCTCGACAGCTCTTGTGTCAAAAGAGCAAAAGTCCCGGACCTCGTTGCCTTATCACACGAAACATGCTGCAAACCTCAAAACTTTTAAGAGGGTTTTCTATCGCTTGTTGTTCTATTCTGACCTTTTCCTTCTCTTCCCGTTATAATCCCTCATTTTATCACTGCGATACTTGTATTAGAGCTGTCCCTGCTTGTCTACACCAGGAGGGTCAAACATGCGGCCCCAGGGGCCAAAACCGGCCCCCTAAAGGGTCCAAACCAGTCACGGTATGACTGTGAAAAGTGTGACCAAAGAAAAAAGACCATTTTCTGTTTCTTTTTTCTCATGTCTACTCTCCTGTTTGAAAACTAAAGGTTATTTAATAGTCTAAATATTTATAATGTATTTCTTTACATACTAGGTGTTGATGTAGATGTTATTCATACATTTATTTTTACTGGTCCGACCCACTTGAGATTAAATTTTGCTGATGAAAAGCTAACCGATGTATTAGTAGCTCTTTGGTTCCATCAGCTGCTTGCTGTAGTTTTATTGTGATTTATGCAATTTATTGTGCACTATTTTTAGCGGTGGATTAATCCAACATTTGGTGCTCTAGCGAGTAATTCCGGCTGCAGGATGGTGTGTGTGTGCTTGTGGTAATGAATGAACATGTTGCTCATTGATATATGTGGAATAAGATTTACTGCTTCACACACACAATACTTCAGATCAATAGCCCTTTGTCGTGGCGGCCTTATTAACTTGAAATAGTAGCTAAACCCACGTGTTACTTATGATACTAAGTAAGGTTTTGTTCCGATCGGTGTAGCGGAATCTTTCCAGGGAGTCGACATGCTTCAGTATCCGTGCGTGGGATTAGGTGACAACAGAAAAACATGCAATATTGCTAAAGTATGTAATAATAGCAATCTAGTGCATTGTCTGAGCACTGGGTTGGCTTTTCTTTTTTTCACCATGCGTCTGTTGTCTAGTGCTGTGCAATTGCTTCATGCATGCCAACTTTCTTACAATTTCCTTTTCTCCCGTGCTCTTGAAGGCAGCGGAGCAGTACCCTCGCTCACTGCAGTCGGCGGAGCGGGGGGAAATTAGAGCGCTGATTGGTTGATGTAAAGACAGATGGCTCACTCCTCTGCTAGATAAATAGCAGAGACCTCCAACAGCTGACCAGTCAGCTCGCTCTGCCGCGGTGATGTATGTAGTCTCCACATGGCTATAATACAGTCATCCTGCTGCCAGCCTGCTGCTGATGCACCCGCTGCAGCATCAGCAGCATCAGCAGCAGCAGCACTGTTACTGCGGATGAGCCGCTTCATCATTCGTTCCTCCCGCTATTCGCAGAGAGGGAGAGAGAAAAGGCTGCGGAGAGTGGGCTGAGTCACACAGGTGGAAAATGGATACTCATTTGTCAGAGTCCACAATCCAATTCAGCCTCAAATGCTGCTTGATTTTCTCTGCTGCATCGCGCCTTTGTGAAAAATCCCATTAACTTGCCTACTTTTATCTCCGGGGTAAAAAAAAAAAAGATGCCCATAGAACATGCTTTGTGTCCATGGTCATTATCTTCAAATTGACCAATTTGGAAGGAGAGAAAAAAAAACAATACACAAAAGCTATAGCGTTGCCTCGTAACGTTATGCTTAACATAGTGGAAAAAAAACTTTTTTTTACCCCACATGGGTTCAGTACAGATCCACTGTGGCTTGGGAAAATATGATCTATCCTGATGCTAATACATTTCCTGCGTAAGTGGGGCAGGTGTAAAAGGTTAAATGTACATAGTAAGTAAATAGGTTTACATTATTTATATAGCACCTCTACAAACAAAGTGCTTCACAAAATGACAAAAATACACAAGAATACAAGACAAGTTAAGCCACTGTATGGGGAAGATACGTCAGAAGAGATGGGATTTGAGAATTTTTTAAACTGTTTAGGTTCCCTGCAGATCTAACAGCCCCCACAGGCTGTTGCAGAGGTTTGGGCCCTTATGGCAAAAAGTTGTCACCTTTGGTTTTGAGAAGAGATAAGACATTGATCACAGGATTTCAGGGACCTCTGGGTGAAATATGGCCCCGTCTGGGACCTTTGAACTGGCCAACCCTGGCGTTTTCACGGGGTTAGCAGCTTCCTGTGTTCGAGGAGCACTTTTAACGGCGTTTCGAAGACTGGGCAGGCTAACTTTTGGAGCAGGCATTTTTGTTCCCTCGTTCATCCCTCTTCAGAATGCAGCCAGCGGCACGCCTGTCGCATCGAAGAGGCTAAGCGCTGTCCTCCCTGAGGGACAATACAGCAGAGTAATGGTCCCGGGCCATGCGGCATGAGGGGAGGACGACCGGAGCCACAGGTGGAGAGAGCACAGGACGTAAAGGATGTCGGTGGAAGCGAACGCCACATCCACTTCTATGCACATCAATTCCACCTCATCATGCAGGCAGCCAACGCCACACACCCTGGGATCAATACGTTTCCCTTCAGGACCTCGGTAGATCTTGCTCTCGCTGTCGAAGCTGCCCACCGCAGACCCGTCAGAATTTGGACAACAAGATGGAACTATATATATATATATATATATATATATATAGTATATATAGAGTACAAAGATGTGTTTCCAGACATCAGAGGCTTTGGTAACTTTGATCTCGCAGCTGTCAGAGGGGCCCGGGGCTTTGTAAGGATGCTGCGGGATGAGGATTTCTTGTTGTCTCCACGAGGTCGGGCCAGACGTGGACACGCTGTCTAACCAGCTGCAGAAAGGGAGGCGTGGATCCTGTCGACATGCATCACAGTATAAAGTCCAGACGTTCACCGCCGCCACCGAAAACATTCTGAGGGGGTAAAAAAATGCTTGTTGGGAGAAAAGGATTTAAATCTTGTGCGGTCTGTGACAACATTAATGATTAATGTACAGTACGCGCTTGAGCACCCTACAGCAACTCATTAATACTTGTTTCAACATTTGGAAGACAGTGGAGATAAAATCCAGTCTCGGATGATAATGTAAATACAATAGTTTATTAAACAGAGTATAACGGAATCACTGTACATCTCCTGAGGTTAGTTTCTGAAACACTATCAATAGAGCCCCTGTGAAGTTAATTGGGTAAAAGTGTGGAGCTGGGTGGGATCTGTGAATAGTAGACACACAGGAAGATGCAGCTTGTGAACCACCTGTCAATTAAAGCATTAACTCTTTGACTTAAAAAAAAAATATTCAACATTTGTCATAAACAGGGAAATTATCTAGAGACAAAAGAAAAATGTTTTTACGAAGCTGGAACCTGTTTATCTCTGCTGTAAAGTGGATCATTTATTCATTATGACACCTATTAGAGGATCTGGTACCAAGATTTAAGGTTACAACACATGCCGGTTTTGTTATTTGTCCCTAGAATTGATCTGCAGAGGCCATTTGAGGAACTGTATTTTGCCACCTCTGCGGTAGTTTATATTTTTCAGCCCCTTGACGGTAACTGGATCAGAGACTCCATTACTTCTCTGCATGGACAGTGGAGATGAGGTGATTCTCTGCTTTAAAGAGGATCGAGACCCTGCTGAGGGAAACCATGACACACGATCACCTGAAAGCTTCGGCTGTGCAGAATTCCTGCACACAAATAAGATGGTAGATGCACACACACACACATACACACACACACACACACCACTAACCAGACAGTCTGTAATCTAATGATGCATATGCTTTAACTTCCATTTGAGCTCATTAGCAATGCGACTAATGGCAATTTTCATTTTTTATTAAACTGCTGATTATTTTCTGGATTGTTCGGTAAATGATGAGCTCCGTGTAATTTCCCAGATGCCACTAAAGTGGCTGTTTCCTCTCGCCAACAGCCCACTACTAAAAGATATGTCATCCACTCTCCCAATGGACAAACGAAAAGAGCAAATCTTCACGTTCGAGAAACAGAACTTTGTGCTTTAGAATGAATTGGGCTGCCTGTGAAAAACCCTCCTTCTGATCACAGGTGATCCTGCCCTGAGGTGATCTGTATCCCGCTCTAACCTGCTTTAAGCCCGTTAAGAGACAGCCTGGGATCCCCGCCGCAGGACTGGCAGACCTGCGCGAGCTGGTGTCTCCAGACGCCTGGCGGTATCACAGCCTCCGTCTCCGGCTCATCTCCTGTTTTATCATGCGTGGGAGGATGCCATGCGTAATCCTGCATTCCACACTCACGCTGACTGATTTTGATGAACAGCCTGGTTCATACAAATGAGATTTGGCACGGAACAGGTGCACAAAGACTACAGGGCCGGATCCGCTCTATATGAAAAGTGTCATGAGATGACTATTGTTGCCGTTTGGCACTTTATAAATAAAACCGACTAGACACACAGATCTTTGAGGACGACATTTCACCATTCCAACTATTTTCTGGGTGCATTCGGAATTAGATGTCGACAAAATAAATGTTCACGTCGCCTTAAAGGTAGTGTTCAACATTTAATGGAGAAATACTTATTTGCTTTAGTTAGTTTCTTGATGCACTGATGAAAGAAGTTCCCATCCGACAGGTCCTCTCTTGCACAATTTTATTCCAAAAAGTGACAGTGTCAAACACATGCTAAATCTAAGAGTCTCTGAGGGCCAAACTGTAGATCCCTCTTCATTATGCTGAATCTGGGAGAGTCTCTGTGCCAATATGAGACCTTTCCAAGATTCATCCCAAAGGTCTTCTTTATATACTGTTCTTAAGTCCTCTCATCTAAACACTGAGTGTTTATACCAGGTCAAATCTATCTTCATTTTGGTCAAGACTGCTCACCTTTAGCTCCAGTCCAAAGAAAGTACAAATACAACATATGGCTCTCTACCTCTGACATGGGCTACAGGCCCTTTGATCCCTTTTACATACCCAGTAAAATTCTTACAAGGTAGGATTAGACCATACACTACAATCCCAACCTAGATTGTTTATCTGGCTAAACACTCCTCAAGGTTTCTGTGTGTTGTGTCCTCATATACAAACCTTAGTTTTAGGTTACCCATTATATCCAAATGTACACCATTACTCCAAACAGGTAAAGTTCTTTAGATTAATCTTGAGCAAGTTGAGAGGTAAAAAAAAAAATACGTTACACTTCCTTGTGATTGAAATGAGAAAGCAGATATACTGTGAATCAATATTACAGTATGGGTCCTGGAAACACTTACAGTAGCTTGGCTCTGTTTAAAGTTTAAAAATACACCAACACACGTACAGCTCGCTGACTATCCAGGAGGTTTGACAGGTTTGCTGCTGTCATGCCTTTACAGAGACTATCTTTTTACATCCATCTTGTTTGGAACATTTGACAGTAATCTGAATATTTCTCCACCTGCAGCAAAAAACCCTCCTTCCATGAACACATCTCATCGAGACAGATGCATCTAGTGAGTGAAATATCATGTAAACATAAATAATATTCAGGACTGATGCTCATTTTTAGAAGTGTATATATATATATATATATATATATATGCATCAAAATCAGACAAGCAGGTAAAGTGTGTGACCTGGTAGGGGCCTATTGTTCAGACAAGATAAAGCGTTATAAGACATAACAACCTCTAATCCTCATTACACACCGCAATGCCAAGTAAAGGTCAGTAGACCAATAAAAAAATACGACAATTCACCTTTAAAGACCGAATAATAGTCACTAAACATCCAGTGCCTCACATTGTGTGAATCCATGAGGTTTAGCAGAGAAGCTGAATGCATTTGCTTCCCCATGACACATCTCGTGGATTTATTTTTAAGTCCCCCTCCAGTCAAAAACACGTTTTCTTGTTGGATTTTTCGAGCTCCACTGCACAGAATGATGTAGCGTGCGCTCAGCTTCTCTTAACATTCACCCGCCGAAAAAGCCGAAAGTTTCCCTAAGCTCATTGAAAATCGGAGTTTTTAAGGGACTGAGTCGCGGAAGCCTATCGCGGTCCGGCGTGCGGCCCTGACACGGGCACGATGTGGAGACTTGAAGGCTCCAGTGCACAAACACTGAGAACGGACTTCACAGTGGAGGAAGAGACAGCTCATGTCCAGCAGCTCCAAACGTATGAAATGGGAAATATTTGCATATATATAGATTCTGCATTTCTTTTTTCCGTATTTTTTAACGAGAGAGCAGGAGGAGATTTTAAAGGCGCAATGTGTACAATTTTCAAATAATTTGAGTTTAAATGCACAGATCTCTACATTAAGGTGTCACTCTAAAACTACCACCTTTAAAAAAAACAATATTTGTCACATTCACATACTTGACACACGCTCATTTCTCTCTCTCTTTGAAGGTTATAAATGGAGTGAATACATGCTGCTCTGTCTGCAATGTTTCCCCATCAGGCCGACCTTGTTTGCCATTTTCATGCTGCAATTACCAACAGATTATAAATGGATCCGCTTCATTATTGCGCCTATAAATGCTCCTTCTCCACTTTGCTGAAGTGGGAAGCGACTGAGGAGCCCGGCTTGACAAAAGGGCATCCCGGCCGCTCTCCATCTTCGGGAGCTGTCATCTGTCTCTTCTCTCCCATCAGTCCCCGTGCCTCCCTCCTCCATCATGTGTCACCGTCACCCGCCGCAGCCCTGAAATTACAGTCCGCGGCCAATTTCCCTGCCTCGGCTTGCCCCTACCCTATATCCCCCTATTCCGCTACCCCCCAATCAATTATCACGTTTCCATCGCCTTTCACTCATCGGCTCCTGGCGTCTGTCTGTGGGTGTAATTACATCACCGCCGACTAATTGAAGCTCAGGAGTACAAGATAATTGTTTGTTGGCTCTATTTTCTGACCATTAACCTCAACACAGTAATGCACTGCTATAATGATATACACTGGCTGTGAAGTTGGAACACAACTCTCTCAGGAGCGCATGAATCATGGGAGTGTATCAGAGCCGGGCCTGAAAAACAGGAAGCCGGGCCGCGGGGGAGAGGGAAACCTGTTGCGGCGCGGCCGTAGATCCATTTAATGACGTTGTCAGCGCTTGACATGGGAAGCAGGCCCGCTCGGGCGGCAGACAAAAAGCTTTGCGGGGAGCAGTAAATACAGCACAGAAGATCAGCGGCTGCCCGCTGCCGTCCCTGGAGGACATCATCACCGCCCGTGGAAGTAAATCTGCCGCAACCGGATTGTAAAAATTAAAAAAAAAAAAAAAAAAAAAGGCCATTTTATTTCTCGCACTGGATTTTTCGCAACGGAATGGATTCAACTCTTCAAGTTATGAATCACTTGTTTCACTTTTTCAATTTTTTTTTTGATTAAAATGTATATACGAGTTGCACAAATTCAAATAACTTAGTTTAGGTAAAAAAAAAAAAAAAATTCAGAGAAATTTTGAATCCTAATTTGTCTTTCATCAAATTAGAGCTAATTGCTTTTGTTTAGTTTTTTTTTAATTCTGGAATTTGTGAAGCAATAAAAAAAATCATGAGACACAAAAGGTAGAGCACTGGAAAACTCAGCACAGATTTCCCCCCCCCCCCCAGTATCGCGGTACCGGAGCGTGGCCACCGGCATCAATCTGGACCCTCGCGTCTCTGTCAGCACCCGGCTGGGTAAGTTTCCCCCTGTGGCAGCAAAACACTTTCCTCCCCATGGCCATTAACACCCTGAACTCAAATAAACACTGAGAGGCTTATTTATGCAACACTTGTTACCGTCGCTCATTTATGCTGCTCTTCATTTCACAGTCCATTTATTCATGTGCAATATCTATTAATAATGTAATTTTCTATTGTGCAATACCATATTTCATGCTGCTACTTATTATTCTATAGTCTACACTCTGAACTCGACTCTGTATACCAGCAGATAAGACATGAAGATGGATGTAAAGTGATGCCATTACCTGATAAACTGTAATCATGACATGTATAATCCATATTTTAGAAAGTGGTTTGGCATTTAAAAACAAAAAAATTACCCCAAAGTATAATGACTATTTTCAACTTCAAGAATGTCACAGCAGAGCAGGTTAAATACTGTAACTTTTTAATAATTACGTTCAGTAAAATAACATTTGCAAGTTAAATAATACACTATCTGATATGGAGCATATTATACATCTGTTACTTTTTTTTTTAACATTCACTCACACAGTGAACACAACATTTCCTACAGCAAACTCGTAAACCAGTGTTTAGACCGACATTATTAAATAAAACAAAGGAACCGAGTGCAAACACGCCACCGGTTGTGCAAAACCCCATTTTTTTTTTTTTCGTTTTACATGAGCCTAAGCACAGCAGACATTTGCAAAACCAAAGTATACACAGGATACAGTTTGGATCACAAGTTAAAGTCCTTCTTCTTTGAGCTTTTTCTGCCTCTACGCGTATAGTAGTAACAGATCTGTGAGGTGAAATGAGAACTGTAAAACACATTAGTAACAACTTTCCATCTGTTTCCCATTGGGTTACAACAAATGTAAATGTTCAAACAATAGCTCCATTTTGATATTAAATGTTATTCAAAATTAGTATAACACTGTAATATTAATCCTGTATTGGAGTTTCATTGACAGACCTTAACAAGCCAATACTGGTTTTCTGGTTTAAATATTGCATTTTATTCTATTTACTGTGAATATGGGGACAGTCAAATCTTGCACAGCTTTACACCTGGCATTAAAATATATAAGATAGCTCCTGACAATGTGAAAGTACGCATTGTGAACACAAGTGTAAAAGCAAACACTTTCTGCAGGTAAGTCTGTATGTTGTACTATAGACCAATCACGTTTAAGCAGGCTGTGATTGCTATGGTTACATGCAAGCGATGGGTCGGCATGGAGAGCTGCACAGAGATGGAACCACTGGCCAAATAGGAACTCTCGCTACCATCTGTTTTGTGTGTGTTTTTTTTTTTGAGGTTGTGGCGTTCCGTTTCTGAGCTGAACGGAGCTTACGGAACTCAACGTAAACACTGGAGACACGTTAATTAATACCAGGCGTAAACATAATCAGGCTGAATTACATCCAGATACAATCTGGACAGGAGGCGCATTTTTTAATTCAAAGTGTAAAGAGAGTCTGGGATCTTGGGATAGTAATGTTGTTGTTTTTTTTTTGGAACAGAACGCAATTCAGGACCCAAAAGGCACTTGAAATAAATTGTTATAGGGAATAAAAAAAGATTTAAATCACCATCTTATCAAGCATTTGGCTTCAGGTTCAAACAGGGATAAAGCTGTTTGTGCAAGGCCTCGAATTACATGGCGGTAAACTGGCTGATTCCACTGTGGTGGTGGCGTGCTGATGATGACGATGATGAAGGTAAGTTATGAATGTCTCTACCTCTCACCTGTACAAACTCTGGCACTTATGCACAGGATCTATAAACGTATACCGATATACAGAACACAGCATAAACTCACTGCTAAAATAGCTGCAACACAACATGTGACCAAACTGAAGGCAGAGAAATATGACGACTTATTGGTAGGATATTTTAAAGCATGATTTCAAGAGAATATAAAATTGATTCAGTAGGGGAATTTCATATAATGACTGCTATATGGTTGAATAAAACTGAAACTAAAATTAATATCTGACTCATGACCCTGAATTATACTTTTGACAGCTCACTTTGAGGCTGCTAAAGCTAAATTTAACATCAGTTTCATCAATCAATCTGATTTTATTTGCACATTTAATCATAAATCAGGCATAATCACTGTGACATAATCTATTTTTGAACCTTACTTAAAGTTGGAAAACTGTCTGCCGGCTTGATTTAACTGATGTGATCTGTGGAAATATGTGGAAGTGTGCACAAGTGTGTGTGTGTGTGTGTGTGCATACGTGTTGTGACCTCCCGACTCTGCTGTCACTCATTTAACCAACAGGAACTTATAATTCATCACTTTTTTTTGCATTGTAATCAGACAAAATGCACCATTTAATACTAACTGGATTCATGTGATGGTGTAAAAACGGAGGAATTTGAGTCAGAAAATGTAACGAGCAAGTATCAGCCCAACAAGAAGTATGCGGGGCGGGGCTGTTTAAAAAAACATCGCCGAGTGACACGCAGACCAAACGTGATTGGATGTCATGGAGATTTTATGGAGATTTATGAATACATTTGGCCGAGCAGAGGCTTGAGGCTTTCACTTTCCTTTCGTTCCAACGTCAAAGTTCATTGTGAGAGCAGCTGATAACAGCCGGCGTGTTAAAAAACTGAACCTAATTTAGTAGAGACGTTTAAAAGGTCGTGGATTCTAACTTTGTTCAAACACGACGCTAACAGATTTCTATCCTTTACAATCATTAGTGTTCATACAGGTGATGACAGCCTACGCCTGACTATGAGGACACGTCTACAAACGGTGGATCGCTCAGCCTTTCTATCACACGCACACGCTGACATACTACACCACGGTGTAACTACAAGCTCTAGAGTAACGCTAACTCATGCAAAGATCTTTAATCAAGTCTTAAGAGTTTGTTAGTTATATCTTCAACTAAGTCAATTATTTGAGCAGTTTAGCGCTGACATCAAGTTATTCAAGGCCAACAGAGATTCTTTGTGTATACTTTAAGGACATATGAAGGCTCGTTTTACGATACTAAATATCCCCGCAGCACTACACCTCCATCAAATACACCATGTTCATTAATACTGCTGACCCTTTATGGCTATCATCACTTTATAAGGCAATGGACATGTGGTGTTTGGCCACATTACTTTTTCCGCAAAACATTATTCCAACAACGCGGGTCTTACTTGTGTAGTTTCGGACAACTGAGATTTGGGAAGAAGCCAAATCTGAAACGGGAGCAGTCAGATGATCAGGCAGGTTGGAAACTGTCTTAATTGCGACAGAAAATGAAGGAGAATTTGCCTGCAAATTCGAATAGAAAGGCAACATTTCATAGCATCAAACCCCAGAAAGGGAAATCTAAAATAAAGATTCTGGCCCACGCCGACATGTCAGATCTGTTTTCACTGTGGGAACCTTCCAGAGGGTCAAAGAAACTCTGCAAATACTGTGAACCGCATCAAGGTCAAAAGCATAATTTTGTCTATGTTTTGGCTGAACCAGGAGCGTGAATGCTGCATTTGAATCGCTGGTAGTGAAACTCCCCCCAGCAGCAGCAGCAGCAGCAACAGCAGCAGCAGCAGCAACAGCAGCAGAAGCATTTTTACATTTAAAAAAAAAAAAAAAAAAAAAAAGCTCCTTCTACATGAGAATCACTCGCATCACAAAGAGGAGTTGCTATTCGAATCTTCCATTCATTGTCTATGTACAGTGGGAGGCCGCGCAAAGCATTCTGGCGCACTTCATGAGATGAGGCGTTGCGTTGTTGGCACATTTTTTATAAAGTGAAGGTTTAGTCTACTTAATGGAGTCGGGGGAATTCGTCGTATTCAGGCTTAAAAACTTCTAAACTAGCTGTTGTTGAGGTGACGGATAAACAGGAGATTCAGGCTTAGTTTTATACATAAAACTTTTGCAGAAAACACATTTCCATGGACCATTTTCAAAACATCTCAAAAAGGGCCGAGTCTGTTTTAAAATCCACATACGGCAGAGCGTTTTGTCCAAAAGGGGTTGGCACAGTTGAAGAGTGGCACGATGCAAAAAAAAAACAAAACAAAAAAAACACACGTCCATGAGAGTTTCTCATTCCAAAGGATCCAAAACTAAATCAAACAAAGAAATAAAGTGCATTGCGAGACATGTTTTTATGCATTTCCTTTGAAATATCCATACAGTGTCCCATTCAAATCGCCGAAGTGTAGCACCATAATTAACACCCGTGGCCCCGCCCCCAAGCCATGATTGGACACAGAGATAAAACGCTTACCTCAGAGGGGGGGGTGCCATACTTTTCATACAAAATGCAAAAAAAAAAAAAAAGGAGCATCAAGTTGGCTGTTGCATTGACGGATTTTCAGATCCACATTTACCTTTCGGTTTGACCTCTAAATACATTGTTTTCGATAATCTGGGTGAACTGTTGGCTTGTTTAAAACCTGTGGGATTGTCTCGACTGCTTTTGTTTTCCTGCCTTGTGAGACTTATGTCGTGAATCTCATCAGTTGCTTCAGTGAGTACAGTGTTATAAAAAAAAAAATCAACTCTTTAACAATGACGGCAAAAAAGCTACAAAAATGACAGCAAAGTCATAACAGAGTGGAACTGAAGGAGAAGTGGGTTTGTCCATGTCTCAAACTGGTACCATGTCAGCACAGATGCTCTGTGGGGACATTAGAAGCAGAAACATGAATCAAATGCTAGCACGAGTTTACATGTTGTGGATTAGCTTTGTTTCATGCACTTTCCGGTCAGACAGGGCTGGTTGTCCCTGTAGAACTGCCCTCTCTGTTTATTGCTGTCACGTATGGATTCATTAGTGTGTGGCCGATGTACCTGCCGAGCTTCCCCGCTCTTCCTCACCGTCGGCCCTCGCCATTCACATTCCTGCCAGCTCCTCCTCCTGCTGTCAGTCAGGTGCCCCCCTCCTTTAATTTCCTCTCTGATCGCTCCTCATACACTCGTCATGATCCTCGCCCATCCATCCTCCTGCTGATTATCATAGACTAACGCTTCTGTGGTGCTGCTTGACAAAACTCTCCTGCGCCTCTTTGCCGACCGCGGCGGGCTCCTGGCGGGCTCCGTCCTGCCGGGGGCCGTCGGGGGCCGGCTCCCTGCAGGCGGCGGGCTTCGGCTGGCTCCTCCTGTCGCGCTCCCACTCCTCGGCCAGCACGCTGCCGCCGTCGCTGAGGTCGCCCAGGTGCTCCACCGAGTCACACTTCTCCAGGTCGGAGGCGATGGTCTGCAGGCTGATGACGGACATGCAGTCGGAGCCGGCCTGCTCCGCCTCCAGCCGCTCGCGCTGGCCCCAGCCGCTCTCCCGGTGCCGCTCCACCCACAGCCGGGTCTTCTCCCCGTCCGCCCAGTCGCTCTCTATGCCGCCGACCTCGGGGCAGCTGCCCAGCTGAATCCCCACGGCGGCACGGACCTCCGCCTCAGCGCCGACGGGAGGGCTCCGCCCCCCGCAGACGGCCAGCTGGCCCCTGCTGGCGCGGATCCGGCCCCTCTGCGCGTGGATCTGCTCGCTGATCTGCTCCAGGTTCCGTAAAGCCACGGAGTACCGGGTTTTCACTTTTGCCACCTGCTCCTCCAGTTGTACCACTTTGGCCTTATGTTCCTAAAAGGCATTTGACCGGAAGTCAGCAAAAACCAAAGTCACCAATGGAGTAGCTTTTTAAAGTCATTTCACTTTTATAACCTCCAGCAAGGAGGTAATGGGATTGCAAGTGTTTGTCTGTCTGTTAGCAAAATATCTCAAAAGTTTTTGGACGTTTTTTTTAGCCGATTTTCAGCGAATGCTGTGAATGGTACCATGAACCATGGTACCATTTTGGTAATGATCCGAAAGAAATCCTGATTTTTATTTTTAGATGTTTGGTAACATTGTGGACCTTTAAACAGGCGAGTGTTTTCCTAGTTTCTAATACTTTAGTTTGAACACTCAGCTGAAGGGTATGTGCTGCATCTGTGGCTGAAAAACACTGTGAACAGTTAAAGCATTCTCATTAATCAGTGACATTATTATACTGTTCCTCAGTCAAACTTACATTACAATTTGTTATCCATTTAAAATCAGTAATATTCTTTCATTATCAAAGAGGTCTTTAAAAAATAAATCCGAAATTGTCCTTTAGCCTCAATGTTTTCTAGTGAACGTCACTGTGTTTGTGTATGATAGAGCCATTTTCATCCCAGGGGGTCAATTAGTGTTGTGTAATTTTCTTCCTTGTGGGTAAAGTTTGTTTGCTTTGTCAAATTAGAGCAAATGAGATTTACAGAGTAGATTTGTAAGCAGTAGCAGGAAAAAAAAAAAAAACGCTGTTTCATTTCAATTTGAATGATTAATACATCTAGAGCTGCCAGGATGGTAACTTATTCCATTCTTAATACATCCTGGAAGATTGATTATAGGCATTTGAGAAAAAAAACTTAATACAGTTCTCAACTACTCAAAATGTAAATATTCTAAAACTAATCACTTGTTGCAAAACGGAATTTGACAGTTAACAGGAAATTATTATCAACATCTAATTTCTCCAATGTGCTGCAATCAGATAGGTTCACTTTATAAAGAGCTACCAGGATGGATATTTCCCCACTTTTTATTACATTTATCAAACTATTTGCAAATCATTTCATCAAATCTAAATATTAGAGCTATATGGTCAAATCAAGACATTCTTTGCAGATGACACGTCGTTTTTCACAATAGGCCAAATATTGTCATTACAGTACCTATTTAAGCTATTTACAGAAATAGAAATTAGTTTATATTTACTGATCCAGATCCATCCTCCATTATACCCTACATGGTTAAACTATCCCTTTTCCCTATTTGCCTTAAATGGATAGTTCATTGTTTTGAAAACCGCATAGTTCCTATAGTCATACTAATAGTTGATTAACCTTTTTTTGTTGATACAATCTGTTTCCAGACCGACGGAGCAGAGCCTTGAGCTGCTCGGCTGCTACTACATGGCTAATGGTATTTTTTGGTTTCTCTCATCAAACTCAGCAAATACACAATCCAGCAACTCCCAAACACTGCGCTGAAAAAGATGTGACCTGCGGATTGCGAGATCAGATGTGTATTTGCTGAGTTTGATAAGGGAAACCAAAAAATGCCAATAGTCTGGAAAGATATAATGTCTGTATCGACAAAAAAAAGGTAAAGCACATATGGCTATGACTATGGGAATCATGACGACGGGCGATTTTTCAAAAGTGTTTGACCGTCCAATTAAATCTGGTTGTTTTAGCCAAGATTATGCTACAACATATTTTCCGCAACTATACTCAACTATACCAAACCATGTGAATTTTGGATTTATTTCTGTTTATTCCCATATATTTTCATTAATTCCCATGAAAAAGTTTACTTTGAAAATTCCTGGAATTGCTTAAAATAAATGTAACATACCATAATAAACGGTACAAACATATCCATTCCTGTTGTCTCTGTATTTCTACATAATTATACAATAAACTTCAGTCCACTTCTTTGGAACAATAGAAGAACCTGAATCACTGAAAGGATTTCCTCTTTATCCAACAGGCAGAATAGCAGTAACACTAAAGATACTTCTACTAAAATCTTTAATCTGTTACAACAAGTCACATTTATCGTTCTAAACCTGGTTGAAATCTTTCACAAAATGTTATCAGGAAACTGAAACAACTCAAACCGGCTGAGCTTCGCAGGGCAAAAGCTTCAAGACACGTAGGTTATTCTTAAAATGTAAATGACTGTCACCGAAGGTTGAATGCTTTGCAGTTTTTAATGCCTCTGAGCCACAAACGTCTGTAGTAAATCACATCCATTAAAGCCTGCACAGCGGCTGAAACCAGCCACGGGAAAGTACATCAGCGACGAGATGTAATGTAGTAGCGCGTAGTCAGTCGACTCAACAGTATGAACACAAGTTGTGTCGTAAAAGAAAAAAAAAATCACCTCCAGGATGTGATTGAACTGGGCCTTCAGTTCAAAGTAGGGCTTGGACTTGAGGATGACCTTCTTCAGGGATTTCTGGAGGGTCTGAACGCGAGCCTCGGCGTCCTGGCACAGCTGCGTGACGCGCTGGTGCTCCCGTTCGCTGCGGAGCCGCTCCTCCTCCGCCTCGTTCACCTGCACAAGAGACACACACACACACACACACACACACGTCATCTCAGACCCCCTTCACCTCTCCCAGAGCCTACACAATTCACACACACCAAATTAATTAGCTTGACTAGACTACACTACTTTGGATTTTAGCCAACTACAGCTAGAGTAAGATGTCAGGACTTTTCATCAACTAATATGTAAACTTAAAAATAATTGTGAAATAAAGTTGACTAAAACTAATATGGGCATTAGACACAAGACCAACACTAAAAGTAGAATAAAAAATAGCCAACAAAATTAACACTGTATGGACATAGTCATATGTAGTAATTATACATGCAGATATCTATATCTCATTGAGCCTCTAGTTATGTTATATTCCGTACTAGTTTTATTTCCCTCATGGCTCAAAACCAAGGCACAGGGATTTTTATTACGCCGCGCTGCTCATATTCAGCTCACTCTGCCCGTCAAAATTCCAAAGTATTCCGAGAAATTTCCAACATGGCGACTGCAAAACAGACTGCGGTGCCAGATGAACTCTGCGGGCAACTTTATACCCACTCACCATCCATCATTAACATGGCAACAGCGCAATGACCTTTAAAGTTTAACGCCGAGAGGGAAGGAGACCGGCTGCCTTTCATCCGCGCTATTCATAAACGCACCCCTGGCAATGATGGAACACAGGACGGACATATGGGAGGGGCTCGTCGTCGAGCTTCAAAACACTTTACAATGACACTGATACTAGTGAAGTAATTCCAATCAAGTGGTCAATCATAATGCGGAGCGGTGATGCGCGGCAGAACGGCTGCTGTGGAGATTAGCAGAGTCAACCGTGATTTAAGTGCACATAAATCATCAGTGATGTGGGCGGGTGAGCGGCGGCCGTGCGGGGCTCGTCTGCATTCAGCCGTCTGGTCTGACAGAGCAGATAGGCCGGGCGACAGGGGCTGAAGAAGCGAGTCACGCCTGGCGCTCGGAACCGTGGGGGGGGGGTGGGGAGGGAGAAGGAGGAGGAGGGAGCGGCGGCCCCTTTCATTCACGTTTTTCAATTTGGAAATAAAAAATACCCGGGTGGAAAAGGCCACTCGGGTACAGAGAAAAGTTTTAATGCTCTTCTTAGGCGGAAAAAGTTGGTGGATTGATAAGAGCCGAACGTGACAAAGTGGGATAGAAAACAGACTAGAATAGAGTGAATAAAAGTCAGATCTGTGTGGAGCCATGACGCGACTAAACATCTGAGCTTTGACCGTTCTATTAATATTTTCATCTCATTCTCTGTTCTGCAGCGACGAATGGATTAACGCCACCGACTGTTTATCTGCTAATGTTCACATGACACTAGTGATAGAAAATATGCATTAATTCATATTTTCTCTGCTGATTTTAATGAAATTTAGTGAGGATTTGTGCTTGAAATTGCTTCAAGTCGTCACGGCTGCTGTCCAGGGTGCTGAATCTGAAAGGCTCAGTCTATCTGCTTGTTGCAGATCCTGATGGAGGAGATGCTCAGCGTATTCCGCTCCCATTTGTTCTGCCTCGTTAGGAGAGATATTTAGTCATTTAGTGCCTTTTTTCTCCGCGGTCACTCCAGTAAGTGTTTACCTGACCATCCTGGCGTTCGATTTTCTTGTTTTGAATTGACCCGAGCAAAGCAAATAAAACGCTTTTTGGTTTATTTGTCTACTGACAGTGAATGAGTGGGTGTGCAATTCTTTGTGGATATATACAGCTAAGCTAATGTTGGTGTCTTTTTTATCGTATGTGTTTTTTGTGGCCTCTATAAAGACGTATGCATATTGTAAATTACCAAACACTAGCCAGGGCATTCATTTGTGTCGATTACTTTTATTTATTTTAGACCAGGCAGCAATTTGGAACAGGAGATTAATTCCTTCCTGACAAAAATCTTGCTCGGCACAACTGGCACAATAAGGTAATTTACTAAAGTTAATTTATTAAACCAGTATGACTACTGTATAACTAACATTTTTCAAAAGTCAGATTAGAGTACTTGTGACTGCTTCTCCCAAAGTTTTGTTCTGTACACACATATATATATATATATATATATATATATATATATATATATATATATATATATGAGGAAATTGGCTTTAAGAGTACACACTGATGCAGCAATACAAAGCAGCTTTACACCTGAAGGCACAAATAACTTCCTGAAACGTTCAGCATTAATAACCTGCCACTGAACATATGCCTCAAGTTATTGTATATACCCGTCATATTCTAGCATAAGAAGCCTCCCCTGGTTCTTTCCTGCATGACAGTATCTGGGAAGTCGGGAGTGCAGCCAATTATAGAAGGTAATGCAGTTTCCATAGTATACTGGCCAGTTTTGATGAAAGAGACTCAATGGATCTCAGTTTCCTAAGAAAAAACAACCTGGATTGAGCCTTTTCAACACACAGCGTTTGTGTTCACCTTCCAGTTCAACACTGTATCGACATAAACCTTCAGATGTGTGTAGGAAGGATTACCTTTAATAAAACAAAAAAACGGAGTAGCCTTGTCTTTCTCTTCACTGAAAATCAATAAAAACCTCTTTAGTTTTACCGATGTCCACATCCAGACAGTTTTCTTCACACCAGCTGATGAATCTCTCAACCTCTGCGAGTCATTCGATAGGGATCCTACCGGGGGCAGCCTCGTCCAGAATGGATGGAGGCAAACATGTGATCGGCAGCGCATTAAATGTAATGAAGCATTTGAACATCTACGGCCAGCTGGCGCCGGTACAGGGGATGTCACAGTTAATACGGGGAGTCCACAAATGCCCCAACAAAACGTCCAAACGGATTCTCCTTCCCTCCTCCGTTAGTTAGACGGCAGATCCGTGCAGCGCGGGGAACATGTGGCGAGGAGTGGCTGCGAGGACGCCCACAGACGCCCAGTTAGTCTGCCCAGTCCCAGCCGGTTAAAGCTGCTGCTCTCCGTCATCGCTCAGGCTGCGTTCTCATTTACGCACTTTAGTGCTTGTGAAGGGGTTTTAAACAGTGCCCTCTGCAATGTGCCTTCATTAAATGTAAGGATGGATCTGTGATCAGGGTTCCTGCAGTCTTCTTTAGGATAAATTTGTCTTTTGAAGACTATTACTATAAAAATGAAGATTCATTTAATGGCTTTATTTCACAGACCTACTGTAGGCAAAAAGCAAACAAACCGTTTTTATAATTTTTTATTTTTTTTCATTTATTAAAACTCCATCAAACAATGCTGAACTATAAACAAAAGTTAACAAAGAATAAATTTGAGATGCCACAGTTTTAGTGAATATTCAGCTATTAAATGCTTACTATGTATGCATGTATATGTCTTTGATAATATGTCTTTTATTGTATATGTAAAATTGCAAGTAAAGTTGAGAGTAATGCTGCTCTTATTACAGAAAAAAACATTATCATAATTATATTGGATCAACACAACTATTCAAATGATTATTTTTTAGTTACTCAATGCCTTTATTCAGCATGAGTGACTTGGGCCTTTTGTTTGAGATGGTTACACATAAATGTTGTGTCATGGATCAACCTTATAGCAAACCCTGCACGTTATTTTCGCCTGCTCATCCTCAGTTTCTTGGAACCAAGAGTTTTCTTGTATAAGAGAACTTTTATGACCATTTTTCACAATACAAGGACTCCCTCTGCCAAATCACACGCCCTGGCCCTCTCCCACTCCAGTGATGTACAAATGTATTGGGCATTTGCATCTCCTTCAGAAATTGCATAAACGTCAAATAAATCAGCTCGATTATGAGTTTGGAGTTCATGTGACACCCAAAATCAAAGTTCAATTAATCGCAAAGCCTTATATATCAAAGCATACAAGACTCTTTATTTACTTTATTGCCTTCTTCTCCAACTAAAAGCAGAGATAAAAGCAAACGTCAAAGCCAATATCCAATAACGAGCCAACTTCACCGCAGTTTCATTCCTGAGGTAAATTATCTCAGCTCACGCACGCGCAGCAACCGTCCTGGCAACCACTAAGATTGTAGAACGGAACTTCTGGCAAGCCAGAACTTTTGGGGCATGCGAGTTCCAGCACTCTTTATCGAGGCAATGGTACCTAATCAAATATTAGTTATAATAGCAGTTGAAAAATGAAACTTTTGCGGAGAACACAAAATGGAGAACCCTGTGTGGTATAACATTCTGTCGTGCTTCCTTCCTTCCACAGATAACCTACCCAAATCACGCATTTGTAGAATCCTCCAGGAGCATTGGGTTTACCTTGGAGGTGGCATGGTTGAGCATCTCCTGCCAGGTGGGGTCCATGGTGTTCCTGTCAGCCAGCAGGCCCTGCTCCGCCACGTACACCATCTCCCGGGCGGCCGTGTGCATGGACACGGCCCTCTCGTACCTCAGGGCTGCCTTCTGGGTCTCCTGTTGAGCCTGGAGGAACACAGAGCAGCCGCCGTATGAAAGACTCCGCTACAGCGGCGTGCATTTACTGTCCCAGGAGTTTCTAGAGCCGGGTTTCCACCGCAGGAGCTCCTGGAACTTCTACAGGAAGTGTCCTCTTACTCCATTCTCTCAGTGGCCCTCTCTGAGTTTTCACTGCTGGTAATCTTGAGCGTCAGTTTCGACCGTGACGTCACCCGGGAAGGTCGCAAAAATCACAACATAGAATCTATTTATTTATTGGTCTGAACTGCTGCAGTTGTTTTGGTGTCAATTTTTCACAGCTTTTTCAGGCCCGAAGTAAGTTGGCTGCTGTAAAAAGTTCCTGTAAATGGCCCTGTGGAGAAGGTTCCTGCAGTGGAAACGCTCCTCATGTATCCTGGAGGTTTGTTCCGATCGAATATTACCTCATACCAGCAACTTTATACTCTGCAAAGAACTTAAGAGCAGCTCATTTAAAAGCTAAACAGCCTGCTAAGTATGAGCGAGACATGGTTGCATCAGCTGAAAGGAAAGCTGGCCACAGAACGCCCTTTCCCTCCGTGGCCGACGTCTTTGAGAAGTTCACAAAAGGACAAACGCAAAAAGCGAACAGAATCACAAAGTACACGACGGAGTTCACGGTGTTGGATGATCAACGGTTTAGTGATGTGGAGGACTTTGGCTTTCAGAGGCTTGTGGAGCACAAAATTTCTTTTTAGACTATGTATGCAATATTAAAAAAAAAAAAAAAAGTGGAAAAACTTAACAACCGCATTTGATATTCGGTGCTCGGCCAAGCATTTAATTTTAGTGGGCTCCGGCCACAAATTTTCATTCTGCTGCATCCCTAGTGTCCACTGTGGCCTCCGGTGTGTAACCCCAGCGCGGAGAGCTTCTTTCTCAATTCATTCATTTTTATGTGATATTAGTTCAAACCAGGACTCCTGTCTGTTGTTGCACCTGCTTCTAGACAGAGGTTTGGTGTCGGGATTTTCTTTACAGAAGGTGAAGTGTTAAGGTTTGTTTGTTAGAGTTTTTTTTTTCTTTTTAACTCACTCTCCGCTGGCTCGCTGGAAGACAGGGACAGATTGTATTTAGAGCGAATTATTTTTACCGGACATTATTATCCGACAGATTTTACTGGTCAAAAAAAAAAAAAAAAAAAAAAAAACAATAATTACCAGATAACGGAAAGCCAGAGTCTCCTCTTTCTGGCAGTGAAAGCAATTACAAAAACACTGTTGACACGCACTTACATCGTAACCTCTGCTGTGGCTGCTGCCTAGGCCGCTTGTAATGAGATTTTACGCACATCCATTATCTTCCGTGCAGAGACAAACTGTAATAAAAAGTATTTCGGAATAATGAAAAGGGGCTCGCAACTGTTTTCTTAATGCTCCCAAACAATTTATTCAAACAGCGTTTGGATTGTCGATGGATTTACGACTTTGTAGATTCGAGTTGTCAGGTTTTTACATCCTCAATATACATTAACAGACACGTACTCCCACTAACAGCAGGAAGTGCACTTACACTCACTTAGGCTCTCAGTTTACAAACCAGTATCACAATGGCGTGTTTGTTTAGAGGCAGTATTAAAATCTATTTTTGGCAGCTCATAGATAAACATTGATCTCCTCAAAGATTTACAATATACTCAACATAAAACAAACTAGAATCAGTTTCTTTTAAGTTAGTCAAATTCTACAGAGTGACATCCAATACATTAAATAACAGACCAAAGATGAGCAGAAAAGGAGCAGAAAGGGCAAGAAAACATTTTGTTAATCACACTCCTGCATAAATAAAATGTTGTTTAGTAAGAGGCTGTCTATGGCTGGAAACTTGTTCTAGGCCCATCTTCCTTAATGAAGTGGTGTGTGTTTCTGAAGTGTAAGTGCACTCCTGTTCTCTTATATAGGCCTCAACGATCTTTCCCTTTGGACCAAAAACTGCAATTGTAGCCAGCGCAATCTTGAGATCGTCAAGGCTGTGATTTTTTTTTTTTTTTTTTTTTTCGCCAACCCGGGTTTCGTTTTCGTCAACTTCTAAAATGCCCAGCAAAAAAACAGTAATAAAATCAAATTGGCAATATTTGCCAGAAAAATCTTTACTCTAAAGACAAACAAGTATTTCAAGCATCACACAATCCCTGTAAATTAATATTTCACAATCAGAATGTGATCCGTTCCGTCCAGTAACATCTGAAAAAAACCTGTAGGATTAAATGACTTTATCAGTCATACCAGTGGAGCCCTTGGGTGACACCACAATAAAATAATGTTAAATGAACATTTTACGTTTATAAGTAGCTTACAACAAATTCAACTTTTAAATGTTAATCGTGCTATTCCTCTTTCGACAGCTACACAGTCTATTTGCTCTAAGGCTGCTTGGTTGGTGTCCCTTGAAACAAAAAGTCAACGTCAGTGGGGTTCATCCTGATTAGAGAACAAAGTCACTCCCGACATGCAGCTCAGTGAGTTATGTCAAAGCCTGGAGAGAGACGTATCAGCGTTCGGCTGGGAGGAGGCTGTTAAAGTCAAGGTTACTCTAATCACGCGGTCGACATCTCTACACGAGAAGCAGCGGGGAGGCCCGGCTGGATGGCCGATACCAAAAAACATAAGGTCACCGCTAAAAGATTGATGACTACGTCTGTGCGTGTGAAGACGGTTTCTGTGGGTCTTCACCCGACAGCCTCGAAACGCGGGACGCGGTCCGCGGGGCATGAGACGGGCATGAACCAACACCTTTGATCGACCACCTTTGTGATACGTTTTCCCTCATTTGCATTTTTATAACTGCGCGCGACTCCGCTGCTTTACAGTTAGAATTAATAATCAATTATTTGCTTTATTGCTTTCAATTAGACCTCTGCTCTTTGTGCGCGCAATTTCCATTAGTTCAATTACACTTTCAAATGGCTCCTCAGCATGTTGATTAAACATGACTGACACCCGCGCCTCGCTCCTTCAAGGGTTAAAAGTTTTACATAATTAATTAGCTTTCATTAAAGACTAATTATTCATCTCAGCAGTCACTTATGGCTGTTAAACAGCTCCATATGCATGACCATAATTTTGCTTTTATATTTAATTTTTTTTTTAGAGGGCTGTAAACACAACACTGACATATCATCACCCGATATGGAGAAATATATCAGTATGGATGCCTATTTGCACATCCATTAGACACAGAGCAAAATCATTCATTTTAACGTCATGTTTGTGCCTTTGTTTTACCATGTGTATCCAGACCTGAAGATTATTAAAATCTAATTCTGTGCTTCTTCATATTGTGCAGGTACCCTGAAATACATTGTTAGATCATACCATCAAGTGAACTGTGATCCTGCCACCTGTGAAACATGCCAATACTGGTCTATATGACCTGGGACATTATTTTCCATCCAGGGCACTATACAGCCTATATATACTGTATATTCTTATTCATGCACATACAGTACTACTCGGAAAATTAGAATATCGTGTAAAAGTTGTTTTATTCGGGCAATTTAACATAAAAGGTGAAACTAATACATTTTATAGTATTATTAAATGCAAAGTCAGATATTTCAAGCTTTTATTTGTTTTGATTTTGCTCATTAGAACTTACAGCTTCAGAAACCTGAAATTCAAAAACTCAGAAAATTAGAATATTGCTTGAAATCAATTTAAAAAAGGGATTTTAAATACAAAAATGTCAGGCCTCTGAAAATAAAATGTTGCATCTGTACTTAGTACTTGGTTGGGGCCCCTTTTGAACGAATGACTGCCTTAATCCTGCGCGGCATGGATGCTACCAGGTTGTGGCACATCTCCGGTGTTATGGAAGACCAACATGCTTCAATCGCGGCCTTGAGCTCTTCTTTATTGTTTGGTCTCTTCCCGTTCAGCTTTCTCTTGGCAATGCCCCACAGATTTTCTATGGGGTTCAGGTCAGGTGAGTTTGCGGGCCAATCAAGCACAGTAATCCCATGGTTGTTGAACCAGGATTTTGTACTTTTGGCAGTGTGGGCAGGTGCCAAGTCCTGCTGGAAGATGAAATCTGCATCCCCATAAAGCTGGTCCGCTGAAGCAAGCATGAAGTGCTCTAAAATGTCCTGGTAGACAGCTGCGTTTATGCTGGACTTGATAAAGCACAGAGGACCAACACCAGCAGCTGACATGGATCCCCAAGTCATCACAGCCTGGGGAAACTTAACACTGGACTTCATGCATCTTCCATTTTGCGCCTCTCCGGTCTTCCTCCAGACTCTGGGACCTTTGTTGCCAAATGAGATGCAAAACTTGCTCTCATCAGAAAAGAGGACTTTGGACCACTGGGCAACAGTCCAGTCTTTCTTTTCTCTAGCCCAGCTAAGGCGCCTCTGGCGTTGCTTGCTCGTGAGGAGCGGCTTGACAACAGGAATACGACATTTGAGGCCCATGTCCAGCATCCTCCTGCGTGTCGTTTCTCTTGAAGCAGCAACTCCAGCTTGAGTCCACTCCTTATGAAGTTCCCCCACACTTTTGAATGGCCCTTTCCTGACCATCTTCTCCAGGCTGCGGTCATCCCTCCGGCTTGTACACCGTTTTCTTCCACACTTCTGCCTTCCACTTAACTGTCCATTAATGTGCTTTGACACAGCACTCTGAGAACATCCAGCTTCTTTTGCGATCACTTTTTGTGTCTTACCCACCTTGTGCAGGGAGTCAATGATGGTTTTCTGCACAACTGTCAGATCTGCAGTCTTCCCCATGATTGTGAATTCTTCTAAACCAAAGACACAGGCTTTTTAAAGGCTCGGGACCCTTTTGCAGGTGTTTTGGATTACTTACCTGATTAGTGTGTGACACTTTGAGCCTTCAATACTGAAGCTTTTAACAGTATTCTAATTTTCTGAGTTTTTGAATTTGAGGTTTTCTGAAGCTGCAAGTCCTAATGAGCAAAATCAAAACAAATAAAAGCTTGAAATATCTCACTTTGCTTGTAATGAGTCTATAAAATGTATTGGTTTCACCTTTTATGTTGAATTGCATGAATAAAACAACTTTTACACAATATTCTAATTTTCCGAGTAGTACTGTACACCGTAAGATGTACATATATCTACAAAGGTACACGCACCTCTTTAGCAAGTCTGCGGGCTTCATAGTACGGCCTCGCTTTCTCAATGCAGGCACCGAGCTGGGAGCCTTGAGCATTGAGCTTCCTGGCAGAATCAGTGAGGATCCTCCTGTAGCTGGACCTGGCGTCCTGGAGGGAGTGCACACACACACACACACATACAAAAGCACAAATCAAATTCAGCGAGCCCTGCCGTGACACTGAAAGTGGAGGGGAACAGCCAGTGTTGAGCGACAGCTCGTACAAACGCTGTGACTGCGACATTTAACATTCTCACATTCAGCTGCAGCTCCAGTTTGTTGATCTCATCACTGGCCTGGTTGAGGTGCTCCAGCTCCTCCTGGTGACACAGGGGAAACATGATCTATACTGTAAAGCAGGATAGGATAATAGAAGTTGTGCAGATGTTCGATGTAATGACGTGTGCAGGTGGAGGAGAGTTGCAGCCCAGAGACTCATGAGTCTAAAAGTCACCCACCAGAAATTATATAGAAGCGCCACTCATTCCATGCCTGCTTGTTCCTACATGTGCCGATTTTTAAGGATGTTGCTTACATTGAAGTCATTGTTATTGTTCGTCGCGACGGGGTGTTGGGGTTTTTCAATATTTTGTATTTGTCATTAAAAAGGCGTGTTATCGCGCGTGTTAAATTTGTAATTCTGCTGCTCTACAACGAATCCAAGGACGGGGCGCTGTTGAGCAGAAATTACACATCTAAAGCAGGTTTTGAGAGAAATTTCGGATAAAACACCCTATTCATGAAAACAATACGCAACGCTGAAGGAAACAAATACCCCGTAAGATCAAACAACAACCGTGGTTTTAATTTAAGCCCTATATTCTGTATGATTGCTGCGTTTACAAAAAAGCAGGAGCGAAAAGTACGGACCCGCATCTCATTTTTTGGGGAGGTGGTTTTGACACTCTCCAGAGTACGGAGCCTGGAGAGACTCATAGGAGGCTGGTTTGATCCCAGAGATGCAGCGTGATGCTGCCCATCGCAGGTACCAGTCTGTGGAAGGAGCAGCCTCGGTGCGAAACCTATTCATTTTTACTACAGATTATAACCATGTCTGTATTCGTTTAACCGGAGAGCTCCTCTAAAAGGCAACGCAGGCTAACGTCAGGTAGACAGCGAGTAGTAAATACGTTTTAAATTGTGCATCATGCCTGAATTCTCGGGTCCAGCTCCTCCTCGTACTTGCCACCATCGTCCTCATCTCCGGCTTGAACCTTGCTCCCAGCATCTCCTTCCTCCCCGGCTCTCGCCTCCTCCGGGTCTCCTTCGTCTCCTCCTCTCCGCTTCATCATCGCGGCGGCGGCGCCGCCTTTAGCCTCTTCCCCCGGGGTCTCCTCCCGCGGACCGCACGGCTTCGCGCAGCCGGCGCCGGCCGGGCATTCACGGGAGGTCCCAGGCTCCATTTGCGGCCTGTCGCTCGTTTCGCCGTTTCTTTATTTTTCTTTTTTTTTTTTGTTACGTTCACTCCCCCCGGAAACTCAAATATGAGCGTGTCCAGCACCGTATCGCCTCCACCGTGGAAACAGCGTTAGTGTGTGTGTGTGTGTGTGTGTGTGTGTGTGAACAGCCCAGTCACCGACTTGCATCCAGGCTGCTCGGGACAGCTCCGCCGCCTCAACTCTTCCTCCCTCTGCTTTTGTTTTTTATCCGCAGAGAACTTTACTCGCATTTGCCTCGTTTGCCCACATTTATCTTCGTTGCAGCTTGATCCTTGGATTTGAATGTTAGTTGAAGCGTTGTTTTAGGCCATAAACAGAGTTAGGCCCCTTGTGATATTAGATGATAGCTTTAGTTTCTCTCTTCTGTGCTGGACCAGTTTATTCAACCAGTAAAACTATGGGTGCAAACTGTTCTGTTGGCAGAAGTGAATGTATCTAGAAGCTTCTCTGCTTAATATTGCACTTATTAATTCACTATATTTAATACGGTAATTTAATATACTCATAGTTGCAATATAATATGTTGATTAATTATAACTTACATATTTTGGACCTGTTTAGACCCACATCTGGTTCTGTAATGTGCAGAGAAGCACGTCTTTCATGATTATTGGAATGCATATTCTTTTACAATTTCTTTTTGGGTGTGCATCTACCTCAATACCCTCAGACAGAATTGGGAAAAAAAGCTGAATTTCTGGACATTTGAGGTGACATTGATGTGCACATAAGAATAAGCCAGTGTTTATTATTGACTTAAACCGGAATCCAAACAATTCCATGTTACAACTCACTATAGATGATATGACACATTTAAACAGGATCATTAAAGACCGTCATCTCCACAATAATACACTATTTTTCTCATCATTGGCTACTGGTGCCAATCTGACACTGATCATGGCTGAATGAGAAAGAAGCATCACGTGGAGACATTTTACAGCTTTTGATGAAAAGGCAGGAGTTTTTTTAGAGTGTAATTTTCTTACCTCATGACACCCTCCACCTGTGTTTTTCACATAATTTCAATTCACAAAACATTAGTTTGTATTGACTTATACCTTATTAATATTAATGAGCATTTTCCAACAGGCCAATGTGATTGTGACATCACAGCCTCAAGCTGTAATGAACGAATAGCTGCCACACACACACACACACACACACACACACACACACACACACACACACACACACACACACACACACACACACACACACACACACACACACACACACACACACACACACACACACACACACACACACACACACACATATATACATATACACACACACACCATCTTGGCTGCATTTTTAAATGGTGCTGAAAAAAACAGGACTGAAAACAAGGAATCAAATGATTTGTGCAGGAAATGTTTAATATCTGCTCCACGGCAGCTCTTCACTAGTGCGGTGCCCCTGTTGAAAACGCGCTTATTGCTTGTTATTGCTCAGTTCTGTCAAAAACAACTCATCCAATCAACTTCAAACCCACCGCTGCACTCCCTTTGGTTCTCAGGAAATACAGCCGCCAAACGTGAAGCTGATTGGATGTGAAGACACAAACCCCAATGACAGGAAAACAGTAGGTTCATACATGCAGCCAGAGACAGGCTGGTGAAAAGCGTGTGAGAATGGAATTGAAGCTGACGAGCATCCCCACTGAGAAAGAGACAGCAAAAAACCTGTATTGGTCAGAAACTCTTGTCTACAACAAAAAAAAGATAAAATGAAGGTCAACCTAAAAACAAAAAAAAGTGCAGCAGGCGTTATGTGGGCTGATTGCTTAGCCTTTCAACTGCTGCTTGCGGCGTTGTCAAGAACCGCTCATCTGATCGATCTCCGCCAGCACCGCACTCCCCCGGGTCGTCCGCAACACACCCGCAGAGCGTGATCGTTAATTGGATGAACGGTTGTCGAGAAAATCGAAGGACAGACAGACACAGATTCCTTTCTTTATAGTTCGCTTCCCCCAGCTTCTACAGAAAATCACTGCAATCTCCTCCACTTAGCCTGCAACAGACTGAAAGAATATTACTGGAATCCATACCTAGTCCTTGTTTATCTATTAAAGACAGGAAATCATTATTGGCTTCTTTGTACAAGTACACAATGATTTGGGCAGAGCTTTTCTTCATAACACCATTTAATCCAAAATATGTGAAAGTGAACCTTTTATGAAAAATACAAAAGAAGTATGTGCTCTCCGCTTCCTCTAGCAGTGCTGGCAACGGCCGTGCGAGCAGGAAACTCCAGCTCCGTCCAGTGCCTTGTCGTGTCTCGTGTTTTCCCTGTCCTCTGTTTTTTTTTTTTTTTTTTACGTGTGAGTCTTCTGCCGCTTCCAGAACCTTTTGACCTCGCTGTGTCCCTGCGGCGACACCACCATCACCCGGTGAGCCACGTCCTGCCACACCAGACAGCCCAGACCCTGCAGCACAACGAGGCCGTTACAAGGCGGCACGCGACCGGTGCGAGCACCGCGCTCAGTGAATTCATTAAAAAAAAAAAAAAGAAGGTGCAAAGGTCATCTCACAAGAACCGCTGCAACTGCAATGAGTTGATGAACATGTCATTAAAGAGCGATAGAGCCGCAGCGAGTTGGAAAGGTCAAGGTGACAGATCAGTTTTCCAGAAAGATTGTTGAAAGCAAGCAACCTTTTTAAATCACAATCTTTTATATTCATCCATTATCCTTATCATCAACAAATTTCTAGGGTTGAAATAGTTTTTACAAAGAGATTACTAATTTCATTTCATGTAGACTTTTTTTGTTTTCAGCTTTACTTTAAATCTGTTTAAGTGTTAATTAAAATTTTGATGGGGTATTTTTCAAGGGCGGGATTCAGCAAGCAAGGTCAGGGGGAAAAAACACTTAAACCAGCACAAAGGATAAAAAAAAGAAGATAGACTTCCTTTCCAAACCAACATACACATAACCAACATAGTATACAATTAGTTGAGTTCAATTACATACAATATCTAGGGCTGACCCAAAAAGAAAATAAATTAAAGCTTCAATAATAATTTCCCCAAATAGCATGCATGGCATAGACGGAAAATAGTTCGGCACCAGTTCGGCAACAAATATGTCTAAGTTAAGTGTCTAAACCTCTCACACTTTCTCAATTCTCCAAATATTGTAATCGGGTCGGCCCTAAAAGTTTCATTTCTTTATTTTGACTTTTACTTCAGTAAAGGATCTGAATACTTCCACATCTGATTGTAGCTTTGTAAAAACATGGGAAATTCTCTTTGCTACACTTAAAAATACATGAATAAAATGTGAAATTGCAGAATTAAGAATGTAAAACAGGCGGCAGAAAACAATGTGTATGATCTAAAACCCTAAATAATGTGAATTATAGAATAGTATGTAATAAACCTATGAAGATAAAAAAAAAAGAAATACCTGGGCTCTGTCTCGCAGCACCTCAAAGTCGGCCTGGGAGAGGAACTGGTTGTATAGCACTCCTGCAGGAGACAGACATCAGCCGACAGGTGAAAAATGAAGTTAAAAGGCCAACACATCGCCAATACTCATCCTTTTCTATTACAGCGTACAACGGCGCGGTTGCAGCTCAGCTTTATTGACCGAGACACATCAACAGAGTGGCGCCGGCGTCTGTCACTCATAACCTTCAGGCAGGACAAATGAAGACACACTGAAAAAAAAAAAAATCAATCACCGGGCTCTCCAGCAGAACCTCGGGCTCCGCCACACGCGGGCTCGGCTCTCTATTAGGTTGCCTTTCAGCTGCTTGACTCTGCATTACTTTGTGTCGTTTCGGAGACATAAAACACTCGCCGTGACACGGAGCGATGATTTTCGGCATCTTGCTAAAAGTGGAAAATACCCGGGAGACAAATAAGCCGGGGGCCTCACCCTCTGAGAACTGCAGTCGATCTCTCTCCAGCTCCCACAGCCGGATCTGATCGGTGATGGTTGGAGGCAGCACCGGCGTCTGGTGAAGAATGAAGAAACGCACATGCAGAACAGGCTGAGCAGTCACTATTATTAGAATTAAAAAGGCTGAAACGAATGGAGGGAGCTCGCGTACCTGCTTGAGCATGACTGGGTGTGCTCTGGTTCTCAGAAAATGGATAATCTGAAAAGCAAAAAAAAAACAATACTTTTGAGCAGGAATACTGGGTAGTATCTGAAAACTAAAATAAATATTCCACATATAAGAAAAAATATCTTTCATGTTTAACAGAGTTGAAGTTATGGTGCCAACAGATTTAACAAGACTGACTAATTGTAATCACTTATATTAGACATTTTCAAGCAGGATCTGCAACTGCAGCATTTATTAGTTATCAGCTTGAACCTGCCGACCTGCAGTATTATGTCACGCTGGCGGTGACATGAAAAAGGAGGATTCAGTTTGCAGAGCACGTTTCAGTCAGGAATTATACCAAGGAAGATTTAACAAGGGGCAGGACGCTTCTCTTTGTTGGAATTTTGTGGAGATTAGAAACAGTTGACTTTTTTTCTTTTTTGTAATTCGTTGATTACAGATTAGGTCTCACTTTCTGAATTGCCTTTCTTTATCTGCATCATTATGATAAACGGTTTAACTTGTACATGCATGCATGCTTGATATAAATTGGTTCCTCCCTGATTTATCTCATCCTCTAAATGTCAACATTACAACACATCAGTTATTTTGGAGAAATGTTGATATTTAAAAGGGGCTAATCGTGTTATTTAAATGGGAACGATGAGCCTATTAAGGGGTTAGTCATACAAATAGTAAATTAACTTGTGTGAATTACTTATAAGGAATAGTTAACATATGATGCTTCAGATACAGTAAGAATGACAGTTCTGGATTAGGACTTGTGTGTTATAGTGAAAGCAGCAGGAGACAGAGTCGCTGTGAAAGTTAACGTCCTGTACCTGTTGTGCGGTGATGCCGTTGGCGATGGCCTGCTGCACCGACTCTCTCGACACCTGAGCCACCACCACATTCGGGAAGCGATACAGCATTTCGCTGAAGAGAGCTACCAGAGCGATCTGCAGTTCGGAGTCTGCGAGGAGCACGCGAACAAGTCAGCAAACAACCAATTTCCATGTGTATTTTCCATAAATGTTAAAACTCTTCCTTGTCTTATTGCTCCCCTGTTCCAACTTGGAAATTGTGTAAAAACAGTATTTATTCGCGTTAACATGCATCACTGAAGGCTTCCGGTGTTCACACATACTCGTGTAGGCGTAGATACGATAATTGGTTTCCACCACAATGAAACCTGCGTCTCCGGTTCCAGGAGTGGAGCCCATGTTAGAAACGGAGAAGGAGGAGGATGAGGAGGAGGAAGAGTCGGAGCTGGTAGTGACGCCTGCAGCCAGAGTGATGGCCAGTCTGGTGGGGTAGTACCGCCGTGACTTCCTCTGAAGACAGAAGAGAGGTGCATTTATTGCCAATTGGTTTGCACAGCGTCGCCTCCGAACCAGTCACGATTTTGTCCCTTTTGCATCTTATTGGGATCTTCTAATTAGCTCAAAGTATATCTTGGTGTACAGCAGCACTATCGCTGCAGCAGTGCACCGGTTCCCCCGTGAGAATCGTTACACCCCCTTCTGTCCAGAAGCGGACGAGAGAGGGATAAGCCGGGATGACAATATTTTAAGTGTAAGTGGGTCCTTCCTCTCGTCCTCTGTCTTACCTTCCTCTGGAAGACCAGTCCAAACTCCCGCAGGTGCTGCAGGAAGGTGAGTAATGACTCACTCATGCCCTCCACCGAGTAATCCTGAGGCAGACAGGCGCCGCGCGATCAATAGCAACAAAGAAAAGTTAATCTAGGCAGGAATTTTCAAAACCTCCAACCACTACATTTAGGGCACAGACAGACACACACACACACACGGACACACTAAACTGCTGTGCACTCACTCTGCCCAGAGTGGAGAAACTCAGCTGGAATAAGAATGATAAGATCTCCACCAGGTCCATCCCTCTGGTCTGCAAGGGAAAACATTGGAAATATAGTTTAAAAAAAATACCATAAATTCAGATATTTATATAATGCAGGAGGCTCAGGTAAAACAAGAGATGTTTTACCTTTAGAGGAATTACCTCTAGAGGGTCATCATGAATTCACTATGAAATATATTTGCACAGGACTAACTCGATCAGGACAATCATGTCATAGTCGCCTCTGCTGACGACATTCGGTGCGCGAGACGATTACAGTTTCGTTCCCAAACAAGTCAGTGAAATAGCTGATGAAATCTAAAGTAAGATTGAGCTGGACTGTATTTATTACAACAATAAAAAAAACAATGTCTGTGAAAAAACAATATTGTGAATGTCTGCTGCAGCAATCATGAAGTCAGCTTTAGGCTCCTCTTAGTTTGTGGAGGCTGTAATTTACAAAATGAGGATCCCTCAGTAATCATATTACCATCTGTGTTTTTGTGTGTGTGTGTGTGTGTGTGTGTGTGTAATATGATCAAAGTGTTTAAGCCATGACGCGAACAGCTCTGTTTCACTTTCTTAAGTGTCTGAAAAGCCACCGGAGGACCCGTTAATCAGCCGTTCATTTACAGCCCTCCATCGGCTGGGCGCGGATAACCGCCTGTGGTTGCCATGGTGACGGTACCAGCTTCTCTACCCAGAACTGGGGAAAAAAATATTTTAAAAAGTCCCTTTAAGAACAGGCTGTTTCCTCCTTAATTGTAGTTCTGATTGGTTGCTAGGCAACTAACAACACAAATGGACACTTGTGCATCACAATAAGCTTTACAAATGCACCATTTCTTACACTATGATATCATGCAGGCCATTATACTGGCTTTTTACTTTGATTGTACATTCCGCAGAGAGCTCTCGGAAGTGGAGCATGACTGAATGATTATATTTAAATGAGCCTCATCAGAAGAAAAGAATTAAGTCTGATTGGGTCAGAGCTGGAATTAAAGTTCCCATATTAGTCCTCTTTTTTCTATTTTCTGCTTTCCTGGGAAATAATTGGTTATTCAGAGCTTACGGAACAAAAAGGAAAAGATTAATTTAACCTGCTGCTGCACGACATTTTCTCAGTCAGAGTTAGTGTGCCCGTACTGCAGTTCACGTTACTTAGTACTTAATTGTACTCCTGGATGTTATTTGCTACGTTTGCTCGGTGAAAGTGTTTACACAGGCCATTAACCAGAAGGCTGGTGGAGAGCACAGAGTCTAAAAAGGATCACCATGAGCATCCAGGCTGATCTCTGCAGCAGCTCCTGTCCCTGATTAGAGCCCAGAGATGACTAATAAAAACGTTGTACATAGTAAACATCTCTCAATCAGAATAATGAGAGGTTAAAGAGCCTCAATTACCTGAGCCGTTTTCAGGTACTGCAGGGTGAAGTACCAGAGCTGAGAGGCCGTGTCCAGCAGCAAGAACTGGAAACCAGCTGAGGTGATGTAGGGAGCCTCGCCCGTCTCACTGTCAGAAACACCAGGAAGTGCAGTTAGAATCTGGTATTCAGCAAAATGATTCGGCCTGAAGCCAAATATACAGAAGCTCTCAGTTGTAGTCTCCTATCTAATCCTGATCTGGATTCTGCTCCAGGAGAAGCTGCAGATGACTTAGATATTTATTGATGAGGAAGCACCATGAGAGCAGCCTGATAATGTAGGAGAAGTTAAAGCATGGAGCTGGCTCACAGTTTCTCTCGTTTGTTCATGTGTAGTGCGTCCTCACGTCAAGTACACAAGTGTAAAAAAAAAAAATAACATACTGAGAAACATATTGAGAAATGCCCCTAATTGTTCACATGCATCAAATGAAGAAATTTAAAGCTTATATTGGTTAGCTAGTAAAGCTGCCTTTGTGCATCTGTCCTAAGTCATCAACCTACCGTTTAAAAAATTCATGTGAAGTGTTGAATCTGCCACCATTAACACTGGAGAGTTATGTGCTGTGCCGGAATAAGGGCTTGACAGATATAGACGCAGTAAATAAGGGTCATTCAGCTCTGTGCTTTATGGATACTGCATTTCTGAAGCTGATCTCAGATGTCAATATCAAAGTTTAAAAAATCCTTTAGTTTACTGTAAATATATTGGCCAGTATTCCATTGAAGGGGGTAAATTTTGGCCCGGGTTAAATAAAAACTGAAAAATCTCTAATACAGGCCTGGGCTATTATTAGAATCAACAATTCTAAATGTCTAATTGAACACAAAAATGAGACTGTTTAGCTCATTAGGAAGCACTTAAAGTACTTACTTTCTGTTTTAACCCGCTGGGATTAAATTTTTTTGCGTATAGCCTACAGCTCGGTCCGGTAACATCAAACTTCTAAACATGGTATTTGTCTAATGTATCAGACATTATTTCTTCATTTTAATGTGGTGATTTCAATCCTGGCGTTTATATAATTATAGCTGAATTATTTTATCAATACCATTTTAATACCAATTTTTGTTAATGTTCTGTATGCATGTCATAAGGTTATGGTAAATGTATTTTTTAAATAAGTTGTATTTTAGTAGTATCTATGTATAAATAGACACATAATCTTGTTTTACTTCATTCTGCTAGTTTTTCTCAAAAATACAGGTTTGTATTTAATTGTAGCCTTGTCCCAATAAAGGCCTGGGTCTATATTGGAGATTTTACAGTAAATGAGATTATTAAAGAAGACACTGCGTTTAACAGTAAAAATGTATGCCGGGGCACTGATACCTTCTCATGAGGCCCGCTTGAACCAGCAGTTGAGCCAGGTCCTGGCTGACGGCAGCGCTGGGCGAGCCCACCATGAAATGCAGGATGACCTCCCAGCGCTCCATGGCATAGCGGTCCAGGCTCTCGATGTCCCGAGCGTGGCGGTCGGGGCCCAAAGAGCTGCCCTCGTCTGCCCACGCTTTGCCCCTGGAAGGGGATCACAGAGGCCATTTCTTTCAGGAAGACACTCAAGTATCAAGATGTTAAAATGTAGAGCAAATAACAGGATTGGATGGATCAATGCAGCCACTGTGTTTAGATATTCATTCTGAAGAGGCTGAGAAGGAGCTGGAAGAAACGTAAACCTCTAACAACAACAACACCACCTCAGTGCAATCATCCCCGACAAGGGGCGTGCACACAATTGCTGGATGAAGTGAAAGAGAGTGCGAGCGGAGTGCTGCGGCCGTGTGTTTGAACGGCGTGCTGACAGGGGAGGAGGCCTACCCGCCGAGCAGCGCTATCCTCAGGTTGTCTTTGAACACTGGATTTAAAATGTATCCCTGCAGACCACCCTGCAGCTGCTGACTGTGCCAAAGGCGGAGTCCTGCCAACACGGAGACACATTCATCATGATCCCTGCAGGTGAAAGAACACACACACACAGAAACACACACACACACACACAGATGAAATGGTTAGCACTCTGAAAATGCGCAGTCCACTGCTCTATTCTCACTGAAAATGTGATTAAAAAAAGCAGGAAACCTTGAAGACATTTCATTTACACTGTTCCTAACAATTTTACCCCCCCCCCCTTGATACCACGGCAGACAGATCTGCACCCTGCGGGTTCACCAGTCTGGAGGTTATCCTGTCCTGAACCGTGCTGTCTGACACGTTCACCACAGACACACTGCAGATTGTGTGCTAATGTGAACACGTCTCACCGTTCACGTTTGGCCCAGAGGTGTCATTTGGGGGGCAAGATATGGCACTGGCTATACCTTCACTATAGTAGGCATTTTTATTATTATGGAGGGGCTTTTAAAGTTAAATCAGACCAGATATGTCCAGAGTCCTAGTTGATGCGTCACTGCATTTTCAAGTTGGACTTTACGTTGTGTGACCATGACTCATATTACTGAGTAAATGTTAAAGTTAACAGGTCAGTATGGGTAAAGTTTGTTTGGTGTGAGGTACCTATATTTTTTGTAGCATTTTAAAAGCAAAACTGAGGTTTGACATTATTGAGGCTAGTTCTCAAGGACGCCTGAAGCAGATTTTTCCATCTACATTTTAAAAGTGCTAAAAATATCCCTTTAAGGTACATATAGACCAGATAGAAATGTGTGATCACTTGGCAAGTAGCTCAATCTGAAGGCTTTATGCATTAAAGTTGACTTTTGAGAAACTGTAGCTGTTTGATTTTGCCATCAAGTGGCACCAGAATACAAGCATTTAAATTCACACTTTTCAAGTTTTCCTAAGCCTAACCCCTGGAGGTTGTGTTCCGTGCCAGACCTTCTAAACTGGGTCAGTCCAGTTGACCTGTAAACACTTATCATGGTTTCAGATAACGCTGATAACACCGTCTTCCTTTTGACAAAGAGAACTGCGGGTGGGACATGTCCCCACAGACACAGGTTGCCAATCGCTTCAAAAAAGATGTCATTTAAGTATGAAGCTGGTGTATGACAATGAAACCAAATCCCACTCATGTAATGAAATAGGAGGGGAAATAATTTGATTATCATCTACCTAAAAAATATACCTTAGTGTTGTATACCATTGTGTTTTCAATGGAATTAAAGGTCCTGGACTGCTGCTATGACAAGTGAACTTCAATTCTAGTATGAATAAAGGCATCTATCTATCCATCGGAATAAAACTTCTGTTTCGAGCATGCAAATTTAACATTGGAATAAACAGTGAAAGACAAAAGACATAACAGTACAAAAAATAATACTACATCTTAAAAAAATAACAGGGAGAAGTGAACACTTATTTGTTTGTAGGTAAATGATAACGACCAGAGCAAAGCTCATCTGGACACCTGACTGTTGTTTTAAGACACTAGAACAATGGTGAAGTCATCCTTTATATATGGAGCTCAGAAAACAAACTCATGCGTCTGCAAAAGGGGGGGAGGAAAAAAAAAAAGAGACAATTGCCACCTTTGCTTTATAGGTCCACATTAGAATCGCTACTCAGCAACTTAAACACTGCAACAACAACGCGGCTGGATTTAATGAGGACATGATGAAGGAGGCCACGTACTTCTGACCGTCTTTTTTCACCCACAGCGCCACCGCCGCCAGCGGGAGCGGCTGGTCCAGGAACAGCATACGCATCACATAGTTCTTGGCCAGAGAAGGCAGCTCCCTGCAGAGAATACACACAACACCGAGTTAGGAAGTTAGAGTCCAGCAAAGAAGTGGAAATAACCAAGTACATTTACACTATTTTGAGCTACATGCTAGTTTATATTCCCACTGTAGTACATTTAAGAGGGAAATAATGTACTTTCTGCTCCACAACATGTATAGGATAGTTTGTTACTTCCCATATACATATTTGATGAAATTTTAAAATACAGACTTATGGAGACAAAGACAATGTGAAGAGCTTTGTTTTTAAGAAGCAAACTTGTGAACACAAATAGAATAACAAGTCATTGTTGTCTTGTTCTTTTTGCTGATTAATGTTATATCGCTTGCTTTTAAATGACTCTTGATTGTTTTTTCTTTGCTTTTATTCTTATTCTATATCCTGGTGCTTCTGCCTAGTCCTACTCATGCTTTTGTCATATTCTCATAAAAATTAATATGCAATGTTGTCAAGGAGTAAATTGAACAGCGTTTTCAACATTTCTGTCTTTATACATCTTGCGAAAAGCAGAGTGTTGTGTGCTCATATTTTACATGTGTCACATGGTTTCAGTCGAACAAGCATGTCAAATGATCCAATATTCCACCAGAAATCAAAGATTAGAGAAAATTCAACTTTTAGTTTCAATTCAAGACCCCTTAGGTACATCTTTGGAGGGGCCCGACCCATCGGTTGAGCACCAGTGGACTAAGCCAGCTGTATATAAAGTATAAGGTAGCTCCACCAGCCGCAGCTATGACAGGAACACACTGATAACACTGATGACTCACTAATAACAACCTACGAGTGTACTTTTAAACAGCTTTTTTATGCAAGACTTTTACTTAGAATTAATTATTTTTTCATTGCAAGACATATTTTGCATTAAGAGCATAATAAAATTAAATAGATTTTAGAAATTAATCAAAACCCAATACTAGTGCATACTCTATATTGGTACTTTTACTTAAAGTCTCCTTCCACTAAAAAGTATGTGTTAAGTCTGCTTGGATGAATGAGGAGAATGATGCATGTGAGCGCTTGTTTTCACATTTCATCATCTGAAAAGTGGAAAGTTCACTCTGTGCTCATTAAACCACAAGCATCGCGATGATTTGTATGGCATCAAACATCACATATCAGCATATTTTAGATTCTGGAAGTGTTAACGAGAGATTGAAAGAGAAGATGTGTTTTTAAGGATTTTGCCAGGATGACTGGACTTTCTCTGAAAACCATGTAAGACACCCCACATAAGATATTTTTCAAGCATCTTGAAGCATGAATCGGATCTTTCGGTGCTCCAGGTCCTCACCTGTAGACAGCCAGGCATGTCGCCGGGTGGTTGTACAGCCTGTCCAGGATCTCCGGACTCAGCTCTCGCAGGTATTCGTGCAGGTTCTTGCACTGCAGCTGGACACGGAGCTTCATGATCGACACGGATCCTCCTCACCAACACAGTCCCAATCACATGAGAACAGCCGCGGGGCGGGAAACCAGCTCAGTAGCACGCGAGGGTATAAAGCCTCATGTATAGCGAGGGATGTGGATATGAATTTCAGGGAAACTTCTTGCCTTAAAATGACTTTATAGCACTACGACAAGTGCATTGTGCAGACTGGTCTAAACGGTTTCAGCAGGAAGCCATGTTACCGGGTCGTGTGGTCATGTGACTTTAACTAGCGGGTCCTTATTGGACGACTTCTTCTTCGGATGCTGTTTCCTTCTTCTTGTGTTAGGCGCAGTGCTGCCACCTGCTGGGAGTTTTCTTCTTCATTGGTGCTTTTTTGTTTGTTAATTTCAAACTTGATTATTAAATAGGATATACCAAAGGAAGTGTTATGCAACAAAAAATGATAAAAAAAAAACAACTAATATTATAATAGGCAGGTGTAACTTTTAAATAAAAAACAAGTGAAATTATTTAATTGGTAACAATCTCAGATTTAATTTTTTTTTGTATATTTAAAGTATATTGATGTAAATTGTGAATTTTCATCTGAAAAGTAACTAAAGCTGTCAGATGAAAAATGTAGTGAACCAAGTAAAATATTTATCCCTGAAATGTAGTAAAGTACCATTAAAAGTAAATACTAAAATAAAATACATTGACTCAAATTATTCCATCATGTTATTTATTCAAAATTCATGATTATTGTATGACAACTTGATTCTTAACATCAAATAACAATGAATTACTGTATTTATTGTGTCATTTTTGCCTGTTGAGCTGTGGTCTAGAAACAAAAAGAGGGACCTTGTGTCATTACACTGTAACGTTGAAGATTCCTGTGGTTTGCCTCAATTCTAAATAATATTTACAATCCGTTTATTCATTGAAAACACCCAGTCCTCCGAAACAATAGGAGAGCAGATGCATAGGGAAGAACGGAGAGTCTGCAGCAGGAGACGTCCTCTCAGGAGTCCTCCTTCTCTTGATACCTGTCACAAAGCAAAAAATAAAAAATAATTAGCACAAAGTCACAGGGCAGCGCTAAATGTGAAGAGCCGTGTGTTGCTATTGGTCACCTGCAGTGTATACAGGTGAAGAAGACGGTCTGGCCTTCGTCTGCAGATCTCATCTGCCTGGTGTGGTAAACCATGCCCTCCTTGTTGCAGCGGGAGCAGCGTCTGTCGATCTGTGAGAGAACGCAACGTTATGGGGGTGAATGGCTGTGATGGGGGTCACCGTAGCAGCGGGCCGCTGCTTACCACAGCTCCTTTCAGTTCGGAGTCCTCGGAGTCCTCCAGAGCGACTGACACCACAGGGTTGAAGACGACTGTGGAGCGGATTTCCTGACCTGAGAACTCTGGACAGTAAAAGACACATATGCGTGCATGTGAAGGTGAAGTGAGTCTTGGCCAATCGTAGTCACACAGCTCGTGATAGAGCAGGTCAGACACACATGCAGGAACTTGGCAGGAAGCTGGTACCTGAGACAGGGATGCAGAAGGAACAGCGGGGGCAGCGGACGGCGTCCTGCATCCCTGGGAGAGGAAGGACGTTCCCACACTCAGGACAGAAGTTGGGATCGCCGCCAAAACACGACATCACTGTGTAGAGACAAGCAGCTTCGCATTACAAAGAGAGTCAATCTAGTAGAAAATTAAAAAAAATAAAATAACTATTGCAGTGTTGGAAAGTAAGTAGATATGTTTACACTAGTACTGTCATTAAATTCAAATGCGAGGTCTCTGTATTTGAGTATTTCCGTTTTGTGCCACTTTACCTACACTACACATATATATGCATGTAGGACTTGTAGCTGAGTATTTTTAATTGTGAGCTTTAGTACTTACTAAACCACAGACTACAATTATCTGACAGCTTTAGTTTATTTTCACATTGCAGATTGTATTACTTTAATTAAAATTACCTTACTTTACTGTTCTAGTATCTATATTTTAGTTAGTTTATTTATATTGTAGTTTTAATAAATATAAATCTATATAATTTTTTTATTGGCTTTGCAGGTGACAAATGTTATATACTATATATTCCAAATGACACATAAATTAACTAAAACATAAAACAAGCAGCATTATATATTATACTAATATAACAGTGGGTTTAATGAGTATTTTAATACTTCCAAGTACATTTGTCTGATAATACTTCTGTACTTTTCCTTAAGTAGTGTGTTTGATTCAGAACTTTTACTTGCCATCTTGTCTACATCTCACGGCTTGAAGTCTTAAAAAAAAAACTTTAGGACTTGTTTTAAGTCGTTAACAGGACGCTCAAAGAGCACGTGAGACTAAGGACTGTTTTTTTAAGGAAAACCTGCATCGTGACACGTTATATTTCGTAGCGACATTCATTTCCTCACCTGTTTGACGATTGTATTAGTTTATTAACGACAAATAATTCGCAGTTTCTAGCGAAAAATCCACACTTTCAGCTACTAGAACGAAATAAAATAAACACTACGGAGTCCGACTCGTCGCTGGAGAATGACGACACGCGGCGAACGCTGATGTTAGCTATTATTTTTTTCCTAGGACGATTCTGGGATGACCCGCCCTTCTCCGCCTCTGATTGGTTTACCGTGTATTGTGATCACAATATTATCCAATCGTGTTCCTCTTTCCTAAATTTAACCAATACAACCTGAAAAGGCAACAAATACTAGCCAATTAGAGGCCGCGTAGGGCGGTTCATCCCAGAATCATCCTAGGACGTTAGCGCTCGGCTTTGAACAGACCCGTCGTTCGTATCTCGTAGTTAAAGGTATGTTGTCATGTGTCGTTGCCTCATTTCCAACCCATTAGAACAAGCAGCGATGTAGCCCCTATATAATACCTAAATTTAATCTGACACCGTCATTGTTCTACTGTTGATTTTCTGTTTTATGCGTGGAGCGAACTGCAGCTAACGTTAGCTGCATTTCCAAACAGAACATTAACATTAATGTCAACTTTATTTACATAAATACCCGAAGATCCTGTCAAACTTTCCAACTTTGTCTGCCTGGCAAGGGCTTTCTGAATATTTGTCTGAGAGACAAGTTAAAAAGGCTTGTTCAATGTAAATGAAGGAAAGTACCAGTTATAATAATTAACGTTTCATTACCGCTTTTAGTTAGTTTGATGTCACATAGCCCTTTAGCCGTGGTCTTAATAGCTGCAGCGTTTTTGAAGCAAATTAATAGATAGAGAAGATCTTAATTTAGATCCACGTGCCAACTCGGACAAGTTTGACCATGTAGGAGGCCAGTGAGTGGACTTATTGTTCCGAACACTTTGATTGAGGTTGATGGACTTCACAGAATGATGATCAGCAGTAGTGTTTACATTCGAGATTAGCTAGAAACAGCCATCAATCAATGAATCCATTACACTTTACAAGAACAGCAACATGCAATATTACAGCCAAAACATTAACAATATAAATTTTTTAAAAAGTTGTTCAAAACTAGGGAGAGCCAGTATGCATTAAGTGTGCATTAGCTATGTATGTATGTGCGTATATATGTGCAAATATGTAAATATGTGTGTATGTATATATGCTTTGCTTATGCATACTTTTTTCTTTTTTTTTTCTTTTTTATTGCTATTTATTAATATTGTTTTCTCCATTCTATGTCCATAATGCATACTGTGTATGCTGATGATCAACAAATTCTATGAATTTTGTGCATAGTGTTGTGTGTATTTTTATTTTTTATAGCTTTTATCTTCTTTAGCTTCTATTTTCTTTCTTTACTCTGTACGCTGCAGTAACAGACAAATTTCCCTGTTGTGGGATCAATAAAATCTTATCTTATCTTATCTTATCTTATCTATGATCTGGGAAAACAACGGCACAGATATATATCAAAAAGTATAAAGCTTTTAAAAAGATGTAAAGATCCATAGATGTAAAGATCTATAGTTCTATTTCAAAAAAGAAAAAGTTCAGATCTCAGGTGCTATACAAATATAAAACTTTATTTAATCTAAATGACAATGTATGAAATTTTTGTATATCTATATGAAATTATGGTTGGCAAGATGAGAAAGTCAACAAATTTTTAAAATGCAGTTTTAAGAAGCATTTGTCAGGTCTTATGCGGATTTCTCGTCTTTTAAAATTCCCTTTTTCCCACAAAAATCATGTTTTTGTGATTTTTTTTTTTTTTTACATGATATGAATATTTAATTCACCTAGAATCTTAAACTAGTTCATAGCATGTGTTTTTTAATTTTTCAAAAACTTTTTTTAATAGTTAAACTATCTATCATATATCATTGCTGTTTTGCTGATTTTGTAAATTTAAAGGCGTCAAACTCCTCTGAAATCTAATGCTGTTTAATACAGCGGTCTGTCATAAATCCCTTCTTGAGGAAGTTTTTCCTTGTATTGCAGCCGTGTCAGGATGACCGAGACCGACGTGGACAACGAGCTGCTGGACTATGAGGAGGACGAGGTGGAAACCGGGGGGGTCGGGGACGTGGGGGGCGCAGGTGACCTGTCGATGAGGAAGGAAGGCGTGAAGGGCTCCTACGTGTCCATTCACTCCTCCGGATTCAGGGACTTCCTGCTGAAACCAGAGCTGCTCAGGGCCATAGTGGACTGTGGGTTTGAGCATCCATCTGAGGGTGAGTAATACTAACACATGGAAGGAGACTTGCACTTATTAGAGGTCTGATATGCTGAAAAGGGGACATTTTTTTCCTTGATCAAATTGGTTTTGTATAAAAATACGTATTTAAGGAATGTCTGGGATAAATATACACACCCATGTGCAAGGTAAAACAAAACAAAGTTTGTTAAGACTGAGATTAAAAAAGATAAAGAAAAAGGCCGACCTCAATAGAGACATTTTGGGTCTGTGTTTCTCTTGCAGTTCAGCATGAATGCATCCCTCAGGCGATCCTGGGCATGGATGTGCTCTGTCAGGCCAAGTCTGGTATGGGGAAGACTGCAGTGTTTGTTCTGGCAACTTTGCAGCAGCTGGAGCCGGTCACAGGACAGGTAATCCCCTTCTGCTGACACGCCGCTGTGTCTCGCTAATGGGCGCTTCCTTCTGGAGAACAAAAATGACAAAATCTGACTTGCGTTAGCAAAGGTAACGAGTCACTGTGTCACTGTTCGCCAGGTGTCGGTCCTGGTGATGTGCCATACCAGAGAGCTGGCCTTCCAGATCAGCAAGGAGTACGAAAGATTCTCAAAGTACATGCCCAACATCAAGGTAAAGCCCGGCCCACGTCTCCTCGGCTGTCCACATCACAAGCATCCTTTCCCGCGTCTTGACGGGTTGAATGCATGTCTGCCTGCAGGTGGCGGTGTTCTTTGGGGGTCTGTCTATAAAGAAGGACGAAGAGCTGCTGAAGAAGGACTCCCCGCACATTGTGGTGGGAACGCCGGGTCGGATCCTGGCGCTGATGCGCAACAAGACTCTCAACCTGCGTCATATCAAACACTTCATCCTGGATGAGTGTGACAAGATGCTGGAGCAGCTTGGTCAGTAAATCTGTTTATTCCTGTATGCAGACTCTTTTTTTTTTTTAAAGGAAAACTCCACTCAGTGGGACTTCAGTTTCTCCTTAGGATGTTGGAATTAAAGAATCCGCAAGACAGGCCTGTAAAAGTGAGAGTTGTATCTAATAAATATGCATATGCAAATATGTGTCATCTCATGCTCAAGAGGTTATCATCTCATGAGCATTATATGCAAATCCCATCACATGCATGTGCCCATATTTAGGAGCCAAGAGTGGAATTTTCCTTTAAGTCTCATTTATTATTCATTTGCCATTTACTGTCACTAATTCAGTTTGGCCCAGTTCCAACGTCCCCACTTATGCGCTCACACACTTTGATGTGCTCCGGCTACGTCTGTAAGGGCTCAGGGCCGCGTCCCGCTGAGGAATCAGCTAGTCAGCAGGAATCAGCAGGACTTTTTAAACCCCTTTATGCACACACAAAGTCAGTGACTCTGCAGACTTCGCTGGAAGCTGTAGTGCGGAACTTTTTTCATATAAGTCAATGTCTGATCATTTCAAGCCTTTGCCAAACAAGTTCATACAATGCTGTTTAAACCTATAACTAGCAGGTTATCACAGTAGAGCTGTTTTAATATTGTGTCTGTGGAGACACAGTAAAATAAGGTATCACATTTTTCACAGTTTTGTGGGCCTCCCTGTCATTTCAGCATATTGAAAATAAATTAAACTGACTATAAAGAAAAAAATTCCACCCAAATTTGAAACTTTATAATTAGGATAAGGCAATATTCTGTTATTAGTGAGCAAAAAAGAGTCATATATGAATGGTCGGCAAAAAAATACTTTCGAGAACTGGATTAAAGTAGTTCAGACTATCTTTAAAATGGAGAGGTTAACTCTTACGCTTATGTTTTTTCTTTCATTATCCATACTGAGGTGTATAGGAAAGCAGCATGTATAACTCCTGGCCAATGTTGATCACAAGGAAAAAAAAGTTTAATCAAAGGATGTTTCGCTCCTCAGAACTTTATCAGTGTCCCGTGTGAGCCTCTGAGGGTTCAGTGTTTGGGCCGTAAGACATTGAGCTGGGCCTTTTATTGGACTGCCTTAGTGCTGATGTGAGTCGCCCTTCATTTTTTTTCCCCAGACATGCGCAGAGACGTCCAGGAGATTTTCCGCATGACTCCCCACGAGAAGCAGGTCATGATGTTCAGCGCCACCCTGAGCAAAGAGATCCGCCCGGTCTGCAGAAAGTTCATGCAAGATGTAAATACGTCCTCCCCTCTCGCATCCACCATGCCTCCCCCCCCTCCACACCGCCCGGAGTGGGCCTCGGGGTCCGCGTTGTCCTGTGGCCTCTGTGAATCCAAGAAGTTGCGACGGGGTAACATCCGGGGGAGCCGCCATGTCAGAGCGCTGTCACAGCTGATGCAGCCCCTAAAACATGCTTAATGCTACAATATGCAGCTTCTCGTCTTGAGGCAGTGTATCAACACACACACACACACACACTCACACTCAGACAGAGTGATACCATCTATCTCACTGCTCCTCATGTCGCAGTTGACATACACAGCCTCAGCGGAAAGAGTTCACACACTCCTCAGATAGCGGAAGCCAGCAGGAAACAGCAAGCACACACACTCCAAATCTGATGTGGTTGCTGCACCACAATAACAAGACAAGCTGCATAATGTAGTTTTAAGGTCAAATCTGTGAGAATTGGCATCACTACCATTTCTCTGGTTTGAAGCTTTGGATCTTTAACGGGCTGCAGATTCACTGTTCAGCCCTGGAGCCCAAACCCAGAGTCCGTATTCATCAGAGAAACACTATTAAAGGTCCCATATAATAGGAAGTCAGATGTTGATTACAGATCTTTGTGATCATAAAAAGGTCTAGATGTTCGATAGACGCCGCCAACTATACAGTTCCAATTTTTTTTAGAGCTGCAGAGAGAAGCTTGAGAGGGAAAAATGAGATATGAAACTATAAAATATAAAACTACAAATATATCTTGTTAGGAATATCAAATCTTTAAAAGAAACCCAGGAAAAGTGTATGATATGGGACCTTTCTAAGTGCAATTATTCTTGTATTTAGACGACCAGATAATTACTCGGGCCTTTCATTTCCAGGACTTTCCTGGACAGAGATTCTTCATTTGGTGGTAATCACAGGACAACTGCAATGCCATTAAAAGCTAAACCATTTACTATTGGAAACTTCACTCCACTTTTTAAAATAGTTTTCCTTGGACCTAATTGAAAGTTCACCCAATGCACCCTTTGTATTCCCCCCCTATAATTACCACCAAATTATTATATTAGGGGAAACAAAAACCTTGCAGCTGTCAAACTGTAGCTGTCGTCACATGATTAATCCCATATATGCTCCGAGTCAGAGGTTTAATCTGGATCTCTTTTGCTCAGTCTTTAAACAGGCTTCCGTGACATTTTCCCAGTAAAGCAAAACCCCTGGGAAATAGAAGGGGAAGCGAGGAAGGCACTTAATAAAAGGAATGTAGCACAGCATTGATGGTAAATGGGGAGAGATATAGTAGATAAAACTAGTGGCACCAACGGGGAGGACAAAATGTGCTGCTCACCAGAAAGTAATCGGCTAACGCGACCCTGTTCCGACTAATGCTGTATATTCATTGCCGAGCATCTGTCAGAAGGTCTGTACGCAATTATCGTTTTAGCAGTTTGACAAATACGGGCCCAGGAGACTGAATCCTTCATCACGATGCTGCTCTGTATGTTCAGCACCGTCAATGATGGAAAATCCCAGCATCACCTATTAAAAATAAAGCATAGAATAGTCATCCTTGCCGTCATTACGATTTGAATTAACCAAAATAATGCAATCAAAGGGGAAAAGATGTAATGTTTTACAGCATTTTTAGTCTATTTTCTCTAGCTTTAATTTGTAACATACACAAATCCATCATGGGAAGTCAAAACTAATTCGAAGAACGTACGGACAAATCATCCCAAACAAACGGAGAGATCTTAATCAGACAGCTTGTACCACTCCGGCAGCATCTGCAGTCACTTAAAGTGTTTTAAAGAGTAATTACACACTCAGATACTGCTGCAAATTCCTCCCTCCCGGCATATTAAAAAAAAAAAAACCGAGGACCGAGAAACCACAAGTGTAGGGGGAAACCGTAGCAGCAGGATGACTTAAGCTGTGTTAACGGCCTCAGGACTAATAGAACCGCAAAGGACGCGCCGTTCATTTAAATTCCTGCTTTGTATCCAGATGCATAGCAGCCAGTGTTAGGTGCATTAATGATACGATAGGAAGCGTCATGCAGACAGTCGCAGTCTATCCTGGACTCTGGAGCAGGCAAATACTGACACGTCATTAGCCGAACAAATATTCCACTTCACTGTAATGGTTTGCTCGCAGGAACAAGCACTAAAGCAGCGCTAATGAAACGTTTTCCGAGGACTCTTAAGTTCTGAGTGAGGTGTCGTGCATAGTGATGAACCTACATAAAGAATCGCTGCACTCGACTTGTTCAGCAGATTTTAGCTGCAGTTCAGGCTCGTAAATGTTACTGTTTCAGTTCAGTCTGCTACGCTAATAAACAGAGAGGGGAGAGCAGAGTAACGCTCAGGTGACCCTGGTGAAACCTTCCATGGGAATATAATCAAAGAACTTACAAAATTGAATGTTGGCTCTTAACAAGGGGACTTAAATACAGTTGGGGAAAATGTGTTGTAGCATAATTTTTGGAAATAAATTAGATTTATGATGGTCATAAATGTTTAACTTGCAAATATTATAGAAAATTGTATTCATACAGTAGCACACTTGCTGGTAAATTAGGTGCAGATTGTTGAATATTTTCCAAAATTCCCCGTCTTAACTTCCCATGGAAGGTTTCTGGTAATTTACCGGAAGTTTTCCGTCACTTTGTAACCCCAGATGACACAAAGGTGATCCAACGTGGGTGCTAATGTTACTCTGTGTGTGCTCATGTGTGAATAAGCACCTGTTGCTCACTCGTAGGCCACAGCAGTGCCTTTAATGCGTGGCTCCTCATGTGGGACGTTACACTGTGTCTTTGCTGCAGGATCAGTTCTGAGGTTAGAAAAGTATAGACCATACCAACTTACAATGAACAGGGCTCAGTAAATGTGGAGATTTGCTGTTGTGGTATTTGATCGGAGCAGTTAAAGCTTTAGACATTAAAAAACAAGCCTTTGGATTCATTTTTTTTTAATTCTTCGCCTTGGGTTTATTATTATTTTTTCAATCTCTGCTAGGATATTTGTTGCGTTGCATTTCTGATGAGGCTGAAGAAGTGGCTATTGATCGGTTTGTTGTATTGATGGGATGAGTTCCTTTGTTTTCCCTGTTTTATTAATCAGGTTATTGAGACATACCAGATGCAGGCAGGGATAAGAGCAAAGGCTGATGAGTCTGTGTTGGAGCTTGGATGTTAGCGTTCTCTCAGGGAGGAGCAGGACGTTTCGCTTCTGGAAGGCGTAGAAACGGCTTTAGAATGGATTTGTTGGGATGTCATCTTAATCTTCTTCCCAGTGCAGGGTGATGACACCTGCTGTGTTGTTTGGATGAATATGGGCGCATGTTGGATTTTGTGTGTGTGTGTGTGTGTGTGAGTGTTAACTACCCCACAACCACCCCCTCCCCTCTCCTCCCTCCACTTTCTCACTGTCTCCTCTCTGGTATCTGCCTTCTCTGAAACCTCCTCCTCCTTATTTCCTGTATCACACACACACCATCCCTCCACCAGTCTGTCCTGTAAAACCTCTCCCCCTCCCGTTGTCTGGCCTGCCACATCCCTTTATTCCAACGACCCCCCCACCCCTTCAATCTTCTCCTAACCCTGTACAACTCCTGCCTGCTCCAGCCGATGGAAATCTTTGTGGACGACGAGACCAAGCTGACTCTGCACGGGCTGCAGCAGTACTACGTCAAGCTGAAGGACAATGAGAAAAACAGAAAGCTCTTTGACCTCCTGGACGTTCTGGAGTTCAATCAGGTACGGTAAAGCACGGTTTGTAGCGTCACAGACAATTTGGAGCCAATCCTCATCCAGTATTTACTGCATTTTACCAGGTGGTGATCTTCGTGAAGTCCGTGCAGCGCTGCGTGGCCCTGGCTCAGCTGCTGGTGGAGCAGAACTTCCCCGCTATCGCCATCCACAGAGGGATGCCTCAGGAGGAACGGTAGCCCGTCCGCCAACCAGAAAACAGAGCCTGATTTTCCTTTGTCTGGTCTCAGTCGAACCACGTTTGTGTTTTTGGAATCTTTGGTGTTCATTGTATTCATAGTGAACTGTCACCAAGAGTAAAAAGGTGATGAAAATTGCAGCCAATCAGTGTGGGTATCATTTTACATGAGAATTATACTCTATACAGTTTACAGTGGAGATAAAGAGTCTACATATCCCGGTAAAATGACAGGCTTTGGTGATGTAAAAAAAAAAAATGATGCCAAAATTCCACAACTTTTTCCACCTTTAACGTGACCTATAACCACCATGCAATTGGGGAAAATGTGGAAAGCTAAGAAATTAAGATATGGTGTTGAACTTAGCTTTACTAATTCCTCCTCTCCATTCTGTCCCCAGCTTGTCCCGCTACCAGCAGTTCAAGGACTTCCAAAGGAGAATCCTGGTGGCCACCAACCTGTTCGGACGGGGGATGGACATCGAGAGGGTCAACATTGCCTTCAACTATGACATGCCAGAAGACTCAGACACTTACCTCCACAGGGTGAGGCTGCGTTCGCGCCGACAGCAGCACGCGCAAACGTCCTGCCGTGTAACTGCGGCTTTACTCCACACCCGTGAAAGCTCATCAGATTTAGAGCCTGACGCTGGGAAAGAAGCTATTGTTGTGGCTGTTAAATGGTGGATTAATAGTTTATAGCAGTGGTTCTCAAAGTGGGCTCCAGGGACGCCCAGGGGTCCTTTAGAGGGTGCCGGGGGGTCCAGAATAAAGGGAAATCATTTATTTTTACTATTATTCCTTCCATAACTACACAGTGACAGAATGTAGGAACAGAATTAAAAGTATATACATGTAAATTACATGTTTACTTCCGAATATTTCTTCTTTGCACGTGACTTTTTCATTTCAAATTTAATATTTGAAAATAATAAATAAGGCATCTATTTGCAAAGAGGAAAGAATACACAAATAACTACGTTTTATACAGGAGGTGAATGGGTTAATCGGCATTGTGTGAACCTGTTTGAATGGATCCAACATTAATTTATTTGTGAAGTCTGAGGCTGGATCGCCAGGATCAGGTAATGCAGGGAAACAAAGGTCAGATCTGGCTGTGGGAGAATAGAATTAGAATTAAAAAAAAAAACACTATTGCAAAAAAAAGAATCAGACTCATGCTCCGCTGACCAATCACAAATTAGAATGATCTGAATGGCTCAACCCCGACAAAAAGGGGCACAAAGAAGGACATTTATATGCATTTGATAAGGTTAAAAGTGAAATTATTAGGCTTTCAGTCGGCTTTCTGCCTCATTTTGAAGGAATAACATAAAGGACCAGTGGTCGAGCAAGCTCCAGAACAGAGTGAGCTTTCCTAGTAAAAAGGAAGACCCTGAATTAATGAAAGAAACACCACAGCTTTTTAAATAAATACAAAAAACCCTCCACACCAGACCTGTTTTCCCCCACGTTTTCTGGTCCGGTGTAAATCCAGCCAGGAGCCTCTTCCCAGACGACACTCAGGATGTGATGAATCACATGCCGTTCCAGACTGAGTAATGAGGTGTGTTGCTGGCAGGTGGCCCGGGCGGGCCGGTTTGGCACCAAGGGGCTGGCTATCACCTTCGTGGCCGACGAGGGCGACGCCCGCACGCTCAACGACGTCCAGGACCGCTTCGAGGTGAACATCAGCGAGCTGCCGGACGAGATCGACATCTCTTCTTACAGTGAGTTGCGCTCGCTTCAGGCAGGTTCAGACTCCGTCACGCAGACCCTCCACTAACCTCCTCTGTGTGTGTGTGTGTGTGTGTGTGTGTGTGTGTGTGTGTGTGTGTGTGTGTCCCTGCAGTCGAACCAGTGCGATAAGATGAGCCGGATGCTCCCCTGGGGAGCAGTCAGTTTGTATTCGCAGTTTCACTCCAACGGTAGATGCAGACTGTGGCATGTCGAGCAACAGATCTTTTCCTAATCCTGTCACATTTGCCTTTTTGTTTTATTTATTTATTTATTTTTTTTGGCGGTTCGGCTCCCTCTGCAGGGAGAACGCAGACAGACCTTTTTCATTAATAAGATTTTGTTTTATTTAAGTTTCTACTGTCGGAAATGTTTGATGGATATTGAATTTTGATAATGAGCTTCATGAGGGACAGAGCTGCTTTTTCAGATGAGACAAGTTGATTTGTCACCAGAAGACTAATCACTGTTAACTGCTGTGTGGATAAATAAATCTGTTGTTTGCCTTGTAAAGTCTCATCCTTCATCCATCTGTGTCTATATTATTATTTCCCACAAATCCCACAAATTCACCAAAACCAAACAGTGTGTTAGTCTGTTTCTCTGGATGTGGCCCAACTGAAGATTTAAACCCGTTCTGAAAAACATCATCGTAGGCTTGTATTATTAAAAAGAAAAAAAAGTTATGTAGGGAAATATCTGAATTTTATGCTTTGTATGAGCGCTTTAAGATTTTTTTTTTAACTTGCATTTTGAAGTGTTGAGAATAAAGCTGAACAAGACAATGAGAATAAAGTCAAAGTACCATTTTAAGAATAAAATGGATAAGTGAGCAATAACTCACGTTAGCCTTGAAACTTAAGCAGGAGCTGTTTTTAAGTTGATTTGCATGTGGACCTCAAAACCGCTATCTTCAACATGTTTGTCAAACAGGAAGCAGAGCGGGGATCCAACAGGATGAGCAGAGAGGAAGCAGAGAGACAACTGCTGATCACAGCAACTGCTGTTTTTTTTTTTTTTTGCCCATCCTCCGTCTGCCAACGGGTACAGTGAGCCTTTCCCAGCCGAGATTTGATCAGTCGGTGCAAACGGCTGTGACGTTTGGAAGCGTTTAGGATCCGACATCGTACTGAGGATGGAAAAATGCCAGTAGAGGTTCGGCTGCGATGATTCCTGTTAGTGTCAGGATTATACTTTCAAAATCATGCGATTAGAAGTGAGGCAATAGAGTCCCGGAACAAACTGAAACAGACTACATGCAGCACACGTTTTCTCTGGAAAGTCAAACTTCTGCAGAAAATAAAACCTCCCCTAGAACCACAAAGTGACGGGATTCTTCTATAACTGCTGTCAATAAACATGACCCTTCAGCGTGTGGACAAATATCAAAATAGTTGATTTTATTTATAATGTATTAAAGTTATAAACACATCAGGCAGTGGTTTTACACATCACCATACAGACATGGGAATCCATCAGTCAATCTCGTAGATGATCTCCCAAAGCTAAATACAGTACAGTGATAATTATTTCTCTAGCCCCTCGCCTGCCTTCTCATTGCAAAAAAACAAAAAACAAATAAAAACTATCAAGACAATCATTGGTTTTTCAACAAACCTAAGCTGACCAAACTATGGTTTGGATGTCATGTAATTACAACTTTCCCTGCGTGCAGGGTTATCGGGTGATCATCAGTAAAATATCAGACTCTGATGGTTGAATCTCCTTTGCAGCTTGTTAGAACTTTAAGTTCATGACTGTTAAATTACTTCAAAATAGCCTTAAATGTTATAGTTTCATTCTTCACATGGATTCCTTCCTCCATTGCCTTCTATACATTTAGACACCAAGTTCATTCACTCGCACTGAGTGGTGTGGTGGAAATGTTGATAACGTAACCTTTGCTTCAACCATCAGATTGATGGAAATCCAACATACTGATTAAGAAACAATAAAAGACATGTTAAAAAAAAAAAGAACTTCCAAGACCAGCTCAAACAGAAGAAGTATAAAGGCCTCAGTAGGCTTCAAACAATGCTGTCGTCAGCTTCTGGAACAGCCCATCTGTTCATCGGGCCAGGTGTGAAACTCATCACACCACTAATTCTGTCACGTTTCATTATACGACATCACTTAGGAATCTATGTAACAGCCGAGTGTAACACCATGAAAAGCTGTGTTCAACCCATCAACGTAACAACGGCACACAAATGTTAACAAACCACAAACTTGCAGCTTTTAATGTAATAATAATCCCACTAACGTTCGAAGTTTCCCTGCAGACTCAATATGGAATTTCCCCCATCTGTGGGAAATAAAATGTTTGCAGGGATTTATTGTTGGTTTTGGTTTATCGTATTGTTGTATTGTTTGGTGGAAGGTGAAAAAATCTCAAGATTGTAATAACTTCTTGAAAACGAAATGGATCTCCTTTTTTTATATTGTTCTGAGCAAGTGTTGTTGCAATTAAACCTCTCTGGAAATGTCAAAGTTATTTCAGGTGCAGCAAATGGCAAATTTGTCAGTTTATTCCATCCGTGTGATTATTACATCAAAAGCGGCACCGTTTTGTTTTACGCTTGTGGTTGATTAGTTTTTCTGTGTGATGTTTTTAGATTGCTGGGTCTAACCTGCCTTTCAGGAGACATCTCGTCCACATTTGAACAATGCCTGCTACCGGGACTCGAAGGAGCCGGAACAGCTCAGAGTCCTTTAGCGTTTCAGACATAGTGGGACAAGAGAAAGCAGTTTGTTTGAAGCACACTGAGTAAAAACCATCTCTGGTTTAATTTCATTATTACGTCATCACCCTGCTTCCAAGGCCATGTTCAGAAACTGATCTAAGGAACAGCTGTGCTGCAAATTCAAGAAAAATTTTAGCCTTGATCCTCTTCTATTGTTCCCTACTAAATTTTCTCAGGGTTATTATGTCATAGTATTACTTATTTTTTTTTAAAGTTATTACGTACTTTGAGCTCAGTGGAAACACGTTCTAGAGATGCTACAGTAGGTGTAGCCCTGATCCAGGACTGTCGTCTATTTAACTGAGCAGCCTGTTAAATTTATTAGAGCAAATGTTCTAGAGCAAAGCGGGACTGTGGTCCGGAGCGGGATGGTCCTGGATCAGAGCTACTGGAGGCGGTGCCGGTCCGTCTTCTGTCATCGCTAATGTTAACCATCAGGAATCCCTTGTCATATAATGACTGCTCAGCCCTGAATATGGCCTTTGTTTACCACCTAAAGCCTCGTAGGAGCTTTTAGTTTTCCTTTTGCACGCAACTCTGCTTCTGATTAGTTTTATAGACTTAAACGGTTACATGATCCGAAGAGCTGGATCAATTTCAGCGAATTCAGATTCTGTTTATGCCAAACATTGAGGGGAACAAAAAAACAAAAAAGAAGACGACTGCGGTGTATGAAATCTCGGATCATCTTTTTTTTTTCCTTTTACATTTAGCAATGTTTTTTTCTCTCAAGTCCCAGCTCAGCTTCCTTTGCATTATCACTGACACTGAAACATGACGCCTCCTGTTGACGATTCGGATTATTTTATGCTACTTACAGCTGCTGAAAATGTCTGGACGTTTTGATGTGAACTCTACATTTGGCCAGTTCGTCACAGGAGTTAAAACAAAAAAAACAAAAAATAACAACACACCAAACAAAATGGGCCCAGAAAGCAAGGCACGTTGCCAAAAGCTGTTTCCAAACAGTGTTTAAGAGTGGAATTCCACTTTTCGACTCTGATGTCCTTGTGGCTGTTGAACTTGCTGATCCTGAATGAGCGCCCGGTTCTGGAAGCTCCCTGACCGACGGGCCTGGGTCAACGCCACCTGATCTCCCGGCTCCGCCGATGTGCGGCCCCGTCTGTGCTGCTTCAATTCCTTCATGAACCTTTGTGTCCGATAATATTCTTTGGTCTGAGAGGGCGTTCCTCTGAGTAAGGCTCTCTCCCCTCGTCGACACCATTCACATTTGTACGGTCCGGATTGGCCTCTCAGCTCCAGCTAATGTCGTACTTGACCCAGCCCTCCGGCGGGGCCAGGAACACCCTTCGGCCCCGATACAGGAAACTGACCACGCCCCTGTAACCTGTACGCGGGACTCCAGATTTCAAGTCATCCATCACCCCGAGATTTCGGGCAAATACTTTGAAACTGTCCCGGCTGGAGTACTGGACCCGGTACGGGCCGACTCCTTTTAAGCTCCCCCCCTGTTGCAGGTCCTCGATCTTCACCAGCTGGGCACTGTAAACCTCTTTGATAAACGTTTCATCATACCTCTCTTTTAGCAGATAAGACAAATCCTGTTTAGTGAAAGGCACAAATTCAGTGTTTAGCTTAATATAGCGAAGGTACTGGTCAAAGAATTGACCCAAGCTGACGCCCTTTCGGCCAAAGGTCATAGTCCGGGAGATCTCGGGCCGAATGCAGGAGCGCTCCTTGCGCTGCTCGGGCTGCCGCATCCAGTCGTCCCAGAACGCCGACGGCCATTTGGGCTCCAGCTCGTCCCACATCTCCTTGAGCAGCATCCAGCCCAGGCCGGGGAAGAAGTCTGTCCTGTGGAGCATCTCTGCCTTGGACGGATCCACCAGGGCGTCCCGGCCGTTATCGTTCCAGGCCGAGACGCACCACAAGGTCGGGTCGGAGCGCAGGATCGGGTACAGGGCTCGGAAATACTCGAAGAAGTCCGGCGCCACCTAGATGAGAAAGAGGGAGAGACACTATCATGAGATGTTGCTCCATCGGAAAGAAGAATTATTAAAACAAAGTAAACATAACAAGCAAAATAACACATGATGAATAGGAATTGGTTATATTATCACAGTTACTATGGCAACGCTTTACCACCTGAAATGACTGTTTGAGTGGAGGTTATGTGTGCTACTCTACTCTGCAGCCTGGAGTAACACACCACACCGTTTGCTGCAGACATTCCTCTTTTACAACAAGGAAATTGTCCTCTGACACCTTCATGTACTATAAATTATTGTAATTAGTAGAATATTGAGGTAAATGGATCCCATGCAAGTTACGCAGGCCACAGAATGCATAAAAATTTGGGGTTTAACTGGCCTGACGTCAGTTTTATTTGGAAACCATGCTTTACCCTCCTCGACGAGTATTTTGACAGAAGGCTGAAAAGAAAGGTTTCATTGTCCGTGTGCTTTGTTGTGCCTGTAATAAAACCCAAGGGTGATGTCACAAGGTCCTGGAGTGGACCTGCAGCAAGGTAAGAAAGAAAACCATCGCAGCTCATCGAAGAATTTTCAGGAAGTTAGTTACTATTTAAGGAGCTCTTTGATGCCGACTAAAATTTAAATCAATTTTATTTACAGACCAGACAAATTTCATATTTGCTTGAAAAGCAGACAACAGACAATAGTCTCTCTATGTAGACCTTTGACGCAGTAAACACACTCCGGTTTGTGATATTATGATTAGCGTGTAATCTAATCTGTCTATGGTTTCAGTTTGGTGGACTCTGCCTGCCTGCCTTCCCCCCTCCGTCATCATTCATTTCCCATCAGCTCACCACCACTGCTCTCTAATAAAGAAGAGGAACTAGTCCATGGGTTGTCAGTGATAAATAAAAAAAAAAAAAAAAAAGAAGAGGAAACCAGTAGGGAACAGTTACACACCGTCAGCAAACCCATATTTTCCCCTCTCACTGGCAACCTAATTGTAGGATTTACGGGGCACAGTTTCTCCCTCAAGCCGGAGTCAAAGTAAATGAGTTTCCTGCAACTTTTTTTTCTTCTCATTTTTCCTGCTGCTGTCGCACTTTTCGCTAACAGGTTTTCTGTGCCATTACAGAAAAATTCAATTAGCTCAACGTGTCTCAACATTCGAACCATCTATTCAAAATCTCATGTTCTCATGGTTTCACTTCCTGCTGTGATCAAAGCACATATCATGAAAGATGTACTGAAATATCACATCACATCAGCCTTCACTAGAAACCACTATAAAGATGGGTACGTTCAAGTACATGCTAGCTCCAACTTCTCTGTTCAACAAAACGGTTTTAAGTTCAGTGACGAACACTGGGGAACAAGTGGGACCAGAAGCAGTCATTATTAACCCACATTAGACTGTACATTTAGAAAAGGGAACGGAATGCTTAATTCAGTAAATGCTCTCCTCTAAAAACAATTGCTGACATAAAGACCATGTGACAGAGGTTAAAGGGTATATAAAATGCTGAAGGAAAACATGTGCTTGTGGCTGTTGGGCTGAAGTTTGGTACAGAGAAAACATGTTTAATGTCAATATTTGTACCGCGGTGGTTGTCTGGAACTTAATGTTTCCCTGCTGCCGCTGAAGGGGGACAGCGATAAGGGGGCAGTTTGTGTTGAACTACGGGACAACATCTCACATGTTGAGTCATTAAAAAGGAGCAGCTGCAGCTGACCTCTGAAACAGCAACAGGAAACACTGCACGACAGTCTGATGAACCAGAGCCTCTGCAACATATTCTTTAATTCAATGTATTCCGGCGCCGGTGGAAAAAAGCGGAAAACATCAGATCACTGCAGCTCGAAGGACGCGCCTCACCATGTAAGTCGGGCGATGTCACATCAAAACAACTTTCGTGCGCTGTGTGTCGGAGCGAATACCAGCGGCAAATGAGAATGTTTGTGCTTTGTCGAGCAGTTTATTAGGGGGAAGCCAAAGAGTTTGTACACAGCTGCCTTCCCGTGACAAACCAGACAAACGCTACACCAGCGCCAAGCATCTGCTCCGAGAGTCGTTTGGAAACGGATTAAAGGTGAAGAGTGGCCTACATGGGAGAAATCATTCCATGCTCATGTGTCAATTCTGAGGACAATAAATGGACTTAAAAAAGGCTACATTCAGACTGCAGGGCTTAATGCTCAATTCGGATTTTTTTTTGTGAGGTTGTGCACATTTCCAATTAAATGTAACTGGAATGTGATCTCCAGTGTGAGCTTTAATCACAACAAAAAGCTACGCAAGTTAGGTTTGCTTCCAGTCTTTGGTGACATACAGGACCCTTCAATTGGTAAAAAAAAAAATATCATGTCAAATAAAACCACAATTCAAAAGAACGCTTTGCAACCCTAATCCACTCAGCATGAACTTAAAAACAGATGTAAAAAGTATCAAAGTTCAAAACAAAGTTTTCTCCTGTTCAACGAAACCAATTTTCCTGTCTGTGTTGTGCATGTGGTCGTCCACGACTGGAAAGGAACACAAACAGGGGAAAAAACAAACTTTCTTAAGTAGGTCTTTGGTTCGGTGCTTGTGTACAGTTACCGTACACAAGACACTTAAACAAGAACGGTCACACTATCTGCATCACTTTCAGATAGTGTAACCAAACCCACCCCAGCTTTTTGTCTATTGACGGGAACGAAATGTAGCACGACAACGTTTAACTATCAAAGAAAAGATCAGAAAGTTGCACAACTGCCTCAACTTGTGGTCATACAGGAACAAAGACATTCTTCTCATCCTGACTGGGCTTTTCTGGATCCCGGGAGTATCGGTACCTTCGGATCTGAAAAGCTGTTAAACACTGAAGGACAAGGAGCAAAAATTCATCTAGGAAGCATGGGTCATAGAAAGGCAGTAACAGACTATATCATTAATGGACTGGAAGCCTCTAAATTGTCTGACAAGCACTGCGTTAACCTTGGAATAAACGGCTGTGCCCACAGACAACATAAGGGAGGGTAAGTAGCAGCGAAAAGTTAATAAGTTAATATGCACCGATGCCTCAAAAACGATGGAACCTTGGTGATGGAAACGGACTGTACGCTGGGTGGGTGATTCATGGTCCACTACGAGAAAGCAGCGATAACCAAGTGGGAGTGTTTAACATGTCGTTACATTTAAGTGGACTCTGTTGACTGGGTAGATGAATTACAAACCCAACACCACGACCACAGCTTCATTGGAAGCGCCTCTAAAGACGAGAAGAAATGATGAGAGGAAAAGAAGTTGGTGGCAAAGAGCGCTTTGTAACGTTCTGTTCAGCTTCGAGATGGGCGCCGTAAAATTAAACTGCTCCCCGAAAAAATAAATGTCACCGGGCCAAACAGCCTTGGGGCGTTGCCGAGCAACGTACTCACGGCCTGTGAAAGACAACGTGGAGGAACATCAGGTTTGGTGATGGGCGAACGCTTCCTTTCTGATGCGATTGTTGGAGGCAACATTGGCCGGGAGCACCTGAGGGAGAAGTGTGATGTGTGCTGTGTTTCAATGTGGGGCGGATCATCCAAGGAAGGGAATGTGGAGCTTGACTGTGGACCGTTCCTGATAGGAAAGCTCTGTTTGTTCTGTGTGTCTGCAAACTAAGACAAATACACTTGAAAGATGGGTGAAAAAAACCCGTCATCTGAAGCAGCAGATTGAGAGTCAATACTATACATTGAGCTGATGATGAGGGGTTCTGCAATATAAACACTGCAGGAATTATGAGGATCTATGTTTAAGAATGTTGAGATCCATTATGCTTCTAACTTTTTTTGTCATCCCCTCTCTCAATAACACCACAGCAAAATGTTTAAACTGTATTGTTTGTCAAGGGTGTTGAATGCAATCCATGCAAATCAACATATTGGTGGTTGACCGTCATGCTGCACATTCCAACTAAGAAGTATTATACATATTTGATGTATAGAATTTTAAAGGCAACACATTTCACACTGATAACTCACAGAAGTGAAATGGCGGTTACTGCTATGCTGTGTTTGTTGTAGCTGAGGTGTGTTGACATTTTAATCTGCTTGATCAATCATGAGTAACAGCATGGGTAACAGCCCCGCGAGCACCCCCTGCATCTGCCTGCGAGGGCCTGGAATGGAACTTGATTTTGTAGGAGTAGCGATAATAGAAAAACACCATGAGATAAAACCGCGTCGCTCTCCCCTCTTCCAGCGTTTCGATTGCTGTCCGACTCCCCGATAAAAGCTAACAATGACCCTGCTGCCAGGGATGATAATGGCGGCTGTAATGCACGGTCATGTTGTGATAATGAGGCCGGAGGGGGGGGGGCACTCACCTCTAGATCGTCCTCCACGATGACCACGGTGGACTGGGAGAAAGTGTTAAACACTTGGTTGAGGGCCCAGCGGTAATGTCGGGAGATTTTGTAGTAGCCCTGGAACTTCCTGTGCTCCGGCCGCACTTTGATGTCCGACAGGTCCGGCTGGTTAATGTGTTTCACCTGGTCGCCGTACGAGTCGATCACGCGGGCCGTCTCGGCGTGGCCGCAGTCCTGGCTAACGATGATCGGATAGAGTTCCGGAGACGGGCGGTACTGGATCAGTTTGTCAAGGCTCCGCTTCACCGTCACCCTGTCGCAGGCGATGACGAGAATGGGAATGACGACTTCTGGGTGCGCAGCGGGAGTCGCCAATTTATTCTTCTCAACGATTTCATCCTTCACCTCATTGGTCTGGTGCTGTTCTACTTTAGCAGCTGGAGCTAGTGTGGGAACGGGCTTCTGTTCTGTTTGTTTTTCCTCAGTTTTGTCCCTGTGGTCTGCGTTGTCTTTGGGTGGAACCGGAGGCTTCTGTGGCTGCTGGTCACCCTCTGCTTTCACTTCTTTTGTGTCGTCGGTTTCCCTTTTACCGACATCTTTCTGGCGGGCCCACACCGCTCTGTGGTTTTCAATCTGCTTCAGCAGCTTCTTCTGCGTCTCCAGCTGAACCTCGACCTCCTCCGCCAGCCGGATCACCTCCCCGGCCAGGTTCCCTTTCCCGCGGCCCACGCCCCACTCCTCCTTTCCCCCCGGTTCGGCCCCGCCGCCTTCGCCGAGGCGGCCGATCGGGGGCCGCCCCCACAGATAAAGTAGAAGCAAAGCATTCCAGGCGACAAACAGGAAAGCACCGCATAATATAAGAGAACCTTTCTTTCGAACCATGGCCCAATGACGCTGGGAAGGGGTGGGGATGTGGAAAAGGAGGAGGGAGCAAGTGATGGAACCAGAGTGAAAATCCTACAGACCAAGGTCGTAATCTCAGATGGACAGGGGGTCGATTGCCAATCACATTATTTAGAATCCTAGAGTCATTGTGCCTTTTGGTCAGGAGGGTGTCAGGAGAAAACTGGCCAATTTAAAATCAATTCACATGATCTTGCTGCGGAACGTTTCAACTCCATCAAATCCCATAAAGATGGGGCGCTGAGCCGAGACGGGACTCGCAGAAGTTCAGCAAAAGAGGAGGGGAGGAAGTGCAGATGAAAGAACAAAAAAAAGGGGGAGGGAAGGTGGGGTCACTTTGGGTTGAGGGAACGCGAGTCCTTGGATGTTATCCTTCAGCCATCGTCCTGAAAGCACAGGAAAAAGAAATAATCAGCAGAATGAACGCGGCTCGTCTGAACATTAATATGGTGATGTAGAAACAAAGGCCCCTTTCAGACATGTGCCGTACATTTCCTTGACACCAACTAAAATGTGAATAAAAGCAATCACATTGCCAGTTAAAGCACCGGCAAGTTTACGACCTTGTTTACAGCATGGAAATTGTTCAAAAGAGACAAGCTTTGGATGCTCAGCCTTTTCTCACAAATATTCTTTTGATTTAACAGATGCGGCTGGAAAATGACCCAGATTAGTTATTTAAATGTAAAAAATAGGGGGGGGGGGGGGTGCACATATTTAGACACTGAACTCGGATACAATAATTTATTTGAACATATGAAGATTGTCAAAACATCTGATGAGAGGGAGAAAGTCAATCTAGAAATTTCTGGAGCAGCTGATAACAAATCAGGCAAAAACGCAAAAACGGATAAACTCCGTCTACAATTCCCCAGACACCAGACTTTGCAGTTTCTCTTAGATAGACAGAAAGGTATCTTTAGGTTTATGTCTTTTAAATAGACAAAACAACACATCTAAAGGGGTAAGCTTGGGCTCTTGGAAACTCTCGCGGTCGTTTTACACAATTTCATAGATGAAATGATTAATTGCCTAAACAGAAAAACAGTCAGCAGATGTAACAGAACGAATAAAATTTACAGCCCAAGCTCTGATCACAAAATTCCCCTGTCATGTGTGTTTCACCAGGCTCCGTTTCCCAACATGAGCCGCGTTTAAATGCATTTTCATTTCAGCTCGAAGTTAATCTATTAATAGGCTTTTATCAGTCGTGTTACTCATTCACCAGAACTACATGCTTCTGCTGGATAGTTTGTGTTTCACATGTCGTTGAGGAGCTTCAGACCCGCTGTTTGTGATGTTTAGGTCATCTGCTTAAGGGCAAACAGACTTTGCAGCTCCTTCTATTAATGGTCCTGGTTAATTAATGGTTTGGTTTCAGCAGGACCGACATGGATTTTTCCACAGCAGAGAGCCAGAACCCGTCATTTCATCACACAGATGGAGGCGGCACGGTCAGACGCCACATCAGCAGTGGGGATACACACGAGGAGTGATGTGGTATTTCTGGAGGCTCACGAACCCTAACTGTCACTTTATCTGAGGCGTGCAGAGGGGCCGACAGGACGTCCTGCTCTTCTCCGTGTCCAGCCTCTCGCTGGATATCTCATGCAAACAAACATGCCGGAGTTCAACTTCTAATCTCTTCATTTGTTCTCACTGATGACAATTCATGAAGAGAGCAGCTGAGCTTTCCCCCCCCCCCCCATCTCCCCTTCTTAAAACATTACAAGAGGTCAGATTTGAACATGATTTACCGCTCTCCCTTAAAAGTCAAAACCAAGAGATTACTCTTATCTTTCCCTGGCTACTTGGATGGAAAAAGTCACGTGTTATGGGACCTGAATTTAAGGGCCTGAGAATATGTTTCTGAATACTAATACGGACACCATTGTTCTTCTAATGAACGTGATGGGATCAGAAAAGAAGGCAGTAGTACATGGAATCCAGCTGGGTCGGTATGTTAAGGACACCTGTGGACTGAATCGTTTAGTACGGACTAAAGAAAAAAAAAATGTACGTGCTGGAGTTCTGGTCTGTTTGAAGAACATAAGGGCAGATTTAACAACAACCTAAGAGCTGTTTGCCCTATGTGATGTTGAGTGAAAGATTAGTCATTGATTGGACAGTTCTAGAATGATGTAGGTTTTCAGGTACTTTAATGCACTGTGGTTTTATGCACTTACGGTACTCAATGTACCGTATGTAACCGCGTTGTATACTTTTATGTCCAATCGTCTGTTCTATTGAACGTACGCTGACCTGCGGCACACCAAATCACCCTTCAAGGGAAAATTAATAAAGTGACTCTGATGTGGTGATTTTCTTGTGCGTCATGAGTGCAGACTCTGGACACTGACAGAAGGTCACGCAGCACTTCACTTAGCCACATAATAGGTCGTGTGGATTTATCTCCTCTGGCCTCTTTTAGAAAACACTGACTAGGGGCATTGGGGAATAGTAAATAATGTGGGAGTAAGTAAAATGGATTTTCATATAACAGGATGATACTTAAGGTGTGGCCATTTTTATCTCACTTTGTTATTTGACTGCTGCTCAAACAGAGCCAGCAGGACACCTGCTCAACACACCTCTGGTCTATCTACTGTTCATGTTCTGGGTTCAGTTCCAGAAAGGGGGTTTAAGTGAAAATACCGAATGCGTCGTAAACCTTGAGAAGAGGGAAAGTCTGCCTTTTCAGTGAGTATTATGAGCTGGATGTAGTTACAGCATCGCAGTAAGTAATGGCTTTGGTCTTCTGACTGATGTATTATTACACTAATATGAAGCATCAATCTTTAGCAGCATGTTCCTGTTAAAAGCTGCTGGAGGTGCAGCTATTTTAACTACTTTTTTTATACAGCTAACTGGTTTAGTTCCTAACCAAAGGGGTCGGGAGATAAATGTGAGGGTTCGTGAGATGACTAATGGGAAGAGAAAGAACATCATAACAAATTTCTGATTCACAAATCTGTTTTTAATTTCTGGACTTTTTCCTTCTTCTTCTACTTTGATTTTTGTTGAAATATTGGATCATTTGAACACTTACTGAAATGAAAGCATGCAAGAAGCTCAGAGGGAAGAATCTCTATTTGGTGGAGCTGTTAACAACTCAGTTGTATGAAATGTGAGCTGACGACATTCTGCTGTTTGCATGCAATGAAAGGTTGAACGTCTGGGTTCACCTTTAACTATACGTTTGATTTTAAAAGCTTCTTCTATTATCCAGTGAGTCAAATCTTCATCTACAAGTAACTATAGCTGTCAGATAAATGTGAGTAAAGTGGCCTTAAAATTGTACTTAAGTACATTACATACAAACATTTGAATGCATGTGTGTTGTAGGAGTATCACCAGCACATCTTGCCTCGTACATCCTGAGTGGACTCTACTAAGCCATGAGCATAAAAGGAGAACTCTAGACTAGTGTCATTTCACATTCATGTCCCAGTTAGGCTGCAGTATAGGATGTGTTGGATGGGGCTATTTTGTTGTAGAGATTCTAACAGACACACAGAACTAAATTGTTGGTTAAGTGGCAGAAATCCCAGAGCTAGATATCAGAAAATCGAAATGACCTCTTGATTAGTCGACTGTACAGTCAAAGTCCAATAAGCCATGAACAAACAAGCTCCTGCACACATGGTGAAATGCCGAAACGAGTGAGCGAGTGGAGGATGAAGAAGGTCGCATTAAGTCGTTCCTCAGCATTAGTAAAGCCTAAACCAATTAGTGCTGATAAATATAGATGCACAATAATCCTGTGGCGATGCATGTTTGACCAGAAGGAACAAATGAGGAGTAATGTGTCTGCTGCTCAGTCCTGACTAACATATCAAGACGGTTTATCTTATTATCACCACCTCGCAAAGATCCCTCGCTTGACTTCTCCCACAGCCAAACCTCAGATGTTTGAAAAGGGCTCAAAGAACAGAGGCTGGTCACATGTTTGTGGAGTGACAAAGACGTTCGTTTAGCAGGTCTGGTCACTTTGAGGATCTATCTAAATGGAATCTACATTTACACTTCAGCAAACAGCAGGATCCCTACAGGCAGAAGTTCATCTTCTTTAAAGAGTTTCAGGATAATGGAAACACTTTGAGAAACCATTTTTTTTAACAAACAAGGTTCTCTAATATTTTTGTCAGATTGTTCAATAAAAAAAATCAAAATTTTCAGGGCCTGTAAGAAAATCAATATTGTTCCCTTTTTTATTCTCAGAAAAATAAAGGAAACTAAAGCAAAGTAAAATTCCATTTTCGAATCAGTAAATGGGTCAGGCTGCTTACTATTATAATAATAATCATTTATAATAGTGAAAAGGGACATGTCTCTGTTATTTTAGTATTTCAAAACACACAATTTTGTTTCAGTTAGTTTTTTGTAAAACTTTTTAATTTTGATTTAAATTTCTAATAAAAAATGTTTGCCCCCCCAACATTAGTTTCCATGAAAATCATATATTTTAACTTTTATCAACTGTTCCCAGCAATAACCTAAATAATCATCACATCAAATCAACATAAAGTGAAAATTTAACATTGGGCAGCGATGGTCTTCTCATTGAAAACCTCGTAACATTACATCGGGCACACACAAAACGCTGAGCAGCAAGAGATGAATTAACCTCATAGGAAGGTAAAAAAAAAAAACATGAGGGAAAGGAAATGAGTCAGACAGGGTAATTTAAGTCTATGAGGTGAGCAGACATGTCAGAAACATGAGGAAATAGGTTGTGTAAAGAGTTTAAAAGAGGTGTAATCCGGAGCTGAGGAGCATAAAGCGTTAAAAAGTGACCGTACCTGGCCTCGGCGCAGCCTACAGATCTGGTCCTGCCTCCCTTTCAGTCCCGTAGCAGACTAAGCTTCACGGACAAGAGGAGGCTCACTCGCTGAGCCGGGAGGGAGGGAACCGTTGCTCTTTACACAAACTGTACCAGCTGAAGCTATTCTTCTTTAACCCCCTCCTCCCCCCTGAGAGACAACGTGGAGCTGACTGGTAGGACGCGGAGGAGCCTGCGCTACCAGCAGTGGTGTAAAGTAACTTCGTACTATTTTGGGAGTAGCTGCGCTTTACTTGAGCTTTTGGATTTTTCTTCCAACTTCCACTTTTACAGTTCCTTTAATTAAAATATATACTTATACTCTAATACACATTCGCTTAACATGTTTGTTTCTCACTACAAAAAAGATCAGCAGAAGTTTGAAGACTGTTCTGTAAATTAAACATTTAAATGTAATTAAGACAATGTTTTCTGCATCTGTAATAACTATATTTTTAGAGTCATTTATTCTTGAACATCAAGAATTCTAATTATAGTTATCAAAAGGTTAGCTTGTAGAGTTAAACATATTTATGAAAGAAAAGAATATTCAAAAATCGTGTCTAACATGGTCAAAACTGGAATGAAAATGAGGTAGAATAACGCTGCAGATAAAAAATCCCTTGAGCTGAAGACCTTGTTTATACTGTAAGCTTCATTTTTTTTTTTTAATAATGTACATGCTTAAAGTCCTACAATTTATTATTGGGGTTTCTCTACAGAATGATGATCATGCAGAGTTTGAAAATCTCATTTTAAGTGATTCACAAGAATGACACCACAAAGAACCTAGAAGTCAGTTCTGGTCCAATATTCAGTGAATTCAAGTGTGATGTGGAAACTTGGAGGTGCCAGTGATGCATAAATACTGAGATTAATTTTAATATTTATTCTCCAAAATCCTGACTGTTTGCTTTTTATTAACAGAATTTACTTTAGTGTTTACATTTATGATCAAAAAGTTACTTTTGATACTCAAGTACAGTAAATATAAGATACTTTAAGGCCTTGTTTGGGTACTATTCTGACCTTTTTGGTAAGATATACATACTTTTACTTAAGTGGAAATTTCAGGCAGTGTCCAAATAATGTAGTGTGAAAGACCTGAATTCAAAACAGTAAACAGTAATACAGAATACAGAAGTATTATCAGCAATATATTTATGTAAAATATAAAAAGTACTCATTATTCAGCAAAATGTTATATTATTACAGTACATTCTATTGTGTTTATTAGTAACTAAAACATAGGAGAATTTTAAAAGATATAGTTTAATTTGGAGCCAATTTAAGATACATGGGGTAGAATAATAGTAATGTTGTAGTACAGTATCATAGTATGTTTTATAATACATGTTTATACAACAATTATCTTAATCTAAAACGGGCCTGAAGTTGTACAGTACTTGGGTAAATGTACCGATTTCAGGTACTTCATACACCAGTGTATCATCCAGCTAATACTTCACATGGCTACACACTGAAAAGTATCACGCACGCGCGTGCGAGCACACACGCACTTACACACGCACGCGCGGTGCAGGTTAAACGCAGCGGGGACCCAGGAGCTCGTGCTCGGTCATGTCCGTCTCTATTTCGTCAGGGAAATAAAGAAATTCCCCAAACAGCCGCTAACCCGTTATGCTGACGTGCCGTTAGCATCCATGCTAACACCGAGCAGCAGCAGAGAGGGGGGGGGGGGTTCTCCTCCCTCACGGAGCCGCTCTTGGTGACGGAGCAGCCGGACTCACTCACCTCTCACACGAGCCTCAGGACGAGTCGGTTCATCTCGAATTCGGTTCAAGCCGCAGCGCGGAGCCCCCGTTCCTCGGCTAGCTAGCTAACGTCGGCTAATGTTGTGTTTCCCCCCCAGTCGGTGTCACACGCACAGCGCATCCCGGCGTCGGTGCACAGCGGCTCCGGTGCTGCCCGCACCTCCACCTCTGCGTCCCATTCTGCCCCCCTCCTTTGGCGGCTCTGGTGGTTTATCCCGCAGAAGCGGCTGCCGCTGTGCGCGTGTTCACGGTGTCACTGTGCAGCAGGAGCCGTGTCCTCCTCCTCCTCCGCCGCCGCGGCTCCGTGTCTCCAGCTGGCTCCACAGGCTGCCGCTACATCCCCGATCATGATGACGACATCTTTCGTTTCACTACACCGGAGAACACTTCCGGATTAGTGACCGTTTAGAACCGATTGGAGCCGAGCCGAGCCAAGCCGAATCACACAATTACATTCTGTTGTCATAGTTCATGTACACTATATATGTGTGTTTAATTGTTTTTTTTATATACTTTTCTCTATTCATAAACAATACTGATGCCATCAGCTATTGGTGTTATCTATTTAAATTATCTATTTAAATATCTTATTAACCTTGGTTGACCCTTGATGTGTGTCACTTTTGGATAAATAAATAATTTAATATTATATGATTACAAATAGTTAAAATATCAATAAATATTGTACTATTTATTTTATTTTGAACAGATACTCCGATTCTTCCAGCCTTGTAGTCTCCAAAATCGTGTAGTCAAAATTAAGAAAATCATTAACACATTCATTCACATATACAGTGATCAATACAAAGCATGGAAATGACCGTTTGCAACGTAATCTTAAAAGGCCATGACAGACTCAACCATTTTATGAAAGTGGAAACTTCCATTACACCATTAGTACATTACAAAAATTATTATTTCTCTTTCCCTTGATGCCTGCAGCCTGCCACCACTTCGTCTGCATCATGTATAGTATATGTGATAACACCGCAGTGACTGTGAGGCCCCACAGTTCATAATTCCTATGATGTCTTCTCCGTTCAGTGATTTCTCTATGCTGACAACATCTCTGATGGTTCATCAAGTGTTCAGTTATCATCCCTTGTGGTTCTCGCATTCCAGGAGTCCTCACAGTGACTGGGAGACCAGCTGGTTGTATTTATTCAGTTGTTTGTGTATCTTGCAGCACTTTCAGCTCATCCTCGATGTTCTTCAATTCCTGCTCTAAGGCTGACATCTGAAAACAGGAACACAAGAAAAATCCCTAAAAAATACAGCAAACATGTTCAAATCTGTGAGCATTTTTTCTTTTAAACTGAACATTGTGATAGAACATCCCGACCTTCCTATAAACAGATATTCAAATCTCATTTTTAGAGACACATAAAATCTAAATTAATAAAAATAAGTTGGAAAACCATGTTTAATATCTTTAAATTAAAAACAACTTAACTTCCACACCCCTGACGTGAATGTACATGCAGCTTTAGGAAAAAAACCTTTAAGCTCCTTATAATGTAAGTAGCAAATGAATTTAGACAGAGGTGGTACAGATAAGCAGATAGAACTGCTTAAGCTACTTTGGTTGCTTGTTAAATAATGATTTACTAATGGAAACAAACCACCTGCTGGTTAGATGAACCAACAACACATTCTCATATTTTCTCTTTACTTGAACATATAAAGTTAAAACATAAAACTACCCATTAGGCACAGTTCCAATAACGTATCTATTTAGAATTTATAAGTTGTTTATGTGTATGTGGTTTTATGTCATGTATGTTTTATATATTGATTTGTTTTACCACTCTCTCGTGCCTTTTATATTGCCCCTCAGGAATGAATAAAGCTGTTGTAATGGGACAATGTAAATCACACCTTTCCACTGGTTCACACAGTAGGGGGAAAAAAAACGGTTGAAAGTGCCAAGGCATCCATCAGTTGCACCTCAGTGCCCAGCGCTCACCTTACTTTCCGTCTGCTGCCTGACGTGAGCCGGGACCTTGGTGAGGTATTGAGGCGATCTCATTCTGCAGAGAATCTCCTCCAGCTTGGGAATAAGCCTAAATCTGCGCCGTGTGAGCTCAGCGATTCGCTTGTCGAGTTGCAGCCCATTCTGGGAGGAGAGAGAGCATTTAATGAGTTATGGCATCAGACCGGATTGGCGTCCCGCTGCAAATAGAATATCAGTGGCCCCGTTCTACCTGAGCATAAATGTGCAGCTGGCATGTGTGGTCCACCATGCCCACCAGGCATCCTGGAGGTGGAGGGGTGGAGGGGACAGAGAGGACATCTTCTGCACCCTCAGGGCAGTGGATATGGAGGCTGGAGGTGCGACTCAGAGTCCCAACAGCTGAGCCAAAGTGAAGAAGGTTCCTAGCCTGACCGGGTGAACACACTACCCACACTGAAACACGCACACAGGACATGAGATCCACCTGTTAATCATCCATGTATTTATTTGTTAATCAATAACCAGCGGGCTGTCGTTTTAAGCTGTATTACAGTCAATAACTTACTGGCAGGTTTATCTTTGGTAATGCTGCCCTGGGCTCTGAGAGAGCGGGCCACTCGGACCACTTCCTGCACGAGAAGGAAATCTCTTTCCTCATCAGGAAAACTCCAGTGAGCCTGACAGGATGGAGTGGTTAAAATAAAAGGAACAAAAAACAAATCTGATAAGACACATGGAAAAAGGAAAATCCAGCCAAAAAAGAAAAACAAGCAGGGTCATGTAAACAAACATGACCAGTCTATGAAGTCTAATCCAGGTTTATGTTTTACAATCTACTACTAAATGTCCAACAATAAATACTACTACACTGAACACATCACAGATTTGACCTTAGTATCACTAATTGAAAGTCCTTTCAAAAAAGTATTTAGCATGTACCTTAACACAACAGAACACATTTTCATAACTTTTTCTTGGTCTAACTGATTAAAGAATATTAATTATTAGGTGTATAAATTTATTTATGATTCACCAATCGATTTCAAAGGTGTTCGGCTCCTCTTTCACCGCAACATCCATTCACAGTGTTTGTGGACTGGAAGGCTTCAAATTTCCAAGTCACATCTATGCAAGTTAATTATAACGGATATTGATTGACTGCGACTTATTCCTGATGTCACACATTGGATAAAACTGGATTTTCGGTAAACCCAGAGAAACTCAGCGTTTCTCTCAAATATCCAGCTGTAGGAACAAGTAAACTGAAATAATGAGTGCAGGTGAATTTGTGTTTAAAACGATCTAGGCCAAAAAACTATTTTTTTTCCAAAAATAATAACTTGTGTGAAGGTGGTGATGTGCTTGTGGCCGTACCAGCTGAGAGGAGCGGGGGTACGGTTGGAGACACAGGCTGGTCGGGGCAGCGGCTCCGGGCCTGAATGGCTGGAGTCTCTGCCACAGCTCCTCAGTCAGGAAGGGCATGAAGGGGGAGAGCAGGGCCAGGGACACAGACACGCAGTGATAGAGGACGCTGCCAGCCACCTGCCTCGCTCTGCCACTGTGCTCTGTGTCGGCGTTGACCGCTGCCCCCTCGTCCGGCTGCAGCAGGGCCTTCACACACTCCTACAGATGGGCAAAAGGCAATCAGCGATCACAGTTTCCATCCTATTGTCAAATCAGAAGGTAGGTGAATCTGTTTACAGTGTTCTTTGATGCCCTGCGATTGGTCCTCCCCGTTTCCATGAATCATCCTCCTTTTTTTAGCCTGAGCAGTAAAGAAGATTAAACCTAATACAAAGATCCCATTTCTAATCTGTGCTCTTTTTTTTTTTTGGCTGCATCAAACTGTACCCATCCTCTCCTCACCAAGTAAACATCACACAGGCTGTGGACCCAGAAGGAGTGCAGGGCAGCAGTGACGGCGTGCAGCTCGTAGGCTTCAAAGCTCTGCTCACACTGTGCTATTGTGCTGTAGAGTCTGGAACACACCCACCGGTCCATGCTGGTCAGAGGAGTTGTCTGAAAGAGCAGAGGGAAAAGCTCGGATTCATAATCTTTATAGTACCGCTGTGAGAAACCAGCTGTGTTTTTATGTCAACATAAACTTTATGTGTATTCCATCTTGCTAGAATGTATACTATGTTTATATTTCTTGCTAGAATGTATACTATGTTTATATTTACTTTGCTATGTACACAGAGGATCTTTTTGCACAATCAACCATCATATATCCCCTGTAAAACACATTTTTAACATTTCTGTTTGGGTGAAGATTAAACAAGGACCTAGGCTGATCTTCTTTTTTCCAGTTTTCCATCAGCTCTGACCGACATTTCACGGGGTTCCTATACATTATCCATTTCAAAATTCCAAACTTTTACAAATGTCTCTGTTGAATTTTACATTTTTCAGACCTTATTTTAGGTCTTGATTACAAATAAATGGTTTATCATAACATATTGAATAAATATATATATATATATATATACCATATACACACACACATATATATGGTTTCTGCATTTTTTTTCTTTTTTTGAAAACATAATATGGGCACTAGTCTGGAAAATATTTTTTCTTTGCTCTCTTTTATTTTGTTCCATTCTTATTGAACTTGGAAATGTCTATAAATCAAATTTCATACTGACACATGCTGATGGCTTTGTTGATGCTACAATCATTGCCACTTTCTTTTTGTGAAACTCAATGAACTGAAACCAATGGAGTGCATAATGTCATGCAGCAGCTAAAACATATTGCACATGTCAGAGCGGATAGAGTATTTCATGTTTTTTTTTTTTCCCCAACAGGGATAAGCACATGCAGCATTTTGTGGACACTGTTCCAACTTACTTTTTCAACTAACCCGTCCCTGCTTCCTCTGCTGCAGCCAGAAGTCAAATTGTTAAATTTTTGTGCAGGATGAACAGCTCTGTCTTCCTGTTTTGCACCACAAAGTGATCTCTCTTTGTTGCGGTGAAGGCAATTCAGCAGATTTTAGGCCAAATCCGCCCCGGTGGCACATTGACATTTACTGTAGGGGCTGGCAGGTCTTTATCAGTGATGCTATTCTTCGTGCAAATTGTAATAACATCTGAAAATGTATTGCTGTTATCGTTTAAATTGAATTTATAAGTGTGGAAGATCTATAAAGTACACCAGTACAAGTAGATACTGAACTAAGCCTCTAAGCATCTTGACAAACAGTTTTTTAGGAAAGTCTGAGGCTGTTTGAGTGTTGTACCTCCTCCAGTGATCCCACGGATATCGAGCCATCACTCAAAACTCCCAGAGTGTATCTCAGAGTCTGCCACATTTTATTACAGAAGTGTCTGCAGCTCAGGACCTGAGCGATGGACAGACTGATGTCTTCTCCTGAAGAAGAGGCAGGAGGAAAAAAAAAAAGGAAAAAAAAAAAGAGTGTCGAGGTAAATGCACTGACAGGGTGAAGAGTGATAGGTCCCGAAGGAGAAACGGTGTGACAGACAGGCAGTATCTGAAGCCTGCTTCAATGCTGGGGATTGTTGTTTTTTTTTTTTTGGTGAATTTAATGCTATTCTGTACAATATTACTAAAAATTTGAAGGACAACATGTCTGAAAGTGCTCACTATTTGTATGATTCATCAAGGTCTATCCCCTCTTTATGGCGTGGGTAAGGCTTGTAGCCAGCGTTTTCCACAGCGGCCACTTTTCCCATTGTAATAAAGGGATGTCTGTTGACAGGACGAACACCACAAACAAGGTCAAACATGACTCTTTCTATTGTGAATTTTTGATCCGTGGAGGTTTGATGTTTGCAAACTTTCCTTGTAGCTGAGAAAAGCGACACACACTACCGGATGTAAAACGTGGGAGCTATGCACTAGGCAAGAAATTCCTATGGAAGGAAATAGAGGCTATTTTTGATCCAATATCCAGTTCTTATGATACATGCATATATGCTTCTGCTTAAATTCCTTTGGAACATGTAGAAACAGGTTTGCCTTCAGACTTTGAAACATACTGAGATACCATTGTTCGTTCTTCAGCTGGTCTCTATGTACAATAAACAGACTAGAGTAGGGTTATGGAAGAAAGAAAGAGAAACTGTAGTATTCTTGATATGTCACATTCTATTCCACACGCCATTCAAACTGGAATGACCATCCAATGAGTGGCAAAGAATCTGGAAAACCTAATCTGTATTGTTGCAGTTCCTAATATAGATTCCAGTGCATCCCTACTGTTTCCACACACATTCTTTCAGTGAAAACGGCCATCGGAGTCAGATGACGATGGGTGGAAATGAGAGTGGCTCACCCGGCATCTTGTGAGAGCAAAGGGCAAATCTCAGAGCATCAGTCCCACACTGGGGGATCCCCTTGGGGAAGTCTTTCCTCTGTGGGGAAGCAGACGGAGCAGACAGATAAGAGGGGACATAATGAACAGGCTCAGTGAGCCAGAGAGAGGCAGAGATAGGGGAGAGGGGCGCCGACCTGTGCTTCCATGGCAACCACCTTCTCCCTGGGGTCCAGGTTTCCCTCCTTCACTTTCTCCTGGAGTTCCTGGGAGGGAGAAGAAGAATCAGTGGGGTTTCGCAACCAACATTACATAACAGGCAGCTGGGACTAGGAATTTCATGACTTAACTTGTTAAAATCCCAAACCCTAGGGCATCATTGGGTTTTATGCATATATTGCATGGGAAAACCTCAGTAACAACACTAAATTAAGTATTTTTTCTGTGGTAAAACACAATATTACTGTATAAATATATGTCATAAAAGTCCACATCATAAATACAATAAAAAAATGGTTTAATATCAGTAGTATGACTATAACTAAGAACTATTTTGATACCTAACTTAGATTTGAGATGTTTGTGGGATTAATAATTTGGGTCCATAATCAACTTTTTAACCATCTCACAGAATATAGTCTCCTCAGTGTGATTTCCATGATCTTACGGGCAAATAATTGATCTATGAACTCTTATCTTATTAATCATTGAACTTTTCATTGCAGATAATTTCAGTTATTTCATGTTTGCTCATAAATTCTCTGACAGTATTCATCTAACATTTCATGAAAGTATATGAACTGTAGGTACTTATCATAGGCGCCTACGTCTGGATATAAACACCAGAAATGCACTTTTGCAGATCTTCTTTTTTTGAATCTCTGTTGTCTGATAACCAATTTCCTTGAGAAAAATCCAATTTATTGTTTTTAATGCCCTCCTCATAGAATTTGTTGTGCTTTGAAATCTTCTTTACAAAACAGAAATCATTTTTTTCCCAGTGTGATGAAATATTTAGGTTTGGTCCATTGCTTATTATCCTGTAGCTTTCACACAAGTGACAGATTATAATACACCACATAGGATAGAATCCACTCAGACACCCTCCACCTACCTCCAGAGAGACTCCGTGTATAACATCTAAGGGGTCGATGACATTTCCCAGAGATTTGCTCATTTTCCTGCCGTGTTTGTCTCTCACTAAAGAGTGGAGCAGAACCTGAGCGAGAAACGTGAACAGTGAAAACAAGCGTGATCATTAGTGTTTAGAACACCGTTCTGCTGCAGGTTGTCTCATCAATGACCTAACAGCACCTGCTTAAAGGGCAGCTGTCCCGTCAGCTCTGTGCCCAGCATCACCATCCTCGCCACCCAGAAGAAGACGAGGTCGCTGCCTGTCTCCAGGATGGAGTTAGGGTAGAAGCGCTGAAGGTCGCTGGTCTGCGGGAGCAGAGGGAGTCGTGACAGCGTTACAGTAAAGTAAATGGGAGGGAGGGGGGCTGTGTATTGAGGATGCTGGGGGAGGTGTGGTACCTGCTGAGGCCAGCCCAGCATGGCAAAGGGAAACAGCCCAGAGGAGAACCACGTATCCAGAACATCTGGGTCTGAGGGGGAGGAAACACAGCTAAACATTTACATACAGTAGCAGTAATTAAACACTCTGAATTTAATCAAGATTTTTTATCCTGTTGATTAAGTTAAGTACACTTCCTTCTGAGCTTCCTGAAGACAGAACTTCATGTGCTCAAGGTCTGTGTCACATTGACAGTGTAGCTACATACTCAAGAGTATAAACTAGGCTTAAATAGGGACAGAAGCAGTGGGAGAAGAAGTGCAGCAGTAGGTGGCAGCAGCACAAACATGAAATGGTTTTGAACAGTTTCCCTTTGTTTTATGTAATCTTATTTTTCCAATTATAAAAATCTTTTTAAATTTAAAAAAATGTAATTCATACTCTCTTCTGAGAGCCAAGTATATATTGACTCCCACCCAATACTGTTGTCCTAGGCAGAGTCAAAGTCCCTCTCATGGTGTTTCTGGTGTAGTGTGCAAAGAAATCACCACCAGGAGGCCGCAAACGATGGCACATGGTTGAAGATCCATTTACGTCAATGTTACCAAACAGCAAAAAATTCTATGTGATCTCAAACCAGGATTTCTTCTGGATCACAACTAAAATCAGATGAACAAATCTGTTCATTTTACCATTTTCAACATTCACTAAAATCTGGCCAAAATCTTTTGAGGTGTCTTGCTAAGAAACAAACATTAAAACCTTCTTGGCTGAGGTAAATATAAGAAGATATCCTTAACCAAAATGACACATTGATTGTAATATGTGCCTTTTTTTCAGACACACATGTTTAGGACCTAAGGGATAACAGAAGTAACGGTAAGACTTAGTGAAGTGAATGCCGGTGCTTTCGGGCCTTTAGCGGTATGAACAAACATGAAAGGTGTGTGTCACCCTGAGTTAAACTGATTTCCTCTGGCTTCACTCCACATTTAACAGCTGCTCTCTGTCGGGCCTCGTCCTCGCTCCTGCCCCAAACCCATTGCTCCTGCATAGACAACACACACATACACAGTGCAAAGAAGTTTTTCGACTTTCTTATCTTGCCAACTATAATTTGTCACTGACCCTTACACCACTGTCAGTACACTGATACACACTGACATATGGCATTTCAACAGGTCTATAAGACCACAGGGCCCAACCTCTTGCTTTCCATTAGAATTGGGAAGCTCCACTCTGTAAGCAGGGATCTGGTGACCCCACCAAAGCTGCCTGGAAATGCACCAATCACTGTGAAGCAACAAGAGGCACATTGTTGATGACCCGTACGATGAAACAAGGACTCCTTCATTGTCAGAATGGTGTCACTTCACACACACACTCACATCACACGAGTAATGACAACACACACATTGCCATTGTGCCTCTTCACACCATTGTTTAAACACATGCACTTTGTTCAAGTCAAAGGTCAAGATACCTGATGTTGGACAGCCATTTATTCCAAATCTTGGTGTAATAGGCAGGGATGATTTCCAGCTTTCCCTCCTCCACAGCCTGGGAGTGGAACAATGAAGTCACACTTTTAAGAAATGTTGTCCCCGTGATCACTATATTCACTAAACTTTAAAACTGACCTCCTGGAGATATCAACGTCTCCCAGCCATCGACTCCACTCTACTTACCTGTATAGCCTTTTTAGCCATTTCTTCACAGCGGACGAACCACTGCTGCTTCAGAAGAGGCTCGATGACGTCGCCCGAGCGGCTGTGGCAAATTGGAAGAAGATGAACAACAGAAGAAAGACAGCACATGTTAAGACAGAACTGTATCTGTGATGCTGTTTTATAAAGGACACTGATGGATATACCATGCTGTTTTTCCCATTTCAGACAAGCTGTTTGAACACCTGATCCCTTTAGAGATGTTTCTAATGTAGTGTTCCTCGTAAGTCTTTAAGAATTGTACTTTCTGATTTAGAGTGATAATGGCATTTAAAGTTAGTATCAACACACTTGACTTGACCATGTATGCTTTAGAAACTGGTTCAGGTAGGAAATGAGCAGCAAATTTTATGACTGGATAGACTGGCTTCAGTTTACTGAAATAATCTTATGACACTTAAGTTCATTTTTTTTCATGATGAAGCTGTTTATTTCTACAATATGAATTATGATTACAAAAAATATATATATAATTAATAAACAAAACAAAAACAATGAGATAAATGCACAGAGAAAGGTGGATTTAGTGTGTTTTTCTGTACCTGCAGATAGGTAAAATCATGGCGTGATCCTTCTTTCCCCTGAGCAGCTTCCTCTCAGCCAGAGCGTCTACCACCATCTGTCTGGCATCAAAACGCTTTACGCCCTTAAATGACAACCGGAGACACAGAAAGACAATTGCAAACATTATTTTTTCGCAAGATGTAATACAGATGATTTGTCAAGTGCAAAGATAAATACCATCCCATCAACACTTGATGTGGGAATACATTATTTTCAGAAAATAACAACGGTGTTCATGCACCTTCAGCCAGTGTCCACAGAGTCGAGTCATCCTCCCATCTCCTCCGATCACGGTGAGGCGTGGCAGCGAGTGTCTCTGTGAGAGCAAGAAGTCCGTGTGGTCATGAGCAGGAGTCACCTTCACCGCGCCTGAGCACGAACAGAGAGGGGGGGAAACGTGACTCCGCATATCTCTGAAGGTAAAATGTTCAGTTCTCCAGGAGACCGAACCAAGAGGACAGTTGTGTTGCGGTCACCTGTTCCCAGGTTCATGTCCACCATCGTGTCAGTGATGATGGGCAGCAGTCTGTTGGTGAAGGGGTGACGGCACTGCTTTCCCTGAACAGCCTGTAATCAAAGTGGCAACGGAGATGGTGTCATTTAAATCTTAATGTGACCATATGGACAAAAGTTTTTGTGTAACTAATAGGCCTGAATGCCCTGAACAGGGATTTCAGGCAACACGATCTTGAAATCATGAAAGCTGAATATAATATTTATATAATATAGACTTATATTATAGTATAGAAATACTTTTTACAGTCTGTATAGTTTGTAGATCAAGGCATGAATGAAACAGTAAAAACTACCAACCTGGTATCGCGTATCATCTGGGTGAACAGCTACAGCCACGTCTCCCAGCATAGTCTCAGGACGGGTCGTGCACACCGCCACCTCTCCGTCTGAGCAGCAGGAATAAGAGGAAACCGCACATTAAAAAAAAGAAACAGGCCAGAGCAGAATGTGTGTCAGTGTCACATTTCCAGACTGACTCTAATACTTACCGCTACCTTCCACGGGGTATGCAAAGGAGAGCATTGTCCCGAACTCCACCTCCTGTTCATAACCAGGAACAGACACCTTTGTGGGCCCAGAGAGCTCCTTTGAGTCAACCTGACAACAAACACACACAATTAATCATGATTCTGAGCTATTAAAAAATAAACTGTCCTAACAGAAAATAACATGGTTAGATTTTCACAGAAAGTCATTGTTATGAGAATTGCACTCTTCATCCTTCAAATGAGGATAATTAAGATGCTGTGTAGTTCTTTTCTGCAGTGATATTACATCTAGTGGGTGATTTGATGTTGCAGGGGCAGAGGGGTGGGGGGATTATCTGAATAGATTACAGTCATTGATCCTCTACCTGACTAACTGTGCTATATGTATTGACAAATCTTTGGAGCTGTCCGCGGTGCTGAAGTCGCAGACACATTCGTAATCACACCTTTTCCTCTGCAGCAGCAGCAGTAAGAGTAAGGCTGCGAAACAAACCGCCTGCTGCCGCCTCCTCTTCTCTGCAGAGCAGTCGTAGGATTCTACTAGTGGAGTGTTTTATGTAAATATAAAAATGAAAAACAGCCGAGACACAGAAGCACATAAAACACACAGCTGTATCCTGGATGCTACGTTTTTATATGATCTCACACTCACTGCCTAAAGGCGGTGTGTGTGTGCAGAGCAAGAAACAAGAAAATGTTAGAATACAGGCTGCAGGATCTCTGCAGATGAAACACACCACCACTATACACTTCTCGTGGATCATAAGTGATGACTGAGGGGGATTGCTGCAATTAGTTAGTTAGAAAAATTACTGCACCGTAACTTTCTTCTCGTTTTAATTTAAATTTTTCGATTTTTAATATTATATAATTTTAATTGATCTTTCTTGCAATTTAATTTTTTTTTCCAAAGTTTGTTGTTTTTCTCCTTTGTGTAAAGCAATATGAATTATTTTGTTGTTGAAATGTGCTACACAAATAAACTTGCCTTGCTTTACTTGCCTTTAAAGAACTATCTTTAGAAATTGATGCTCGAAGTTAGTGCCAGTTAGAAAGTAATTTCTGACCATTGGCAGGTCAGATGAGCAAGTGTCCGATACAGAATTATTTTATGATTTATTTTTTAAAGCCTAACGTTCCCTATATAAAGAATCTTATATTTTGTCCTATATGGCAAGCCATTTTAACAGATATCTGAAATTCAGTTTTGCCTATATGAAAAAAGAACATTTGAGATATCCACATCTATATCCTACAAATTATGTCACTGATCATTTGTGTTTTTTCTGTTTTCTCATTACAGATATCTACAATTCAGTTTGAGATATCTGCTAAGTAGATTATGGATATGGACATATCAGTCACATCATTGCAGATATCTGTATTTTGGTGTGCCTATAGTCAAAACTGAATTACAGTTGCTCCATAATGCCTTATTCCTCACATTCTGTATAGTGTATGTGTAATCTAGTGTTACCTCAATGTCAGAGATGGCAGATTGCAGAGCACAGCTCCAGTTGACCAGTCCCTCTGAGTGATAGATCAGACCAGCGTCACACAGCCTGACAAACGCCTCCGTCACAGCCCCGCTGAAAGCCTGAAGGGGAGGACAACACCAAAACACTGTCATTCATGATTCACAGGGCCACGGTGATGTCATAATTTTAACAGGCGTTGAAGAGAGATGTGAGGGAAGTGAGTGGAAGCCGCAAGGGGGGGGGGGGGTCTTACTGGATCCATGGTAAAACAGGCTCTGCTCCAGTCCAGAGAAGCTCCGAGCCTCCTCAGCTGCTCATAGATCTCCTCTCCCTTCCTGCAATAGACACACACGGCACGGTAGCAAAGATAAAACACACACTCACACACACACAGAGCAAAAAGCAGCGACATGGAGCTCAGATGTGGAGACTCACTCATTCTTCCATTTCCACACCTCCTGTAGAAATTCTTCTCTGGTGAAGTCCTGTCTGCACTTCCCTTGCTCCCTCAGCAGCATCCTCTCCACCACAGCCTGCCTCAAACGCACACAAGTACATTAAGATGCAGGTTGAGGGTGCAGCAGAAATCATTGCATGAAGCCGGCGAGGTCTACTGCATGTTAAAAAAAAAAGGCTTTTAAAGGATTTCATGTCTCCAGGTGCTTGAAATCTGATCTCCCTCATCAAATACACAACAAATGCATAAAAACCTGTTCATCGTTTGTCTGACAGGTAGTAGTTTGAAGCATCTTTTAACTGGCACCTGAACATGTCATTAAATAGAAGGAGGACAGAGGGACTTTTTCTCACCTGTGTTGCGATACCTGCATGGTCACATCCAGGAAGCCACAGCACTCTGTGGCCCTGCATCCTTCTCCTGGTGGTTTAGACAGAACACGCCATACATTACTGCTCCATCGCCACATTAAACAACCTCTCACTCAACACATTGCGCACGGCCTGCTGCCTGTTACCATCGAACCAGGGCGTCTTCCACGGCGACGGTCAGGGCGTGGCCCAGGTGCAGGGTACCGGTCACATTAGGTGGAGGGATACACAGGGAGAAGGTCTGATCCACAGCGTGGGGAAGCTTGTCCTGAACACAAAGGACAACACTGATGTCACATGCTTCACACTTCATACCGTAAATTACCAAATAATAGCATGTTAATTTGTTTCAATCACTCAACAATTCAGGCATTTATTTGAAACCAGGTGGCAATTTGGGATAGGAGATTAATTCAAAGTTCTTGCACAACTAAAAAATATAATAATATTTTTTTTAACAAACCAATGACTACTGTTTGCAAGATGCAAGGTACTTGTGGTAAAAAAAAAAGGATGAAGAAAAACTTACATCTCCAAAGTCACATCTTTTTTCTTGATGTTTTTGTTTTATAGATTAGACTCAGTGTGAATATTTATCTAAATGTACACCTGGACCCAGTATTTAAAGGTTTAAAGGGGACCCAACAGTTATTTGAAACACATCTATAAATTGGTAACTTATAGTATTTGTGTTACAAACACCGCACATTTTTGAAGAGCACTATTTGGGAATTTTTTTTTTCTTTTTTTGTCAAGTGTCATTCAATCTGAAATGCCTCACATGCTGCTCAGGGCTGAAAAATCCTTCCTTTTCCCACCACTGATACCAGCTGGCCTCCACATACTCTGGGCTGTAGGCGGACAGTAATGGCGAGCTAGTGTCTGCAAAAGAAACATGCAAATACTATACCAAGTCTGCAGAGAGAAAGTGAATAAACAAAGCAGCTGGTGCATCAAAAAATGTTACAACAGTAAGTCAGTCACCTTTCTTTGCCCCGGGAGGTGTTTGATAAGTGTACGCTATCCTCTGTTTCTCACTCCACCTCACTTCAACTTCAGCAGCCTGAAAAGAAAAAAAATATTAATGTTGAAGGAACAATTGCGGATGTGGAATCTAAATGAAACATAATGGGACAGAGACAAAACTCTCATGTGGTGTAACCCTAAAAACTCGGTACCAAATAGTTTAACTGTCTTATGAACGTTTTAAAATCAAATATATACAATTTATCAAAAATTTTACAAAATCGTGTTTTTTGTAAAAAAGAAAGAAAAAAATAAATAAATAGGAAAAAAGTAGAGAAACCAACATGAACACAAAATATACATTTTAGAGACCTGATGAATGCTTCTTAAAACTGTATTTTCATATCGCCAACCATTATTTGTCATTGACTCATAAACCAACAAGCACACATGGATATAAATGAGTGCGTAACTCACACTGTGTTGACTTGACAGTATGGCACGCTCCTTTTGATTCCTCCGCTTCTGTTTCTCTGCCTGGATCCGCACATGGGAATTTGACAGCGATGGTGAGGAGGAGGAGGAGGAGGAGGAGGAAGATTTTGGAGGGTTGCTGGAGTAGAACCTTCCTGTCAGTCTCCAACTCAGGACACGTCCTGACCTCCACATCCTCAATAACACACTACAGCAAGCGACAAACACACGGAACCATCAAACATGGCATGAAGGGAAGCTAACGCGTAAAGAGGAATAATTTCCCCTGCGATAATAATTCTTATTCGAACAAGTTTACTCACACTGGTTTCAATATGCACTGGAGTGCCCGCACATGACAGCCACGACCTTTCAGCTAGCTTAATTCTTTCCCGGTAAAACAAACTCTATTCTGTTGTATTGCTAGTTGTGTTTAACATAATAACCTTATCTCGTACAATAATTACGTCACTTGATATTATTACAATAATTGTCTTTTTTCGTACCCTCGGCATGAGGATACCGGGCGATACCGGAGGATACGGTGTGTTGTCGGACCATAGTAGCTGTACGGACAACAGGAAACGCCTGATGTCCGTCTGAAAATATCTCCCCCTCAACTCTGAATGTGCCAAGATGAACTATAAAAGAAACATAGCATCCGTTCTACATTTCAAAATAAAATCACTTGGCGAAATAAATTTCACCAATAAAACCGCGACATCTATGTCGTGCGTGCTGTTTCATTGCAGACATGACTTTATGGCACAGCCCCGCGCTTTAGAGTAATCTTTATTTAGTTTGCGTGACGCGATGCGCAGCACGGCTGGTGTTCCTTTCGGAGTGAAAACCTCCCACTTCCGGTTCGCGTTGGCTGACTCACGCCCGCTGACTTTGTGTTGGCCACATCTCAGCGGAGTGCTCAACACCTCTTTTTCCACCGGCCTCTAACCCTCTTCAGCGTGCGCTTTAAGCGACCCGACGTCGGTTTGTTGTCGGTGAAGATCGCCGCATCGCGGACGGTGACGTTTACTGACAGTTGACTCCGCCCCGACCGCGTCTTTGCAAAAGCTAGCTAACGTTAGCGTTAGCAAGGCGAGCTCCAGGGATGGCGGAGGTTCCCGGTACGTCGAGTGAGACGATAACGGAGACGGTTCAGACGAGCACCCCGCCGCCGCAGCAGCAGGTAGGGCCCGCACGGCCGCCGGAGAGTGGCCTCGGACGGTTTTGCCGTTCACTGGTGCTGTCGCTATTTCCAGTAAAATAAGGCCGCGCTGCTGTCTGGAGCCGTTTTATTTTATTGTGAAAAACCCCGCATCTTTTAATCGGCGCAAAAGGGGATGAGTGAGTTTAATGCTTAACATCCCAAATCAAAGTAAATGAACAGAAGTGACATCAGAAAAATGTAAAAGTACTCTTTATGTGTTATCTTATTCTACTATATTATACTTCTTGCTCTTGATCACTACATACATTTGAGAGCATTTCAATGTTTTTTTTTTTATTTCATGATCCAATTTTTAACGTTGGGTTCGATAGTAAAAGTACTAACATCGTAATAAAATTATTATTTTAAGGGCAATATAAAGGGTTTTTAGAAACATCACGAAACCTTAAAGGAACCAATCACAAAAACAAAGATTTCCAACCTGACTGGGACTATCCTAAAACTATTTTTACTCTAGTACTGAGTAATTTTTGGCTATTCGTAATTTTAGTATTTCCATTTCATTCCCTTTTGCACTTACTATCTACATTATACTTTCCACTCCACTACATTTATTTGACATTTTCAGTTACAAGCCACAGTATTTCATACATAAAACACATGATCTCTTTATGAGATATACATTATTCACCTTGCCCAGTCTTTTACTTTTCATAGAGTATTTTCTCATTGTGGTACTGCTGCTTTTACTTGACTAAAATATCTGAAACTGAGCATTATTGCCTAAAAGTACCCAAACTGATTAAATAAGTGATCAGGAGTCATAAAAGGATTTTATTGGAAAAGATGAAAATCCTGTAGAACGTTTGGACCAGGGCTGTTATGAGCCTGAAATTATGAGCTTCCCGGCCTCAGTAGGTGTGATGTGTAGGCTAACGCTATCTAAGCTCTTTAAAAGCGAGAGTGCTCATTAGGAGGTTAGCTGAGTGCAGCTGGAATTACTCTAGCCGTTTATCTTGGTATGGACTAAATGTTCTTGTGTAGTCACACGCTGTTTCCTCTGGTGGGGACGCCTGCTTGTCTGTGGCGGGTTCAGGGATGGTTCTGGACCTGGGCACGTTACAGTGTTTCCTCGGATCTTGCAGCAGTGAGAACGTTGGTGGCACCCAACACGGTTGCAGCCGTGCTCTGCACATAAATGAACCTGGTGGACAGTAAAACAAAGCAGTAGCTCTATTCTATGAGCTGATCCACTGTACTGCTGCTATAACAGCTGCTGTTTTATCAGTGTCTGCGTACTTTGATCAGAGGCTGGTTTTCTCAATCTTAATGCTCCCACATACAATGAAATCTCAGTTTGCCTCCGGTGTTGTGTCAACAGTTCAGTGACTCATTCCTCTTTCAACGTGTAACCAGTTCCAAGAAAAAAAGAACTCGAGTGGTCCGCTCATAGCCCCGATCGCCTCAGCTGTATCCATCATCAACCAGACTTCCTCATTAGCCAGGCTCCCAGCATCTGTCGGAAAGACTGAAACCAGAACAGCGTAGGCTGTTAGAGCCACAGATCAATAGTCATTGTTGAGTAATGTTTGAGTGTCCACAATACTCTTGGTCATATAGTCTATTATTTGCCAAAGATCCACTGATATCTATTATGTTTAGGAATTATTGGAGCATTGGTCCAGCACCTGTATGTTTGAAGCCCAGCGTCTCACCACATGACGTCTGACACGTTACAGGAGGGACGCAGCCTGACAATCAAGCTGAGGAAGAGGAAGACCGAGAAGAAGGTGGAGTGGTCCAGTGACACGGTCGACAACGAGCACCTGGGGAGGAGGTCTTCAAAGTGTGAGTACGAGATGGTTGATGCAGACCCCTGCAGCTTGCATTTCACCAAAGGCCTGCTCATTGATTTTCAAATTCAAAACGGATGTTGTACAAACCGCAGGGAAGATTTTATTGGACTCATCTTGCACCGATATCTTAAAATATGGTGATATTCTATATTTTTCCTAATGTCAGCAAATCTCGTGTTTGGAACCAAGCCAATAGCGAATTGATCTGTTAACCATAAGCATAGTATTTCTCTGCCATAGAGAGGTGTCCAAAAACTATGAATGAGTCACACTGCTGCATTGGGTGACGTGTTCCTTTATCACTATGGACCATTTATCCACTTCTTTTTGAAAATTCCTCAGCCTTTTATTAGTCATGGAATACAAATATTATAACTCATTGCACTAATTGATGACATTTAGTAATAATTCTACTGAAAAGAGGGACATACTTCCATTGGGACACTTCAAAATAATAGACCACTGAAGGTCACCTGAAAATGCAAAAATTAAAAAAAAAAAATAATAATACCATAGGCAGCTACGAAATTTACATACACAGAGAATGACTCACATCTCAGCCTCTTCATCCTCCTGCAGCAGAGCGCAATTCTAACAAATCAAACAGCCACGAGAAAGCTATTTTTATCACAGGCTTTTTCCTTTTAAGTTGCTATATTTTTGAGCAAACCGTGACAGGATTTGCTTTTGCCCGTCGTTGTGTTTCAGGCTGCTGCATCTACGAGAAGCCGCGGCAGTTCGGCCAGTCGTCCTCCGAGAGCGAGGGGGAGGACGACGACGACGAGGGGTGTGGCAGCGCTCACTGCATCCTGGGTCACGGCAGGAGAGACCATGGACAGAGGGGGGGCGGCGGGACCACAGTGCCCCCAAACTCTGGAGGGCCGCACGCCCACTAGTGAGCACTGACCCGGGGGGGGGCTGCGAGAGGGTTTCTCACCACGACAATGACACAGTACAAACCTGCACTCTGTTTTTTTGTTTCGTTTTTTTAAGTTTAGTTGCATCACTGAGGTACAGATAGACAGACTGTTGACACACACACACACACACACACACACACACACACACACAAAGGAGTCCCCAGCTGCTGGAGCAGGATTACAGCCTCTGCTCTAACATGGCAACATGGATTATTCAGTTATCCTAATTGGACATCCTGTTCCCCTTTCCACAACTAAGAGCCTGCTGTATATTGCATAAAACAACAGAACTATTAGTTTATCCTGTAGCTCTATAGTCACACATGTGCCATGGGGAAATAGCGAGATAACATTAAAGGGCCATATCACTGTTTTTGCATCTTTTATCCCATTTACTACAAATCGCCACGATGATGGTTTCCCAGGATGCGCCGTTTTAAAGGCTTTCCTTTACAGACAGACAACAGTTTTCAATCCTTTCATCAGGTCATGAAAACCAGTTAGATTAGATGGTTATATTCTGTTATATATTATATCAAAATCCATGATGACAATTTTTTTTTTCATTCAGAAAATTATGGTACAGCTTTGACAATTTAAAAAAAGAAAAACAAAAGTCCAACATTGTCTGGCTAGAGAGTCAGAGGCATCAGCAGTAGTGCTGCATACTGTGGGGAAAATGTGATTTGTAATAAATGAGCTAATTGTAGCAAAAAAAACAGATTATACACATGTTAGCTGTGTATTGATGTCAACATGTTGGAGGCGAGGGGGGAAAATAAGCACAATGGATGATGATTAAATTAGCCTAATTGAAAATCCTTCTCTTCTGTCAGCAGTTAAGATCATGCTCCATGGTGCTAACCTACTTTAAACAGGGAGTGACAACAACTGTGAGTGTTTAACCTTTTAACACACAGACAGTCAGATCTTTTTTCCACCACAAAGTCGCATAAATACATTATTACTGCTGCCCACGTTTTTCAAGCATGTGGTGATTCTTGTCTCCGAAAGTATGATTTTCATCCTGAAATCAAATGAATTCCAACCGGCTGTGTATTAAAAACACTAAAGCAGTGACCGAGCTTTGCAGAATGGTCAGCGGCAGCAGGAATGGTTGGTGCATGCGATATGTCATAAAGATCACCTAGTCTGTATAAGGATTATTAGAAACATGACTCCATGTTTGTAGTTCCGGCTGAAAATGCAGACTCATGGCTCTCTCCAGCAGCAGGGCGGACGTCCTGACTTTGAGTTGTATGTGTGTGTGTGTGTGTATGTGTGCGCATGTGTATGTGGAAAACAGCGTACAGTGTGAGAAGCTGTGAGATGACAGAGGCCATAAAACACTGTCCGGCGATGTATCACGCTTTTGACATAATTGTATATAAGACAGCAATGTTTTTATTTTTTTATTTATTGCAAGTCTTAACTCTAAATTGCTTAATTCTTGACATGCAGTTGACCAGTATGTGTGTTTGTGTGTAGTAGCGTTGCAGTTACAAAAGCAATGCGTGAGCATTGATGTGACTGGAGGTTGAGTATCTGATGTGAGATTATGCTGCAGTGTAACTACACTATTATTACACACATTGTTAATTATCATCAATATATGTTAAAGTAATCATAACATATATATATAGAGTCCACAGCCATGGGCTCTTTTTTTCATACACGCAGCTAGCTTCAATGGGTATTTTCAGTTTGTTGTATTGATTGATTTAAAAATCACATTTGTTCTTATTTTTTTCCTGACAGCACTAGATTTGAAGAAAACTTCATTAAAAGAATGTTTTTTTAATATTATTTTTAACCTCTAAAACATGCTGATTATCATTTGCTTGATGGTTTTTTGTATGATAAATCCATTTTGTCACCGCAGACAATCCCAGAAATTCTGCATCATACCTAATTGGTTTTAGAGGGAGGCCTTTCTTTGAAGCTGCAGAGGCTGCAAATGAGCGAGGCGAGGGTGGGAGATGATTGATTCGCATGGCGCTGATGTGGACAAATAAGAGCATTGAATTTCTGTTCACGCACACGTTCACCAACTTATTGGACAAAGCACCCAAAGGTCATGATTAATTCAGCTGCATGTCGGTCGTAACATACACACACACACACACATACACACACAAACGCCCCAAATATCTACAGTTCGACTATGAACTCTATTCATAGACGATGGGTGTTTGTGCTCTTCCTGCTGTGCTCTGCAGAGTCACTGACATGTTTTCTTGCTCTGAGTTGAGTCAAAGCTCTGATTATAGGTCCGTTCCCGACCAGGCTGTACATGTGTAACTGGATCAGAGCTAATGTGTCGTACAGGTCAGAAAAAGAGGTGAAAGGTGCATGACTGCCAGCCCGGGTCGTGTCCATGTGTCTCAGCTACGACCAAAACTCACCTGAAACGGGCTCCATCATCCGCGTCCCTCATCTCTTTCATGTTTTGATGTGTGACCGTACTGAGGATCACATCTAATTTACAGTTCACTTACGCCACCGTTTTCTGTACTGTTGACACACATTTACATTGTTATATATGTACATTGTTCTTGTACTGGTAATGCACCTTTCTGTATATACTATAACGCATAATAAGAACAGATTTAATGTGAATTAAAGTTTTGAACTGTGATTAAACCGGTTTACGTGTTGCGTATCACTGACTCTAGCTCTGTACAAGTACCTTAAAGGACATGATATTTCAAATTAGAAGTCAGGATCACAAAATGAAATTTGAATCATGTTTTTCTTGTTGGTATCATTCCTCCTTGATGATCCCTGGTGACGCTTATTTTGTCTTGGTTTATGTCAAGTTGTCATTACAAAGACGTGTCAAACAACGTTAGCTCTGCATCAAAAGTGACAAATTACCAAATGCTACCAATTGACGACTGTCGTAAGCATTCATTAATGTTCATGACAGGTGTCTTGTCAAGATTATGAACCTCCGTTCAAGTAAATGCTACCAGATCCTTTAATAATGCACGCATAATGCATCTTTCCTACAGTATAAATATGGATTTAAAAGTTTTGTCTGAAGATAGTGTGAAGCTTCAGCTGTCAAATCAAGAATAAATCTTCAATGTTAGAGACTTTTACTGACAAATGCCATAATTGTTTCATTCAATGTAAAAAAAAAAAAAAAAAAAAAAAATTAAAACCAAGACAGCAGAAAAATCTGATAAACAAGCATCCATTTTATTGAGCCAGTTGGGGGCATTTCAACCTCAGTGTGCTGTTGGGTTTAAAGTGGCCATAAATGAGATGTACAGTAAAAGGTCACAGCAGATACTTCCTTCCTTCACCAAACTCCAAATACACATCAGGTATCTGCAAGCTCTGTCCTCCTAATTTAAGGAAGTGGGACAGGCGTGTGTGTGTAGCAACAGTGATCCAGCACTTGTTAGGCTGCCCATATAAAAATAGCTCCCATATAAGGGATTATCAGTGTTAATAGCACTGCAATAAAAGCTCCATATAAGCGAACAATGGATAAAAGGCAACAAATGCATATCGAAATCTGATGCAAAACAACAAAAAAGCCCAAACATAGTTTGAACAATGTTTGGCTGCCAGTCATGAAATGAATCCATATCATCACTTGTGTGTACATGAGACAGTAAAAATACTTCAAAATACATATTTTGTGTTTGAAAATGAATAATTACAGCCAGAATTTATTCTATTGGCCATTTTCATGTCATATGTCATGTGCACACAAATGCAAAAAGTGAAGTGATTTCATTTGAGTATGGTCAGCCTCTGACTTGCATATCTGACAGGCTGTGAACACAGGAAAGCAAACTTATATACATTTCTGAACACATGCTATAGAGAATATGTCTGACACAAGTCAAATGTGGTTACATACAATGGGGGTGCAAAACAGGCTACTGCACACTAAAACCAAATAGCAATTTTTGGTTTTATATCTTGTGCTAAAGTTAAAGGAGAATTCCTTAGAAATGGCTCCTTATGGAGAAAGAGTGGCCTACATTCCCAATAAAGTTTCAAGCAAGTGTTATTCATGGCACAGAAAAATGACATAAGGCAACAAAAGGAGAAAAAAAACAGCACAACACAGAGAACACACCAAAATGTGCTGCTGGTACAACGTGTCAACATTTGAAAATATCAAAATGGACCTTTCCTAAGACAAGCAACAATATATCGTCATGTTTATATTCCGAGAATGTCCATGTAGTGTGGAGAAGGCCTCTTCTCCAGACTTTCGCCTTTTCAGGTTTCAGTTTAATATATGAAAATATATAAAGTACAAAACTGTTTCACCAGCACGAACGACAGCATGATGAGGAACAAGCAGCAACCATGGCTACCTTTGAATCTCAAATCTTGTTTCCTTTAATATGAATGTCAGATGCTGCTACCCAAAAAAGATTCTTTGAAAAAAATCAACGCCAAAAACACATGGGCCCATCAGGATAGCTGCTGGGTTGAGGAGGGTTATGGCTTATATAACTGTGTATGTTTGATTGACAGGTGTCTAAATTTATACGTGAGCGGTGTTGGTTGCTGCTTGCTCGTCTCGCCGCTGTCCCGGAGAAGGATGGGATGTCACAGGTCTGACACAGGCGACTGTATAAATATTAAGCTGAGCGATCACAGACTGCCGACAGTGTGTAAGAGCAATATTGCGGTTTATATTATTATACAAAACGAGGTGAGGGCACAGCGCTAAAACAACTGGACTCAAGTCTGTGAATCGACATGTCGTAGTGGAATGTGGCCCGTATGACACGTTCAAGAACACAGAAACAGGAAAACATGCTTGAAATTGTCAGCATACGAGCGTCGGGTGAGCTAAACGATAGGAGCAGACGCTTAAGCCTTTAGGTAGAATTGCACTTCACGTAGATATAACTTATGATTCCATAATTCACTAAATACAGTGTGCACTTCAGTCTAATTCTTCGTCTCTGTTTTGACTGGACTCAACATTCAAACCCTCAATGTGCTTGTTCACGTGAGAGCAGTTTGATGAAATAAAGAGGAAAAAGTGTTTGTTTTTTTCCCCATGGCATTTCCTTGTATGCTATGCGACCCTGAACCATAGTCTGAAGCCCTCTTATTCAGTCCAGGTGCACAGAGGGGGGGGGAAATCGGTCAAAATCACTCAAAAGGTTGAGTAAGTTGTGCTGCAACGTGACCTTAACGTGACCACACGCTCACACACGTGGAAGTGCACGGTCACACAGTAACATGAACACTACTCACGGGCTGTTTTTGATCTGATTCACTGAGCATTTCTTACATTTTTTGACATTCCGGCGAACTGTGATGGAATCTGTAGCACTGAGGCTTGTCTGACATCTGTGGGACCGCCAAAGACGAGCTGCAGACTTATATGAAGACTCTTCTGTGCTCAAACAATGCCTCCTTCATCTCCTACAATATGTTTTTTTTAATTCTACCAGTGCTTTAGTTGATTTGATGTAGTAGTTTGTACCGTTTTCCCCCTAATTTTTTCCTCCATCTGAATGGTCTATTCTGTTCATTCAGTCGGTCTATTTGGTTATTTTGGCCCAAATTTCTTCTGCTTTTCCTCACAGGAAAAAAAAGCACCAAAGGGTGCTGGTCACAAATGATCACATGGTGAATCATAAGGAAAAAAAAACAAGTAAACAGGTTAAAATGCAATAGAGGAATGAATGCAATCCAGGCTGAATGCTTATTGTTCAGGTCATTGTTTCTAACCCTGATTATAATACTACTGGAGCTTACGTTCACGGTCACTGTCAACAATCTGGTGACGATGTTAAGATTGTGTTGAGGAAAGATGTGTGTATATAATGCAAATGGATAGTGTTGAACATAAAGTGACATAAGTACAACTTTTAAGAGGTTGTAATGAATGTGCAATTCTAAAGTCACACCGTCGAACGGAGTGGTGAAGTCCAACAGTGTCTGTGGCGTCCCGCTGTGGTGATGTTGAACAGCTGGACGGGCGTGGTGCAGCCAGACTCCCGAATATAGACGGCGACAGTTCACCACCTGCGGAAAGAGACAAAAAGCTTGGTGATCAGCTGATGTGGGAAAACTCATTACTGTGATCAGTGTGAACTCACACTGGCCTCCGTCATCAATACTCAACTCCACAGGGTCGCAATCTACAATCTACTCCAGTCTACTTCAACTGATATCTTCCAATATCGCAGATAAGTGTGACATTGATGTGCTTCAGAGGCTGAATATAAAATATAAACAGCATCGGCTATAATACAGACCCAAGCTAACATCTGCATCTATTCCAGGCAGCATATCACTTTAACTTGCACAGTTTCTGCTCTAAAATCTTCAGTTAAAAAACAAGCTGCCGTGCAACAATTATTAGGCAATACAAAATCTATTGTTAAAATAATTTATAGATTTGCATCTATAGATTTGAAAGCTGTAGATTCTCAAATGTGAGGATTCTCTCATTTTAATGGTACATCACAGTGAGTTGAATATTTTTGCCCCAGAAATGTGATGTCACCCTGTGGACTATAAAGATACTATAAACTATAAATTAAGAATAGGGAGAAAAAGATCAAGGTAATGGACATGTTGCACTGATTTTTATCAATCATTCAACCATTTTAACAATCATTTAGTTGATCTAATGTTATCAGTATAAACATCACGGCCGTAGATCTGCTTCTATGTGGTTTCTGAGCCTGTAGCAAATGAGCTGAATTATCTGCGACTCCTCTGTCAGCTGGTTTCACACCGATCAGCGAACGTCACGCTTCTTTTTCTATGGTTACACATCAAAATAGCTTCAGGAAAGCGTGTGTCTGAATGCCAGTTGGGAGAGCAGTTCACAGGGTTCCTACACATTTTCCATTTTAAGATTCCATACGCATCCTGAATCAAATTTCCATATTACTCTTTTTTCAGATTTTTCAGACCATATTTGGCATCTGAATAAGTCACAATTTCCCCCTTAACATATTGAAAAAATATGATTATATTATTGTTCCCTTTATGATTCAGTGTCACTGTTATAAATAAGAACCTAACATGTGTTGGAAAAATAACTTATTTTCATGGCATCTGTGCAGCCTTAATGCACTGTTTCCATGGAGACGAGGACGAACACAGTCATAAATGTTTCCTTATATAAAAAGTATAGTCTCGTTACATTTCTGGAGACTATTTTTCAATGACATCAAGCTCACTCTCTCAAACGGTGGGACACATTTAGGCCCACCAAGACATTTTTTAGAAATCCTAAAAAGTATAGAGGAAACAGTCATATTTTCCTTTATTTAAAACGATGCAAACCTGGGAATTCCATACTGTGTAGGAACCCTAAGTTCTTATTTACTTGGTTTTCTTACACCCCCCCAAAATTGACAATTGTAAATAGCCACAAATTAGGTGATTATCATATCAACTAATCTCCACACTCAGTTGTATAATTTAGGTTTAATAAATCTGGACTTAATGAATCATGGAATATTATGCTTCATCACTCTTCCTCAGCATGTCTCCCTGACAAAGATTCCATCTTGTCCCACAGTCTGCTCTTCAGTCCCTAATCACTACATTGCATCAATTACACAGATGCCAACTATCCTGTTAGGGAAATGTTAACCGCTAAATGCAATTGCCATTGTGAATGCTACACTAACAGAATTTGACATTTAGCGGAAAGCTCTACAGTAAACCGGAAAACACAAAATTGCAAGGAACTGACTAACAAAACGCTACTGTGCTGTGTTCAGGACAACCTCCAGGATCAGAGCTTTTTCACTAATTCATGTAGAATCTGATATTTTGCACACAAAATCTGATTCTGCAAAGTAATTCGTAGTGGACAGATTAATATGTTGGGAGTTAATCACGGCTCAGACTAACTTTTATTGTCATTATTGACCAACCTGTTAATTATTGTCCTAGTGGTTTATAAAATGTCACTCTCCGATTCCTAGAGCCTCAACATCCACGGACGTCTTTTTACGTCCAGACCTACTGCCCACAGATTTAGTTTACTGAAACAAGAAAATATACACACTGGCAAAGTTGGAACCAGAGTTTGAGTGTTCTCCAAAAGTCCCAGTAGTCGACAAAGACAGAAGGAAACAGCTTCATATTTCTGTTCAGCCAAATCAATATTGGGTTTCTGAGGCTAACAGGTTAATATTTGTGAGTCAGAAAAAAAATCTGATGACAGATCAGCTGATTTTTAGAGAACTACACCAAGATAAATGCTGAGCATGGCATTCTACGGTGCAAAAAATAAACTTGGCAATGCTCTCTGCTGGACAAACTATGTAACGGTGGCATTTTCTAAATTTCCACGATCCCGCTTCGCAATTCCTGTCCTTCAGTTTGCTGTTTACTCATCAGCCACAGCTTTTACCCGTTTCCTATTAATGTACAGTCAATCTCTTTAGGTTTTGGACTGTTGGTTGGATAAAACAAGCGATTTAAAGACATCCCCATGGACTCTTGGGAAAAATCGTAACCGTCTGATATTTGTTAGACAATGCAATGAAAGCAATAGATGATTCTTTAATAAAAACAAGTGTTAGTTGGTCTGAAGTCACAATTCTACAACTGTGCCTGCTGTTCTGCAGTTTTGCATAGTGAGGTCATGGTCTTAGGTTTTTTTTTATTGGGGAGTGTGTTCATGATTCAGCTTATGCCATCACAGAAACACAAAACAAACATATCCTGATAAAAAGATAAAAATTAGGCTCTGTTTATTATCGCCAGACAGCAGAATGAAATGTAAAAAATCACAGGAATGAAGGACTTACCTGAAGTTTTAACTTTTCTTCATCTTTTCCTTCCCAGTCACAAGCTTCTCTTTATGATCCCTGCTCTCTTTCACTTCACTTTTCACCTCCTCTTGCTTTTGTTCTTGTTCTTCGTCCATCCCGAAGACAACACTCTGTTTGACGCTCACGGAAATCACCACCGCCTGCACGATGCCGTAGATTAAAGCGAACTGAGGGAGGTACTCCTGGATCAACCACAGCAATCCTGCCATGCCAACTGTGGAGACAAAAAACATGGCCATGCCATGCAGCCACAGCCGCATGGCTCCCTGGACCCCCAAGACCTCCAGGATCAGCTTGGTGGGAGGGGACACAGTCCACAGGAAGCCCACGACAAACAGATCAAACAAGTGGCGGAGGAAGTTAAAGCAGATGTCGTAGTGCTCCGGGAGAATCTCCAACTTCCAGCTCTGAGCGAAGAGTCGAAAAGGAGACGTCAGTGGAGAAGGGGGCGTCGGGGATGGAGGAGGCGTTCCATAGTCCGAAAAGTCCCCGTCCACATCAGGATCCCACGCGTTTCCGCTCCGACCGTCACCTTTCCTCCGTCTTAGTCCGCTTGGCTCCGTTCGTCCCGACCAGGGAAGGTAGGTAGTTGGAAGATATTTGTTCCACCATCTCGGACTCCTTCCCAACTCTTTCTCAAGTCTCCCTGCGCCGAGATCTTCAATTTCCATGGGCTGAAGCTTCTCCTGCGCCTCCCAGAACTCCTCGCCTGGGCCACTGTGGTCAATCTGACGTTTGCTCCCGCCCCACATCCAAGAGGTCCACCCTCTGAGGCCACCCCCGCCACTGCTGCCGCGCTTCTGTCCCTCGGCTACGACTGTGGCGGCATTCTCCGATGGAACACTGCTCCCCCGAAAGCGCACCCAGCCCCACGCTCTGCCTATCACAGCTGACATGGCTCGTCACCAGGCTTGCTGCAGCTTTATGAAACTCGGAATGTCGGGTTCTCGACTCCTCTGGCTCTAGCTAACTGTGCGGCCCCGTGAGCTTACAGGAAAAGCATGTATGTGTGTACCGCCAGTTCAGTGAAGTTGTAATACCTGTTCACAGGGATTCAGGCCATAGACACACCTCTGGGCGTGTTACAGTGGATCAACAGAAACAAGGGGGACCATCCACCCCCCTGGCATTACTCACAACCCCCGAAGTGAAATGACGGCATCGAAGAGACACGTCCTTGGGCTACATGTCTTTGGGTCAGCTCGGCAGCATCTGGAGCCACAAACGCTGCTTTGGGTTGGCTGGTTCACAAGTTAGCGACGGCGACAAGTAAATACGGAGTCGTCCAACGACTTCAGCCTAACGTCAAATAGCTGTTGTTGCTTGAAAAAATAAAAGGGTCTAACTTTTTCAGAGTTTCTTGAATCGTTTCACTCCTCCTCCCTGTGAACAAAAGAAAATACATTCACAGTTAGTTTAAGCATTAAATCTTCTTTCCAATTTCAAGCCAACATCAACAAGAGCAGTAATGAAGTAATAATACTTTGTTACAGTACTATGGAGAGTATCTGTACTTTTTATATATTTCTGTCAACTTTAACTTTTACTACCCTAAATTTCCCCTAAACAACTTCGTTACTTAAGAATAAAACCGAAATGTGGTGAAAACTAACTGCAATCGATACGAACATGAATTTTGACTAGAAAGAGTTTGGGAGGCAATTCTCTTTCAATGATGCCTCCAGTGATGCACAAACACTAAGAATTAACTTCTGAATTCTTTTTTCCACTAACAGCATTTACAATAGTTACGTTTAATATCAGAATATTCAAATATATAATTAGATAAAATATATATCAGATACTTTCAGACTTTTACTCGAGTATATATTGAAATTGGTGACTTTAACTTCTACCAAAGTCATTTTCTGGTCAGCTATTTGTACTTTTAGTCGAGTGAGGCGTTCAGATACTACAAACACCATGACTAACAGTCAGCTAACATCACACTGGTTAGAGAAGTTGGTTTAACATTTACTAGATAATGCAGGGGAAACGTGTTTATGAAGTAACTTACTCTGAGAACAGTGAATGCTCACCTTCACGTTAGCTAACAGACTGTAGCTAACTGTTAGCTCTAGTTAGCGTCAGATAACATTAATATTGATCGACAGACAGATCGGGTTCTGTAACTACAAAAAAAATCGTTAGAATATTGTATAACTTACATTTGAACGCATTCCGCTTCCAGCTTCCTCGGCAAGCTGTGATACACTGCGAACGGCAGAGTAGAAGAGATCCGCCTGCAGGTTAAACGTTTACCTAATTACATCGGAGCACCACGAACAAAGAATACGGACTACCGCTTCCGTAAATCCTTCAAAATAAAAGCACGCTTGATAACGCGCATCTGCATAATATACCAGCCCTGATCATTTTCATCGTTTTATACAACGTTAGCTACAAAGTTGAATAGTACTGGGGGTCTTACCAAGTTTAAGTATATAGTTACTCTAATTCCCCCTCAGCTGCACATAGAACATCCTGTATTTACAGATCAGTACAGGCTGGGGTGTGGCCTGCAGTTGTCGATGTGTATTCAAATCTTGAAACGTGCTGTTTTACAGTTATAGTGGAGCTAGCCACGTATACAATAGTCATTTTAAGCCAGCAAACGTGTGTGTTCGAATAGAAGCCTAAACTACAAGTCAGATGTAATTAGAAGATCTGCCCAGTTGGATATGACACATTGCCCAAAATTTAACCATTTCTAAATTGAGTTTCATGAACAATGAAACTTATGTTCTAGAAGTTTAACAAATCCATCCACAAGTTTCTCATATAAAGCACATGTAAACGTGTCAAACTACAACTGCATTAAGATAGCTTAGAATATAGCACATGAAAAAGGCCCCAATGCCCTGGTAACAATATGAAAGATGTGCATCCATTTGCAATACCACTCATTGTGCTTCGCAATTCATTTTATTATGTACAAAATACTGTAAAAAGACTCTTGTGTTGTCAACTTTTTATTTGCATTTTCCACAAATACAGTTACATGAAGTCTAAGAACATTTTGACAGCCAAGTAACTGCTTAAATACAAAATTAGAAACTTGTACAGAGGAGCCCCTTTTCAGTGGTCAGCTGATTGAAAATATCCTGATGAAATCATTTCATTTCCTAGATAACTTTGGGATCCTGATGCAAAGCTGCAGCACCTGTGGGGACAAATTGGAGCTTCAGGTTATTTCATCTTAAAAGTCTAATAGCTTGGCCAATATTATAACACATCAATACCAACCTGGTTAACCCATTGCATTCTATTGTCATTCAGCCTGGCACCTGAAAGGTAAAAAATAAGATTTACATTAAAAAAAGCATTTCACTTCAATAAATGCACAATGCAGAAGTGCTAACAGTCCGAGTGTCTCAGTGCGCTGCGAGTAAAACTTCACGGATGATCAGTAGAACCGAAAACATGAATCATCATTGACCAAACTCAGACATGAAATTCCTAGGACTAAATCCTTTCTAATCCCCATTCGAATGGAATGCATCCCTCTCAGGAGGTGATTGGGTTATTTCAGCCCAGAATTACTTTGCCCATATCCGGCCCAGACACAGAACCTTGGATTTCAAAGTGCCTCTGAGGCCTGAAGCAAAATGAGGAATCAATAAAACTAGGATACTGTTACTGTAACAATGTCCTGTCCTATTAGACCAACTCTATTACTTTCATAATAATAAAGTTCATCTAGATGAGTTTGTACTTACACAGCTGTCAAACTGTGGCTGCCGTTAATCAGTGGGAAGAGAGCTACAAGGAACAAAAAATATATATATTTATTACACATGACAAAGCTCAGGCATTACAAACTTTTGAACTTTTTAGCCCATTTACACTTCAGAGGAAGGATGGTAATTTGTATGCAAGGCAGCAGAAATCAGACAGCCACAGGGGATGAATGAAAATAATGCATGGTTAATTGTACTGATATAAAAAGACAATCTTTCCTAGGGGCTGGAAAAATTATAATATTATAAAAGATTGAGAGCAGTAGAGGCTGCAAGTACAGTTAAATGGGCTAAAACATGCCAGTACTGGTGTGGTCAGTGCACTGTGAAATAACTTCATGCTTTTGTCAGAGACTCTAGTCTATGAATCATCATCCCACACAAGACAGAAGAGCTGTTTCTGGGACTCAGACTTACTTGGAACAGCAGGGGGTCTTCAGTTGGCCACACTTTCAACACCTAAGGAGGACATCATATTAGAATAGGCTCCATCTTAATATCCTGTATTAAGAATTGTAATAAGCATGCTCAGTGCACTGTGAAAGAGCTTCATGGTTAATCAGAGACTCTAGTCTAGTGAATCATCATAGTGACATACTGGTTTTGACAAAATTACCGTTGCATTCACCACCCTACACTCACCAAGTCATGGCAGCAGCTTCCAACAACACAGAACATTATCTCTCCTCAGAGGCTGCTGTGCACATCTTCAGTTTGATCCTAAAAGACACGTGTGTTAGTCTTAGTACACCAAAAAGTTCTTGCACACATTAATAAAAAAAGAAATCAGCGATATGCTTGCTCAGTGCACTGTGAAAGAGCTTCATTGTAAATCAGAGACTCTAGTCTAGTGAATCATCATAGTAGCATACCGGCTTTAACATTTTAGTGGTATCACTACCCACCATCAAGTGACAGCTGCAGCTACAACTCAGTTAGGAGCATTCAGTACAGAGATTGAGGTCCAAGAATCCCATGTCTCAGCATCTGCAGTTGGATTCTGAAATAAAAGAGTACCATAATTACACAATCAAGTATTTGCATATTGATGAGTTAATTGCCTACATGTGATCAAAGCTAATAGAAGAAACGGAGCTCATCTTGCTGGTCAGTTAGTTCTAGGGCTGTTAATGTTCTGAATATTTGGGGAAAAAGTGTGCCTAAATATTTTCAGAAAACAGCAACTTTAATCCTGAATAACAATATATTTTCCACTCCGAGAAATATTAATATGAATGATGAAATGAACTATTACTGTAGTTTGCTTTATATACCTATATTTTAAGTGTTTACTGAAATGTAACCTCACCACAATAAGCTTGCCTACCGACATATTTAAAGAAAATCACATTTTAGATTTGAAGAAATGCTAATTAGGTTATAACAACCCGTTAAATACAGTTAATAGATTAGATTAGATTAGATAGCTCCTTTATTGTCCCACAGTGGGGAAATTTACAGTGTTACAGCAGCAGTTAGAAAAGTTACAAAAATGTTGAAAAAATTTAAAAAGGAAAAGAAAAATTAAAAAAATTAAATTAGAAAAACAATATACAGATATATACAGGTATATATAAATATGAATTAAAAAAAAGTATAACCAACGCGGAGTTCATTAAAGCTGTATCTAGTGCCGTTATTTCCCCATTTAGTCTACTAACCATTCATTTCGTGCCGACTTCGCCTTTCTTCAAGAGTTCTTTAGCCGTCCAATCATCGCCTTCATATGCGCGGGCAGCTTCATTCTGCAGTCTGTTGAGAACAAATCACAGAAGTTGAAGTCTAGTTTCCGCCGCCATTACAGCACAGTCTAAGCGGCAAAACACGTGCTGAGCGTTAAACTCGCAGAAGCTGCGCTTCTCCTATTTCACTCGTTAACTCGCAAAAAACATCTCTCATTCAACGTGTATATAAATTACCTTCCATTATAGCCTGCAGTGGTTTTATAACTCGCAAGCAGAATTTCGTCTTTCCGCGAAGAGTGCTGCAACCAAGAGAGCGAACACGAGTCTGCCCAGGGTTTATATAAGAGGGTCCTACCGGGTCCTCAACAGCACAGCTTTAGGTATCGCAAATACTGCCTGTACTACTACAGTACGACAAACTGCACATAGCACCAATTAAATATACATATAAAGTCAGGGAATGTATACGAATAATTTGAAAACACAATTGCCTTAAATGTGTAACTATCATGCAATTATTTATTTTATTTTAACCCTTTGAGACCAGTATAGTTAGTGAATATCTGTGTATTGTACAACACATCAAACTTTCAGGACAAACCTCTTCATACAATTAATACGACTAAGTATTCGCCCTTTAAATTCTTAAAGAAATGTCAACTTATAATATTTGTTTACCACAAGAAAACGCTAGGTAGCGTAGTTGTAGTGAGTTATATTTATTTGTTTATTTATTTTAAACGTAAACGTTATACACACACACACTTGAAACAGTAATAAAGCAATGTAGGCTTTTTAAGGACCTAAAAAGATATATAAAAATAAGATATACAAAACATCCATCCATCCATCCATCCATTGTCTTCCGCTTTATCCGGAGCCGGGTCGCGGGGGCAGCAGTCTAAGCAGGGACTCCCAGACTTCCCTCACCCCGGACACGTCCTCCAGCTCCTCCGGTGGGACCCCAAGGCGTTCCCAGGCCAGCCGAGAGACATAGTCCCTCCAGCGTGTCCTGGGTCTTCCCCGGGGCCTCCTCCCGGTGGGACATGCCCAGAACACCTCCCTAGGGAGGCGTCCAGGAGGCATCCTGAGCAGATGCCCGAGCCACCTCAGCTGGTTCCTCTCAATGTGTAGGAGCAGCGGCTCTACTCCGAGCTCCTCCCGTGTGACCGAGCTCCTCACCCTATCCCTAAGGGTGCGCCCGGCCACTCTGCGGAGGAAGCCCATTTCAGCCACTTGTATACGCGATCTTGTCCTTTCGGTCATTACCCAAAGCTCATGACCATAGGTGAGGGTAGGAACGTAGATTGACCGGTAAATCGAGAGCTTCGCCTTCCGGCTCAGCTCCTTCTTCACCACAACGGACCGATACAGCGACCGCATCACTGCAGACGCTGCACCGATCCGCCTGTCAATCTCACGCTCCATCCTTCCCTCACTCGTGAACAAGACCCCGAGATACTTGAACTCCTCCACTTGGGGCAGAGACTCACCACCCACCCGTAGAGAGCAAACCACCTTTTTCCGGTCGAGAACCATGGCCTCGGATTTGGAGGAGCTGATTCTCATCCCAGCCGCTTCACACTCGGCTGCAAACCGCCCCAGTGCCTGCTGCAGGTCCTGGCTCGAAGAAGCCATCAGGACAACATCATCTGCAAACAGCAGAGATGAAATCCTGTGGTTCCCAAACCAGGCCCCCTCCGGCCCCTGGCTGCGCCTAGAAATTCTGTCCATAAATATAATGAACAGAACCGGTGACAAAGGGCAGCCCTGGCGGAGTCCAACATGCACTGGGAACAGGTCTGACTTACTGCCGGCAATGCGAACACAGCTCCTGCTCCGGTCATACAGGGACCGGACAGCCCTTAGCAAAGAGCCCCGGACCCCATACTCCCAGAGCACCCCCCAAAGGACACCACGAGGTACACGGTCGAATGCCTTCTCCAGATCCACAAAACACATGTGGACTGGTTGGGCATACTCCCATGAGCCCTCGAGGACCCGATGGAGAGTATAGAGCTGGTCCAGTGTTCCACGACCGGGACGAAAACCACACTGCTCCTCCTGAATCCGAGGTTCGACTATCGGTCGGATTCTCCTCTCCAGCACCCTGGAATAGACCTTACCGGGAAGGCTGAGGAGTGTGATTCCCCTGTGATTGGAACACACCCTCCGGTCCCCCTTCTTATACAGAGGGACCACCACCCCGGTCTGCCACTCCACAGGTACTGTCCCCGACCGCCACGCGATGTTGCAGAGACGTGTCAGCCAAGACAGTCCCACAACATCCAGAGACTTGAGGTACTCAGGACGGATCTCATCCACCCCCGGAGCCTTGCCACCGAGGAGCTTGCCAACCACCTCAGTGACTTCAGCCAGGGTGATGGACGAGTCCGCCCCTGGGTCCCCAGTCTCTGCTTCCTCCTCGGAGGACGTGACAGTGGGATTGAGGAGATCCTCAAAGTACTCCTTCCACCGCCCGACAACATCCCCAGTCGAGGTCAGCAGCTCTCCACCCGCACTGTAAACAGTGTTGGTGAAGCACTGCTTTCCCCTCCTGAGGCGCCGGACGGTTTGCCAGAATCTCCTTGAGGCCGTCCGATAGTCCTCCTCCATGGCCTCCCCGAACTCCTCCCAAACCCGAGTTTTTGCCTCTGCGACCGCCCGAGCCGCGGCACGCTTGGCCCGCCGGTACTCATCAGCTGCCTCAGGAGTCCCACGAGCCAACAAGACTCGATAGGACTCCTTCTTCAGCTTGACGGCATCCCTTACTTCCGGTGTCCACCACCGGGTTCGGGGATTGCCGCCGCGACAAGCACCACGGACCTTACGACCACAGCTACGAGCAGCCGCATCAACAATAGAGGTGGAGAACATGGCCCACTCGGAGTCCATGTCTCCAACCTCCCCCGGGATCAGGGAGAAGCTCTCCCGGAGGTGGGAGTTGAAGACCCCCCTGACAGAGGGCTCCGCCAGACGTTCCCAGCAGACCCTCACAATACGCTTGGGCCTGCCAGGTCCGTCCGGCTTCCTCCTCCGCCAGCGGATCCAACTCACCACCAGGTGGTGATCAGTTGACAGCTCAGCCCCTCTCTTCACCCGGGTGTCCAAGACACACGGTCGGAGGTCAGATGACACGATGACAAAGTCGATCATCGACCTCCGGCCTAGAGTGTCCTGGTGCCATGTGCACCGATGGACACCCTTGTGCTCGAACATGGTGTTCGTTATGGACAAGCTGTGACTAGCACAGAAGTCCAATAACAAAACACCGCTCGGGTTCAGATCGGGGAGGCCGTTCCTCCCAATCACGCCCCTCCAAGTGTCACTGTCGTTACCCACATGGGCGTTGAAATCCCCCAGGAGAACAACGGAGTCCCCGGATGGCGCACTATCTAGTACCCCTCCTAGGGACTCCAAGAAGGCCGGGTACTCTGCACTGCTGTTTGGCCCGTAGGCCGACACAACAGTGAGAGACCTGTCCCCGACCCGAAGGCGCAGGGACGCGACCCCCTCGTTCACCGGAGTGAACCCCAACACGCAGCGGCTGAGCTGTGGGGCAATGAGCAAGCCCACACCAGCTCGCCGCCGCTCCCCGCGGGCAACGCCAGAGAAATAGAGAGTCCAACCCCTCTCAAGAAGATGGGTTCCAGAGCCCAAGCTGTGCGTGGAGGTGAGGCCGACTATATCTAGCCGGTAACGCTCCACCTCCCGCACAAGCTCAGGCTCCTTCCCCCCCAGCGAGGTGACATTCCATGTCCCCAGAGCTAGTCTCCATGTCCGGAGATCCGGTCGCCGAGGTCCCCGCCTTCGACTGCCACCCGAATCTCTCCGCACCTGCCCCCCATGGCTCCTCCCGCAGGTGGTGGGTCCACGGGAGGACGGCCCCACGTCGTTTCTTCGGGCTGGGCCCGACCGGGCCCCGTGGGAAAAGGCCCGGCCACCAGGCGCTCGCTGCCGAGCACCCACCCCAGGCCTAGCTCCAGGGTGGGGCCCCGGTAACGCCAGTCCGGGCGACGTTACTGGCCTTGTTCTTGACTTTTTCATCATGTGGGGCTTCTGAACCGCTCTTAGTCAGACCCGTCTTCCAGGACCTGTTTGCCATGGGTGACCCTACCAGGGGCATAGAGCCCCCGACAACATAGCTCCCAGGATCATTCGGGTGCTCAAACCCCTCCACCACGTTAAGGTGGCGGTTCGGGGAGGGGATATACAAAACAACATGAACAAAATTAAATATTATTTTAAATTAATGACATAAATCTGTAGCTTTCATTTTTTTTGTTTATTTAGTATTCTAGTGTGTTGAAGAACAACTTAAAAAGAGTTTCGTTTCTGTTGGATTTTTTCAAAAAAGAAACTCTTTAATGGCTTAATAATTTATTAATAGACTATAGCTTTATTTTTATGGCAACACAATTTATCCACAGATGTGGATCTACTAATGCCAGACCACTGTTCTTACTATTCATGAATTAACATATTATGAAACTACTTAAATGACTTATAATAATTATTTCGTACATTATTAAAAAACATACATATATTGATTTTTGATCCGTATCATTGACTTCTGATGCTTATTATTTATATGTATTTTACTTCAAATCAAAATACATACTTTTTTTAGTCTTTTATATTTGTTATGCTTTATCAAACCGTTAAAGTACACATAACACAAAAATATGAAAGTACAGGGAGTTCAAGGTGTGAAAGTGTGAAAAGAACTATAGATATACAATAAGGTACAGCATAGATTTTATTAGAAATTGGATATTAAATAATAATTAAATAAAGAAATTAATAATGGAAAAAAAAAATTAATAAGTGAGTATAACTTAGATAATGTGACTAAGCAGCGATATTACAAAATGTTTCTGAACAGCGTCACGCCTTTCGTGGTTGCCAGGTTGGAGTGAAAAGCTGCATTTTTAAGCCCTACCGCTTTTAAACCGGATCCGTAACTTATATCTGGCAACACCCAGCGACTCGCGGCTGCCGTCACCGAGGTCAGGTAGACGGAGCGAAGATGGCGACCGCCTACGAGAGATACAATTTGTAAGTACACATATAACACATCCTATCAACCTATTCTTTTGTTTCGAAACCCCCCACCTCTTATTTTAACATCCGAGCGGGGGGCGAAGCTCGCAGCTGCTGTCGAAGCGGCGGCTGCGGTTTGGAAACGGCGGATCAGCTGGATGACACAGCGGCAGGAGGAGCAGGAAGCAGGCAACTTTCACTCCTCACTCATTCATTATGAGGGATATATGTTCTGGAGACCGTGTAGGCGGTGTGTGTGACAGGCTGCCAAATGTGTCTCTATCTAATCAGCAAAGATGAGATCAAGCGTGTTATGCTAGCACAACATGCTAGAGAGCGCCAGCTCCTTTCCAGGGTTGAGTTAGCAACGTGACAGCTTTATGACACGTCTTTTTTACTTAAGGTGAATTGACTCTCGTGATATCTAAGACCGAATGAAAGGTGGTGTCATTTAGATCACTTGTAAACCTTCCGTTACTTTGGTGAAAGTTGCTTCGCCCTGTGTCTGCCTCCTGTCCCACAGACACACCCATGTTGTAAGAACCCAGTCCAACCAGTCCTTCCCACTACCACCACCTGTCCTGGGACTGCTCACTGAGTGACTGGGGATGGAGTCTGTTCCTCACATAACCTCGACTGGAATTGCCTTTGCATTTTTTGGGGGGGAAACAATAATAGTAGATTATAATAGTAGAATTGCAAAATAAAATGCATGTGTGAGGATTCATTTGAAAAGCTGCTGCTCTTGTTTGTGAAAATGTGCCCATTTTTTGTGGCTCCATAAGTTGTATATGAGCCACATTAATGACGCCATGCTTGATGCTGGTGTCACAAGGACCATGTCTGTGTACAGTTTTAGACCTGTGGTCTAAACTTTATAAGACATATTAGTTTTTTAGTTGTTCTTTTAGTGTCATTGCCCCAAAAACTTAACCCAATTTATTTATACTTTAACACGTTAAATAAATTGGTTTCAGTCTCCACCTGGCATTGCCAAGATGCTTTGAACCGCTTAGCTCATTATGTCTGGGATCAAATGTACTGGAAAATATGATTATATATTATCAGTATTTATGAAATCCTGTCTACAGCCATTCCAGAAACCTTTTTTTCCCCCCTTTGCTTTTTAAATGAAGCAATGTGTGCTCACAACCCCCATGTGACAAGTTGCATAAGTGTTCAAGTTCAACCTGTTCCCTTAGACTGATTATTTTTATGAGATTGCAAAGAGATGGTTAAAAAAACACAATTAAAGCAACATTTTGAGAAGAAATATTAGTTACCCTATGACCCCACATGTTTAACTGCTCTGAACAATAATATCGTGACTTTAACTTTTTATACTGTGACTTTTCAATATCTTTTTTCAGCCATTGGTCCATGGTTTGTTCATCATTTTGACTAGTTTTAAATCTTGATTAATCAATCTTAAGCTTACATGATGACACATGCTTTTCTTCTTTAAGAGATTTTAAATCACCCTGCACTACAACAATAAAATCACAATGTCTCAAACTGAGATGAATATGAGGCTGTATGGAAACAAATGAAAACCAGCCGTTTCTTGACCGGTCGTAAACACTCCAGTGTGCTTTGGAAAACATAAAGTGCACGTGGTTAGTAGTAGACGGACACTTCAGCGTGTCCCTTTTTTATCGGTCATCCCACTTGGAATGGCCACGCTGCGTTGGTAGCGTAGGCAGCTTCGCTGTAGTCTAGATTATGAACAGGCCAACAATAGCGCGCTTGTGTTGCTGCAGCAGCTGAGTGTATGACTACGTCACCCTGAGCTCTGAACGTCACTGCAGCTACGCGGGAGGTCACACTTTTTTCTGCTGCGGGTATTTTAAGCTGAGTTATTACTCAAGATTCTGCTGCCGTGATGTCCGCTCCTTTTTAATGAATTGCATTTCTTTCCAAATTAAGTAGTTTATTTTTTATTTCCATTCATTTTACATTTGAGTTTCTATTCAGTAGTTCTGATGGATGGCAGACAGGGAATATGGAGAAGGGTGGGGTAACGTGAAATCTGAACCCCAGCTGGAATCATACTGGGGCTGTTGTGATAACCTAATACCCACCTGAGGCAACAGGGGGATGTCACGATTCAGTCCTTGACAGCCGTGTGTTGTGTTTTCCAGACTGAGCTGATCAGACTTACAGTCTGCCGTGGAGCTGCACATCCAGCAACCAAATCTAGCCCTTTTCATTTCATCACTTTACTTGATGGAAAACCTTATTCTTCCAGGTCACTTCACTCCCGTTTTGAACACACATTTAGTGTTTTTTCTCTCTCCAACACAGACTGATCAGTGGTCTACATTGTCTCTTACCTTGCTATGAAACACCAAATGGTTGAATTTGTATTTTGATCCTCATTTATCACATCAGGATGGCAGGATGGTGTCTATCTTTTTTTTTTTCCTCCCCCCACACTGGTTGATGTGTGAACAGCTGTGGTGGCTGCAGGCTGGGAGCTTATCACACTTCTGGCAGCAACATGGTTCTTTGTTTTTTGGGTGTGTCAAGGAATTTTCTGATTTAACATGTCTCAACTTGGAGCAGCTATAATTCAGTTTGAAGTCCTCCTGACCATTAGAAGATCCCTTCATGATGCTCACTTAAGGTAATCTGCTAATGTAAAGTTTCACTCTTACAAGTAAGTAAATTCAGAGAGAAATCTACCAAAATTAGTCTTTTAAGTACATAAGTGACCCTTTTTGTTATCAGACTTCCACTACTTGCGGAAGAAACACAAAGAGGAAATGAGATGGTAAAAAGACTGTAAACGTGATGTTACTTTTAAGTGACTGTGTAGACACACTAGATTTTTGTCCTCTCTTCACTTACATTATAAGCACAGTTGAAGGAGATCTTTAAATAGCCAGGATCATTATAGCGAGGAAGACCTGACTGTTTTTAGACCCACTGGAAAAGTGTGAACCTGTACCTTAATATATCTTCTGTTTTCACTGCCAGGTTACCATCAATACAACGTCCTGCATATTTACCCTGGCAAAATTTGAAAATTAGATTAAAACTGTAACCTCTCCCCTATTTCCTGCTAGGCACACAACCCCAGAGAAGTTCTTCATCGAGGCCTGTGATGAGGGGGCTGATGCTGTGCTGGCCATCGACAGGGTCTCCAATGAGATGACCCTGACAGGTAGGAAACCTTAGCCTTTAAAGTCTAATTACCTGAGTCCTTTTTTTTTCTCCAAATTAGGATATTTGCATAACCTTACTCCCCTACCACAGCTGTATCATGTTGGCGTTGTCATTGGCTTTTCACAACATTTCTTAGAATCCAACAAAACTAAAAGTTAAAGTCAGTCATTTGACTTGCCGTTTTGATGCAAGCAAAATGGCAGAGATGAAGACATGGCTGACACTAAGTGTAATTTGAATCAATCAAAGGGAATATGAACTATGTATTTAAACCTAAAATTCCCCTTTTGCTTCAGGGTATGCTATAAGTGATGCTTTATTTGTTAAAAAAATAATGATGGGTCTATTTCTTTTCACACATTTGTTCACACATATGATTGTACTGGTAAAACATCAATAAAAAATACCAGTAACTATGAACAAATACCATTGTGAATATAAGAATTGTGGTTTTCTTTTTTTTTTTTTTTTTCCAAAAAATTAAACTTGACTTAGGCAGTTCTGCTACTTGCTGTGTTTCCCCCTCATCAGCATCACTGCTCATCACTGTCTGTGATATGAAGCCGCAGCAGTTGTTGAAGCTGTTTGATTTTTCTCACTCCGCACGGGTCAACACTGGGCTAAATTTAGAAATGTCTGCTCACATCACTCCAGTAATAGATAGAAAAATAGGTTAAAAATGTTCCTTTAGCACAGAAGCGCGATAAATATGAGAGAATCCAGGTTGAATTGGTAATCTATCGCTGTTGTGTTCTCACAGGGAAAAAAGATGTTCCTCCCTCAGCAGTCACCAAGCCCATCTGTGGCATCATGGGAACCCTGCGTCTGGTAGCAGGTAGGTATCATCGATGTGCACAAGGGTGGGCAAAGGGGGCGGTTGCTTCCTACTAAATGTCAAAACATGCACTAAAGTGCCCTCTTGGGTGGTGAAAACACATACATACTTACACACATTACATATGCAAATTCTTTTAGGTTGGACCAATTTTGGCTGCATACATTTTGATCCAAAACTGAATCTCACAGAAGTAGTTTGGATTATCGGTCACTGACATGGTGTTAAAATTGAACAGAACACAGGAAATGCCATAGAGTTTGTGGGGCAAACACACCCCCCCCACACACACACACACACACACACACACAGGGAGTTATTTCCTTCTAACAGCCATGTCTCTATGTTCAACATCTATGAGTCAAATCTACACAATTCCTCACTATAAACTACCTTAAGTAGTGCACTTAGACTAAGTTAGGTTTTAATAATTTACACTACATATATAATATGCACAAATGCATATTATATATACACATACTGTTACACTGTCGGTGGCCTTTTTTTCCTTTTCATCCCCTTACCCTTCAAAAACTCTGCTCGCCACTGGTAGGTACCACAGTGAAACAGCCTTGTGCTGGCACCCGTGCAGCTCTGACTGACCTCTCGCATCCCTTCAGGCATGTACCTGATCATCATCACCAGGAAGAAGAACGTGGGCAGCCTGATGGGCCATGCTGTGTGGAAGGCCGTGGACTTTGACGTCGTCTCCTATAAGAAGACCTTGCTGCATCTCTCTGAGATCCAGGTCAGCAAGTCTTCGCGCTAAACGCCACCTGCACCGGTCTCTGTGCAGCAATATACATAGTGCTGCACAGAGACATAGGCTGATATTGATCTCTTCCTCTTGAGTCTGCATGCCGCTGTGGATGTATGATATGTTAATTACAGGGGGATTTACTGTACAATTACTGTAATTACAGGGGGATTTTACAGAGACAATGATTTGACTGAACTTTTGATGGAAGAGACAGTTGTTTCTACCTAAGTGGTGTGTTTCACAGATCTATATTTTTGCACTGTACTGTAGTTATATTTAATCTCCACTGTGAGGTTGTGCCAAATATCTGTCCAGGCAAGCGCTGATACAGGCGCTTGTTCACATCAGACATCAGATCCATCCCAGTGCCCACACTTGCGGTATTTGCAGCTAGTCAAGTGTCTGCATGTGTGATGCGTTTCCAGTGACTGCCCCGTTACACAGGGACCTGTTAAGATCACAAGAATATAGAGACGTATCGGCGCACTGTGACACGCTTGATTAACGAGGACGCTCGATGCACGTCATTGCACTATGAGGAGCTCAGCTGGTTTGTTGGAATGTGCAATTAAGCTCGACTGAACAGTAATGTAGTCTGATGGCAAGAAAACGTGCATCAAGAGCTGAGAGGAGAAATACAACTAAAAGACATATTGCATTAGATTATTTGATGATGTGATATTTTGAGCCTTAAAGGTGTGAGAAACTGGGTCGTCTTGGCCAGCCCACACAGACCCTCAACCAGATGCCCATAAAGATATTCGCAGCACTGTGGATGGACAGAACCAGCTGTTCAGTCTGTCCACTTTGTCACGATTTTTTTTAGTACATTTTAAGATACGAACTGGCTGCTCAAATTGTTTCATCTATCTATAAAGTAAGGAGCGTATTTGTGGCCATGGCTCGCATATCTCTCTGATTATTTGGCAGGTCCACCTCAGCTTTCGGCTATAGCTTGTGCATGGCACAATAGTGTGCATCCTTTTTTGTGGAACTTTTTGATAGCTCTTAAAAGCTCAATATTATCATCATGTTAAAATCCTATAGACTTAAACAGCTCTATCCTGCAGCATCACTTTCGTTATAGTGTAAAGATCTGTATCGAAGCACTCCTCCTTATGTTGCTTCCCAGCTCTTTTGTTACATTACAAAGCTCTGTTGTCCCGTTTCTTACTGTGCTGATCCTGCAGCCAATGTAACAACAGTATTGTAACATCTCTCAGAACCCACATGGTAAGGAACTTTGTAAAAAAAAAAAAAAAAAAGACTACACACTAGCTGCAGTGTCTCACTTCAAGATGCATTTCCAGACCCTCAGGTAATCCCATCACTATCATCTAACACAAATCATTTTTAACATGTGACATGACCAGGTTGTTTCAGTATACAGGGAAAAAGTAGGAGCTTCATCATAAGTCCAACGAACATGCAAATGTACTTAAACTTTGACTTTTCTATAGGAATACATATTTCCTACGAGCACTGCACTAGTACATCAAATTCTCTCACCTAATGTTCAATTTGGAGCAGCTCAGCAGTCATGAGACCCAAAATATGTGTTGGTTGGTCAGTCATACTATCTCTTCACGAGATAAGGCTGTCACACTCAGTTTTGTTAAGTGGTGTTCTAACTTGTCTGTTCCTGGCTGCCAGAGGCTCTGGTTGAGACCTCAAGTTTCAGGATCATTCTTTGATACCGCGCCGCTATCGTATTTCAGCGAGGCAGCCGATGCATTATTAAACGGCTGCTGCCGGTGTTCTGGGTCCACTAAGTGAAAGGGCAACCTGGACTGGAAGCTGTAGGAAACGGGGTGTCGCCATGTACGCGTCGTGTTGAAATAGCACGGAAGCAACGGATCATTGAGTTGAGTAGACCAGAGTGTGCTGCTTCTGTCAAGCAGAAATACTTTTTTGTTTTTGCACACAAGCAGCAAATCTAGACTAGTCTAAGCACAGGCCCTATAAAACACGGAGGCGGAGAGCTGATCAAGTGAGGAATGTAAGAAAGTAGACGGCGAAGTGTGTAGGTGTAATATCAGGCTTCACTCTCCGTGCTAACTGGCTTAACAGCCAGATCCTATTAGTCCAGCAGAGACGCACAAAGCTCAGAAAGCATGCAACTCATTCTGATGCAGCAGGCATCAGCCCTGCCGCCTCCTCCTTGTATGCTAAGCCCTCAGCAACACAAGTACAACTCAGAACGAAACCCCAATTGACCCCGCACCAAGTCCAGTTCGAATTCCTCATCATTTTTAAATGGCTAGGTTTTGCATTTAAAGAGAAATAGCCTAAACCAGCTTCTCATTTCTAATTGATGGCCGTTTTTTATTCAGCTGAAATAACTTGAAATAGGATTTGATAAGCAATAGTTCAGTGAGTTGGATGGTAACACAACTTCTATTTTACTTAACTTTAAGTGTGATCAGCAGTCTCTTCAAAACAAGAACCGTCTGACATGTATATCTGTGCAGTTCCCCACATTCTGTAAACTGCACCATCATGACTTTTCCAGAAAACTCAAAGGCTGTTTTTTCCTTTCCATTTCTAGTCTCAAGAGAATAAGACCTTCCTGTCCATGATTAACAACGTGCTGACTACAGACGGCTTCTACTTCTGCACCGACTATGACCTGACGCACACGCTGCAGCGGCTGGCCAACACCAGCCCCGACTTCCAGGAGATGAGCCTGCTGGAGAGGGTGAGACGCCTGGAGTGGCTTTCAGAAGCCTTTCCCGCTTTCATGCATTCATCCTCAATAAGTGATGAATGTCTGTTTTGCCAAAATCAAAATAGACCCTGGAACAGAAGTGACTGATCTGTCAAATCATTGCTCTAAATTGTTAACACATGTGTGTTGCCACATCCTTTTTTTTTAAACTTTAAATGATTGATAATCTGCCGATGAGTGAACTGTATTGCTTGTTGATTGCAGGCAGATCAGAGGTTTGTGTGGAACGGGAATCTCCTGAGAGAACTGGCTGCACAGCCAGAGGTAAACGCTATCCTGTATTGAACATATTGCTGAATATGTGTGCATTTGTTCTGTTCACCTCACATTAACAATCTCCACTCTCCGCAGCTTCATAAGTTTGCACTACCGGTTGTCCATGGCTGTATCCTTTTCACTGAATGTCCAACTAATGGTACAATGTGATGAATCTCACTCTCACGTGGGGAGAACTTTCCCTTGACTCGCCTGGTCCAGACATTGTGATGAAACCGTGCCGTATAAACGGGAAGATCTTTGAATGGATCCTCATTTCCAGGAGAAGCTGCTTCCGGGCCGGCGTCAGATACTACGTCAGAGGTAGAAAGCTCAGTTCAGTAGTAAAACTGTTCAAGAGTGTTGGTTCATTCAGATTTGGCAGATAATGCAAGCTAAACTTCATAAAAGTTTTACAATGTTCAATTTTGGTAAGATTCTGAGATTTCCATGTAGAGTATGGGACTTGTATCAAGTGTGTATAGACCTGCTTATCATAGTGGTGTTCTGAGGCAGCGCTTCCCAGTCTTTTTGGGCTGTAGCCATTTTGCTTTAGGACATGTTTAAAGACCCCTAGGAAATCCCAGCACTCTCACATAACAGAACAGAATCTGTGAATAATCCCATTTATTTCTGCACACATATAACCTTAACATGCCCAGGTTGTTACACAATAGACTAATAAGTAAGTAAGCTACGAAGTAAGAGATTTACGCTGTCTTACCAAATGTGCAACTTGTATATTAAGACTATGTAACAATTAACACACCCTCATTTCTATAGAAATACATACTTTCTATAGGTACTACACTCATTAATATAAATGAGACAGACACAAACAAGCTTTAGCAAGAGTGTCATAGGGGAGTTTGAGAGAGATAGTCAGAATATATAGAGATGTTTTCTGGTGAATAAAGCCACAAGCACATATGAAACGTTTTACAAAAAATGCCAGGAAATGTAAGCTACAAAGGACCTTTTAATTTTGCAAGAGGCTGCAGTGTTTGGTGAGTTCAAGTTCTCAGGGGAGGAAGCAGCTGTAGGAAGTGCTGACCTGCTCTCCTCTCCGCAGGCATCGACTCTGAAGGCCACGCCGCCAACTTTGTAGAGACCGAGCAGATCGTGTTGTACGAGGGAGCAAAGGCTTCGTTTGTACAGGCAAGTATGAGGCCCGCGGCTTCTGCTGTCAAACGTATACACGCTTGATCTGCATCTCTCCGTGCAATTACGTCAGATATGTTTAAATTGAGAAATGACATCCCACGGCTGTTCTTTGGTCCCACAGACACGAGGCTCCATGCCTTTTTACTGGAGTCAGAGGCCCAACCTTAAATACAAACCCAAACCTATAATCAGCAAAACCACCAACCACGTAAGAGTCGCTCTTTTTTTAGTTTCTCTGTGCTTGTTTTGATAGTGATAGTTATCATATGTCCACCACTTTCACCACTCGTATAGATGGATGGTTTCCAGAGGCATTTTGACTCTCAGCTCCTCATATATGGGAAGCAAACCATTCTGAACTTGGTAGGTTTTTTTCCTTTTCCCAGTATTCGTTTAATAAAGAAAACCTGGGAAGACTACTGAGGCCAAAGTGTGTGTCTTCTTTATTGCAGGTGAATCAGAAGGGCTCAGAAAAGCCACTAGAACAAGCCTTTGCCAAGATGGTGTCTGGTATGAACAATGGGATGCTCAAGTAAGTGTTTGGCTGGGTTTTAACTCTATTACACTATTTTTTTAGATGGACTTTTTAATGATTTTAACTTTCCTTGAGAACTGCAATGACAACTGTCTAAATAAATATTACTCTGCCAACTTAAAAAAAAGAGAAGGTTCATTAATATGAATGGTCAGGCACAAAATGACCTGTTCTTTCTAGAGTTACCTATAGTGAGATGATTTTTACTGCTTAAAAGCACAAAATATTATAACAATACAGAACCTTTCTTCTGTGTGGAAACTATATGGCCTAAGCCTGATTTTCTGTTTCTTCCTGATCCCTCATTGATCTCTTGCTCTCTCGTTCTCTGTCCATTCTGTCCTCAGCTACATAGCCTTCGACTTCCACAAAGAGTGCAGCAAAATGAGATGGGATCGTCTCCAGATCTTGGTGGATGACGTCGCAGAGACACAAGAGGATTACGGGTAACTTCACCAGCAGCATTTTTCTGATGTTGAGATCTAGTTTTTATACCATGAAGGAGAATGTAGACCTGTCCTCTTTGGTGTGTAGTTACTTCATGGTGAATGCTGAGGGGAAGACACTGGCCCAGCAGAGAGGAGTCTTCCGCAGTAACTGCATGGACTGCCTGGACAGGACCAACGTCATCCAGAGCCTGTTGGCCCGCCGCTCGCTACAGTCTCAGCTGCAGGTGAAGGCGGGCTGACCTACACGGCCTCTTTAACTCTGTAGACCGCATGTCACATTTAGCCCATCACTCACTCATTCACTCACACACAAAAATTCAAAGCGATCTTCTTGATCATTATCAAAATGTAATCATCTGTTCATGGTAACATTCCCAACATTTGCCAAAGGTTTGACTAAATTCTGTCCAGGACTTATTTTACTAACAGACAGACAGACAAACGCTGGCAAATGCACAACTTCCAGCTCCTGAGGCAAATACCAGGCTCTGTAGCTGCTTAATGCTCCACTATGTTGACCAGCCAGTCTACAGCTAACTGTGAGTTTGCTGCTGAGCATAGTAGATTTTTAGAGCTTTTTGTCTAAAATAGGGTTGGCCAATCCTGCTCCTGAAGCGCTACTATCCTACATGTTTTAGGAATCTACTCCAACACACCTGATTGTAATAAACGACTCACTATCAAGTAGCTGAAGCTTGCCAAGGGCTTGTGAATAATTGGAATCTGGTGTGTCCGAGTAGGGAGATTCCTAGAACATGTAGAGTAGTAGCTCTCCAGGAGCAGGATTGGCCAGCCCTGCTCTAAAAACAGCTATCTGCTGTAACACTATGAGAACCATAATAGAAGAACAAGTTTCAGCTGAATAAATCAACAATGAGCTATAACTCTTAGGTTCTAAAATATTGATTAAGGTCACTAATTCTTTGCTTAAAGGTTTATAAAAAGTGAAGCAGATAGTAGCTTCAGCACACTTGGTTGCTGAGCAGGTTTCACAGTGGGACATGCTGTGTGTGTGTGAGATCCATTGTAAAACATTGGATCTTGGAGACTGTGAAATTGCATCTATAAATGGCTGGATTTTCATGGCTTAGTAAACAGGACTGAGCACATGTGCCCCCTAAAGGATTAATCTGTTACCTCCCTGTCCTCTGGTGCCTCCTTCAGGACAGACTCTACGCTTTGCCATTATTTTTAATGGTTCAATTGGCAAAAGTGCGTCAAGTTATAAATCCCTGCCTCCAATAAAAGTACAGCGCACAGCTGCTTCACTAAGTGTTTTAATGGGAGGCATCCAGGGATGGATGGCCTGCATTGTGCCCACACGGTGAAGCCTGAATCTTGCTGAGTGCTGTGTTTCTCTCCCTGCCTCCACAGAGGATGGGGGTCCTGAACGTGGGCCAGCGGCTTGAGGAGCAGGCTGACTTTGAAAAGATCTACAAGAACGGTAATGTTGACGTACGCCGACTGCCCGCATGTGTTGTGTGATTAGCAAGATGCCGCGGCTGCAGCCTGTGAGCGTGTCCTCACTCTTCTCTGTCTGTGTGTGTGTGCTCTCTAACCAGCATGGGCTGACAATGCCAATGCATGTGCTGTGCAGTACGCAGGAACCGGGGCCTTGAAAACGGACTTCACAAGGTACAGTAGCACCTCGTACCACACACCAGTCAACAAACACCATGTTGTTTTCTGCAATTGCCCGCAGTCGTAGTGCTGCTTTCATTATCACGGCTGCTGTTTGATCAGTTCACGTCTCTTCCTCCAGGACGGGGAAGAGGACCCGATGGGGGCTGCTGATGGACGGGTGGAACTCCATGATCCGCTACTACAAAAACAACTTCTCCGATGGCTTCCGACAAGTACGACGTTTGTGACGTAATTTGTTGTAGCTGCATAATCAATGAAGTAATTTATACAGTGCCAAAAACAACAGATCCACTGCTGCAACCTGATAGCTCGATCACAGACTTCTGCAGCAGCTCAGAGGGCAATCACAGTCAGGATGTTTACATAGCTTAGCCTAATCAAGCTCACCCTAAAAAAAAAAAAATGAATATAAACAACTTAATAAATTCTTAACTACAGTTTTTGACCAGATGTGCCAATCTGGGCCACTGAGAACAGGATGTGGATTTTTTTTTTATTTATTATAATTGCTGGTTGCACTGTGGGAAAATAGATAGAATCACACATACGTTTTTTTTTTTTTTCTTCTCTTTTTACTTGACCGGTTAGAGGCTATAGTTTTATAATCAGGAGATAAACAATAAATTGACTAAAAGAAAAAACATCTTGAAATAATATTGGACCAACTGTACCAAAAGACTTTTCCACCTGATGATATAACACTGAAGTTTTTGCAGTGTTCATGAGTGCTGGTGTCCATATGGTTTTATGCGTTTCAGGATTCCATCGACCTGTTCCTGGGCAACTTTGCTGTGGATGAGTCAGACGGACCCACTCCGCTTCGTGTGCAGAAAGACTGGAAATTCCTCACGGTCAGTGTGTGGCTGTTTTTTTCTGTTTCCAGCGGCAGCACTCATCTGTACTATTGATGTAATTTAAATCTTTTTTTTATTTTTTTCAGCTGCCCATCATTATGCTGGTGGCATTTTCCATGTGCATTGTATGTCTTCTTATGGCCGGTAAGTTCTTCTCTGTCTCAACATGACTTAAAGATTTAGGGAAGAAATGAAGCCCAAAATTAGTGTTTTCTCTTGAGTATACAATGTTCTTAATAGTGGAAAATTTAGGCAAGAGAATGTTGGCTCTTTTCTAACAATGAAAGGACAATTACAGCAGAAATCCAGAATCCAAGCTTATTATGACAAATGAGGGAAGTGTGAGAGTTGGTTCCAGCAAGACGTACGAGTCTGAATGTAATAAAAGCGGCTGCATCAGTTCTCAAGCTACAAGATGCTTTACATGTTCAAACTGTGTGAAACACAAGCAAGAAACAGATGATCTAAACATGGCTGATTTTCTGCAGTGCACATGCATTGTCTGCGAAATAAACAACTAAGGTTTCACATGATTGCTGGTGTGATTTATATTTAGCTGGGTGATTCAAAAGTATATCCTCATCTTCCATTTTTCCTGTATTAAGACCAGGCCAAAAAAGTTTGGTACAAAGGGTAAGAGAAATGCCCAATACAAGGGTGAAATGGTTTTATACATACTGTATGAACAAGCCTTTTTTAGATCACAAAAAGCTGGAATTTTAACAGGGGTGTGCAGACTTTTTAAATCCACTCCGTTTGTGTATATCACCTGACCGTCCTGACCCCCCCCCCCCCCCCCCCCCCCCCATTTGTTGTCCTCCAGGTGACACGTGGACGGAGACTCTGGCCTACGTGATGTTCTGGGGGGCCGCCAGCGCCATCACAGCCACCATCATCCTGTTCAACGGCCAAGACTTTGTGGACGCCCCCAAACTGGTTCACAAGGAGAAGATGGACTGAGTGTGGTGTCGGTGTGTGAATGCGTGAGTGTGTGTGCGTGCACGTGTGTGTGCGTGTGTGTGTGTGTGTGTGTGTGTGTGTGTGTGTGTGTGTGTGTGTGTAAGGAGCAGCTGGGCCCAGCAGGCTCAAATACCTCATCATCTTCACCCTCTTCTCCTCCAGGTCTGGACTCTATACTGATCCGCTGCCTCCATACTGCCCTCAGGCTTCAAAACTGTCCTTTCATCTGTCTGCGATGTGTCACATTCACACACTCCTTCACATGGTTTACATTTTTATTTCCCACATTCCTCATTCTTTATCTTTCTCCATTCCCCTTCCTCCCAGTTTCCACACAATTGTACTGTAATTGTATTTTTTTTTTAACCCATTTGCAGTTCATTTTCTTATTCTTCTTTTCTTGTGCTTCATTACACATTTTATAGTTAATTTGTACTTGGGGGCAGCAAGAACATATCTGACAGTCTAAAATTGATATGGAGAACATTATAGCAACATTATCATCCCGTTCATGTTTTTCTTTCTTTTTTCTGGCCTCCACTAATGCTGGAGGGAAAACTATCTGGTCCTTTAGCTACTAAATGCAATTCCCTTTTTTTCCAGCAGCTGGTCTGTAGCTGTGTGTGTCTGCAGCTTGGTGGGCAGGTAGTGTTCAGCGGGTTCATCGTAATTCTTTCCTCTGAAAAACACCTTGATGAATTTATGGGGCTGTAAAAAGACCCGTAGCGCTTCAGAGTTGCACTGCAACAACTGAAACGGGTGAAAATATCTTTTTTTTGGTACAATTAGTCCAATATTGAGTAGAATTATCTTATTCCACTGGCAGATAATTTAGTTTATTTCATGTTTTTTCTTCCTTGATTTTAGTCAATTGAATCTCTAAAAACAAATTGATTTAAATCAGGGTAAATTACCACCCAATAAAATAAGCTAATTCTACTCAATATTTGAGAAAATGTACCAAAAGGAAGATCTTTTCCCCTGTTGAGATTTCAGTGTTTGCAGTGTGAGTGATAATTCAGTGTTGGTTGGTCACTATGAATGACCCTTTCACTTTAGTCATTTGATCTTTGTTAACATAATGAATATAGATTAGTGCAGCTTTAAAGATATTTAATTGTAACTGTACTCATCCTGAACAGATGATTAATTATTGTCTCCAATTAACCCTAAACAGCCTCATTCATTGATGGGAAACCTAATCATGCACCTATTGAAACATATACTCTATGTTGTGTCTAATTGATAAATGGAACATTCTCTACAGTATGTACATGTTGATTTTTGAATGTACCAAGCCTTACAAACTTGTGTATGAAGTATAAATATTTGGCTAATGTGTGTGTGTAACAGGTGGAAGGTGGAGTAGGGGTGAATAATGGGTCTTCCTGTCAATCTAACCTTGCAGAGGATGCATGACGATTCCGTTGTAACAAGGGCTTGGTGCTTTCTTCACCATTGTCTTTTTTGCACTTTGAAGAACCATGAAATGATCTGCCTGCATATTAGCGCCGTGTCTGTTTGTGTTGAGGATCTCCGTCGTCTTCACTGACTCGAATAGGTTTGGTGTGATGTTTTCAGTGCTTTCAGAAACAATTGGAGCTTTGCCGGCAGGATTTCCTGCCTAAGTCACTACCCACATACAAACTAAATAGGGGCAGAAAGTAATGGGTACGGCCTGAATGAGATCGACGCAGCTCCTCTGGTCGTATCGTATTTATTTGGTTATTGTAAAAATGTCTCAGCTTCTAGACAAAAAAAAATATCGCCTTTTATGTTGAGCTACAATCACCTTTTTTAAGTTTATAAATCCCTGTTTGGTATTAGGTTTACTTCTTTAGTTAAATGTTTTTTTTTAATCCTGAGATAATTTGAAGACACTGCTGAGTAAAACATCGGTGTTACATTTTTTTTTTTTTTTTTTTTTTTTTTTTTGTTCTTCCATTCAACTCGATGTGTTTATTTAGCCTGTTTCACAGTCTGCAAGGGCATTAGTTTATTTTAGTTTCACTGTGATGAATCTTTGGCAAGTGACATACTGTAATCTCCATTCAACTCAGAAGCTGCAGAGATAAGAAGCAGCAACAACCTGTACAGCTACGTCCATCTTCATGTTTGTCCATGTTCCTATGGCCATTTATCAGCTGTAATTTTTTTCACACAATTTTTGTGCTCATCAGAACTTTTAAATAGGGAGAATTCTGCAGCGTCTTCTTTTTTTAGCAGATTTAAATGTCTTTAGAAGCACAAAGAACAACGTCTTTGCTGACGTTTCATAACGGTTTCATTAACATGGGATATCTGATCCAAAAAGTTAGCAACCACTTAGCCTCTGGAATCCTGTAGTCCACCATGCACCTGTTCATTAGAAACCTTCAGTCCGGTTCCGTTTCCTCAAGAGGTTTGGACATAAAGTCGCTCCAGTCTAGAAGAGAATGAATCCGAATCCACTCTTGGATCACTGCCTTACACACCTGCCCTCAGTGGGGGGCACGGACATTTGAACCTTTCATATGATTATTAAAGATCCGGCGAGGCTATGAAACCTTCCTCTGATGTTGATTTAAGATGCTTTTCCTTTAGGGGATTCACTCACCATGCCTTCTTCTGCTGTGGCGTTTCAGTCCTGTAATCTGATGTATCACACCAACAAGTAGCACAACACCGTGAGTGATTATCTGCAGTTTAAACATAACTTATTCAAACACTTCTCTACATGTACTCGGGTCATGCTTGCTTTTAAAAGACATGGTGGAATTTTTGATGAATTTCTGTCTAAACTTTGACAAGGATCAGGATGTTGGATATTATCTTATGCACACAAATATAACCTGTGCAAACAAGTTAATAAATATTTGCCCAAGATAACTTGTACGAATACAATAATTATCTTAGGCAAAAAGGAGAATAACTTTTGCATTTAGCATTATCCTTGAGCGCAAGATATGAAATAACTTGTGCGAACAAGGTATTAAATTAAATCTTCTGCACACAATGTAGCTTGCAAACAAGGTAGTAAATAAATAAGATTAAATGTACATAAAGATATGAACACAATATAGAATCTTCTGCTAACCTTTGCCCTCAAGATTTTATGCACAAAAGATTTTACCGGCATGTGCATAAGATATTCATATCACGATTTGCACAAGATTTCTGGGCATAATATCATGTGCTAGCAAGTTATTAAATAGTATCCTGTTTGTGTGATGTCAAATTACTATTCACCACATCAAGAATGACTTTCTCTGCTCACATGTAACTGTACAGTTGAGGTGGAGTCTGTCTCGTCCTTGTAATGCCTGTACATTTAGAAAATGAGATTTGTATATACAGATGTAATATGATCTGTGGGTGGAAGCCATGGGTTTTATTCAGACAAGCAGTGACGGTCAGCAGCACCTTATTTTGAAATATGTTTGGAAATTGTGTTCCAGTTTCTTTAGGGTATGAGACGGTGCAGTGAACGGTCAGATGTTTCCTCTCCATCGTGTTGGTGAAGCTGCAGGTTAAAAGCAGCCTGGAGGTTCTACAGTTATACACTATACTATACTTTATTTTGGGGCATGGTCATTATATCTTTATCATTTGTTTTGCTTGCAAACGTTAATCAATAGTGGAGCCAATGACATGTTACTGTGATATTAAAAGCTGCTCAGCTAAGGTGCAGAATAAGATGTGTGAGGTATAACAACAATCTTTAATATGCTTTAACAACGCGCTACATACATTTGGATCCAGGGTTGTAGCTTGACTAAGGTCATGCTTTAGATTATTTTTTTTTTTAGTTCAAGGAACTTAAACAGGAATTCATTCAACACTTTACAAGAAATTAAATGGAAAAATGAAAAATCTTAATTATTAAAAACAAACAAACAAAAACCCAATGTGTCTGGTGTACTTTTATAGAATGTGAGTGGTAGAATCACAACCTTGGTATTTCTAAACTGTCTATGGCCTTGTTTGGAGGACAATTTCAAAATAAAGGGGATGTTTATAATTTAGAAAGGAAACCAAAATACCACCTTAATAAGTAAAAGACACCTTTTTCTTGCAAATGATATGACCTCATCCAGTCCAGCTGATATTAGCATTTTTATGTCTGTAGGTTCCCCTGTCATGTCCCATATAAGGGAAAAATGGGATTGTATAGGTGTTAAAGTATAATTTTAAAGCTATAAACGACATTCCATAAGTCGGTATGAAGCCAGTCAGTTATTTAATTTGTGATGCAACATGTAAATGGTGTGTTTCTCCTCTGCACTCTCCAGTGCTCTCCTTCACGCCCCCAGACTTGATCCAGTGGTTTTCTGTAATTGTCAATAAATTCCAGTGAACACAGTAAACACACATGCTATTATGGCACCATTCCTCTTCTGGCTCTTTCTACCTTTTTTTTTTTTTCCCCTGATAGGTGGAACCTGTGTCAGGGCTGCACCAAGGGCTGGAACTACAACTCGGGTCATACCTCTAAATCAAAAAACAGATTTAGAACAAAGAATTGGTGATTTAGCGACCTGCTGAAAATTTACACAACACATGTTGAATATTGTTTCGGACGATTCCCCTGTCATGATGAATCAATAGAATATGACATCTAAGACTTTATTCATTTATTTAATTTACCAAAAATCTTGGACTGGGCCACTTATATCAAATCAAGCTCCAGAAACACCTGTGTAAAACTTGTTGAGGAGGGTCACAGTGTGGCACCTTACACATTGAAACATGTTCATTCTTCATATTGTATTAAATAAGAATGTTGGGTAAGACATCCTCCACAGAGTAGGAAAGCACTCTACTAGAATATAATAAAATGGAAACTGTCCAACATGTACTGATAGACTGTAAGATATAAGGAAAGAAAGGAGTTAAAATTAATAATAAATGATTGAAAACAATCAGTATTGTAGTTCTAATTAATTGTATGAAAATTATTTCTAGAAATAGTTTATATGTATATATTTATAAAATTTCATTTAATTGGATGTTTTTGCTCACCTCCCGCCCCACCGTCTATGTCCAGTAGGTGTCAGTAATGCACTAATCCTAATAACGAGCTGCCAACGCCAATAAACGCGAAGAAGAAGAACGTGATACCACACGTGACGTAAGCACGTAATGTTGGCGCAGAAGTTTCCTCTGCTACTCCGCTAGCTAGCATGTGCATATCTGAGTATTCTGCTTAATTCACATTGTTCTTATAAATTCACGTTGGACTATTCACATCTTCGACGGAACCATGAGCACGTTATGGATGGGAAACGTGAGTTGTTTGCTGCTTTTCCAGCGAGTAATGCCATCAGGTGTTTATTGTGTTAGCATTAGCTCTCCCAAATGCGTTGTGTGAATGAGTGAGTGTTTAAAACTCTTTCTATTGGAATATTTATCTTAATTGACCTATTTTAGGTTAAATCGGATCGCGAGGGTATGCAACACGTACCGTTAATTTTAATGTTGCCGATTGAAGTCAAGTCTCAACTTGTTTGGTTGACGCTGCAGGGGGATAACGTGAAAGCAATTTTTCATTTAACTTCATTATTGTGATTCAATAGTATCTGCTAACTACAGTGGCTTTAATTCATCTATGCAAGACCACAGTGAAACGGGGAAAAGTTCTATTTCACAGTTTTTCCTCCGTTTTAACCACATTGGCACTTTAATGGGTTTAACAGCATACTGGCATTTATAAGCTGGTTGTCTTCGTTTGTTTTTGTAACCATATATTTGTTTGCTTCTAGGCTAATGTATTTTTTCCCTTCTTCATCACCTGGATGCTTTAATGTATGAATTATTTAACTGATGAATTAAAAAAGAAGTGTTTACTTCATCTTACCTACACACTTTCAGAGAGAAATTCTGTTATTTTTTTATTGCCTGTATGGTTGTGTTTTTCTATTCTCAAATATCTAGAATTAGTGTAGATTTTACCCCACTTTGCTTCTATTACACAAATCTGAACGAGACTTGCATGGAGACTCTAAATTTGTCTTTTTTTGCGGGTATGACTCCACAATCTATGAAAGTTTCGCTCAAGTATTTGTACACGGCTCACATTAACACAGATTCAGATATAATGCATCTACACACCCACTTACACTACATGTACACACAGTGAAATACATTATGAAACACACACACATGCATTAAAACCGTGTTGGTGAATTGGCCAAAGCAAGTAATGGTTGTGATGAGAATAAAAAATATGTAATTTAGGAGTTTATTTTTTGTCAAAATGTTACTTGAATCTGAACCATAATAGTGAGGAGTAAAATATATGAAGTGAATAACAATTATGTGAGGTGTATAATATTGTCAACTTTGTGTTAACCTCACATTACTGATCTTCGTAGCTGGAGACCTACATGGACGAGAAGTTCATCACCAGATCCTTTGCCACTATGGGGGAGCAGGTAGTCAACGTGCGGATCATACGCAACAAGATGACAGGGTGAGTATTAAATTCACAGGTTTGTCCTTTTTGGAGTGACAATATTCTGACATTAAACAGTGTGTCATCACCCAGGGGTGCTCTGGGTTACTGTTTCGTGGAGATGACAGATGAAGCCACAGCTGAGAGGTGTCTCCGCAAGATCAACGGAAAAGCGCTACCAGGAGCAAATCCCGTATGTAGACGGCTTCTCACTTGCCATCACACTACACCAGTTTTATTTCTCAACCGGAGACTCCTGGGAAATGTTGTTGACTTACATCGATTTCTTTTTTTTCCCCCTTTATCGCAGCCCACAAGATTTAAGTTGAACCGAGCCACCTTCGGGAAACAAGAGACTGGGTGAGTCCAGTGAGTGGTGGAGCAGGATGGCAAACATGACTTTGATTTGAAGAGATGCCCTCCATGATTAAAAAAGGAAAAAAAAAAAAGATTTCTCTCATTTACACACCGCATGTCTTCTTTCCCTGTGTAGGCAAATGTATTCTCTGTTTGTGGGAGATCTGACTCCAGAGGTGGATGATGGGATGCTGTATGAGTTCTTCTACAACCGCTACCCTTCCTGTCGCGGCGGAAAAGTCGTGCTGGACAGCATGGGCAACTCCAAGTGAGTGTTTTTTTACGGGTCACCACACAATATGGTGAAAATAATAAACTAAATGGGTTACTTTGTTTAAAACGTATCCCAGTGAAGTGTGTTTTTACAGACCTTGCTTGAAGTAGGGATGCATGGCTTGTGAAATATGGACCGATACCATGTTAAATTGTAAATAATCATTCTAAAATCAAAGCTTAGCTTACCCAGCATGTTATGCACATTACTGGTGAGCTGTCAGCTCTATCAACTTCCAGCTGCTAAAATGAATGTACAAAAGCACTTAATGATTTTGTGACGAATATTTGAAACCTAACATCATGAGTTGGTTGATGTGATAGTGTTATGTGAACAAATTATGAAAACTTTACACTAACCACTTTGAACACAGATGAGTTGAAGATGTTAGCCTCAGTGTCATCATGTGCGTGTGTGTGTGTGTGTGTTGCTGCAGGGGGTGCGGTTTTGTCCAGTTTCCAGACGAGCGGCTGCAGAAGCGAGCGTTGGATGAATGTCAGGGCGCTGTGGGACTTGGGAGTAAACCTCTGAGACTGAGCCTGGCTGCTAACAAGTGAGTTTCTTTTAAAGTCACGTCTGCCCGGAGCCTGACGGCTAATGACTGGTAGGTAGAGCTCAACTGTCTGTTTCTTTCTCTCTCTCTTTCTCTCGAGTTTAAGGAACAGGCAGCAGCAGCAGCAACAACAGCAGCAGCAGCAGACGACAGATCACCGGTCGTGGCAGAGCAGCTCCGCATACAGACCCAGCTACGACCAGTACAGCCAGTACCAGCAGCAGGCCTACGCTGGCTACTACCCATCCTGGGGCTACGACCAGACTGGCTACGGCTACAGCTATCAGCAGTACGACTACTCGCAGTATCCCCCACAACAGGTGAGTAGCCCGCCTTCATCCACCATCATTCCATATTATTACCAGACGTGGATCATTCAAACATGTCCTTCTGTTTGTAGGAAGCTGAAGCTGTTCCCAGTGAAGACGATGGAGTTGAAGGTTCGTATTTTTAGGTTCTTAAGGGGAGTTTTTTTTTTTTTTTTTATTTAATACTGCAAAAAAGTAGTAGCACAGCCGTGGTGGATTATTCTACTGGCGAACAGGTCGGATCCATTGCAATCCAAATAAAGGGTTGATGGAAACACAAATAATTTCTCAGTGTGATACTCAAAAGAAAACCCCCCCTAGGCATTAGTATATTGAAAATATTGCACACAACTGGCAACACAAAAATAAAAAAATATGCTGAAAATAAATTAATAATTGAATTTGATTGACTTCAGAAGCAACACAAGACAGTAGAATATTATATTAATACTGTATATAATATTTTATAGCCATTTTCAATGGGAGCTCTCTTAGGTTCCCAAGGTTCTGAGGCATAAGGTTCAATGTTTTGTTTTTAATGATTAAAAGTAAAAAAATAACAACAACTTCATTGTATGCATCCAAAATTAAGCACTTAATAGAATGAAATAGAGTAAAGCAGTAAATCCCTGAAGAACCTGTAGGTCAAATTATTTTTATTATTGCAAAAACCTGCCAGAAAAAGTGCTGAGCCAGCTGCATGAGTTCATGTAGCTCTAATCCACACTTTTGATCTTGATGGGTTTTGATCCATACTGCTGATGGCGGAATAAAAATGACAGGTTGGAGTTGATGTGTGGTTGTTTTCTATTTAGTGGTTTTGCAGTCAAATCATGTACGAGCAGTTTATCCTGCTTCACTTGTCAAGCAGCTGCTGCATTTTCACACAGCAAACATGACTTCAGTGGTGAATTCATCCTGATCCGTCTCACAAAAGTTTTGTCACATAAGCCACAACCAGTGATGATTTGGTCATGATTCAGTAAAGTTTTAGTCCCTGTTTTTTGTCAAATGTCCTTATTAGTTTTTGTATAGACTCTACATTTTTAGTTGGCTAAAATTCAAAGTATTTACCTGTCTTTTACTTAACTGTCTCTGTGTTGCAGATCCCAGTCCGGAGTTGGATGTGGTGGAGGCCAACAGGAAGTTCATGGAGCTCAGTGAGGAACTGTACGACGCGCTGATCGAGTGCCACTGGCAGCCAGCAGATTTCACTGCAGAACAGGACTATATGACGTCAAGCCTGCCAGAGCCCATTTACTGCTAAAAACTGAACTTTGCTTCCCCGTTGCATTTTTTTTTTTTTACAGCTATCTGCTGAAATTCTGATAGTATGGATCATTTTTTAAAATCATAAAGGAGTTGTAGTAATTGGTCTTTTCAGTTGTAAAGCTGCAGTCACCATAAAGCTTCAACATGTTTGCTTTATGTCATTTCCCTCTTTGGAGAGGTTTTTTTTTTTTAATCATTATTTTTCATTTGTTCATTATTCTACAAAACACACTGAATCAATGGATAAAATTTGGTTACAAAATGTAAGAGAAAAAAAATGACACACACACAACATACAATTAAACAATCAAATCCTAATACAGTTTATGTTGTATGTACTGAATTTTAACCTTATATAGTTTGGCAGTGGTAAAGTCTGTAAATGACAGTGCTCCCTTGTCGTCCATTTATAGCCTCTAACAATTATTCAGATGGCTTTTTGTTTGTTATCCAATGATTCTGAAAAATGACTAAAACACTCCAGATCAAGGGAGTGTCTGAATGTAGGCAGCAGGAGGCTGTGATTGGTGGTTTGTGAACTTGTAGAAGTCAACAGCAATTTATCTTGTCTCTTTTGAGTTTTTTTTTCTTCTTTTCTTCTTCACAGACCTACTTAAGTTAGACATTTAAATCTTGTACTTTCAGTGGCTTTTCTCTAGGTGGTCCAGAATTATCCCGTTAAATGTATTATGTGGATCTAAATTTCCACACAAAGCCATCCGCCTCTTTTATCAGGAGTTCAAATGTTTGAATTGCATTTCCATTGGAGTGTCTATTGTTATTCTTTACTATCAGATTGAATCACAGCTCGTTTACTTTAAATCCAGCATTTCATGCTCTAGGTGGAGACAAAGAGCCATTTCTGTTTCTGCTTGCTTTGGTATTATTTGTATTGCTATAGGTATAAAGTCGAGATCTCCTGCTGAAACCAGTCTGTGTGATGTTAATGTTATTTTTTGGATTCACGAGAATCCAAAATGGTCAGATGTTTGGATCAAAACCCTCTTTCACATTATGACAAACTCTTCATGGTAAATAACCGCAATGAAGAGCATGAAAGAGGAAAAATACAAAATGAGATGATTGTACATTCTCTGGGTTGCATCAATTTCCAGAAAGATGAAGAAATAGATGAACAGACTCCTAAATGGGTCAAATCCCTGCGTGTGCTATCATCATAAGCTGAATAACCAGCGGTGAATGTGCTCAGTCAGTGCTGCAGCCACATGTGTGGACACTGAGGTCATTATTTAATTTTGTAGCCCAGAGATAAACAGCGAAATGTCACTGAAATTGAAAACCCAGCAAAGGTAAAGCGGGGTAAAAACAGACTGAAGTTCAAAGATCTACTTGATTTGAGTCATTTTGACAAAGCTACATATTTTTGCACAGACTAGATTTTCTATTGTAAATGCATTATACAGGATGTTCTAATGGTCAGTGTAAACTGGAGGAATAATTACAACAAGAAAAACTTTTTTACATGTTAATTTTGGACTTGTTTGAACATAGATTGGAAACATTTTGAACACACCCTTTAAGTGAAGCCCACAACCAAGTTCAACATGAAAAGTCTACATATCAGTTTGATGCCAGATATCCAGTTTTGCTAAGGAGGGTGGAGACAATTTCAACCTTGGATTTCAGTACATCATTTCAAACATTTTCTTACTTTTCCACCGTGCTGGAAAGTAACCAAGTATTTCCATGTGATGCTGATTTACACTTCAACTCAACTACATCTCAGAGGAAATTATTGTACTCTCTACTTTGCTGCAATGCCTTAATTTGATTTATTCGGTTTTAGTTACAAGCTACACTGTAAAAATTTGCTATGGAAATTGCAGTTAGTTACTGTGTGAAACACATTAACGTTACTGTAAACAATTATTGCTGTATATGTTTAAAAAAAAATCACAGTAGCCAAACTATTACTGTAGAAAATCACAAAACTCAAAGAGTTACTATGTACAAATAAGTCACCCAAGACTGCAAATACAAGTGAAATTGCAGTATTTAAATGCAGTTTTTACAATGCATTTATGATCAGTACTTTATACTACATACATGTGATAGTATAAATTTCAAATAAAATAAATGTACTTTTACATTATTCCATTCAATTGTTGCTCCTTTCTTTTACTGTAATCTACCCAAAATTGTTTCCCCATTACTAATACATTAAATATTCTCTCATGTATTAAGTGATCAAAAACAAGTTTTATTATAAAAAAATAACAGCCTGGATAATAAGTACATTTATAGCACAATAATACTTCAGGATCTTCTTCTCCAGAAAGTGGGATGCTGTTGTAGCGGTGCGTGTTTTGGGCCCAGTGAGTACTTTTATTTTGAAAATCACTGCGTGTATTGTGAGGCGGGGGGATTGGCCGCTGCTCATTTGACGGTGTCGGTGCAGCCGAGGCGGCCGCAGACAGAGCCGGAGCTGTGCGGGGGACCGTGCGGGATATCTCTTACTCGTGACTGGGGATGAGCTTTGACCGACGTTGGGGCAGGATGTCGGTGCCGGATCCGTGTCGACCCCCCCGTCCCCTGCGCGCTGTGACCGCGGCGGGTTAACACACTTTGGAACCCGTTGTCATCCCATAATGATCCGGATCTGTCCTCAAACTATGAACAAGCTGCAACAGGATCCGAGAAATACAGGCAAGTTTCCAGAAGTGACCGGCTGCAGAAGTTAGATGTTATTCTGTGTGCGTGCGTGCGTGCGTGCATGCTTGGTGTGTGTGTGCGCGCGCGCCCGTGAGTGGTCTTGCTGCAGGCGCGCATCATCTGAGTAGATTCTAATCCCGACTTTATGTAAACGACAGCGCTGCTGTCTGGAAGTGCAGGAACGCAGCAGCAGGTCAGTGAGACACATTCCTGTCTGTGTGTGCGTGTGTGTGTGTGTGTGTGTGTGTGCGTGTGTGTCGGTAACCTCACGCAGTCTCAGCAGGGGGCTTGATTCTCGACTCAATTCCTCATGGTAACATCATTCACACTCAACAAGCAGCTCTGGCATCAGCGCAAATGAGGCGTATTTATCGGCAGGTTTCGCCCTTCCGCGCCCTGATCTACGGTTAGAGACCATCACGCAGCCGTGGGGTTACAATCACGCGGCGGGGGTCCTCCCGTCACGCACTTCTCCCCCCCCCCCGTCTTTGCTACTTGTGGCTTCCTTCGGACTGGATCTGGCCGCGGTCCAGCCTCCAGCTGCCGGCTGTCTGGCGGGATGATGACAGGCGGGGTGGGTGCGGGGCACCAGGTGACTGCTGTAGAGGTCTAAGGGAATGCGGGATGAGTGAGCGACGAGTGGGGAAAGGTTTGGAGGGAATTGCCTCGCAATTATTTCGCAATGCAACGCGTAAGCCGACAATCAAGAGTGAAGCCCTATGTAATCCTATAATATCACGCAAGATCCGCAATACGAGAAAGTGTCATTTTCATTGTCATCCATAATTATTTTGCATTTCAAGGCTTTATTTTTTTTAACTCATCAGACAGCTGCACAATGTCAACCCATCTCCAAATAAGATCCACAGTTTCCACAAATGAACCATCTGTGCTTTACTGGGTTTTAAAGGGAAGGTTTGCGCAATATCAACAAATGATAACTTGCAGGATGTTGCAAACAAATTGATTACTATCAAATTTGTGTCCTATTATTAGGTCAACTTTTTCTCTTGTGATATTAGTTGTTACCACACAGGCATACTCTTTTTTTCATTTTTCAAAATAAAATTCCTCTGTTTCTTTCATGTTTTGGGGGGAAAGACAAATGCACACACATTCCCATGATTCCTCTGTGACTGGATGAGATAATCTGAGCCTGTTCAGGATCAGATGTGTTTTAACACTCAGGTGCAGAGTCCAGTGATCCAGCCTCTGTGTGTATGTTTCTGCAGCTTTGTTTCAAATACTCGTGTTGATCGGTTGCAGGGACAACGCTGGGTTTGTTCCAGGTGACAGTGTCAAACAATCGAACAAGTGTTTTATATATAGATTGATCTGCTAACGATTTTCCTCTGCTACTTATTTCATTCACAAAATGTCAGAATATTGTGAAGAATGGCTTCTCCAGTCCAAACCCCAAATGTATTTAATTTAATCTTATAAAGAAAAAAAGGAAAGCAGCTGTAATTAAATCAGCTTAAAAAGAATTACTTGAGTATTAGAATTGTTGCTGCCTGAATTTCTTGTCTCAAACCAATGGATTAGTCGACTTATTGTTTCCACTTTGATAAAATTCTCCCAAATCGCAAATAGTAGACATTTTTACTCAACTCATTATGTGCAGTTATAGACAGGTCAACGGGACATTTTTTGGGTTTCTTTAATATTTACTTTACTTGTGTTTTTCAACACTGCCTGTTTATTCAGCAGCAACAGGAGTTACAGTTGTTTTAAAGACCTTATAGCGATGGACATGAGGAGAAGCTATAAATGCTGTGATGCATTGCATTGGGTAATTGCTGTGCAATTTTCTATGTGTATATTGTATCTGTTCCTTTCAAATATGCATTAAATGAAATGATTGCTTATATCTGCAGATAATATACTGACTAATTGATATAGCGGGAGTTGTAAAGTAAGCAGTCAATCAAGTGAATAATTAAATCTGCTGAAAGAATAAGCAAACATGAGTCCGACTAACACACAGGTCACAATTCAGTGAGTACAGGCTCCTGCAAAGCATTTAATGTTATGTAATATAATGTAATGCGTTTATGTTTGCAGGTGCATGCAGGGAGGTAAAAATTACTTGAATGGACTCAGATTTTCTTTAAACCTTTGTGATATAAATTGTACTGTTTATACTGTGACAGAAGCTTGACGAAATAATCTTTACTTTAAGCTACATCTCCCTTGCTTTAACTTGTCATTATGCAGTAGATGTTGATCTCACACTGGAATCAGTGTAGAATAATGGCGCCATCAGTGTTCAGATAAGCCTCACTTTCACTATGCAATTCTGTCTGCCACCCGCCTGGATCTCCTGGGAAAATAAAGGTTGGATATACGCCATAACATCAGATTAGGCAGTAGCCACAATGAATGAACAAACTCAGGCTTTTTCTCTCAATGATTTCTTCTACTGTTTCTCTACCAACACCAACCTGTGCTGTAGTTACTGGTTGTGAAGCAAACTGTAATCACTATGGAGCGCACGCCATTACATTAACTTTTGCTTGTTTCCAAATTTAATATAAAAATTGAAACAATTTCAATTTACCTCTTCAGTGAACATGCTTCACTCTTTTCTCTCATTTCCAAAGTGGTGGCTGGTCATTTTTTCTCGTAGGTAGAGGCACTGAGGAAACCAAGAAGCCATCTGGTGTAATGTTAAAATTAGTTTCCCCTTCAAATAATGTCCCCTCCTCTTAAAAAAATGTGTTTTCCATTGCACCACCTCTGGGGTTTTGGTTAGGACTTTGGGTATATGGTATTTGGTTCGTTATAGTTAGGTGTAGCAAGGTTCTATATCATGCAAATGGCCTAAAAGTTTTTTTTAAGGGTCCATAAGATTTTTCATGAAAAGTTGTGTACTCAGGAATTTGTGCATCAGTAAAAAAAAGTTTTGTAGCTGTAAAAACATTTCATGCATGTGCATGAAGTTTTGCATCACTGATGTTACGAGTATGAATTTTGACCATAATTTTATGCCTGAGCTGAATGGTCAATCAGCAAGTTGCCCACAACAGACAAGTCATCGTAGGAGCTATCTTACTCTACAACGTGACAGTGAATGCACCATCTAGGGAGGAATTCTCATTACATGATTGTTTGCATTTTCTAAAGGCCTAAAATTCTGCCTAATAAAGGCGTAAGGCATCGCCTCTTTGATTGACAGGTGGCTCCCCCCTATGTGGCTGCGGCAGCTGTCGGCTCGGTGCAGATCCCGCCCAGCTCCACACTCTCATCCAAATATGTTCACAGGAGACACACTTCTGGCTTAAAAAAACAAGATGGCCGTGATTAGGCTCGAAAACCACAAGTCTGAAAACAAACAAGTGACATCATGGAGGCCACGTCCTTTATTTTTCCGCCATGTCTCTGACCGGCACCGAGCCCAACACTGACTGCCCAAAAAAAGCAAAATTTCTTTTTTCCCCCACCATCTACTTAATTTATAATGCTGTTTTTATGAGATCTCTAATGATAAGTCAGCTAAATTTAGTTAAATAAGAACAATTCACTCATTTTAATAGTCTTCATGGAGGAATAATTAGTACGTTAGTAGTATGTAGGAGAAAGCAAACAGCATCAAAAAATAACGTCGCATGGTTTACTCATTTGTTGCTGTCATAATTTCTGCAGATACTTTGTCACCTGAACATTAATAGTGTATAAATCATTTTGAGGGACTTAATTGACCTTAATAACTGACCCTGTCATTTGTCTTCAGGGATTGGGGGAGTAAGACAAGACAATTTTACTGTCTTGCAATTGTTTGTCCCGTACAATAGGTTATATCATGAACCAAATTGGGGAGCTGAGCTTGTTCCACCTCAAAGCGCCCAGAGAAGCATGTGGAGGCCTGGTCCCATCTGTACATGAATATTTACACAAAGAAGAAGAAGAAACCAGTGTGCACAAGCGCGATGTGTGTCAGACGGCACACTGGGAACTTTTTTTTTTTTTTTTGCACCCGTGGTGTAACGTGCTTCGGACTGTACAGTAATTGCCACGAGAGAACGTTTGAAGCAGTTTTTCCATTTCACTCCTCATTGTTTATGACCATGTGGGAACTCAAGAAGAACGGCACATGTGCAAGTGTTTCTCGGCCTTTGTTTGTACCTTGCTGAATTTACAAGCTCCCTACAGACATGGAAGGTTTGGAACAGTTCGAGGAGTTTCACTCTTAATTATTTTCAGCGGTGATTAACATTATATGTGCGCGGTAAACAACCACTGACTAATGGGTGACTTAAGTAAGTTTTAAGTGTGCTAAATAAGGCTCGGTTCCAGGCATCCACTGATGTGTAATGTCTCCATCGTGATGACTGATTCAATGCATCTCAGTAGGAAAGTATTTACACTAAAGCCAGATGTATGATTTTATGTCAGGGTGCCGTGGAGTTGCTGCGTGATTTTGCAAAGCCGCTTCCAAACGACTGTCATCTCTATTGCAATGCTTTCTCCAACCCGTGCTCCCGTGTGTCCTTGTGAGATGTCGCCAGTTCTTGCTTCGCCCTCGTATGTCAGACAAAAAAAAATAGGCAAGCATGTAGAGTGAGTTTGGAACATTTGTGACAAACATGAGCAGCATTTTCTGCTTTGAAAATGCTGAAAGTGCTGAACAAATGAAACTGGACATTTCGGCTCGTCACCAACTCTCCGATGACACAATTTAAAACAGGTCTCTAGGCGTGAGACAAGCTTTTCATTTAACAAGTGATCAATCAGAAAAGCATTGTTAGTAGAATTGGGTTTGTTAACATTACTCACTTCTTTGCTGAGAGGTTGTGACAGGTAGTTTCACAAACTTTCGTCAAAGTCAATTGGGATTCACCCTGGTATAAAGGCGTAATCGCACTAGATCCAGTTGCTTCATACCTGACTGGAGCAGGAACGTTCCTCCTCAGCAACAAACACGTCATCAAATCATGATTAGCCACACGCCTGTGCAAGAGTTTAAAAGGAAAAATGAAAAAATACAACCCTTTTTCGGTGCTTGCTTGTAAATATTTAGGTCTCCGGCCTTCCTGCTGTGCAATGAGACCACCCATACGTTCTGTTGTGGTCTGGCCTCCTCTGTCGTGTTGTGAATCCCAGTCGAACACAAGCACTTTTAAAAATAGCAGCCGGTGTGATGTCACAACAGGAGTTCGGAGTCACCCTCCTGCCGGGAGGGTGCTTGAACTCACTTGAACGGCCGTGTGCAAATATATAAGTTCTCTGGACACTGAGCCAAGTAGGACGATCATGCATATCAGCGGAGTGAGACCTGCAGGAGCCCAGAACCTGGTCTGGCTCCTGGTTTTATGTGACCTGTAATTACCTGAGAAGCAGATGACCACACCACAGAGCAAGACTCCAAATGAGACTGAACTAAAGAACGAATAATTTGACATAATAGTGCATGCTAATAGTCACTTACTGCCCCACTCATTCTCAATACTATTTCATGAATGTGACGGTGAACAGTGCAGCCTGGGCTGAGGTTTCTTTGCTTGTTGTATAGATTCAGCACTTATCTGTAGTTTCAGTTTGGGATCAATGATTAGAACCAAACAGTTTTTGAGCATACATAGTGAAATGGATCAACTGTAGATGTCAAATCATTGGTAAAAAAAAATGAAAACCAGTAGAATCTACTCCTCTGTGGGACGCCACAGGTCAAATCTCACCTGATCAATAGGGAGCCATTATAATATATTCCGTGACCTGGATGATACGTCGCTCCTAAACCACGTTGTAGCGATTGATGTAGAGCCATAGGTTTGTTAATTAGAATGTCATGATCAATCACGTCAAAGGCGGCACGGCAGCATTACATAACCAGCAATAGCTTATCAATAACAGTTAGTCTGCTATCTGTCATTTGTGACAGTGCAGCGCAGGTCCAATGACACCATCGGTTGGTACATAGATGTCAAAATCAATAACTGAGAAATAATGATGTATTCGCTCAAAGACATTTTTTTTCTAATAATTTCAAGTATTATTTAGACCTACTGTTGTGAATGCTGTAAATTGATTTTTCTTTTTTGTATTACGGATGAGAAAAAAACATCTATTAAAGATATGACATTTTGGTTTGGAAATATAGAGCAAGTCCTTTCAGCAGTTTGCCATCAAACTGGCAGACTTATTATCTGACATAGAAAATAACAACTTCTCATCTGTCCCAACATTGACCTGATTAAAACATTTTTATCCTTCAAGATGCATTTTTTATAAGAACAAGTTAATTTTTAACATTACAAGAGTGTCAATGTTACCCTCAAGCTAAGAAAGCTTATGCACAAAATAGACATGAATAATAATTTGCAATATTAAGCGGCTTAGTCAGACTCAACAAATGTATTATTATAGATTTGCCCATGATTTCATTCAATACAAATTCAATAATGATTAAATATTGTGACCACTATCAGTTATTATATGTTGATAATTAAATCTCTTGTTTTCACTGTTCACCTGGTTTCTATCTAGACCTGTGGTTCCTAACCTATGGCCTGCGCTCCCCTGGTGGGCGTTGAAGGTATTGCATATGGGACGGCTTCTTTTTATGTGAAAACATTTTGCAATTAAAAAAAAAAGAATTGGAAAATAGATTAAGATTTTTTTTTTCAAGGTAGGCAGCCGCTGTCTTCAATGCAGTTATCATTAAAATAAAAAGTGCTCTGAGGGCATTATTTTTTTCCCCTGTTGTTGTTTACGGGGTCGGATGTTGGCAACAGATTTTCAAGTGGGCCCTGAGCTGGAAAACTGACATTGATTAGACAGCACAGCAAACCTCTTAGCCTCATCTCCCCGTGGCATTTAATTCTTTAGTGAGTTGTCTTATCTATAGAGCACTTTTTGATTCCACTGTAAATTTATTTAGGGGCGTATCTGTCGACAGTATTCATAAAACAATCCATAAATGTATTCAAGGCAAGCTCAGCATCTTTCACAGAGCACACACCAGTCCGTTGAATGTAATTAATTCCCTCCAGACTCTTCATTAAATCTTCTGTAGAATCTAGTAAGTACAATTTTGGCACCGGCCTTAGGCAGTTTATTTCTTCATGAGACAGCAACAAGATTACGGTCACTGAAAACCAAGTGGAACAGAAACAGGACTGGAGCACATATCAGGAGCATTAGTGGATACTTAAACAATGCATGTTGATGATGTGACCCCAGAAAAATGTACAGACATTCTTATTGGTTGAGCCCATTCTCCAAAGAGCAGTTCTCAGACATCTAGTTAATGTTTAAGTCTCCAAGTAAACACATTTCTATTTTTTCCCCTCCCTCTGTCAAACATTTCCTACAACATTGTAAGTGCTGTATGTTAGAGCTCAAGGCCCCGTAACAACAGCCTGAAGTTCTAAAGCAAAGCCACACGGCCTCAATGTCATCTCCAATAAGATCATACTGTTGTTCTAATGTAAAATGATCCCATATGAATATTGTCATCCCCGACCCTTAAAAAAAACATTCACAGGCAAACACAAAATAAAACAGAACAAAATTGCCTGTACTCCACTAACTCCACATGTTTACCCAGTACACTGCAAACTATTTAAAGCTGAAAAAACATTAAGTTTATGCTGAGCTGGACCAAACATTTTTATTCTGAAGAAAATACATTTAGCCTGAGAAAACTAGTTGTTATAATATTTATTTATATATAATCAGATCCATACCTTTTTAACATATTCAAATGTATTCAACAATTAAGTTGTTTAACTGGAAAAAGATTATTATTGACTCACATGTATTTGAAATGTATGGATGTAACTCTTCCTTATTTTTGTATTAAATCTGAACTCCTCCTCTCCCACAGTCCTCTGACAGGGTGCGACCAGGAGCTGAAGCTCTGGACTGGACCGGCGCCATGAAGACCCGAGCCATCACTCCATCGTCACCCTCCCACCGGCGAAAGTCTCTCTTTAGCTTGCGGGGCAGGAAGAAGAAGGACGGGGTGATCCGGGGGAAGCTGCGCATCCGCTCCGTGCCCGGAGCCTTCCTGGTGCTGGGGGTGGTGGTGGTGGTGGTGGGCACCGCCCTGGCCGTGGCGGGGTACTGGCCCTACCGGATAGCCCGGTCGTCCATGCTTGGTGCCGCCGGCGGGGAATCGCAGTCTCAGGGCTGGAGCGTGGGCACCAAGGGCCTCCTGTCCACGGCCAGCCTGGTCCACAGCGAGCGCATGAAGCTGCTGGGTCCCGTCATCATGGGGGTGGGGCTCTTCATCCTCATCTGCGCCAACACGGTCCTGTACGAGAACCGTGACAGAGAGACCCAGATGCTGCTGGCCCAGATGCGCAGCGTCATCTGCTCCGTGTCCACCGCCGTACCCTCGGCCGACCTGAAAGAGATTGCGGCGGCTAACGCTATGGCGAAGCACTACCAGTGGGTCAGCAGCCTGCCGGCCGCCCACCTCAACATCCTGTGCCTGCAGCAGCTGGCCAGCTCCGAGCCCCTGCTCCAGACCAGGACGCCCGGCAGCGACCAGGAGGACTGCGGGGAGGCCGTCTACCAGCAAGCCGTCCTCCACACGGAGGCCCTCCACCACCAGGAGTCCGAGCAGCAGCCTTCCACCTACTCCAACTCCTCCAACTCCAGCCGGACGGACTTGAACGGCCAGTCCGGCGCTGGGGACGGGGGCCACGCTAGCTCCGGCCCTCAGCCGGCGCGGCTCATCAACCTCAACAGCTTCCTGGTGTCGGCCAGCTCCATGTCCACCTTAGGGGTGGACGAGTTGGACGTTCCAGCCGCTCAGCCGCGCCGCTGCCACAGCATGAGCTACAGGACTAACCCCTACATAGCCCGGACCGCCGCACGTCCGGAGGAGGGGCTCCACGGCGCCGGCCCGGAGGGTCAAACAGATCAGCCGGCGGCTACATGCAGAGAGCTCAGCTCACAGGTCTGCGTTAACATTCCCGGGCAGGTAGACGTGGCGGAGGAGCAGACTCACCGGAGCTGGCCCCGGCTAGACCTGGGCGGCGGGAGGCGGTACCTGAAACTGGAGAACAAGGAGGACTCGGTGGACAAGCTGCTGGATCAGTTAGAGCAGCAGTGTTCTCAGTGGGATAAGAGCTTCGGCTCAGGGCCTTTCCAGTGACGAACCGCCTGGGTACAGACATGCTGCCACCGGGAAGTAATGAGATTTCCTCTGGATTCTAAAGTGGCACTACACTTGGCTTTAAATTCAGTTTGTCTTCCGGAAAAAACAATCCCCAGTCCATTTGGAGCTACAGAATTTCTCAGCAAGGATCTTCCAACCTTCAGTGGAATATTGAAACAGAGGTTTCGCGCTCTGTCCAGGTGGATTCCGCAGATGTTTTATATAATTGAAGGGACGGAACAGACCATATGAGCAGATGAGTGAAACTATTCAACAAGACTGTTCACTTCTACAGTTTGGAATCAGAACACGTTGTGTACAACCCAACGGAGGTGGGAATAGACAGACGTAGGAGGTGGAGAAGTGTTTTCACTGTGCAATTGATTTTAAATCAAACTACCTGGACTCCTGAGCCCCAAAAAAGTGCTGACAGCTCTTGACAAATGCAAATAGTACACAGAAATGGGACTTTTACCTCAGCCGAGGTCCCACACCACAAATGCAATGCATGGCAGTGATGTACAGTATGTTACATCTTAATACTTATGCAGAGTAATGTCTTTGTTAGTTTTATGTGTAGAGGAAGGAATGCTTGTTAAAAGATAATTCCAGTTTATTACGGCTTGGGTCCCATTTGCGGAGCTTTGTTCTACAGCATCGGCCACGATAACGCGAGCACACTCAAGTTAATTGCTGACATCTGGGAACACAATGGCATTGCTAAGCTCTATTGCTGTGTCTCAACCTCTATACTTCTGTATTCAACACTTGCTATATTAGGGGCATGAGCACGTTAATGTGCTCACACTGACAATGAAATGCAGTGTATTTCATAAGGACCCAGATGGTGCAACTCAGAAAGTTGGAGTGTGGAATGCTTGTGATTGGTAATTGGGAAAATCAGGATTATAAATGGTTACTTAATCTCCCAAAAACACATCAACCCTTATTAGCTATTAACTGTCCTCCACAGTGGAAATGTAGCCTAAACTTTTGGCCTGGAAAACCTCCGCTACTGCTGCTGGTTGGTTTAAAATGCATTCTGGGATACGTGACTGTAAATGGTCTGCTGATAATAGCATCCTGAATCATTCATTGGTAGGCAGAATGCAGGATAGCCTGTAGCAGCGTGTAAAACGCGGTGCAGAAGTAGGTAATTTGAGACACAGCATAGGTTTAAAACTGTGTTTAAAATGGAAAGTTTGAGTAACGATTCCACCTTTATATGTATTTGGATGGATCATACAGACCGTGGGTCTTGTGCACTATATTTAACAAGGACTTTTTTACCAGCTCACCTTCCCCCAACATGCAGGACATGGGCGTCTATAATGTTTATAATGATTGGTTCGGCCCATTACATTGATCATTCTTTACTTCTTGTTTGCACAGCGTACACCATCATACATAATTTATGAGGATAAAACAAACTCTGCACATGGATAATGTATATAAGCCCTGCGGCTCACTGTGAAAGTCTACATGATGGAGGGTTGCAGTGCTAGGGCTGCAGACGGCCGAACACAGCTCTACACGGCAGAGACCAACCTTCTGCAGACCGGTGGCTGGTCCTCATTAAAGAGGAGTTATTGAAGCCCCATTCGTGGACGTGGTCTGACTCAGTAGCCGTGAGTGATAATCTAATGACCTTACACGTCTCGCTGGCTTTGAAGCAAGGTTTCAAAAAAGATGCTCCACATAACTGCAGAAAGCTGCATTGATTTCTTTTTATTCTTTCACTGCCACGTGAACCTGCACGGCCACAGCAATATTATTTCAATCAGCAGAAGGTGGTCAAATATTGACCAATGGTAGGTTATATTGTAAAAATAGTTCACTGAAACGTGACCTTAACACATTGTAAATGAGATAAATATGCTGTTCCAGGTGCTCAATATGTCTATAAAGACCAACAACTTTGCACAACCAACAACTTTGCACAATTTATGCCGTCATAAAGTGAACTAGATTAATGATCTCAATTAGATGTAAATGAGTATTGCTGACAAGTGGCTGTGTTGAAACACAGATCTCATACAGATAGGATGTAAATTAAAAGCATGTTGACACATATCAAACCATTTTAAGTTGCACATAAATATTTTTAAAACCAAGAAATTACACTGATGCACACCACCACGTTTTCTGGGTTACCAGATCTTGATGAAAATGACAATGTAACGCAGCCTGGCTAAGAAATGCAACTCTGAAACTATCTGGTGGAAAAACGGAGCTCAAGAAGCATGAAATGGTTCGAAGGGAATGTTCATATTAGGAAATGTTGCTCGTAATCCAACACATTCATTGTTTTGAGTGTCTCTAATGGACGGTCTGATGTAAGAAGTTCATATTAATTCATCAAAAGTGACTCAGAGGAGCTAATGTTTCTTCTGCCGGTTACAACATGTTCCCAGACTGCAGCGATTAACTCTATAATTACAACACCGTCAAGACCCAAAAGGGCAGATGGCCTAAAAAAAAAGCATAATCATAACATCCAGTTTTGTGATGAAGTGGAATCGTCCTTTAACCGTTTCTTTTTTCGCTGTCCCTCTCCCAGTCGAGGCTGCTAGCTCCTAATGAAAGCAGGCGGACCTCCTCCCTCTCTGGTCTCCTGTTGATCGCCTCCTTTCAGAGTGCATCCAGTTTTTATGAGGAGAGTGCTCTCGCCCACACATATGAACCCCCCCCCTGCCCCATCCCCTCCCTTTCCCCTATATCTCCCAGAATCCCCCCCTCCCCACCTCCCGCTTCCCCTACTGCCTCTTTGATCAAATGGACAGAACGGATTGTGCAGGCGAGGCGCGAGACGCAGTCCCGGTAAATTGAGTGAGGCAAGCAGCTGCTTGTGTCATAGAGGGAAGACAATACGTGATCCTACCCCCCCCGCCCTCACCCTTCACGTTCAGATGTGCAGGAGCGTCCCTTTCCACGTTCCTGACGACGGTCGCCATGTTCTGTTTTTTTTTCTCCGTTACTGTCTGTGCTGCCTGTTATGTATGCCATGTGTGACACTTTGTGTTCTAAATGTATACCAAGCAATATGAGTGGTCCGGCCTCTGTGTCCACCATTGCATTAAAACAACATTGCCGAGCCTGTGTTGCAAATATAAGGCAAAGCAAAAGCGCCTCCTGTTTGCCGTCTCATTTATTCCAACAGTCCAGGTAACAGCACCTTGGTTTAATATGTGTGCAGCAGATATAATCGACTCTCCTCTCTCTCTCTTTTTCTCTCTCTTTGTCTCTCTGCTCACCCCAAAGGAGACTTTCATCCATATTCCTCGGGCTGAACATGTCCAGCTTGGTTGACCACATATTTACCACCAGGTGAATGAAAATGTGAGAATAGTTTTTTTTTTTCCCCCATCCCCTGCCAGCGAGACATTTCGAAGCGGTTCCGAGCAGGGATGGGATGGATTAGCAGGGGGGAATTCCCCAGCTGCAATTATCCTCAGCAGAGGCTCTGGCATGCTCCAAATTTTTTTTTTATTATTAGATTTTACAGCTCCTTCCGCAGGTATGGAGTCCCTCGCAATCTCTTTTTTCGTTTTAATTGGCCCTTTACAGGATGGCCTCTGGGTTTAGCAGCCCATAAAGCTGGCGGGCAGGACCTCCTGCCCTCTGCAGCACGAGCACAGCCAAGTAGCAAACGACATGTAGGATGGCACAGAGGTGCACGTCAGGGTTAGTAATTGCCAGCTTCTGCGCTTGGACGTCCACCCTGCGTGGCAATCCGCTCAGCCGTTTTGTCACTTTCACTGCACTTCCGACCAAAATGGAGCAGAATTAGGAAGGAGAGGTTTCAGTAATGGACGCTTGTATTGATTCCAGATGTAGCCAGGATCATTTGGCAGCATGTGTAGCTGTCCATTAGCTAATATACCCAGTGCATTAGGATCTGGCAGGCAGGGATTAGTAAAACAGTGGCATCTGCAGAATGAGGTAAGAGCGGGTAATTATTACCATGTCATCTGAGGGTTGTTTTTTTTCGGACAGAAGTTAATCTTAACATCCAAATCCATATCAACAAATTAAAAGCCTCGAGCTCATGTTTTACCGCTGACACTTTCAAAAACATGTGTGGGTGTTTTGTCATTTTCTGTATGGGTTTTCCAACCTTCAAGCAGCCATTTCGCGCTGATTCGCCGCCGCAGGACGGAAACCAACCTGTCAAAGTTATCGCTGTGCGGTTTATATAGAACAACACTTCCCATCTGGATGTGCATTCACAGGAACAACAATGACAGAAGACATGATGTTCCCTGTGATGGATTACCTGCAATGTAGACTATTTTGTATTTTCCATGGAAAGGTCACACTTTTATTCATCAAATGAGTCAAGAAAAAAAAGAAAATATAGTCAAGACATTGACAATGATTTTCGATCGAAATAATAATTTCCTCCTTCATAGTTTGCTTTGGAAGGCTCCATCTAAGCAGCTCAACTGTTTTCAGCTGTGCTAACATAATTGCACAAGAGTTTTTTAATTATCCATTAGCTTCTAATGCAATTAGCAAACACAATGTACCACCAACACTGGTGATGCCTGCTGGAAATGGGCCTCTATACACCTATGGAGATATTGCATTAAAAAAAAACTTTCCTTTCAAAGAATAAGGATATTTCGAAGTGACTTTTCAAACTTTTCAACAGTAGTGTAGATTCATATAAACAAATGATGTCAACGCTGTTTCCCGCATTATTGAAATGAGTGTAACAAATAACACATGACAGCAACACGGTGGGACTGGATGTGTTTTGCATGATTCTAGTGGTCTAACAAAGGCCGAGCTCACAGGTGTTTCCAATCAGTGCCTGATTAGTCCTCAGGTCAGGAAGAAGATGGGCGGAGCTTCAGGACTAAACCAACCAATAGAATAAGGAAGGAGGGGGGTTTTCCCTCCTAACTAGTGGGAGGGAGCTGTCAATCAAGCACAGTCTGTTCGGACCAGTCATGACAACAAACCTACACACAACTACCGCTATTTTCCCTCCCTCTGCTGCGGCTTGGTAAGGAGCAACATTCCAGGGGAACACAAAAGGAGGGGATTTCGTGCTAAACAGGCATTAACTTTGGCCAACGCACAGCAGACCGAGGCTGCTGAATCCTCGTCTTAGCTGCGTATTAAATGCATTTTTGCAAAACACAAAGGAGGAGGATTTTGTCGAGATAGTTGGGATCTAGAGAATAGCTTCAGGGTCGGTACTGGGAATAGACCAACCATACATGCAAATGTTGCCCAAATGTTCCCCAAAAGCATCTTTAGGCTTTAGATACCAGCAACGACAAAGGGAAACAATTAATCAATCAGTGCTGTCACACCATAATGCAAAAACATGCACATGTCAAGAAAGAGTGATAGGTTGTTTTTCTAGGTTTATATTACAATAACACATCACTCGGTTTGTTTTTATAACAATTTACTTTTTTTCCCTGAAAAGGTGCACAGTTAATGATATTTTTCAGCTCTAGGAGTCACTTAATGCAGCCTTTCAGGCGAAAAGCAGGGTAAAAAAAATCAATACTTTCTCATATAATTGATTGCTATCATTTTGACAGCTGGGCAGTCAGAAGCCACTGTTTAGATATATTTAAGTGACTTAAATGGGCTAAATCTCTTACAAATGGGAAAGGAGTGAATTTGTTGCTCATGGGTCTAAAAAAGCCTTTAAAGAAAAGCAACCTCTCTTTTTAACCACATTTTGATGTTTACCTCTAAACGTCTCACTGTTGTTTAATCAAGTTAATGTTCTACCACAATTGTTATGTTATATGAAGCGAATAGAGTATGAAAGGATCATTTTATGAAACATATCTGTAAAGTACAACAAATCTGAACCTACCCGCAATGTAATTTGCAGGAATTGATGGAACAATTCGGTTCCATCTGTGACAACTCAATCAAAAGTGGATCACATTTATATAGAAATGTATCTGGGTACCTTTACAGTGAAGGAGGAAATGCCTATGATTCTTTCTACACATGCTTCTACATCTACATATTGCTACAGTCTACCTGAGGGGGAAATCATTGGGATAATTACACTGGAGGACAATGGTGGCCAGATACAAAAGTCAGGTTGGAATTTAGGCAGCACAGCAGGGAACCCTCTACTCTTTGCCATATATGCCCTGGGATCTTTAATGAACACAGTGAGTCAGGACCTCGGTTTAAAATCTCCTCCGAAGGACAGAATCATGATCCCAGTGCTAAATGGCTCCGTGGGCGCTTTATCAAGGACAAGACAGGACAAGTTTAATTTAGCAAAATTCCCCCAAAACCACTTTCTTTCTCTGACCTCAGTGTCTGATTACTACTTAGTTATAGGTCAGACCCACAAGCCAGTCTCTAGACTAACTAGACTGCCAGCGTTTGTTGCTAAAACCTGGTGAAAATGTTTGGAGTTAAAAAAGAGAGAAGGGAGAAAGGGTGGAGAGCCACGTGAAGGACGCAGGTTTTTAGACCTGCAAATCTCCAAACGAGTGCTTGTTTTGCATGGAACGTGATTTGTAGTGAAAGGGTTTAACATTGTAGAAGCCAGCAGTGTGCTTCTTTAAACGCTCCATCCTGCTGCATCTTGTATGTTGCTGTTGGTGTCAAATGAGCTCAGCATGAATATATTATGAAATCAAAGTAGCTAGCCCCGTCCCGAGTGCACCGGAGCCTCGTCTTTTCAGCTCGTCTTCACTGGCTTCGCATGCATCCTTCGTAATGTAGGCTCTGAAGGTCATCAAACTCCCTGCAACAGGGTGTCAGGATGAGATGTCACCCGGATGAGCTGTATAATTAGTGTAGGAGAGGCAATCAGGGAAGGATAAATGTTGCTTAAAGCTGCATGTAATAGATTTTTTACTGCAGTGGCTTTCACGGATCTCATTAGCCTGTATGAGAGGACTCTGCCATAGATATCATCCACCCCTGATGCTGAATTAAGTTGACATTTATTAATGAAATATTTGAATCCACTGACGTCCAAAGGGCTTCCCGAATAATGTTACGTGAATCAAATGCACCATCTATTTTTCCCTTGAACATTTTGGGTCATAACAGAGACAGTGAAGGAAAACAATTAAAAGATATGAGGGAGCCTTCCACATTCATATACCGAGTCATATAATGTTATAGGTATAGTATATTTTCAAGTTTCCTCAATATAATTCTGCAGATGGAGCAGCCTGATGGTTACAGAGCAGGCTGCAAAACTGCACCTCCTCCCTCCTCTGGCTTCTTGTCTGCCTCTTCTCTATAAGCCTCCTACTAAAGATGAACAATAGGTAACATGTCTAAATATCACTGTGGCTTATACAGACCAGCGCACTCTATTGATTAAAATAGCAATCCTCTTAGTGACTCTCAACCATTTCAATTCGGGCATCGCTGGTATTGCTGTGAGTACTACAATACCCATGAGGCTCGGCTGCTGTTGCTATGGAGAAAAAGACAAGTCAGAGGCATAAATCAGAGCTGTTGCATTTTCAAAAATGTATTGTGGAACCAAAACACGGCAAAGTTACTGGATGTATCAAAAGCTAAAGACTGTGCTGAGGTCAGTGCTCTAAAAAGCAGTTATTCTGTAGCAGAAATGCCTCCAATAGAGCCTAAAATACCGGATAGGAAGTACCGAGTTTATGCATGATAACATGAGATCATGTGAATTATTAACATCATATCATAGTGCATAAACCTCAAACCAGAGCTGTGTGATATAAGGAGAGCACCACCTGCAGCGTGGAAAGCAACTTACAGAAACGTAGCATCATTCTGTTGATTTTATCTGTTCATTCTCAGTTAATTTCATCTGTATTACTGCAGACTCTGTTTTCTAATGTTTCTATTTGGTACATTTCCGTGCCCAGAATTGAAATCCTCAAAACTGTCTGATCAGCCTCCACATCATCTATTCATCATAAAAAAATGCTTATTAATTATTGATTATATACAATGTCTCTTTCCTACAACATTCACACAACTGCTGATGTGGTGTTGACTAAAATAGATTATATTGCATATGTGTGTCTTATACCTCTCTTTAACTTGTGAATCATTACACTGCAAATCTGTTACCTTAAAATTTACAGCAACTAGCTGGCAGAAATTATCCAGGAAGTTACTGTAATTTTTTTTTACAGTAGAAGTATTGTACTTCTATTTACAGTATTGTGTTTTACCGTAAAATAAAAAATATATATACTGTGATTTCAGTTGTATTCACAGTATTGGGTGATTAATTGTATTATAATGTAGTAACTCCTTTACTACTGTGATTTTCTACATTAATCTTATAACTCCTGTACTGCATTTTTGACTTTGTGCAGTAATGTACTGTAATAATCATTTAGAGTAACATTACTGTGTTTAACAAAAAAAAACTGCAGATTTCATCATGCAAAATGGTTGAATATTTTCTATACATTTCTATCAAGACTTTTTTTGTAAATCGGTCATTCTCAGTTTATTCTTGACTTTTACTAATAAAGGGAAGGTATTAAGTGTTAGATCAACTAATGATGTAAAATCATTAACTTCTAATTAGTGATTGTATAGACAGGAATGCCAGGAGCTGTAGAACTGCTGCTTTATAATTCTCAGATCAGTCTTCACAGAAAAAGGATGTTGATCTGCAGATCAATGTTGGATCAATGTTTTTTTTGGACACTGGCATATCTTCACAGACGCTGTTTCATGGTGTGACAACGCTGCGGTTACGCTGTGGTTTTGTCTCCGCCGTCTTTTCCAGTCGATTAAACAAGGTAAAGATACATCCACCCGACGCTCCTCCTCCTGCTGACACGAGTGAAATCGAAGAGGATCGCTGTCACAACCGCTTTACCGCGTCGGAAAATGTTGACATTCAACGTATGAGTGATTTGCAGAAGAAACGCCGTCACGGTTTGAGTCTGCAGATCGAGCTGCTCCATATTCTCTCTCTGCCTAAAAGGGGTTTCCTTCCTTTACGTTTCTAATTTTGCAATGTTTTCTTTGTGCTCTGCAGAGGTGGAGAACAATTGCGGCCTTTTCATTCCTATATCATAGAGCACAAAGATGAAATAGATACCAAACAGGCTTTTCAATCATCAAAACCTCAGAAACAGAGCGACACTCTCACATTGGCCACTCGTCTGAGCGTTTTGACCATCTCTGTTAAGAACTTGTCATCCTGATGGCACTGACATGTTTATTGGCGTACATTGTTCCTTTGGGGAGATAAACTAGGGATATTTGAAGGAGTCACGGGATTTGTTGTTGTTTGCGAGGATAAATCTTCTGAGTAGTGCACTTACTGCTCTTCAAATGTTCAGGATCATTTGTGAAATGTACCAAAGCAACGGAGAACGATGGAATCTTATCGGAGCCCTGCAGCTGCAGTGAAACCTTTCAAATGTGCATCTATTGATGTTTCTCTGCACAAAAAAAAAAAAAGATAATGATGTGTTAACTGAAGGTTACATGATGTTTAAATGTTTGATTGTAACGAAACGAGACGCAAAGCGCCTGTTGGTGCCAGTCGAAGCGTAATCAATGAAAGCAGATAAAGTCTCAGACTGAACTGAGATAAGAAAAGAGATGAAAAAAAACCTCTCTCAGCTGATGACTCAGCACCTGATCTCTATCTGATTGAGCTGCATTCCGCTTGCTGGAGACCAGATTAAAGGCAGAGAAACCCCCGATGAGCCCGAGCTGAAAGGTGTCTGGCCTGGCAGAGAACACCGCGGGAGACACGATATTGAAGTTTCTACCCGAGCAGGATTGAAGTGTTGCTGATTCAGTTTTGTGAAGTGTACAATTGGTACTTTTTCATAAAAAAAGGGCTGCATCTCTCACACAGTTCTTTTTATACTGATATAAACATGCTCAAATTAAAGCTGGCCACTTTAATGCAGAATCCATTACTGTGCTGAGGGCATGGAGTCTGCAGATGATAAATGTGTATATACTTACTGCGTGGACTGTATATTTCTTACAATGTTATTGAGTTTAGTTCTGTCTTTAAATCTCTTTCTGTGGTTTTATTGTGGGATTCGACTGTGTTTTATTACATCATTTAACATTTTTTTAGAATAAGCAAAAGCCTTCTCTGTTGTTGTGTAGGAAAGTTAGGGAAGTGCAGTATGTGAAAGCCATGATTCTTTCTTTTAGTTCTCCCGTTTTTTTTTTTTCAAAATAAAAGCACACTTATCAAAGATAATCCAGGATTAAAGGATAAATCCCCCACTTCTGCTGTTCAAATAACTGAGGGAAAAATTAGCGCGATTGTTTAACCTGCTTAACATTATTTTAGCTCGGATTAGTTAGTATGTCATATTTAACACGTCGTGCCTAAGCCACACATCTGTCTGCTGCTAGAACAGCTGGCTTCGGGCTGTGCAGATGTTAGAGGCTGGCCGCAGACACACAAGCATCTTTGAGATCCAGCGCTGATGTCCGTAATAAGCTCTGGCTCACAGTCAGCATTCCACCTCATCCCAGAGGTGTTGGGATGGGGGATGAGGTTAGGGACAGGCTCTTCCAAATTAAACACAGGCACATTTTCCTGTTGTAGGGACACAAGGGTCTCAAATATCATTGTATGCTGTGCTGCGAGAACGAGAATCGTTATTTCCTCCTCTCCACAGCTCTTCGTCAACACGGAATTTGGCCACGTCATCGGCCAGTGATCAGCTGTTTTCCAAAGGTTTGCTAAGACATTATACAACATGGCGCATGCAGGCAAAGCCAAATGAGAAAAAAAAAAAGTTTGTTGTGTAGATTGCAACCAACACTTATTAATTCAGGTGGCCGTCAAACTTGTGAAAAATAAGGCTTAAGGGCCAGCGTTTGGTTTGTCCTTTCTGGACTACTGTAGAACACACAGATGGAACATGGTGCATAATAGCAGCTCATTCTAACGTAATGAAAAGACAGCGTGTCCCACACATGATAACAACGTAAAGTCCGTCCTTGCGTCCACATTATGTGAAAAACAACACTGCTTCTCTCGTCCCGCGGACCGGCACTATTGTAAAGTTTTTAATCTTCCAGATCCAAAACGTCCCTCCCTGGGGAGCAGTTTGTCTCGGCTCAGCGAGAGGACACCGCAGGCCGCGTCTGAACGTCCTTCTCTCCGTGACCTGCGGAGATCTATAGGATTCTCTTAGTGGAGGTTTATTCAGCAGCAGCAGCAGCAGCAGCAGCAGCAGCAGCAGCAGCAGCAGCAGCAGCAGCAGCAGCAGCGTGTGTTTGTTGGAGAGCAGTGTGTTGGATATTCTTCCGCCTCAGAATGCAACGCGGCACGCCGAGAGAAAGCTGTCAGAAGTTGTTGACTTTAATGTTGGAATTACCCAAGTGCTCGTACTGTCTGTCCTACTTCCTCTATCTCCACCCAGCAAATCTGTAAAGCCACAGCAGTCATACTTGGCTACCGGAGCGGAGCCTCAGCATGAATCTAAGAGGTTTGGTTAACCCTGATGTTACAAAACGCTACCCCCCCTTCCCCCGTTTGGCTCCTCCAAGCTGTATACAGCCAAGCAGATAGTTTACTCTTACGTGAGCAGACTTTTAGAAGATCTCTGGGTTCTGTCAGCGCCCAAAATAACAAAGGTGAATGGATCAGAGCAGATATTTAGTCGCTCGTAGCCTTTAAAAACAGCAACAGTACATCTTCCTGTGACTTAGACAATCTAATAATTGCAGACAAAAAAACGGAAACTAAAACAGTTGCAAAATAATTGGCATTTTCTTACAGATGCTCATATTCATATGGAGTGTGTTTAAAATAATAACAGTGACAACAAATGACAGTAAGGCCAAAATTCATAATAAGCATTTTATTTCAATGCATTAGGAAAACTTGGAATTGTGAGGCTGAAATACTTGTTCATAGGTGCCAAAAAGGTTAACCAACTTTTTGACTCCAGCACAGATGTGAAGCATTTCTCAGACATTCTCAGGAGAATGCTAAATCCTGGAGATTTTTCAGTTTACACAGTAGATATTTGAGTTTGTTAACAAAAATGCAGACACTGATATTTCTGAACAGCTCAAAATAAACTTTTCTTAATTTTTCTGTTAAGTAATTAAGAAATTGACATATTGGATATAAAATGCACTGTTTCCAATGCATTGAAACTTAAATTGAGTTGAGGTGAGGACAAACAAAGTATGATTGATTGATTGATTGAAATACAAATGATTAAATTCAGTATAAGTATAAAAAAAAGAGTAGATAAGAAGTATTTTGGCTTTGCTCATATTTTTAAACACAATTGTATCTGTTATTAAAGATTAGTGACCTCTGACCTTTCCTCCAACAGAACCTTCAGACCAATATATCACCTATTCACAGCAAATATCAGAATGTGATGTGTAGATTGTGAGATAAATGAGACTGGGATCAGTCATTCTTATGCTTTTAATTAACCAATACTCTGTTCCACCTCCAATAACAAAATTATAGTTTATCTCACATTGTCACATTTCAAAAAAACGATCAGGTCTAGATGCAAATGTGGCAGAAACTCCAATCCAATTGTCAGATAGTCGACAAATGAAAACGACAATCAGCGCTAATTTCCCTTCACCACTGTGAATATTATGGTGTGACAATGCTAAGGTTGAAAGAAATAATCTCTGATCACACCCATTGAACCTGTGCAGAGGCAGATTTATTAAAACAGAACAAATAAAATAGGGCTATTTTCATGGAAATTTTCTATTTCGGGGGAAGCGACCCTTCAACATTCTGTCCTGAGAGCAGCTGTGTGCCGGCTTATTAATTGGCTGTGATCCTCCGTGTGTGTGTGACTTGGCTTTAAACAACGGGCCCGGCAGCGTTGGTATTCCTCCCCTGCGCTCGTCCTTCATTCATGTATTCAGACGCGAGCTGATATGAAGTGGCCTCTCATGTTCCCGCCGCCGCCGCTCCGACCGCGGACGAGCTCCGCCGGGTCTCAGCGCAAACACGCGGCTCCTCACAACATGTTGAACTTGTATTAATGGCCGGATTATGTGCTGATCTGTGTTTATGTTTGCAACCCGTGAGCCTGGAGTTGATGTTTACAGCTGTGCATATCTGTCCATTTATAGGCTGTAACACGTGTGTGTGTGTGGGTGTGTGTTTGCCCAAAATGAAAAAGGCAGCAAGGAGCCCCTCAGATTCCCTGACTTGTTTACCACACGTCTCAGGGTTGCAGTCATGAATCTGCTCCGGAGCTGCCAAGGTGGGATGGAGGGGGGGGCAGTCTCTGCTATTCAAACAGAATAATCAAGCTGGATCTCTCTCTCCGGTTTGCTCTCCAAGCCACATTTTATCTCTACGCCAGCCAGGCAGTCTCTCCCCTCAGCCACCTTACATAAGGCTATCAATTTTGGAACGTAGAATACAAAAATAGGACAAGAGCCTCAAAGACAAAAAGTCTTTTCTTTTTTTTTTTTCCCCCACAGCGCCAGCATCTTCATCGGCATAATAAACCCAGGTCGCTCACATCGGACAAATCAAACCGAAATAAAGAGGAGGCATCCACACAAAGTGTGAGCACAGTTTTCGTATTTACACTAAATGAAACAACATTATGACGCCACAGTGTTGACTTTGTGGAGTCAACCAAGCAACGAAACTTAACTTTATGGGTCACTTCACCCAAATTGCAAACAGACATATTTTTAAACTGGTTTTTATATAGCTGTGGAGAGAGTTTTGCTTTTATGTGAAGATATGATATATCTGCCTGAGATATATATATATATATATATATATATTAGATAAGACACAAGAACTAAAACGAAACAAGTTACTTTTCCTGACTTTTAATTGCCTCCTGCAGCTCCAGTCCAGCCAGATATAATTAAAGCAGCCAGTTATAGTAATTAAACAGAGTTTAACCAATAATTCTCCCTATGGTCACTGATCACCTTGGCACCTTCGCTGAGGCCTCCGTGGTTCAGGAACATTCTTTCCTATTGCCCCGTTTTCGTAGTGTCTTTGTTAGTTCAGCATCACCGCATCTCACATCTCTCTTTGTTTTGGAGGAGGATATGACACCAGCTTCCTTCACGGGCAGAACAAATCCCCAGAGTTTGTATTCTTGAGGGCTAAATAAGTCTTAGTCGGCTGGTGTTAGCCGGCCCAGGGTCCGAGGCTCTGTTGCAGCCGGCCTTTGTTACTCCTCGGCTGGATAACTGCAATTCCTGGTCGTCAGCCCGCTGTAACAAGTCTCTGAAGACTCGTCCAGAAAGCTGCGTGCAAAACAGACAAAAGAAAAAAAGGACATGCTGTATTTCTCTGCACTGGCTCCCTGTAAAAATCCAGAATAGAATTTAAAATCCTTCTCCTCCCCTACAAAGCCCTTAATGGACTGGCATCATGTTATCTTAAAGGGCTTATAGTTCCATATTAGCCAACCAGAACACCGTGCTCCCAGAATGCAAACGTAGACCTGCTAACAGTTTGCTCCTCTGGGTCCTGGTACAAAGCGCCGCAGCATGTGGGCTCGCCGCTTCTTCTCTGCTGCACCACCAGCATTAACACTATTGTTAGGCACTTGTTCCCCTGTTTAGATTTTGCTTGGTTCATCACGGCATTGTAGTTCTGACCTTTTGCTCATTCACTGCAAGCCATTCTTCTTCTGCAGCTGAGGATTTTTTTGACGGGTGAGCCCCGTCCCCAATAATAATCCTATACAGTCCTATCATTACATTACAAATCACTTTGTGCTTCCTGTTAAAGAAAAAAAAATGGAGAACTTCTCCCGGTGCGGCCCTGAGATGACACTATCAATTATGGCCACACTTTCCCCACACACACGCCTGCTGCCGAACAGTGGTCGGCTTGCAAAGAATAATTATTACGCGTTATCTGGTCTTTGCACTGTATCTGCTTCTCATGGCGGCCGTGACCCTGATTCCACAAAGAACCAACACATCCTTGCTTTGTTATTTTCATATTCGCTGCAGGGACCTGATGAAATATTGGTAACATGCTGAAAAACAAGTCACCAACCAGCTTTAGATATGTGGTAACCACCATAAAAACATCACTTGCTTTTTCGTACAGATTATACATATGAGAAATAAAGAGTTTATTATATGTTATAATGTTTAGACATATGAGATATAAAGCTTTATGCAGTTCCACTGATTACCAACAGGCTCCGAAAGTCTATTCTAAAGAATAGTACATCTATTCTATTCTGTTTTATGACATTAAACATATTGACTTAACCTGCTGGGAAACCAACTCAGCAAGTGGTAATTGAGAATGAGGAATTGTGGAGCAAAAACTGGTGGCTACACACACACACACAGACAACGGCCTCTCAGCTATAAATATGTCTTTGTGGGGCACAATTAGTAACCGCCTTGATATGGCGAAGCAATAAAACAGAAATCGTGAATGTGTGCAGTGGCTTGTGAATCCAGCCCAGACCGACTGGGTTCAGCATGTTGCAGCTCCAGCTTTGTGACCCCTTTAAACTTTGCGAATGAAAGGAAAAATGTGGCTTCATGCAATCACGGCACGTCGAAAGAAGACACTTGAGTCAGAACGCAGCCTGTAGTGTGAATCTTTTGGAGAGGACCCGCACATCCTCTCCTCTTATGACAGACTCAATCCTCGAGCATATTTAATAGCTTCCATTTCCCCCCCCCTCACTTCTGCACGCTGGGTGAACTGCAGAAAGGGCTAAAAATACATAAATAAAACTGCTGAATAGGAGGAAACTCAGATCCCTTCACTTACATCGGTAAATGGGAGAGAGGAGATATAAAGCTTCCAGTCAAGGATGATTTAGTGCGTTAATACAAATTCATTTGAGTGTTTGATTTTTTGCTTGCGCACCAGCGGAACGTTAATCTCTCCACAGTTGTTATGTAAAAACCGCTGCGTTTCCTGTAAATTCCTTCAGCGCGATCCAAACGCGTGTCCTGATTCTCCGCGGCCATTGTCATCTACACAATCAAGCACACCCCTCCCTATATGTCAGCCTGTGTTTAAACTGTGACGACTCTGTAACGTCCAGTGTATTCCACTCCTCGGATTAGCCCGCGGTCAGCGGCGGTGATGTGCAGTCATGCAACGAGCAACAAAGACAAGCCGCACAATCACTGGATTGTGCTGCACTTTCTGGATGGAGCTTCAGAGGCGTGGAGGAGCGTGTGCACGAACGTCCCAGCGGGGGCCGCGGCGCCCTGTGGCCAAACAATCAGCAGTTAAAATAAAACCCAGCATTCAGATACGGGCTCAGTCTGACATGAAGCAGACACACAGAGGAAGTCTGGCAGTATTTTTAGCCCCTTGCAACAGCAGATTACTACACAACACCAACAACTCGTTAGCAATGTCTCCATTCCTCTTAGACACAGCCTCCACTTTCCTCCGTGCGTTCCTTTATCTACGTGAGAGCCACCTATGTATAGTCCTCGGAGAGGACAGATAGGGCTGTGAGTGCCTTCGCTTCTCATCTCACTGGCAGGAAGAAAAACCGAGCTGCGTCAAAGAGAGGAGCTAAATCCTGCAAACAAGTCGTCAGGAAAAGGAAGAAATGCGGGGAGCAAACACTGATTAGACTGTTACGGCCTACTAAGTGACAGCCAAAGCGAATTTTCCAAACTATTAAAGAGCTCCAACTTCTGGACGTGCCGCCTCTTCGCTTCCTAATGCTCTCTTTGATCCTCCGGAAAGAGAACATACAAGAGAAGTGGGATTAACGGAATATTAAAGTAGCGGTTACAGACATACATTTATTCCTTTACAGGACTGTATAGTTTGACTTGGGGATGACATGTCACATTGAAGCTCTTATAATCACCCATTTCAATATAAATGAGCTCCCTTAGCTGATCCCATGAAATCAGCCTATATGACTTGCAAATGGAATTTTTTATTGGGAGTGTGTCCACAGCCATATAGCAGCTCTGTGTGGCTGCAGCTGTTCATGCACAACAGTGCTTTAGTTGTCCTTGATTTGAGTGTAATTGTTTTTTTTCTCTAAATTTGGGAATCTACAGCATATGGTGACACTTTAAAATAGATTGCAGCAACGTTGGAGGACTTGATGGCTGTGCATGGAGATATCAGAGACATCTGATGTTTTTCTCCCTTACACCAAGTTTCTATTTATGACCAATGTTTTTATCCTTTTCAAGGTTATGGAGGAGAAAATTGGTTATCAGCCGTTACCCCAGAGGCCTCCGAAAAACCTCAGGTTCCCCACATTTCAAGGTAATTGTGAAATTGCAAAAGAATTTGCACCAAAAATCAACTGAAGTGGGTCTGGCCTCATCAACTTATTTCGTGTCCATGTTTTACAGAGGGGCCCTGCGTCAAAACCAGTTGCTGCAAACTGACTGACACACAAAATACCTGCAGAATCTACTTAGGAGAGTTTGTTACTCTGAAAGAAAAAGCAGAATTCTGTGTTTGTAAAGAAGGAGAATAGAGAATGTGAACAACAATGTTCTAGAACTGATGCACTTGAAAGTTTATGGAGATCGCATCGTGTTCCCTGAAGTGGATGTTGACTCTTATTTTTGTTTCAGCAGAAAGCAGCACGATGGATTCATAATGTAATTGAATGCTGCAATGCTGTTTTTACGGTGGAGCTGCAGGCTCCAGGACCTGATGAAAGTAATTGACTGACTCTGTAATGCTACAAGTGAAGCGGCTTCCCTGCGGGGGGCCGGATCAGAGGAAACTCAGCCCCTCCTCACATCCCACGATTTAGTCAAACCGCGGCTTAAACCCTCAGTATCAACCCATGCTGCACCGGTGACTGCAGAGTGTGCAGCACTGCTCCTACAACTGTTATGATACAACAAACTGTAAATCCAGACCGCGGCCGTGATTTAGGAGGAAAATTCATTCCACGTCTGCACAGACTGGAAAATCTCTCTAAATAAATAATACAGCAGTAGCAGCTAGTCTCCCTGACAGTAAAACTGCTGTAGTATATATAGTATCGCCACTGTCAAAAATCCAATACCAGAGGAATCCCAGTGTCAGAGCAAGGTTGAGCTAATGGTGTTTATGAAGCGGTGAGTTCAGACTGTGCCGAGCGGCCTGTCACGCAGCGCGGCCGGGCGTCCTGCGTGGCCGAGGAGGACCGGAGCCGAGCAGCAACGGGGGAGATGAGTCAGAGGAGGAGGCAGACTCTGTCGACTCACACTACCGCGCTCTCGTCGACAGCGAATCCCCCGCTTCACGATGCCACCACCTGCACAGTGAACGTGCAGAGCGCTGACAGCTCACCAATGCCTACGTCTCCCTGCTACAAACTCAATCTCGTGCTCATGTCATGTGGATTTTCCTTTTTTTTTTTTTTTTTGAATGATTTTTCAGATAGTTGTGATGCTTCTTTTTGCTTTTTTAATGTCTTTGGGCGCTTGAATGAACTTCTATCTAACACCATCACAGATTCAAACAGGGCAGAATCATAGTCACATAAAAAAAAGAAGATTGCACTGAATCGAATTGAGAGTGTGATCATAAGTCCATTAATACTGGAGCCTGAGTCTGTGTTTCTACCCGTGGCTATATAAATTCATCCTGTCTTTTGCCTGCCTAAATATTTGTAAATTCAAAATGCATTCATTTAGTTCTTAAAAACAGAAAAACGGCACCTGTGAGCTGGATCGCAGTCCAGTGGGCTTATTCTGTAATTTATCTATTCCAGAGCCGAGTCAATACCAAACCTGTATGTCATAGGCTGTGTAACTATTGAAATATTACACTCATTTTACAAGAAGTTACATAAAAGTCATAAATAATATCGCCCTGACCTTCTGTGTTATCCACAAACTCCCTGTGCACTTAATCAACACTGGTCCAGGTTTATATGAACTGCAAGCTGAATTAAAGACTTAAGAAATATGTAAACTACTGAGTCCCTGCAGGATTTTGTTATCTCGGAGTCATACGAACAAACTCAAATTAATCCCTGTACAAACCATGGTTCTGCCAAATTGGTCATATCAGAAGAATGTTTGCAAACCATTACATTAATCAATTTAAGGGTCATATGTAATCTTTTATTCTCAATAGAACAACTTTCCTTCAAAAGAACAAGTTCAAACACAAAGGATCTGTTCTCATGCAGATTCTTTATCTTTCGAGGAGTGACACAACGAGATCGATGTTAATCTAATGTGTGTGTGTGGTTGTATGTGTGTGTGTGTGTGTTGATTACACAGCATGAAGATTAGAATTTTCTCACACCGTTTTTTGATTTTCACGCCAACACCATTCTTACTGACTTCCCATGATCCCAGTGAAAACTCCTATGTTGCATAGTGCCTAAAGCCGCAATGTGAAGCCGTCACATTACGGCGGTTTAACATAATCCCGGGATTTTCTTGAAGCATGGGACGTTTCGTGAATCCTAATATGATTTCTGCACTTGAAGCCAGTGCTAGAGTGTATGTTGCAGTGATAAATGAGGCCTGTGTGTCCAACAGCCAAACTCATTCCTGCTGCTCACACTCCAAAAGCACAAAGTGATGAATGGTATAAATTTATTAGCAGCTGAAAGCATAAACCATTAATATATCTTGTTTTATTCTCTCCTGATCATGGATGTTAGAACCTTGTCTTTTAAAACATTTGGTGACTTTTTATTAGAGTCGGTATCATCCCTTCCCAGGTGGCTGCACAGCGGCCTCCACTCGCTGCCGTCACTCTTTAACTCTCCAGGTCTGGCAGCTTCTTCTCATCTGCTGCCACCAGATCTTCCTACGCCAAAAATTAGCTGCTCCGGGTGTGATGCTGACTATTTGATGAAATCATTCTTATTTGTGTCCTTCTTCACTTCTCATTGGTGGACATTCTGATACTTAAATTGAACCATCTAAAAAGATGTGCTTAGAAACTGCTGATAAAGGGCAGCACGTAACACAATATACACATGTACTTGTGTAACAACTTTATAACTGTGTACTTACACATCTCCTCCTGGATGATGTCAGGCTTGCCTGATGTCATAGTTGAGATAAAATTGTTTATATCCCTCATATGGTAATAAGCCTTTCAAAAATACATCAATTGATTTACACTAGGCTTCAAGATTTAACCTGCTTAGTTTGACGTCTATCTTGCAGGCCGTACAGACACACTTTGCATCCAGGCTGGGTAGCGAGGAGGTTCTGCTGGTGCAGTGACCGCTCCCTAATTCAAAATCCCCTGGGTAAAGGAATCGACTGAAAAAGACACCGTCAAGGTGCTAAGAATCGCTACGAATCTCAAGTCAGGTGTCGAGATCGATATATGAGACAAGTTCCACATGATCAAGACGCTATTTTTACACTTCAATACCACAACACCCTCCAGTGTCCCTGTGTGGAGGCGTTTTCAGCCTTAAGGAGTCGTGTTCTTACTCCCAGAAGAAATCAGTTGTCAGACAGACGTTTTTGAAATCCTTCTATGTTTGAACCACTACTTTGAACTTGTAAAGTAAATGTCAGTGGGTGATGGTAAAGTAAATGTTGGCCGGTTGCACTTTAGTGCTTTCATTTAAGGGAGAATGTGTGTCTGTGTCAGTTAATTGCAGCATTGCATCCTGAATTTTTTTTTCTTATTTTTGGTAACATACAATACTGATACACAATACAATACAATACTTGCTGTCTATCACTGCTGAGCAAGACGTGGTCCTGTAAGCATAAGATCATGTGAGATGCAGATTTTTTATTTTTCTTTATCATTAGAGGTATAGCTAAGAAAAGGGGTTTGGGATAAAGCAATGCGCACTTCTGCCCCTTCTTGGTATTTATTTGGCTTTATGTGAGCATTTTCTTATTGAGTTTGAATTCATTCACTTGAATATTCTATTGGCTTAATGAATTTGGTTACTGTTTGAAATAAAATGTCCATTCAATAAATTGTGAAAGTATTCTCTAACAGTGATTTGAGGAATGTGAAGCCTTGCGAAATGTGGTTTGACCACAGTTCTCCCTGAAAACACTTAACAAATATTCAGACAATGCACTTCTAAAGCCATCTTATTGTCTAAACTACTGCTTGACATGAGGACGGCAGAGTCCAGACGTGGTCATGTATTAGAATTAAGCCAACAATGCCGACTTAGCATCGCTACTGACAATATAAAGGTAGATATAAAAGAGGAGAATTCAAATTCATGATGCCTCAATCAAAACTGACACTTTAAACAGAAAAACAACCCAGCTGACAAGCCTTAATCTACCGAGCCCCTAAAGTGGCAATATAAATAAATCTAGTATGTTGTGCATGCTATAAACTATCTGGTGCTTTCTCTTAAGCTGATAATAGTTATAGTTACGCACTTTATCAGCTGCAGAATAACTGGCGGCTGGAGGCAGTGGGACATGTGGAGGACGGCTGACATCTGCCGCTCCGCTGCCAAAATGCTATCGATGAGGCTGCCGGAGGTTAATTGATTAACTGGATAGACCTCGCAGGTCTATGAAGACAAATTTAGTTTTATTAACAATTTTTAGGAGGGTTACTGAGGTAAGAATATAGGAAATAACAGGAAATTGGAAGAAGGCTCGGGGTGTCGGCTGCTGGCGGCCTCACAGGCAAATGGCAGAAGGAGCAGCGGAGCCCATGGATGATCCTCCTGGTGTTTTGGGTCAGCTTGCACATGCACGTCTGTGTGTCGGATTGGAAGCGAGCGGAGACGATCAGCAGTCAGCGAGCGTAGCGAGCAGGGACCCAGACGCGCGGCCATCGGAGCAAACACTAAGTCAGCAGGCTACTTACAAAACAGCTCGATAATTCTATTCAGGTGCCTCACACATCTTCTCTGCTGGACTGTGTTCCCACTTTACCTGTCTGACGAAAAAATAAAATAGAGGAGAGAAATTTAAAAAAAGAGCGGTATTAGATGGAATGGAAGATTAAGCCGTGAATTTTGTTACTGCTACATCCCCTTTGAGATGGACTCAATTTACTGTGCAGCTGTTTCCTGGACAATAACAAGATTACGATTACATAAGTAATACAGCAGACTGCCCAAGTTATGAACTCTTATTGGCCAAAGGGAATATTAATGTCATGCTCGATGACCGACACCTTGATAGCTGGATGCCATTAAGTAATCTAGCTTTGCCTGGGCCCAGCAGATCTGCTGTGCTTTAGACACAGTGCTAAATCAACAGATTCAGTGTGTGCGCGCGCGTGCGTGTATGCATGCGTGCGTGCATGTGTGTGTTTGTGCTGCATGATTTATTCTGACACTGACAGGGCTGACAGGCAGAGTTACTCACTAACAGCCAGAGGAAACAGAGGTTCACGTGTTAGGCATGCTGGAAATTTAGACTTTTTACACTTGACTGAATGCTGGATAGCAGCAAATTTCACAGAGCTCTAATCTCTGCTCATGCAGGGAGCGGAAAGAACACTGTGACTCCATGCTTGTTGTGTTCTTAGCTGATTTTTGGACTTTTTTACTGTCATCTGGAACATACATGGGTAAAGTTATGATAAAGTGTTTTTTCCAAAAAGTCAGGATACATACAGACAGGAAAAAAACAGTCAAAATCTATTGGAAGCTGAGTCATTCTGACCTTTAGTCCTCTATGTAACCCGACACAGCAAAACTAGGAAAAAAATGTGAGACTGGAGATCAGGCAAGACACGGGGGTCAGTCGCTGGACTGTGGTTTTGGAGACAAATATATACAATAACTTGTATCTTGGCGAGACGGATTCTTGCGTGATCGCGGGAACCAGCCGACTTCCAACATAACCACCGCTACGAGCCAAGCCCCATAAACCCTGCGTCGCGTAATCCAACTCTGTGGCGTCTTTCATTGGTCTCTTGTTGCCTGGTAAAAACCAGCAAACCTCAAACTGCACAACCCCAGTTTGTGATGCTGTAATAGCTGTTCGTGTTACGTCGTATGACATGAATGGCCTGAGTTTCTGAGACGTAAACCGTGTTCGCGTCAACATCACAGGTCATAACGCAATGTCTGACAAGTGCCTGAAGTGCTTTGTGTCGGCTAATGAGGACATGAAACATCGTCCAAAGTCTTGTTTCAGCATAGAACCTTAATTCACCATAGAAAAGATGCTTCTAACAAACTAGAGGCCCATAAATTACATCAAGGACACAACTTACTGAGAAAAAAAAATTACCAAAGCACAAAGTTGCTGCTGTGCAGATGAAGATAATCTGTGGGAATAAGGCAAACCGAGGATTTTCCTGCTGACAGCCTCAGGTGAGGAGGGAGGTGAGCTGTGTGTTTTTCAGCGGGCTGGGGGGGTGAGGTGAGTGTCAGAACGCGTTAGTGCTCAGCCTAGCCGGAAAGAAAACTCGCTGTTTTAGCCCGGGCCGATCGGACCAGGACCACACTGCCACGGATCCCAGGCTGAAGGAAAGAGAACAGTCAAGTTGTTTTTCTGTGTTCAGCCTGAGAAAACGAAAGAAAAAGAAAAGGGGGTTCACAATTGGGATGAAAGAGAAAATATTCATGTTCATGGTTCCTGACAAAGATAAGACAGTGTGCAGAATGTGTGCAGAATTTGAAAAAACTGTTATGTTGTGGAGTCATTCCATTTGTTCTTGTCGGCTCTTGTTGGAGTATTGGATAAATAGAGAGATGCAGGGGGAATCAAGATGATTGGGCTGTGTTTTATCTTAAAGGGTAACGGATGATGAATTAATATCAGGCATTCTTGAAGGATCTTATAAATGGGAATTAGAAAAGGTGGTTAAAGGTGAAACAAATCCCATGGGCCGATAGTTGACGTCGGCATAATGAAACATTCTTAACATCCATCTTGTCTCACACCTGACTAATAAACACCTGACTGACTTTAAGGAAACTTTAAATCTGTAAACTGTAAACTACCTAACATAATATCTGTGCTGCACAGTGTCGGGATGCTATGCAAAATACATTAGTTGCAATTACTAAGCAGCATGGCCACCCACACACTGACAGCACTGTCATAAAACCTAAAATCACTGACACACACGTGTGAGACCCACTGCTCCGAGGTGATAATTAGTATTTTCACCTAATCTGCTCAGTCTTTGTCACAGTTGTCACAGTAGTAACACGCGTGTTTGCGTTTTCTGACCCTTTGTTCAACATTATTTACTGTTCACACTCTGGAGGTTTAATCAAATTTTACAAAGTCAAGTCAGTGCATGTTGGAAACTAGCCAGAAGTCTGAATTAGCATATAACCTCGGGTCCATTTATTATCCTTCAACACTAATATATGGTAGTAATGCAAAGTGTGCCTACTTCAGGAAAAATAACGGCTTAGTATTTTTATTATATAAGCACATTATTAAATCAGATCATATTAAGAGTTTGTGTTACATTAAAATGACTTAACAGAGCTTTGTCATTACAAACATGAGCAGCAGGTGGACTGAACAAACTTTAACTTTCGTTGGGTGTACAAGCAAACTTGGTTCACCTATTGTTAAACAGCTTTGTGCTTTATAGGCACCTTGATGACCCCTGGGCAGGTCATTTAAACTGGACTCACGGACGTTACACTAGTAAAGACGGCGCACACGGAATGTCTGATGTAGAACTGTGGCACAAAGTTTATTGTCTCTTGATAAAAAAAAGTATCAATACATTTGATACCATATTAAATTATGACAGCAAATAACTGGAGGCCACAATGCATTCATTTATACAACCATGTCTGTTACTGTCTGGTCTGTTTTTTTATCTTTTGGGGTTTTTCTTGTTGTCTGTTACCTGTTCTTGTTTGTTTCCATGTGTTTCTTGTCACCTTTTACTTCCTTGGATAATCTCTAATGTGTTTCTCATGTGTCTTTGTCCGACGATTACACAAATCCTGCTTTGTTTCATGTGTTCTACCAAGATTAGATTCCATATAACTTGCTGCTGTTCACTAACAAAAAAAAACAGATCTGAGTCACAGTGGAGCAATGAGGTCAGCTTGGATCAGTTTGCAGTCTGACTGTGATGCTTTTCATGTGTGTTGTCTACGGTAAAGCAAGTCGACTCCAGCTGTCACTGTTGAAAAGGAACAACCTATTAAACTATTCACAGTGCCTAATTTTCCTGACAAATACAGGGCCATGAACCTTTGTCCCGTTCATGACTTGAAACCCCGTATCCAAACTGAAGGTTTTAACGGCCTGTAACATTTGACAGATCATAAAGTGCATGCAAAGACAGGCCGATCCATGTCTTCCCTATTCTCATAGGTGTCTTTTGAGCTCAGGCAGAGACACAAAGCCTTTTATTTTTAGTTGGAGTCGCTCTGAACCCAAACTCCAATAGAGAAGAAACACATTGATTGGATTCTGTACTTGGCCTTTACGACTCATCTCTCAGTAATTGTTTGCCTCATCCGAGAGGCCAAAAAAAAAAACTACCGGCTAACTACAAATCCTTCTTTAAAGGAACTGTGTGACATTTTGTGAAATATGCAGCCTTAGAGTTAGATAAGCAGATCGATATGAGTTCCATCTGAGTGAGTGCAGAGAGAGAGAGAGAGAGATTCAGGGTTTGTGTAGCCTGCTTAGCACAGAGATTGGAAACAGATATAAAAACAAGACAATGTCATTTCAGGAGCGGTTTGATATTGTTATGACTTGACCAATACTGCAGCAGATGAAAAGGCCTCTGGGAAAATTAGATGACAACTCTGCTGCACTGATATATCTGAGACACACACACACACACTGTTGAACTGCGTTTTCATTCATTTAACAGGCTGGAAACGTTTATCAATAATTTTTCTGCGGTGCAATGTTACTTTTGCGAAGGTTAATTTCCATCTGCTGACATGCCGGGTCTTGAACTAACATTAAACCGGTGGTGCCAGACAGTTCAGGTTCAGTAGGAGTCTCGCTCGACCTTTAGAGGTGAGGCCGGGCCGCTCGACTTTACTACTGTCTGAGGGCTGCAGGGTTTATTTGGAGATTAAGTGTGAGGGCCTGGGCTCCGCTGGGCACTGAGTGGTTCTCTCTTCCATCAGAATAATTGTTGGAATGGTTCAAATGGCTCTTTCATCACCCACCAGCTACCTTTTTTTATTAATTTTTTTATTTCCAATGTCACTTTACCTTGCTTCCAGCCGGCACCCCTCACTTATCACAAACCATTTAGCTTTCGCTCCATTTCTCACTCTACGCCTCTCACTCTTTTGGTGTTTGTTCACTGTACTCCCTCTGTTTATCATCCTTTATCTGAGTTTGGCCTTGTAACTTTGTCATCATCAATGCCATTCAACCTTCCTAATTTTCATTTTCATCCTCTGTACCTTTGTCTAATAGATCCCGCGGGGCGACTATAAACATCCTTGGTAATGAAAATGACTCGCCGCTCCATCAGGGAGCACAGTTCAGTGCTTTCATTAGAAAACGCTAAGAACACCTTCAGGTTGGCGGCGGTTCATAATGTTTGTGTTTATCCCCCTGATTGTAGCAAACAATCAAATTAATATTTCTTTTTTTTTTTTTTTTTCAAGCGCCATGGGTCGTTTTCTCCAAATCGGTTAGATAACACATCCATCTAAACCCCATTTCACAAAGTAGCCGTAAAATGTGACAGACGGCCCCGAGCAATGAGACTTAAGGCCAGAAACCCTGATGTAAAATCGTGTAGCTGATGTCTTGGCAATAATCTTTGAGATGCTGAAGGCTGCCGGCAGCGAGAACGCCAGCTATCGCTGTTTCTGGCCGCGGCGCCTTTGTTTCCTGGGGGTTGGGGTGGCATCCTGCCATTGTTGACCACCACATGTTTTCCCACAGCAACTGGTACACAGCGTTGTCTGCCATTGATTAGTGCATATTTTTGCATGTTAAGTAGTGCAAAAACGGCTCTTCCCACTGGCTAGGTGGGTGCTGCTATTTAAAGAAAAGAAAAAAAAGACTGACCTGCACATGACAACCAGCCATCGCTGTGCGTGAGCTTGCATGTACATTAGGGCTGGAGGGGGAGATGCTTTGCTGGAGCACAATGTAGTGAAGCTGCAGGTTGCAAGCAATTAAGTACACCAAGCATGTAGGAAAACCTATGGTGGTGGCAAAAAACATGAAAGGCCAATTCTAGAGTGGCGTTAGGTTTGTTTGTTCTGGGCTACTGTAAAAACATAGAGAGACAAGGATAAAGAATAGTGGGCTTTTGGCTCCCCGGGTTGAAAATGTACTGGGATTTTATCTAAACTTCCTTTTTACTTAAAACAGCTCGATCTGTGCAATCTGTTCCTTTTTTTCAGTAGACACAGGAGGAACTGACATGCATCCTGTATCTGATGGAGGTCCTGCAGGGACAGTGACTCAATTGCCACAATCCTCCTATAGCATCACAGGGAACGTCATAGAGGTGAAATGCGTCTTTCCCGTCCTGCAGGCATAACAACCCTGACACCTGATGTAAATGCAGATGAGCAGGGGAACAGTTTTCGAGCCTGAGATGACTCAGTTCTAGAGCTACTGGAGGCTGGGATGTTATTTCATGTACAGGATGAGCGGTATGAAGTGGATTTAATGGCTCTATATGGAGGAAAATGTGACAGTTTAATGTCACGTCCGGCTTGTTGAGAGAACATATTGTACTTGCAGAATGTATTCTTCCTGACCTACGCGATGGTCAGTAGGAGCAATGCAGGCCAAGACAGCCCTTCGGCAAAAACTATAAAACTGTTATGCGCATGACCGTTAACAAATGAGTCATATGACGGCTTTATTGTCTACCTCCTCTGAGTTTTTCATAATTTATATCAGTAATACCAACATTGTACTCCCCATTTTATCTGAGAACAAAAAATTTCAGATGGAACAGAAACATCTGAAGACCTTTGTGTAGACTCAGTGACAGATAAATACTATAGTATGGCACATTAAAGAAAGGTCATATTATAGTATGTCACTCAAAAAAGGTCATATTAAAGTATTTTGCTCAAAAAAGGTCATACTATATTATTTTGCTCAAAATAGGTCATACTATAGTATGTGGCTCAAAAAAGGTCATATTATATTATTTTGCTCAAAAAAGGTCATACTATAGTATCTGGCTCAAAAAAGGTCATATTATAGTTTTTTGCTCAAAAAAGGTCATACTATAGTATGTGGCTCAAAAAAGGTCATATTATAGTATTTGGCTCAAAAAAGGTCATATTATATTATTTTGCTCAAAAAAGGTCATACTATAGTATGTGGCTCAAAAAAGGTCATATTATAGTTTTTTGCTCAAAAAAGGTCATACTATAGTATGTGGGTCAAAAAAGGTCATACTATTGTATGTGGCTCAAAAAAGGTCATACTATAGTATGTGGCTCAAAAAAGGTCATACTATAGTATGTCGCTCAAAAAAGGTCATATTATATTATTTTGCTCAAAAAAGGTCATACTATAGTATCTGGCTCAAAAAAGGTCATACTATAGTATGTCGCTCAAAAAAGGTCATATTATATTTTTTTGCTCAAAAAAGGTCATACTATACTATGTGGCTCAAAAAGTTCATATTATAGTATGTGGCTCAAAAAAGGTCATACTATAGTATGTGGCTCAAAAAAGGTCATATTATATTATTTTGCTCAAAAAAGGTCATACTATAGTATCTGGCTCAAAAAAGGTCATATTATATTATTTTGCTCAAAAAAGGTCATACTATAGTATCTGGCTCAAAAAAGGTCATACTATTTTATGTCGCTCAAAAAAGGTCATATTATAGCTTTTTGCTCAAAAAAGGTCATACTATAGTATCTGGCTCACAAAAGATCATTCTCAAGTATTTCACTCAAAAAAGGTCACACTATATAAAACATAAGTGTATTTGTAGGAATGAAAATCATCTTCAAAAAGCCAGTGGTTGCAAGTTTGTTTGGAATTAGTAACTAAATAATTACCTTTGCCTAGACTGGCGTGAAGTATATTGTGAAATTTGTTTTCTGTTATTCAGACACTTAGCAGAGCGGAGCAACAATCAACTGTAAACCACCGCAGCTGCAGCTCCGTCTTTTCCAGAAACTGGCATTTATTTATTCCAGAATCTGCCCTTTGTTTATCCAAGTAATTGGCCTTTATTTCCTACATCCACCATACACACTCCAGACATGTATTTGATTTTGATCCAGTCTCTCTCTATCTCTCTTTTTTTTCTTTTGAATAAAACCTGGCAGACCAGTATGGAGATTTGATAGAGCCATATTGTGCAATGAGTGCCCACATAATCTCTCATATCAGTATTAAAATAACATATTGTACAAATATGTGATGGGAATATTTCAATAATATATTATAATGAAGCTAAATATATGAAATATTGCATTTTAAATAATGAAAAGGGCACTAATGTGTATAATTTATCTTAATAATGTTATAACTAATTCAGTTAAATGATTGAGATACAAAAAAGGCTCCAGTGCCATAACCATGTGTGAGTGTGGTTCCTTTAAAGACTTAGATTTTGCTATGTATGTGTTGGCTGAGAGATCAACGCATTCAAACAAAAAGAAAATGTGACATTTGAATAAAAACAAGCAAATAAAAAAGCATATTTAATCACCCACATGCAGAATATGGAAGAGAACTTTGGAAAATAACACAAGAGCAAATGCATGAATGTTTTTAAGTCCTACAGAACAAAAGGAAATACTTAAGGCACAGGAAGGCAACTTTCATTTGTATAGCACAATTCATGCCCAGGGTAATTCAAAGTGCCCTTAATGGAAAATAAAATAAAAGTTAATTTAATCTCTAATGCTCCTGTGACCTTTTGTTGTGACCTGGCAGACTGCTCCAAAAACCTGTTCTACTAGATGAATAGAAATGAGTGGCAATAAAGAGCAAAAAGGTCGCACATCCTCTAATTAAATGAGGAGCATCAGAAAAACAGCTCCCCTCCGTTACACCTACACAGACTATTCCGCTGTATGAAGCGTGTCATGTCGTCCTAATGTTAGGATAACCCAGACTGTGGTTGTAGCAGATGTGACGTCACCTGTTGGTTTGCAGCATTCTCTCATTCAGGCTTATTCCAGCCTGTAAAGGCATTTTCAAGTCCAGCTGAGACAGCACTTTCAGAGTTTCTTCCTTCTGTACCACAGAATATGCAGACGGGACAAAACAATGGTAGGAATTTGACTGACAGGTGGATGTAATGATACTATTAGTTGAACTAGCTCTGGGCAACCTGATGAGTCGTGACATTTTTTTTTTTTAATATCAAAAAAATGTAATTAAATTTTGATATAAAGTAACACTTAGTGTTGCAATTTTTTGGGAGCATGTTCTTCAGATGGATTTGAATCTGCATTATTATCCTTATTTACTCTATATCACAGTGATACCTTATGGGACAAGTTGTCACTATACATTGAGAGTATTTTTACCTTGACGTCTAACTGAATCATTAAGATTATGGCTGCCTGCGAAGTGACTAAAAGTTGAGTGTCTGTGTGTGTGTGTGTTCTCAATGAATCAATTTGGGCCAAAGAATTGGAGGCGTTCACACACCTCTCTCATCGTTAGGGACTCTGACAGTTTGATGCTTTCATGTGTCAACACACCAGGAAATAAATTACCATGCGCCTTCCCTAAAGCTCTCCGCAGAGCCAGAACACTGAGTCATTTAAGCTTAAAAACTTCAAAGGCTGACGGCTGACTTTTTTTTTTCCTTTTCCTTTCCTTTTTTTTTTTTTTTTTTTTTTTTACCGAGTGGCTGCCTCGGTGTTTGCTTTTTATAAACGGAGCCGGTTCTCAGAGGAACAGATGGAAGCCAGGAGTGACCCGACACTATAATGAAATAAGACAGGCGGTTGATTTATCTTCATAGAGAGCAGCGTTGTGCTTCGGCTGACTTAATGCGACGAACAAAACAATCCAGATGTTTACCCGCGACGCTCGCGGGGGGTTTGCTCCGGCCCCGGTGCAGGGCAACGGCATCTGTCTCAGGCTCCGCGGACAGAAATGTACCTGTAAGCTGGAGCTAATCAGCGCTCCGAACACATGGTGTCGTGACTATGAAGAGCGATTTGATCCAAGGGCCGTGGGGGTTGATAAAGCCAATTAGGAGTGAGCAGGGAGAACAGGGGATGTTCGAATCAGCATATTGCAAGGAAAAGCTTTATATAATCCGAGCCAACAAGGAAGGAAGATGTGAATTGCTGTAACTAGTAGGTTCAGTGTGTCTTTAAGCCAGGAGGCCTGAGAACACATTACAGATTACAGTCACACAGACATATTTCAGTCCACTGAAATATGCCGTTGATTCATTTCAGCAAAAATGATTTGCTTGGACGGCACAGTTCCCCTGAGTACAACTACAATGGGCAATGAGGCTTGATATACAGTCTCTCCTGCCCAGTCCAGTGAATCATTCTTCCTCTTGTCTGTTCCTCCCTGCAAACCTTTGTATGAGGACACAGGAAATGAGAGGGGAGTGTGTTGGAGCTTGCGTGCTGCATTAAAATGTTATATGTCCGTGGTATTCATTTTCAGGCAAGGACAAGATGATGGAACAACAGTCAAATTGGTTCATAATTACTGACCTGTACTAACATATGATACTTTAAGAATTATTCTCCACTGCACACAGTGGTAGAAGTCTGTCTGTAGTGGAAGCAAATAAAATCTGGTGTTAACTTTGAAGGGCAGAAAAGGTCAAATGAAGGCTGGCTGATCATATTTCTGAGTTCTAATATTGCTTACATGATATATTTGTGGATATCAGGTACCAAAAATCATCTCGTTACTGTGGAGCTCTGTGACGTTGTAAATTCATTGAATGCAAACAGGTTGTTTTGAGGCAAAGTTTCTGACTCCAGGTGGTGCACATTTCTCCATGGACTTTCTCTGTAATCACAAAAGCTATGAACGTGGCTTGTCCATAATATGGTAGTTTTTAAGTACCGCAAAGCTATTATTAGTAAAACACTTCCTGCAGATGAACCTACCAGGAATTATAGGGTTTGTGCAGCTTGTGGGCTTTTAATGTGAACCATCAGTGTAGGAGGTATTGAACTATAAAACCTCAGTGTGAACATTGCATGTGTTTTTTGTTTTTTCAATGCAGCTTGTGCATACATCATTTGGTTTTTTTTTTCATCTTTTCTTTAGTCGATGACCTGGAAAACATGTGGTCGCCAGGCGAGGTTTGAAGGGCACTCACAGACTACGCCGATTACACCCGGTTTTGTGCATCACTTTAGAAACATCTGAACATTATTATTCAAGAAAACGTTTAAAAAATCAACTGCAAAACCCATATAAAGGCAGCAAAGGAATGGGTTCTTCATGTGACATTCTCTGTGGGCTTGATGGAAAAGTGTATAGAAGGTGTTTGGCTAAATACAATATTAGCTTTCACTATCAATTCGCAACCAATATAGCAACAAATAAAGCTGCTTGACATTGATCCATTGGTTTTGACATAAAAATTTATACCGGTAATAAACCTTGGAATTGAATAATCCATCAGAGTTGGCTCATACATGACAATACACACAGCTATGATATTCAGCAAAATACATTACTCAAGTCTGTACAAGCTCAATTTACCAATGTAGTGAGATGAACAGAAACTAGTCTCTGCCCAGAAGGAAGGATATAATGTTTAATTTTTCAAAAATGCAAAAGTGTGTTTCGCACCACCCAAAAAAACACACACTACCTGGGATCTATCATCAACACTTGTACCATCTGTAATGCACAAAGTATTCTCACCCCTGCAGCTAAAAATAGAACGTTTGAAATATTTATAAATCAAGCTCATGAGTCACTACAAACAGGCTCTTATGACTCATGCCTAAAAAATCAGCCCATCTGTCATTTTATTTTTTCGACTTTAAAAACAATACCTGCTGCTACCTGAGCTGTCAGGTGGGAGGTAATGAGAAAACGCACACACACACACACACACACACATACCCACATGAGAATAGCAAATATAGACATGATACAGTTGATGCCATTGGGATGTGGTGACAAATGGAAATCAAATGCTTCTTTTAAGCTGCTTCAGCTTGGAATTAACTAATAACTTCTCAAAACTATAGCAGCAATGTTGCAGACAGTCACTAAACACGCGGCTGATTTATTGCACCTGTAACGCTTTTGTTTAATTTCCCAGAGGGCTATGAATAGTAATTGCTTTACACTTATTCATGTCACGAGGGAAACTCATAATAAGGCTAAATACAATTGCTCTTTTTTTTTGAAATGCAAGTTCTTTAAAATTACATTTTGGGTCACCAACTCTTACCTCAAATTCATACAATAATTAACTGGCAGCAGCTTCATTTTCACTTAAATTGACAAATTAAAATAACAGATGATGTTGCCTACTTATAGACTTCTGTGCCCCTCTTGGGATTAATGGAGGTTCTGAAAAACAATGTAGAATAACAAAAAATATTCTTTTATGTTCCATCAGTGCAACATACAGGATCAAGCAAAAAAAAAGCTGTTCAGTAGATTATCACATTTCACCATGTAGGTATCGTATCCGTTCACTCCAATGATCAAGTTAAAAAGAAGAAAATGATGGAGAGGGAAGGGTATTAATCATAACAGGCAGCAGGGGCGTTTGCATGAAGAAAAGTCAATCATGTCAAGCTGTGCGGTGCAATGTGTGTGAAAAAGCTCCCCCCCTCTGAATGAATTCCACTGTGCTCGCTGCATTGTGTTGATAATGAAGGTTGAAATCGTAGCAGGACGGAGAACTACAGCGGGCCCATCACTAAGGACATCCTTTTTACACAGCACCTGTTTTCTCTTGGCTCCTCATCCATCACTGGTGTGTCTGTGCCATTGGACCTGAAAAAAAAAAGATAGATAAGAAACCCTAGTTAAACGAAACTGGAGAAATAACGGCACTTACTTCACATTTCAGTTTAACAATAAGAAATAGAACATGTTGGACTAGAGCTATTTTTTTTTTCAAATAAGTCAGACAATGGCAATTTTATCATTTCAACCTTGAAATTTGAAGGACTTACTCCACAGGGGTTACTCTCATTTATCAAGGAGTGCTAAAGAAATGTGAAAACACTGATAAAGTAATAAAGCACAGATCTTGTCCCAAACTCAACCACAAACCTTATCATGAAAAGGCAATCCAAGTTCACATAAAGGTCGACTCCATGAGATCATAAAAAAAAAAAAAAAACTATAAATAGAACCAACTACAATAAATATAGGTGTTAAAGGAAGAGGCCAAAAACAAGTCATGTGAAAAACGATGTACTGGTAGATGCAATTTAATGTACTTACATTGTTTGCTTGAAGATATCATATGGTGTGATATATGCAAGGAATGTGAATGATGTAGAATGATGGGTGCAACTTAATGCTGCTGGGGTGATTACTGCAGTATTTGTGCACAATCTGCAAAACCAGGTACCAATTTCTGCTAGAATTTTTGTAAGAAAGTGTTACTTTGTGTGTAGGATATCAACCTTAGATGATTTGGTTTAAATTTGTACTACTGTGTTTTATAAATCAGTACTTTTACACTGCTGAGAACATTGAGAACAAAAGCTCCAAGGCCAGAACCTGCTGGGCTGATGAACCCCTGTGGGAGAGCTACAGACTCCGTGAGGCCACCATTGTGGTCTGCTGGAAGCCCGCATCGCATCCTGCGGCCGAACCCTGACCTTCATGCAGCCCGCGTGCGCTGCACTGCGCCCCCACGCCTGCACAGCGTCGGTGATGTAGTAGACCTGGCAAAGGCAACCGTCTGCTGGGAAATTAGAAAAGTGTACTTTGCCCCGGAGCGGCACATTAACATTTTCATTACCTGCTCGTGCCATCTGGAGACACTGAGGATAAAGGAGGCACTTTATGCGATTGCAGGTATACAACGGACAGGTAAAACACATGTAAATTAATCTGCAGGCTAACATGTGCTTGGATTAATCTAATCCTTGTCTTCAGGCCTCCTCCCCTCCAGTGTTATCGGCACCATAATCTGCACCCACACACCCACCCTGGCCTTGTCTGGACATGTGAACTAGACATCTTCCCACAGCCTAAATGTTTAGGTATGTAGATTAGTAATAATACTACCTGGAAGCAATGCTCACATCTGCGATAGTAAATCAAAGCCGTTTTGAAGTTGAAACTAATTTAGTTGTAAATCCTGCAGTAAGAAGTGTCACTTGAGTACAAGGTATTGTTTATTTGATGAATTGCACACGAAAAAACTAATCAGGTATTTCCTTTTCTATCCAAATATGTCATAGCACTAACATGTGGCGGCAGAGTGTCTAAAAGATTTGATATTGTACTATTTTAGAACATGAGAGAAAGAATGTTCAAATACCTCTGACCTGGGTTGTATATTATGAGTGACACGTCTGCATCACATGTTCTTAGTCATGAGTCATTTTAAATAGATGCTCTGCCAAGCGAGGTGTCCACATCGTTGACTGTCACTCTTTGCTGCCTGAGGACCGGCCAAGGAAACTGCACGATATCCAACATGGAAGCAAAATGGATTTTTTTCTGTGATTCTAGGATGTTTCGGGCATCTACTCTGTCACGGAAGCTCGCACAGGGCAAGAGAATGTTGTTACTCCCAGCAGGAGTTAAATAAACTTGAAGTGACCTACTGCAGATTTGGGAAATTGGAGAATGTGCAGATGTACTTTTAAGGAATTCAAAGTGCTAATCATACATTTCCTGGAACACCATATTGTTCAAATTAATATGAGTCTAAATACATGTGTGGAGGAGATCATTAATGTACATGATCCATAATAATAATGTCATGTATATTTACCAGAGTCTTTTATTCAGGGGGCTTACATCATCACACCAGACCAAACAAAAACCAGGGCATGTATAGAAATGACTTATGGGCAATGGGAAAACAAGTTTTCAGTGCCTAAAATGCCGGAAGAGTTCTCCTGACCGGGCCTGTGACATTGGGGTTGCATGTGCAGCATTGCACAATATTGCCACGCTACAGTGGAAGGGACGGCCTGCAGTGGTGCTGCAGGAGCAGTGGAGGACAACCAGCCAGCTCTGCAGGAAGCCATGGACACATGGAAACGGTAGAAAAACTTAACCGCACAAATCCACACAATTAGTTCTATATATATATATCTCCTTGACAAGGATAATGGGTTGCTATTTTTTGCAATTGTTATGCTTTAAGGCAGAGTAAAAATAGTAACTTCCTTAATGGAAGTTGCCTTATCCGTAGAGTTCTGGACAGCTGCGAGAACAAACATTTTTCAGAAAATAAAAAAGACTGGTTGTGATTATTAATATTTTCTTTTAATTTTAGATCCCACAGTTTTTTTTCAACCTCCCAAGACACTCAGCTATTTAACAGTGAAGTTGAAGTTAATTCGTCCTGTAAAGAACGGAATTCTCTTAGTGCTTTAATCATGTTTTTTTTGTTGTTGTTTTTCCCCTGCCAGATGGCTGCCTCAGTTTACAAAGATTTCACTGTAAATTTACATCAACGATGTGCATGTTCTGAATCTCAGATTCAGCTCACACATGTCCCTGAATTGCAGAGTGGGTGAAAGTGCAAATTAGAGACTCTGCACACCGAGTCTCAGATCTGTGGCTTACATGGAGCAGCAGCTAAAGGAAAAAGAACGTCGGGGCGGTTGTTTGAATTTCAATACGAGACAAAGCTTGTCCGGCGACTACAGGCTCATTACGGCTCATAATATCAGCGATGTGGCAGAACGAATCACCTCCTGAAACATTTGCTCTTCTTTGATCTTTACCGGTTGTGAAGCTTGAAAAAGTTTATATATAATACACATTATAGTCTATTTGACTTGTGTTGTGATGAAATATGCATACAGGCTGATGAAATAAGCCGAGGGTAATTAAGAAAATTCTTTCTGTTGCCACCGCATCATTTTCCTCCTGACTTCCATCTATCATCATACACCATGTAGTGGACAGTTGTGAAGCCCTGAAGATGTATTCACGCCATATTTGAAACGAACGATTAGAGCGCGAACTCAGCACCAACGCGGGGCGGGCCGGGCTTTTGAAAAGCGCTGTGGTTCATGTGCACAGGCTCACGCTAACATGCATGTCATGCCAATTTCATCCATAATTCAGAGGGCGTTGTTGTGCGAACCATGAAGTTTCCTTCCACTGGTGCCCTGTCAGGCTCTGCTTACATCCTGAGATCTGCAGAGCCCGAGTCTGCTCTGCCGCTGATAAAAATACATAGCACAAACGCTGCGTTATCAAAGCGGGGATGCAAAGCTGACAATCTGTTCCACTGCACTGCCAATGGGCAGAGAGGAAATAAAACACCAGGCGGGCAGACACACACACACACACACACACACACACTGAGGGCACTTCAGCCATGCCACCCTCGCAAAGATTTAAAAAGGCATGTGATAATTAAATGAAATCAGCGAGTTGAGGATTACTCTGCAGTGTGTGTGTGTGTGTGTGTGTGTGTGTGTGTGACACTGTATCTTCTCTCCCAGCTGCAGCTTCACATTGCAGCAAACATGCTGGTTTTTCTGCTGTTTGCGGAATGTGAGTGGAGGGATTTTCTGGACATGCGGGTGAAAAAGAAATGCACATGCGTAAACGCATAAATGGACGTTCCTTCTAAAGTTTCTCCCGTTTCCTTTACTTTGGGAGTGTTTTTGCAAATGTGGCATCACCCGCTGGGCGGACAGGTGCCGACGGGTGCCGGGTTGCCAGGAATGGGAGAAGTTTCATGCCTTCTTCCTAGGCTGAGAGACAGAGAACAAGAGAGAGACGGAAACAAATCTAAGCTGCCAGCATGTGTGCATCATTTTAACAAATGATCACCACATTACCTCCAGTCAACAATTCAGCTGGCAGCAGCGCATCCTGGGCGGAGGCCAGCTGCGCAGATTGGAGTTTTAACTCCGCAATTATATCTGAGAGCGAGAGAGCTGCTTCTGGATGCAGATGTGATCGCAATAGTTCAGCTGAAACCTCAGTGGGCACGGACTGAAAGAGAAAAGAAAAACACAGTTTTCGTAGCGCAATTATAGTTAATTGGTAGATTCTGAATGCAAAAGATGAGAAATGATCCTAATAAATCCTTATAATTGTGGTAACCCCCTTCCTCCACGCATCGCCACTATAACTGAAAGAAATACACAGATTGGATCGTCACGCACCGCGGAGTCTTTTGATGTCCCGTTTCGGAATTTTACTCCAACCCCACACACTCTGGCCTGAAAATGAACTTTCCGACAGCATTTCCAAATGAAATGACAAAGTGCGTAGCTTGCAACTGCGCTGCTTCCTAACAAAGAGCGAGCGAGCAAACTCCAACTCAGGGAGCGTGAAAAATGTCTCCAGCTACGAGTGGAGATGTTGTGGAGCTGAAGTGTGTGTGTGTGTGTGTGTGTACAGGACCGGAATGTTACGTGAGTGAAATAATGAGTGTCATGTCTTATAGGTCGCCCTATACTGACATCTCAATGACATTTAAACAAGCTTTTAAAACTTTTTTTTTTTAAATAAACCTGTGTCTCTGTTAAATTTTGGTTTATTTTCACTGACTTATCTCTGTCCTTGGCAGCCTATGACACACTGCTCCTTTAACGTTGAAGATTAAAACCTGCTGGCACACACAGAAACAAGAAAAAAACATCCTATAACTCTTTGAAACTCTCCGGCTGTCTGTTGCTGTAGTTATCAGCTGGTAAAACTTTGCTTCAAAATGATAAAAGTAGCATATGTGCACTTTCCTGGATTTTATTTGAAGTCTCAACATCCCTAGTGTAATCTAGTCTTTTTTGCAATGTAAGTACAATAAGCCGACTCCGTGTAGTTTTACAGTGTTCTCAAGTTCATTGCTGGAGAACTGGAGGTTTAGTTCCACATTAAATAAAGGTCAGAAAGTCACCACCTCATCACAGGAAAGAGGTGAAGCGCCAAGAAGGCCTGGGGGTGAGATGACTGCTCTACATCTGTTTCTTTCAGCACTAATTAACTCAACTAAAAACAACTGAATACATTGTTTGCTGTTTTCTTGCTTATTGTTAGTCACCACACGTCTTTTTCCTGAATTTTTATATGACAGTCATGAGTCAAATTCAATGTGAGAATAAAACTGAAATATATTATACGTAAATATCTTGTGTCTGGGATCATGCTGGGATGCAGTAAAGCAGCTTTCCCACCAACAGTCATTGGTGCAAACCAATCCATGTATCATTCATTCTTTCCATTTTCGCTTGGCAATGAGAAATCCAAAAATGAAAAGGTGACTGGTTATTCTGTCTATTTATCATTATAACACACAAAAAAAACATTTTTTTCATAATCCAATTTTAGACCTAAATTGAAAATATGAAATGGAAAAAATGTGGCACATGGCTGATTTTGATTTTAATATTTAAGTGGGTGAGTTTACTTGACCTGGAAATGTAATAAAGTCATTGTCCGTGTTAGTATGAATTGGTCGAAGAAAATAAACAAAATGACTTTTCCCCACTCTGGTTCCTGTAGTAGATCATATTTGCAATGCCATGACTGTAACAAATATTGTATATGTTTAGACTTTTTTATCATTTTGTTAATCGCAATGCTTTAATTACTACAAATATGAATTTTTCAGAAAACATCTGGTATAGTATCAGGATCCATTTAATCACAAGCAAGTTCAGCACATGTCACAGCATCATTATACTTTTGCATATGATACATAATCCTATAAATATTTTATCACCAAAACATCACTTGTATTAGTTGGGTATGGGTCCAAATTAACTACTGGAGATGCATCATGGGAGTTGAATATGTTTGAATATAAACATTGATGAAACATCAATCCACCCCCTACGTTGACATGTGGTGTATTCCATGAAATCATAAGAGTGATGATCATGGAGGAACAACTGACCCTCACAGACGTGTTGAGGAAATGGGGCAGGAGGAAATAACTGGCTACATTTTTGTTAATATTATGCACCAAGTTCATGTCTCTTAAAACATTTAATTGTTTCCTATCTCCTCACATGGTTTCCATGCATCTCTCCTAATGCATTAAAGATCGGAGGTGGGTTATGTGAACTTTGTTGGAAATTTTTTTCCTCATTTATTGAAAGGGCTGAAGCTTTTTTTTTTGTAGATGCTGTAAATGCTTCAGCTACATTTCGATGAAGCTGAAAGTAAAGAAGAAACTTTCACACTCAACTTTCTTATCCTCTAAAGAGCAGATCTCCATGACATTTTTTTTCCAGCATATTAATGCTGCCCAGAGATAACGCCTTTTGCTTTTATGGCCCTAATGAATTGTCCTCTAGTGGAAGCAGAACATTAGCAGCTCAGCAGCAGCGGCCTCTCAGCTCTCTCTATCAATGTCACGCACGATGCGTTCAGGGACAGTACTGAGTGTGGGTACTGGGCAGTAGTCAGAGCTTCAGAGTTGCACAAATGCCACAAACTACTATTATTTCGCAATATTAGTAATACTAATAACTATTATTACTTATAGTTAGCGTCATTTTCAGTGTTGCTATGCTTCTCTCTCCTTCTCTCTCTCTCTCCCAACCCAACCAGTTAAGGCAGATGGTCGCCCCCCTGGTGCCAGCTTCTGTTTGAGGTTTCTTCCTGTTTAAGGAGATGTTTCCTTGGTGTCACCGCCAAGTTCCTGCTCCTGGGGTTATATTGGGGTCTCTGTAAATTATGGTCTAGACCTGCTCTTTATTATAAGATAATCTTTATTCTTATCCTAACTTAACACATTAGGCTCTGTGTGCTGGATTATGGTGGAATACTGGCTACTGCAGATCAGAGGATGTGGCGATTCAGCCGCCTGACATCGCCAGTTTTACATCAGACACCTCAACAAATGTAGTCTCCAGCTTCCTCGGGAAATCCAATTGTTTTCTGGAGGTGCAGAATGGCGTGATGTAAAGACACATCACTATAAATCTGCAGGCAGAAGCGGTTACAGGGCACGTGAGGGAGCGGAGTGGAGCATTCCATCACGGAGATGTCTGTTATCGCCGCTCGTTCACAGACAGCCGCTCCAGGCTGCTCTGTTCAATATTGCTCAACACACTCGGCTGAAATCCCTCATCAAAAAAGTACGAAAAAAAAAAAATCTGCTTTGCGTTTTATTTAGGGCTGCACAATATGAGGAAATGCTGCGACATGTGTGTTACAGCACATTTTTGGATGGGTCAGACCACAAGTCCCAAAAATAAATGTAACCAAGTAACCAACTTATTTACGAAATTGTCTCATATGTAGACACTACAATTTACCAATGTTTCCTAAATGCTTCATGCATGTTCTCACGCATGCTGCAAAACAAGTGGTGTTTTTCCTGCTCTCAATAAAGTTAATGCACCCTGTTGTCTCTATACAACTCCTTCCCAGCTCCACACTCTCATCCAAATCTGTTTACTGGAGAGACACAACTGGCTAAAATGTCCATGAAGGTTCTCAGTCAGGTCATCTTTATCTTGTGGAGTTGTTGAGAAAACTGGACTGCTTAGTTTGATAGTTTTAAAGCTCAGCTTAGTTTTAAAGTAAGAAGTCCAGTTGCTTTTCTAAACAACTCTACAAAAAATGGCTAAAATACTGCCTGAGATTAAGCATGAGCACATGATTCCACAAACCAACGGATGACATCCAGAGAAAATTGGAGTGGGATGGAGCAGGCGATAAGGCCGGCGCTCCAGCTTTTTTTTTTCTTAAAAAATCCATCCAAAAAAACATAATAACTAAAAATAAAATTCCACACTGTCATCGTGTTGCTTGCGTTGGTCTTGTGGAACAAGCCCCTCTTGAGCCTGTTTTAGTTAACAGCATTCCCACCGTCCACTCATAATGTAACCCTTGTCCTCCTCTTTGTTTTTTTCACCAGGCATCATTCTTTTCTCAGCCAGGAAAACTCTGCTTGGCAGACTCTACCCAATTTATCTCAACCAGTGAACCGGTTCATCATATCCAGCCCTGCCTGCCGAACAGCCCCCCATCTGACAAATGGGGTAAAAGTAAAAAGTTGACGATGACCAGAATCCTCACAGAGTTAACGGTATAAATCCCCATATATGTTCAACCCTCTATATGTTGACGAAGCCCTGTTCCAGAAACCGCAGTGTACAGCCTGTTGGCAGTCGTACAGGCTGAAACATATTATGACACATACTGTATCCTGTCATGCCCTGCAGTTGCTATTTTCAGCGCTACCCTACAGTGTATATTTTTTTTAAGCCTGGGGAGTTGCTCCGTCCTTCAGTCTGCATTAGGAGGCAAGAAAATGCTTAATGCAAGATCGACTTCATCGCGTGAACGACAAGAGTCAGAGGCTCTCTGTATCATCTCACCTTGGGGTTCAATGTTATTTCAATGTTGTCGCGTCCTGCGAAGTGAGGGCCTGAAGACGACAGCAGAGGCCGGCGCAGCTTCGCGCGTAGGGCTCATGGCTAATGAGACACGAGAGACAAAAGGGTCACGGTGGGCTCCATTTGTTTCCGGACGAACGCTGCGACAGTCATCGCCAGGAGCGGATCACCTCTACCACCACCACCACGCAGCCAGGAGAACGGGTTGGCTGCGCTCAGCCAAGCGGCGCCCGGCGACGCAAGAAAAATGTTTTTCTGTGCAGCTCATTCCACTTAGAGGCTGCAGGAAAACGATTCTGCTCGTCAAAGCTCTGTTTCGCCTCATAAAAAGATATTAAAACGTCCTATACGGCTTTATCAGATATTTATTTTGGACGCCCTCTCATCAAAAGCTCTAAATATTGTTTACGACAGGGTTGTCAAACTCAATTTCATCCTGGGCCACATCAGCATTATAGTTTCCCTCATTGTGCAGATTATATAATTGCATCTACTTGTAATCATATTATGTAATTGCCTCTCCATTCATAATGGTGACTGGATAATTATACCAATTAGTACTTTAAAAAAAATTGAATTTAAATAATATGTCAATGTAGAAATGAATGTTTTTCTTATGATTTCAGCATCTTATAACTAAAAATGCTGCAGATTGTAACCTATAGCTTTTTTGTTGTTTTGCTGAATATTAAACATACTGCTGTGAAGGGACAAGAACTAATGACAAAAGGGAAATAAGGACAAAATTTATAATAAACAAAATCATGATTTTTTTAAAAAGAAAAAAAAAATAATTGTTCAAATATCAAGGGGAGCGTTGTCCCCATGGAAGCCACCAGCAGGCTTGATGTTGGCAGCGTTGACCTGGGTCATCAGGTGAAGGCAGTAGGGGTGACTAGGACAGGACTGAGCCAGCGTGGTCATCCAGACACAAACAGCGTAGCTGGGGGGGGATGTGATGTGTCAGTCCTGATCACAGCCACGCACACAGCACAGCAGCAGCAGCCAGCGGGGGAGGAGAGGACGCATGGGAGGAAGGAGGACGAGTGGCCAAGGACACAGGGTCAGAGAGCAGGAGAGGAGGGGGAGACAGAGGATTCACAGGAGGGGAGAAATGACTTGAGCCACCAGCTCAGTATGGGATGAACTTTAGAACAGAGACATTTTTCTAGTAACATTGCTGCAGGACATATACGCAACATCCATAATAGCAGTACAACGTGACTTTCCAGATCAATCATAGTTTCAAACTATATTATCACATGGCAAATAATTCATCTGTAGGTGTTGTAGAGTCATAGAAAACCAACACACCCAACATTCATGACACACTTTCTTCTGAGTCTGTGTATGGTAATTAAAAAAAAAATTAATTGAAAGAGGCGTGTTAAAAAATAGCAGCGTAAAGTTCAATTAGTGAGATAATTCATTCTGGGTGAATCAGGTAGATGAAGCAAGTTACTTGTTTGCATTCATTTCTCTATGAAAAACTTAGAGGCATAGAAGAACAACATATAAAGAAGGGCAGAAAATAATCAGCTGTTCAACTAAAATAATGTCCAATTCAATAAAATGGAAAGCAAAACCAGAGAGATGTGGAAGAAAATGAAAGACTACCATTCAAATGGATGGACGAATAACCAGAAGACTCAACCAATGATCAGCTCCAGGATGCTCAAAGACAGTCTGAAGTTAACTGTGAGTAGTGTGACTATACGGTTTGCCAAACTGGCCTAAAGAGAAATGGAGAAACAGTTTTAACATAGTTTAAGATCACTCTGCTGTAAACATCATGATATGTAGAGGTTTCTCTCACTATGGTGTTGGGCCTATTTATCAAATACAAGTAAGCATGAATCAGGTTGTCTGTATCAAATATATGAAAAGGTCGTGTTGCCTTATGCTGAAGAGGAAATGCCTTATGAATTGTGTGTTTCAACTTGCAAAGGACCGCAATCACACGAGTAAACCAGCAGCACCTTGGTTCAAGATGAACCAAATGATTTAAATTAAATGAATTAGTCCCTATGAAAACTTGTGGGGTATGGTATGATCATAGGTGCCAGATGTTGGTCGACTCCATGCAGCACAGATGTGAAGCAGTTCTCACAAACCGCGGTTATACAACAAAATATTAGTTTAGTGATTCACAGGATTCACTTTATGCAGTAAATATAAGAGTTTGTAAAAAAAATGCAGACACTGCTATTTCCTTTAACAGTGTAATATTTATTTTCTTCATTTTCTGAAAATTTTAAAAACAGGCACATTTTTCCTTCAGGCTTTTATTCAGCATATAAAAATGCTGCGTTCCCAATGCAACAAACTAAAAAAAAACTTTTAGCTTTACTTACATTTTTAAACATACTGCTATTAAAATTTTTTCTTTTATTTAAAAAAAATAGGCAGAATGCTAGAACAGGCCTCCAAAAATCCAGATTAATGATTAATGACAGGGTTCCAAATCTACAGGTTAGACGGACAAACAGGGTCAGGTTTTCAAAAATCCAAAAGGCGGGTTTTCATAGCTCCAAGGAGGTGGCAAAATAGGCAAAAACAGACACAGAAAAATCACTCCTACGGTAAATTGACTGTCCAGTGGGTGCCCACATTCCAAAGCCTCGGAACCTAACATATTGTTTTGAACACAACTGTAGGTGAAAGAGACTTTGGAGACATTATTCACGAGAGAAATTACCTCATTTGTCAGTTTAAACACTGAATAGAACCTGTTGTTTACATAATGAGGACGAGTCGTACTCCTGTGATTTATTAATTTTTGTCATTCAGGAGCAAAACAGTGTGAAATTTATGGAGGAGGTGGATAAGTGGACGTGTTGGACACAGACGCGTTGGACCACCGGCTGTTTCCTGTTCAGGCATTTCGCAATCTGTCATTTACCTTTTTGTGCCTTTTCACCCTGCTGCATAGAGGACACACTGATGGCACTGGACGTAAATCATGGGGTGTGGAATGTGTGTGTGTGTATGAATGCTTTGCTGCATAAAAAATGCTCTATGAATCCTTCTTTTTTTAACCTATGATATACTGTATCGTAACTTTTGCGAGGCAATGACAGAGAATGTCATTAAAGGATGAGGCTAGTAGCAGCGATTTTCTGCATTTTTATTTTTTATTGGAAACAAATCTTATGTGACACCCGACAACGAACCCAGCTTTTACTTTTGCTGCTTAAAGGTCCTTTCAAACCACTAGTTTGATTATTTTGATCTGCACCAGGAAATTGAATTTTTACTGTATAGTATATAAACTCCAGTATGATCAACTTTCACATCTGCAAATAAAAAAGCTCCTTCAAAGCTGTAATGTCTTATTTATTACATTTACTGTATTTTCAAAGTAATTCATTACATTATGTGAGGGTCTAAGGACAGGGGATGTTGTGTTGCTTTCATACAAACTGTAAAACCCATTGGGGCAAATCTGGGATTTGTGATTCTGTGCTATACAGATAAACTGAATTGAATTGCTGTGAGAAGGTGATCACCCCTCCCCTTCTCACCAGCTTATTAGGACGGACGCCATGTTCATCGGGGGAACTGAATAGCAGCGGAAGAGTTCCCTGGAGAACGTGTTTGCGCACGACACACCGGGAACGCGACATGTGGGATTGTCATTTTTGGTCCGACCTGCTGCGAGGTGGATCAGAGTGTAAAGCAATGCATTACAGTGATTGATTACCTTTGTAGCGTGTTAATATTCCATGATGCATCTGGACTAGTTCGTTTGTACCGTGTTTGTGTTCTCACCAGAGAGATGACACTAAACTTCATCATCTGGTGCCGAGTTAAGCCGACCGAAACCGGCTCTTTTTAGAGGTCTCAGTCGACTTGATTTAATGCACCCGAGTGTGACTGATGCTTTCAGTCCAAGGAAAATGAACCAAACTACGCGCCTGTGGTTTTGAATGGACCGTCTGGTGCGCACCAACTGCTGCTGGCGTGAGAGCAGCCTTAATATCCCACAGCACTGGCTGCAATGTGGAGGGTTTCCAGTTTGATTTATGTGCATCCTTTGTCGAGGTTGCATTTGAAGAAAAAAAGCATTAAAAAAAAACAACAAACAAAGCTTGACTGACTAATCTTGAATTCCAGGAGAGGGACCTGGCAGCCGCCCCTCGAAATAATACAATCAAATTCAGAAGAGCCCCAGAAAATCAAATCATCTCGGTGGAGGCATCAGACGTTTTTACCGAGCGATTTGCTCGGACGACAGCATATTGGCTACGGACAGGAAGGGATTTAATAAGGAGTCCGGCCCCTTCAAACCCGGCGGAGGTGGTGGGAGAGAGAGAGAGGGGAGGATAATGTCCAGACTGTCACCATGACGGGAAAAAGACACCGCAACATCACAGGAGAGCTCCTTCAGCGACAGGCCGCGTGAGGCAGAGGTGTCGCAGGTCCTTCCTGCCTGCAGCTGTCAGGCCGGATCATCAGTCTGCTCCCTGCAGACCACACACACACCACACACACACACACGCACACACAAATACGCCAAAACTAACTCCGACCGACAAGTGGACAATCTAAATGTTGTGTGCAATATCAATACCTGGCGTGCAACACCCATAAATCACTTGCTTTTTACAGTCTCCTCTTGTTTATAGTGTTTGTCTTCATATTTACCGTTTTTTATGATGCAACATGCAACCGTAACACTGCAATTTCCCTCATTGTCAGGCTAATAAAGGGATTTTTCATCCGCGGTGGACTCTCCGCCTTGGGCTCCTCTGGCTGTCCAACGGCATTCGGATGAATTCCTGGGCACGCTGCCTGGGGCCTTTCTGAAATATACAGATACAGGAAGGTTTGCCAGATACACACAAAAAAACATATTCCCGGTCCATTTCTATTCATTAAATAACCATTACGTTCCATTTGCCGTTTGCCGGCTTGCAGTTGCTTTGCTTTTGCTCCTGATAACAGTGATTATGTTGAAGATTGTGAAGATTTTTAAAAAACACAGTTTGAGACTTTATATGTTCAGTTGTTGATGATCTGTGATATTTGTTGGATTCCACCTGCGACAGCTCGAGCAAACCTGCGAAGAAGACGTTGGGCGAACAAGGAATCACATCACGCCGCGCCGCCCGCGGCCCAAAGTAATGGAGGAGGAGTCGGTTTCGATCCCTGAGGTGTGAGATTTATTGAGTCAACAAAAGGTTAAGTTGTTTATGCAGCCTATAGCAACGGGGAAGAAATGTCAAGACGGTTGCGGAAATCCTGGCGAAGAAGATCAGCAAACAACTGAGCAGAGACATGGGAACTGAAACGTGGGCAATTTTACCCCCCTGAACAGGAAGATAGAAGGTCTAACAAGTTAAAGTAAGAGGATTGAAGCCAAGAATTAATCTGCTACCACTGACATCACGTCGATGTGAGTCCAAGATGGAAATTAATGGAAAAAACATAAGGGGAAAGGTCACTACACAGCATACCCTGGTATGATAGGTGGTGCTATACCTATTCATTCTGGTAACTTCTCACCATCAATTGATTAGTAAAAGAGCACAACAAACAGGCCGTGTCTTTCATGGTGTACTCAGTAATAAATGCACAAATATGATGTCCAATGCCTTCTTGAGCTCTCCATTGTTTGTTTGCTGTAGCTGGCAACAATGACACCAGCATCTCGTGCATTGTCCAGCATCAGCGTACTACGAGAAGATTGGATTCCAAACCCATTATACAGGCATGGTAATTCAACTATGAGATGTCAGAATAGGACAGTAATTATATTTTTGTGCATCGTGTGAACATTTTGAAAGCATCTCCTCTGGTAAGAGGACAAAGACGACTGTGATGATGTTCCCAAAAGAACATGGAACCTATGACTGTTGCTGTCAGAGACCGTTGTCATCGGCGCCAAAGAGAAATGTCAACTGTTTGCTTCTCTGCATATATGTTGAATGTCAACATTTGGCATTTGAAACGGTTTGCAGAAATATAAACTGGGCTGTGGTATAACTAAGGTGACCAGATGTCACCACCACAGCATTTTAATCCCTTGTCCCACAGTTTGATTGGCTCTAGTTTTTAAAAAATCGTTTTTCTATAATATGGCTTTTATCTAATGCTGCAAAAAAACCTGGGGCTGCATTGACTGAGAATTCTCTTTTGGCACACACACACACACACACACACACACACACACACACACACATCTCTCCCAGGTGCAGCGTAAAACTATCAACAGTGAAATTAAAGAGTATGAAAGTAAAGTGCTTGGGGGACTTTAGGAAAATTTGACTCATTGGACAAATCCAAATGAGGAAATGCAATATAATCTAAACATCAAAATGCTATGGGGGAAACTAGTTCCTGCACATCAATATTTCATCTTTCTCCTGTCTTCTGTTTCCTTTTAGCAGTTGAACATAAGAAGCTAAATGACTACAGGGCGCAAACTGGGAAATCCACAAGACATTAAACCTCACTGCAGCCTATATCATGTTTTCCTGCAATTTAGCTCTGCTGATGTGGAAGCTGCTTTACCCCCCAGCAAAGCTTTTAAGTCAACCAAAGAAAAGTGCATATGAAACCATTTGGTGTAAACCACCCAATCTCTTAAGAGCTGCAGCTTCTCCATGATTCATCATGCTGGCGTGTTATTGTGAACGGGGACATGTGGATCTGGCTGCAGAGCTGGGTACGAGAGCTTGTTTTAGTCTGAAAAACATGCAGCACTTCCTGCAGGTGGTTTGGATGACGACGCTTTGCACACACAGCAATCATGCAAAACTCAAAACACATCAAATAGATGTGAAAAAAAAACACTACAGGAGAAAAATGCTGCAATCGCTGAAATGGAGCAAAAGAATACGGAGCAGAATACTTACAAACCCATAAAACAAAGGCTAAAGAAAAATGCTGCAAATATCAGAAAACACAGAACAACAGCAAACGCTGCAAATTCACAATTTTTTCTTAACATTTGCTCCTTTTTTCCTTTCTCACCATCTCCCCAGCCTGTACTCAGTCTGCACTCAGCTAGTCGTCTCTGACCACTTAACATTAAGTGTACAATATGAGAATAAAAACTGTGGTTAAATTAAATCGAAATGATCCAACATTAGCTACGTGATGCTTTTCTATAAAATTGTAAAAGATGATGGTGAAGTGTTTAAAAAATACATAATGGAAAATGTTCCTCTCCTCTTTGCAGAATTTTTCTTCTGCAGTTTTTTTTTATTGCATATGTATTTGTGTATTTATGTATTTGTGTGTTTTTGTCTTCGCACCATGTGTTTGCAGCATTTCCTTCTGTTGACCACTACACTTCTCCCTACCCTACCGACATTTTGCACTAGATTTCGAGCGATAGCGCACCGAGACCAACCTCCCCAACAAGGTCGCAGACCGCCTGTCCGCTCGGCTTTTTTAGGAGCGAGATTGCTGTTTTCATACCTGCTGAAGCGAGCCGCATCAACGCACAGGAGGTCGGTTCAATCGAAGCAAACATGGCAGGTGTGAAAACACCTCTAGGAATCCAGAAACCACCTGGGATGTGTCCCTGGTCCTCGGCTCTCTGAGGTCGTCGACCTCAGCATCGCTTTCAGTTCATTTTTCAGCAGGCGATCAAACGCCTGAATAATTCTGCTCAGGTATCACTTATTTACTTTGTTCCTCTCGCAATAATGCTGCTTACAGCTACTTTTACCTCATATTATTTCATCTTGCTTTTGCTATCGTATGTTATTTCATCATCCTTGTCCAATATCAAGGATTGATCAGACTCATGCGAGTTACATAGAGCACATGCAATAGTTTGTAGACCGTTTACTTTCCTGTCAATGTCTGCCTTGTTTTGCGTTTAATTTGCAGTTGTGATGCCCAAGACAAATTTCCTTTAAGACCAATAAAGCTTAGCTCATCCTGTTCTAAACAACTATACCTCAGGGATGCGGCTTGTTATACAGTGTCCATTATGATTCAGATTAACAAAACATATATGTTTGCTTAAACTGTCCAAATCAAGGTGACATGTGCATATAATATATGTTTTTTTACATTTATATATTTCACGTCTATTTAACCACATTAGATGTAGAATCTCTTGTTCAAAAGCAATCTGGCTAATTTTACAGTACAATTTGTAATGAAGCTATGAAGCAGGATCAGGTCCATTGTTTTTAGATGACCTTGCAGGGAGCAGCAGAACAACACATTTACTCACTCACCTATTCATACACAATCAGTGGTTTCAAATAATAGAAATATTAACAGCAATTCAGAACTATTGCACAATATTGGCTGGCAAATGTGCAGACATCTTACATTATTGAAAACAGTCTACTTAATATTTGTTCTAGAACTTCTAGAATGGAATACTAATATAAAAGGGAACCTGTTCTGCTTATTTCCAGCCATTTGTTTTATTGTTGGAGTCCATTAGAGCAGCTTTGCATAATTCACTTCTAATTTATAGCATACCAGCCTTTTATCCAGCCCCTCAGGTCAGCTTTTGTTTGAACACGCACACACACACGCACACACACCTCCACACGAGTCCGCAGGAAGGGGCTGCTGTCGCCCTCCGCTCCGCTCTGCACAGCAAACAGACAAACTGGCAGCGCTGGTCACAATGTTTTTACTCAACCTCACAAACCCTGCGCTGTTATTGGCCGGGGGCGACAGGCAAACACACACACACACACACACACACACAGACACGCTGCCCACTGCCCACCAAAGAGTGATGGCCATGAATGTCCAGACCCATCAAAACAAGAAGAAAATGAGAGAAGGCAAAGGCAGAGTCTCTGCACATATAACACACAATACACACGTATACAGGCTCAAAAGTGATGACTGAAAGCAATGCATGTGTATGCATATGTTGATCTTGCTTACAGCATTATACCAAAAAAGTCAGTTTGGTACAGTTGAATTCAGAGACATTTGAAAAGACCATGAGGACCATAGGCAGAAATGTTGAATACATAGACAACACAAGTGCTGCTCTAGCAATGTGTTTCTTAAATGTAGAACATCCTTAAAGTGGTTTCATCCAGCTGCTGTTTTCCAGTGTCTATCGCAAATCAAACTAATATGTAAGTCATGTATCACACCACTTGTTCAACATGTGTCCAAAATCTGCATCTTTTTTTTTTTAACAGTCTGCGGTTTAAGATCAGACCTAATGATCATTAACAAGATAAAATCTAAGTTATTGTTGAGTCAGTGATTAGAGGGAGGGAGGAGCGAGGTGGGGTGTCCCCCAGTTTTTCCCTCATTGACTCATGATCTTATTTCCCTTAAATGTGAATATACTAATATTACTTTTAATAACTTTGATTAGAACATCTGAACATGCTGAGGGCTCAAACCTGCAAGGCAATTAGCAAAAGATTGTTAGGGAGTGGGAGAAGCACACAGGGCCAGATTATTATATTAGTCTGGTTGTATATGTTTTTTAATGTTCCCTGCAGAAAATATTTGCTGAAAATGTACTTATCGCCTCACCCCTTCCATCAATGAAATGGGATTTTCATCCCTGGTAAAGGCTGAAATAAAAGTAAGTCCAGTAAGAAACTGGCAGAATTCATGGCAGAGCAGCGGTAACTGTTGAAGAGAGGAAGTTAGGAATGAGTAATCTTTATATGATCATCATGGATCTGATTTCATGGCTGGTTGGAGTCACATATGGTGCACCAGCTGACTAATAAATAACAAGCATTTCCCTGCTGAATATCGAATTTGGACCCGATCTACAGATTTGGCAAATGAACACCAATGAGAGCTGTCACTTGTTCACACTTCTGTGAGCATGTAAGACAAATGCGCACCTGGGAGAGAGAGAGAGAGAGAGAGAGAGAGAAAAAAAAAGAGATCTGCAACAATGCAATCTCGTAATTTCTCACTTGTCTTGCAGGAGCAGCTGCTCAGCCAGATGAAGGTAAATGCGCGGGAGGAAATAAAGCAAATGAGAAAAGCACTTGTGCTCATGCGCCCGGGCGAGATGTAATAATTTCTGTGCGATAAAAGTGATCTGCTGTCAGGTAGAGTCAACAGGTCTAATTTAGTGGGAGTGCTTTAGTTCCAACACACTCGATCAATCCAATCTGCAATATTGAGTTTCCCACTGAGGTTCCCAGCTTTATTATTGACTGAGACTTATTATTATGCTTGCGGCAAAGCCTTAAAATTGGCTCATTGCATGATGAACTGTGCAGTTACATTAAGCATGTTAAAAATATTTAGCCCTGTGTCTTCTAGGTTTATATATGTTTAATAGTTTAAATTAAGCAATGCATGCATTTTAGGCATATTTTTTTCCAATCCTTCCAATCAAGGTTACAAATTATTATTTATAAAATACGTTGGCTATTTCACATCAGAAAACAGTTCTGACCTCTGATATGACCTATGTTCTGCAGAAAATCAGAGTAGGCTACATCAGGAATTAATGGGATAAATAGAATCAATACAAGTTACTTAAAAGACTTGTGAAAGCATAATCCATTCAGACCAAATCAACGCAATGACACACCTAAATATTGCATCATTCGGACATAAGCGTGATTTTCTGGAGGAATAAACACACATGCCACCAGACACACTGGGTTCTGCTCTGATCCGGAGCAGCAGGAATTTATTTTTTGAGCTTTTGAGATGACAAACATTGAAATTGCTTTCGCTATCTCGACTTTGGCTTCTCAACCAATCGGTGGCAGAGTGATGCCAGCTGCTATCATTGATAAAAAGTAAGTTACAAAGTGGATATCTGCGTATAAAGAATGATGTAGCTGCCTTGTTCGTGTCTTCAGATGTTATTGTGAGGCTCGATGGAGCACTTCAGTGTTTTGCATGCAAAACAAGCAAAAAAAAAGAAAGAAAAAGAAAAGACGTCTGCTAGTTAATTTGGAGACGGATCTGACAAAGCATAAATTCTGACTTTTCAGAAATCAGCATTGTGACGTAGTTGTTTTGGCATAGTTTTCATTTGTTTATTGCAACTAAATCACATCAAAATCTAAGTTTATTGTGGATTCATAGCACTCGAAGGGCAGTAATTATCGGGGAAGTGCAGTAAATCAGTTATACAACACAGTTTAACACAGCAAAGCGACCAGAGAAGAGTTGATTATGCATCTCTGTGTTTAGAAACATGCATTTACAGTATCTACTTGGAGGAGCGACACGGACAAGAAGAAGCGATCCCGTCATCCGTCATCCGTAGGTTTAACTTGCATCAATAACACGGAGCAGGATATTATTAAGGTCTGAATAGATTTGCACAAGAGAAGAATTGGCTGTTTTTTTATAAAATCATTCATCATGATAAAACTCCATATTAAAAAAAAACACTCAAAGTGCTACTAAAACAAAAAGTAGAAACTGACAAGAGAGAAACAAGTTCATGGCTAGTTTGTACTGCACTTCCGTGGTTTTTTGATGTCATGCAGCAGCTCCCTCCACCTGAAGAGGTTCATGCACCTGCCTCCACCTTCACATCCACGTTTTCTCAGTCTTTCCAGTAAAAATGGCTCATGAATATTTATAAGACGAGAACAAAAACTAACTGTGCTCTCTCCAGACATGCATGAGAGAGAACAGTTAAATGTTATTAGAAGTTTTATTCTTTAATTAGCATCTTTAGTTTGCAATTTTGCAAACATATTGGAGGATTAAAACCTTATAAAAGCCAGAAAAGTGCAGGTATGTGACCATAAAGACTACATTTATATAGTCATCAAGCAACATCTCTTTTGTTGTATTGGATTTTTTTGGATGATCATAAACCCAGGTGTTTCTTCGCATCCTGCCGAGCTAAAACAATACCAGACGGTGAGAGGAGAAAGATAAACTCATTGGTAACTGAACCACACACCTGCACGAGTCAACCATAACTTTTACAACAAAATGTGTTCATGGGCGCAGCAGCTTAAACTCCAGTGAGTTTAATTACAGCGAAGGTCTGTGGAGTTGAATTGTTCCTGCGCAGCGCAGTGAAACAGTGGGATATAAAGTGGAGGACTTTAACTCGGGATTGAGGGGTGAGGCTGTTCCCAGGCTTCACTCTGATGTAAACACGCTCAAGTTGATCGAATGTGCCAGTAAAACAGAGAACAACACGGGAGGCTTGAAACCTCCTGCGCAGCTGCACGGAGACTGTTGCACCGACAGGAGATTAACCACCATCTAATCCTCCCTGCACCTTAATATATGCAAAGAATAAAGTAATGAGGTGGCCTGTGTGCTCCTTGACACTGATGCATTTTTTTTCCAATGGTAAAGCTGCAAGTTCAAATATAGTTTACATTGTACCAATAATATAAGGAGACACACTTGAATAAATGTCATATATGATATACAGGAACTAACTTTGACCCTGATTTTAACCAAGCAGCAACCTCACTGGCCTCTCCTTGAATGTTCACTTTAACACATAAGTTCCCACAATGCCACTGGTGTAACAGGAAGTTTGGTTCCCCCAGACTCTTCCTTATGAGGTTTTATATCTGAACATAACTCATTAAGTCCCAAAGTGACATACACTAATCATTCTAATATGGAATGTGTTTACCACTAATTCCCAATGTTACCTATATGTCAAAGTACAGATCTTGTGGTCCATGGTATAACCCACATAATTTTCCTTTAAGGATAATGGGTCTGGGTTCTAATGGGTTAAGACTGGCTCTAATCCCCATGAACTCCCATGTTAAAATTCTCAGCTTTACAGCAGAAATAAATATGTTTACAGCATTGAACTGTTTTTGTGTGCAGGCATTTTAATTATACAACTAATTAAAACACGGTGAAGGCCTAACATTGTGCGTTGAGGGCGTGGCTGCTGTGAGACAGGTGGTTATCCGCTAGGCGGCCTGCTCCTACGAGTGACTTTCACGGAGCGCTGTGCGTGTAGCCGATGGAATCTGGTTTCCCCCCTGTGTATGTCATGTTACATTCTTTCCTCTCCACCCACTTCCCCTGGGCTGGCCACACCTGCCCATCAGGGATTTATGCTAATGTCTCCCTGCTTCCTTTTGGTATGTAGCATTCTAAGGGGACGTTGTAGTTGATCAAATAGACGGACAAGGCGATTTGCGATTTTTTTTGGAGTCACCAAACTTTCATAGTTCAGAATATGTTTTAAAAAGCCGCTTCTACATTTACTTTGCTGTTACGATTACTACCATTGTATTCGCTGGCCAGGCAGACAGCGTTGAGGCCTCGGCGGCCTGGGGGCAGGCGGGGCTCCCCCCGCGCAGACAGACTGGGAGGTAGGTTCGCTGTGTTTACATACCAGCCTGTCAGCCAGCTAAACAGCACCAGATTCCCACCCTGGACCCTTAAACATCACATAAACAAGGCCACAATTGAAACCACATGGGCACCATCATTTAGCATACCTCATGCCGAGGCACCATGTTCCACGTTAGAACAGCCTTGGAAAAAACTGTTACCAGACACCCGACGGCCATGCCGTACATTTACACAACTTAATTTGTATGGTTCTTGTGTAATAACGCGGAATATCGAGGAGGAGGAGAAGTTAAGGGAGACACAATATTCAATGCAATGTTATATTTGCTGATTATCACTTTGTTGGGTGATTGCTTTTGTCGTGTAATCGCAGCTGTGGCTCCTACGGATTCATTTGCTGCAGCAGTACAACGGTGACTCTGCATTTACACATGCCACAATAACACAAAAGGTCTCTTTTGCACCATGCTTCTGCAAAGCATGTCCTTCTCCCTGCTGTACACACACACACACACACACACACACACACACACACACACACACACAGCTAACACACAGAGGCTCCTGCTGGTCTGTGGGCCAACCTGCAAAAATATGCATTAATCAACCACTCAACTGTGCCACAGACTGCCATCTATGTTTAGCAACAGACTTTTTGTGGCATGGAATAAGTGGTTGGGATTCCTGCCTTTTTTTTTTGTGGATTTTTTTTTCCACCCATCCCTGCTCAGAATCTTACAGCGATGATGGATGACCCCCCTCCTCACGAAAGCATAAAAAGTAAGACAGATCTGAAGGAATTTCTTGTGAACACTTCAGACCTCAGAGATTTCCCACTCCGGCAGTGACAGATGAAAAATGCTGGTCGACCGCATCTGTAGGATGCTGCGAAAAACTGTCAGTTTGCTATGGGACCAATTCAATAGACCAGTGGTTCCTAAACCTTCTCTGCAGGGCCCCCAACTTGTAGATAAAAATAAATTAAAGACACTCGCTCTCACATGCACACACACACTCACACAACTACACATAAAAACACTCTTAGACACACCCTTCACTTGAAAGAATTACACTTTTAATTCTGTGTTTTCAGTGATTGAATTTGTGATTGAGTTTTTTTGCTGCAGCATTGGTATGCTGCTACAGGTTGAGTTCACCAGGGACCCCATGAGATACTCTGAGCTTCTCCTCTCTCTTCCTCTTCATCTGTGAACACTCATGACCCACTGATGTGCTTTTCGAATCTGTTTTTGTTCCCAGGATTCCTGCCCTGTGTCTTTTATCATCCACAGACCACGCAGCTGCGTAGATGCTTGCAAGGATCCTTCCTGTTGGAGTTGATGTGATCTGGGTCTGACCTCACCTCATCCTCCACATGCACCTTATATTTCTGTAAATCTATGATTTATGATTTTGGTCTTTACAAATTGACTTGATCGATCTCAATTTAATTAGCTACAGAGCCACCAAGATGCTCTAAAAATGTATATGCATAATTTTCATTCAACTCAACTTTCAAAGACTAATAACATCAATAATATGCTTATATATTTTACAAAATTGATCAGGAGATTTTTAATTACTAAAAGCATGAATTATAGCCTACATGAATCAATGGTTTATTTGTATAGCTCAGAAATCATAAGTCACACATTGGCCTCGGGGGGATTTATAGTCTGTACAGCAACACGTCACCTGTCCCCAGACTCTCAAATTAAAATTAAAAACAAAATGGAAGAAACCTCATGAATGCAGATCAGAGATCTCTCTAGAATATGCAGACTAGCAATAGATGTTTTGTGCATGAAATAGAACGTGAACAGGAAAACAACAACTCTATTGTCATAGATTCAATAATATAAAACAAAAACTACAGCTGTGCTTCATGTAGACTAGTTAATAACTCGGTGAACGGGTTCTCTCACTTGTATCTAAAGTCTTCTACATTTCTTCACGCACCAATTTCCTTGAGTAATTCATGACAGTTCGGCAACACGTCAAAAGACACAATAGTGCAGAAATTTTCAATATTAATGTGTCACCAAGACAAATCCCCCCCAGCATATTTCAAATCAAACGGTTTCATCAGGACAAATTTTGGACAATTTTTACAATTATCAACAGTAAGCTGCAATAATTGGGGATGTGAAATTCCACCACAATCATATCAAGGAAATGCTACAGAGTCAAATAAAACACTGATGAAGACTGATGGATGAATCCATGTATATGGACATGGACTTTTTTGGTTCAGGCCATATCATTTTTTAGATTTTTATGATAAACAGTTTTTTTTTTACATTTTGATAATTTTTAATGAACTTAAACCAGAAGTTCCTCGGAGCAGCAAACACTGATTTAGTGTTTTCACCTTAAATCACCTTGTCCGTTTACTTTGCAGAGGAGGAGAGGACATTTGCAGACAATCCACACTGTGTCCAGTGAATATTTTAAAGAGAAAGTAAAAAGACGTGATTTTTTTTTACATGAAACTGCTATTTGTTTTGGAGACAGAGACCTCTAAAGATAATTCAGCCCTTTAACAATAAACCAGAGAGGCAGTCATGGAGACAGCTCCTGTTATCTTTAGGGACATAAAAGTACATTTTTTGTGTCTAAAAACAGTACAAATTTAAAACTGGAAGGGGGGGAAAGTGGCGCTGTGGGTAGAGAGGCCGCAGTCCTCATCACAGTCAGTCCTGGCAGGACAAAGCATGGGGCGGCCATTTCCTGCAGTAAAATATATACATAAAATCTGTAGTGCTGTGACTTATTACAAAATGCATCTTCCTATTTATTTATTTTTATTTTCATATATAAAAATGGTTGAATTCGTTTTTTGTTGTGTTTTTACAATTGTGACCTGGCCAACTCAACATCTGGACCACTTTGCTCAGTGTTTCATATAAAGTGCTGCGTGGCGTTCTTCAAGTAAGAGGATACACCAAGCCACAGCTCAACACAGGAATTGATTGGAAATCTCAGAAGGCATGTTTTTTTTCAACAAGTAGTGATAAGTTGCTGAATGATTTGCAGTCTAGACAGTAAATTCTTCTGCTGTATCTGAGTCCATTTGTATTTGTCTAAGAAGATCTGGTTCTGCCTGCATGTCCAATAACATGCAGAGCTTTGTCATCCACGTCCGGCTGCGAGGGACGAGTATTAATGTGTGTCTGGATGCTGGGGGGAATGAGTGAAATCATGAAAGAGCAAATATAAAGATGTATTACATACACATGCATGCATGCAGTCACAGCTGTTGAAGTGTGTGCATATGCAATGTTGAAGTATGGCATTTATAATGAGGGAAAAGAAGTAGATTTATGGAGTTCAACTTGGCATTTAACTACTACTTAGTTTTGGCGAGACCATGTCAGACATACGTTATTGTTCCAAGCAAAGTATTTTTATATAAGTCTCCATACCATACACATCTGGAGGGAATCTCTGAGCAATGTTTGTGTGTTGCCATAGAACTGCTATTTCTATAGTTGATTTTATTTGCATTTAAAGCCTGACATCTACCACAAGAAATTTATAAATATCAGATTGTTAAAGGCACTACAGTATGTGTAACTTACAGAGAGATCAGCAAAGTAGTGACTTTGAGTGAACACATTGTATTATAACTCCAACAAACACCCTGTAAGCTGCAGATATTGTTTCTTTCACATTTATATGACTCCAAAATATCAGAGCAATCTCATCACAGCCTGTCTGGTACCAGGGTTCCATTCTCAGAAACACAAACATAGAGTGACAAAACATAAGGTAGCTCAGTGTGTTATGAAGTGATGGTTTAATAACTTTACAAAAGTTTTGAGTTTTGAGCAAATAACTTGCTTGGTTAAGCAACTTAATTAGCAAATGACTGCCTAACAATTGTGTTGTGAGGCAGCAGTTGCTGTTAATTAAGTTATTTGGCCAAAAAAACTTCCAATATTCATCTGAAACTTCAGTAAACTTCCAGCCATTGTTGCTTTCTCCTTCCATAACCTCCTGCTTACACATCTAATAAACTTCAGGGGGGACATGACATTTTATATTATGTTGAACTAAATTCATTGAGGATATTGAGGCTATTGAGGTAACAGCAGCAGGCTGGGTTACAAGTAATCTCGACATAAACCATGTTTTTCCTCCCTGGTAGGACACTGTGGATCAGGCGGATCCAGACACAAAGTAAACTGTCACAGATTTGGAGGATGATGCAAGTGGGTATCAACACGAGTGAGATGTTACCCATGACTTGTAAGAGCTTCCAAAAAGGATACTGACATCTTATTCTGTGTTACTGAAACTCCCTCTGCTGCATAACATGATGTTGGTTTCAGCCTGATGAACATGCACAAGGTTCAATCACTCACATAATTGATGCTCCGAAATGTTTCGATCCATTTGTTTGATCAGTAAAATGTTCAAAATTTGAACAAACTTGTCTTGGAGGTGTCTCTCACGGTGTAAACAATTCATATGACGGATCTGGCTTGAGAGCCTCATTCAATAAAGAGCTGTGTTAGAAATTTTAGAAGAGAAACGTGTCAGGCTATTTAAAGGCTCCCTCTCAATCACTCCCTCAGCTGGTATTTGTGGTGAATATTCAATACAACTGTCACAGATGATTGAAAGTAGGGATCCATCACAGAAAGGTGGTAAATTACTGTATTGATCTGTATTGACTGTGAGGCTGTGAGTAGAGCGAGCAGACCTCTGTGATCTGGACGGTCTCTGTGGTGATGATTGGGACACTCAGCAGCATTCCCTCTGTCCACCGGCTGGAGGAGAGACACCACAGGAGTTTGATTAATTCTTTATTGGACATTTAAAGACATTTTAATCCCACTTTGAACTACAGCTAGGTGCTGAAACTCAGAGGTTTATCAGCAGCAGAGACCGATGAGGAAGGAGGTGTCAAAAGGTGTAATAGTGAAGGAACCGAAACATCCACCACACAAATAAAACCACAAAAGCTGCAGCGGTGATGACCTAAGAAACATCTGGAAACAGGTCCAAGACCATGACTGGTGCACAACCAGCAAGACAGAATGATCTGGTGAGGACGTGATGTGAAGACCAGCGCTGTGTCTGAAACCTTCCAACTTCCTACCTATGTAGTAGACAAACACCTTAATAAGCTTTCAACAAATATGCAAACAGTACGCAGATGGTTTTCCACATCTGGTCATATTTTGCCGTGTGTAAGTGCTATGCCACACTATGCTGTCCTAGAAGTCACCAGGAGGTCAGCTTTTCCTGGCACTGGAGTACGTCTGAATTGTGCATTCTACTGACTAACTTCTAGCACAGAAGCTACTACTGTTTTAGATGCAGTCCAGATATATGTGGTTAGCTTCCAAATCATGTCTTCCCTCAGATTAGTTTAAAAAAAGTAGCATAAATGCACACTTCGTCCATGTTGTATCTGCAGATTTTTTCTGCATTGCAAATCTTTAAAGGTCATTTTCTCACAATGATTTTTTTTCTCAAACTCTGAACCAGAAACCTTCACTGCAGCAGAACTTGCACATGCCAACTTTTCCAGTGTTATTCCTAACTATATTCTGAAGGTTTCTACAAAAGGGTTTGTTCATAAAGTGTTCATTGTTTGAAATATGGAACACCAACAAGTGGATCCATAACCTTGCGCCTCCATGCCTCTCCGGCCTCCTACAGGTTGTCGCTCCATCCCGTTCCCGCAGATCTTCCTCCTCCCTCCACCTCTCTGTGCCCTCTGCCCACCTCAGCACTGCAGGGAGCTTCCACCCCCCCAAATCAAATCTTCTGCACTCCCTTTAACTGCTCACATGGTTACGCTTCATATTGTTTGTATGAAGTGTATTTATAGTGATTTTATCTGCTTTTACCTGCTGGTGACCTTGGGTGTCCTGGAAGGTAGTTTAGATAACATTTATTATAATAATTATCATAACATGTTATGTCTAAATACATGGTGAAAATGTTTGTGTTTTTTTTTGTATTTTTTTATATTATATTTTACATATGTTTTTTTTATATTTTCAGATTTTTGTAGTTATCAAAAAGGTCCAAGATTATCTATACAAAATCCTTTGCTTACTATATCAACAAAATGAACCAAGATTCTAAAGCTCGATTTATCCAGGGTTCAAGATTCTGTTCTGGAAATATATGCAAATCCGTGTGTATTTAGTGAGATAATGTCTATTTTGCATATTTAAACATTCAATTTCATAAAACTTGTAAAACAAAAAACAAACATCCTAATGTGCAAAATCAGCTTAAGAAGTTTCATGGTGATGTAGATTATTTTATTAGCTTTTTTCTTTTTTTACCTTATTTATCTGTAGTGTCCTACCTTACTGAGGATACTGAGGATAAATGAGTCTCATTGCCGTTGTGGGAATAGGGAAGGCATTCTCTGGCAGTGAAAATGCTTGTGAGTGCAAACCATTTTGGCAGCGAAAAGTTTCTAAATGCCAACAGGAAGGAAGAAATCCTGGAAAAATTGCCAGGTCTGACCTGTCAAAACCATCTGCACTGCTCTATATTGTACCAACTGTCACTTATTTTGCTGTGATACCCTTTTGAAGGTTATTCTGCTCTGCACAAAATGTGATGGCATTGAAGTATTATTATTTATCCTGCACAAATGTATCAGTGCAGAGAGAATTAGGGAATTTTGAACTTGTGGCTGGTGATGCAATGGAGACTATTTCTATTTTTCCTCTTATGTCATCATAATTCAGAGCATTCTGCAATACTATAGAAATTGTGCCCCTGGCTCTCAGTGAAAAAAGTGCTGTTCTGGCTGGATTCTTGATAAAAGGTATCTGTTGTGACCAAATCTCTGTAATATGCCATATATATAATAATATATAACATATATAATACTGTATAGACACTCATATAAAACTAAATTGCATTTGTTCTACCAATAAATTATGAAATCTAATTTCTGCAACTGTCAAAATGCAAATCCCTTATAGTCAAACAACAATCAACATAAATGTGCAGTATAGCCTTAACATGAGTCTTCTACCACAAGAGAAACATCATCTACTGTATATTGAGGTTCCATTCAGGATGGGACCATTTTTGTCTCTCTTGACAATCTCCTTTGCTCAGCGTGACTGAAAAAAATACAGAACCTGGTTCAGTCAAATACACCAGGTGGCAACCAGCCTTCAGCTTTCAGGAGCAGCATTTAAAGATTTAAAGATCCAGTCGATACCCTTTGACACAAAGATATTTTGAATTCTTACATTGTCCAGTGCTTGCACAGCCTCTCTAAACTCATGCTCAGTGCCCACGAAGTTAGTCTCATTATCAGAACGAATAGTTCTGACCTATACTCTTCTGGCCATAAACCTGCACAGAGCATTAATCCAGGAATCTGTGTTCAAAGAACTGGTCATCTCTAGGTGTGCTGTTCGCACTGCTAGACACGTTAAAACAACGCCATACATTTGAGTCTCTCCCTTTCCTCTCTGTTACACATTGGGACAGGATCTTTCTGAATTGCTGCGTGATACCTCAGTATCCAGTATTTCTGCCTTACTCTTGACAGGATGTAGTTCCTATCACTCTGTCCAAGTTTCCCATGACCAGATCTGAGAATAAGGGGGCTGATGTTGAGATGTTCGGCTACAATAGCGGGATGATTGACTCCTCTTGCATGGATGATCTATGCAACCTGCCACTTACTCTCCTGTATGAATGGTGACCCAATAGAGAGGTACTTCTTCTTATTCTTCTTCTTTGCTGTAGCATGGCAAACTCCTTAGGGAAACTTTGGGGTACTCATGTCTTGTCCTGTCATACATGTTTGTTTGTTTCTAGTTTTTAGTTTAGCACTTTACCTTTGTTGTTGTACCGTAGTATAGGATTGTCTCGTCTTGCGCACCTGCACTTTGATGTTGTTGTACATGTGAACGCATAGGATAGTGAGAAACGAAATTTCGATTCCTTTGTATGTCAAGTACATGTGAAGAAATTGACAATAAAATTGACTTTGACTTTGACTTTGACTTCCTTCTTGCTATATTAAATAGTCTCTTCACTTACAGAACAAGCGGATGCATAAAATAAACTTTAGATCCCAGAATAAGGGATGTACCATGACCTTTCACCTGCCTTGTTAATGTCTGCCATTGGAACTTCCTCAACATTGCCTTTCTTCAACATCTCTGTCATGAACCCTGTGTAATTTTTTAATTTAATTTTTTAATTTTTTTTTCCTTTTTTTTTTTTAATTTTTAAAAAACATTTTTGTAACTTTTCTAACTGCTGCTGTAGCACTGTAAATTTCCCCACTGTGGGACAATAAAGGAGCTATCTAATCTATCTAATCTAATCTAATCTAATCCTGATGACCTGATGAAACTCCTTATTTCTAATGAGCTCTCTTTTCAGGTTTCCCACTCCCATTGTTGGGGAAAGTGGCTGACCTCTGTCAAGTTTGACGGACTGGATTATCTATCCTCACTAGACATTTCCAACTTCTCCATCAGTTTAGATTCAGGGAAATCAGACCTCATTTGTTGCTTAGTGATTTCCTCCAATGTTGCCATTGAAATCCTGTTAGTGGTTATCACTGTAGGACCAGCAGGTTCTTTGCCGTTGGATCATTTTCACTGTGAGTTATCTCCAATGGCTCTAATGCATTAGGTATATTTGTCCTTATCAACGATCCTAGGCCTAGATTGATGTTCTCCACTTTGACTGGAATTTCTGTCGTTTGTGCGTTTACTTAATTATAAATGCAAGACAGTGGGATGTCCTAAACTACAAAGGTGAGTCTTTGTTTACAGCCTCTACTCAAATGTCCTCGTGACAGGAATCGAAAGCACCAACTCTTTGACTTATGGAAGTCCAGCTTTTCATTATGTGGCTCCTGCATAACCATCCATCCATCCATTTTCTATCCCGCTTATTCCTTTTCAGGGTCGCAGGGGTCTGCTGGAGCCTATCCCAGCGCATTTATGGCGAGAGGCAGGGATACACCCCAGATGGTCGCCAGCCAATCGTGGGGCACACACACCATTCACACACCATTCACACACACACTCACACCTATGGGCAATTTAGAGTTGCCAATTAACCTGAGCATGTTTTGTATTGTGGGAGGAAGCCGGAGTACCCGGTGAAAACCCACGCAGACACGGGGAGAACATGCAAACTCCACACAGAAAGGTCCCAGACCCAGGCCCAAGGCGGTCTTGAACCTGCGACCTTCTTGCTGTGAGGCGACAGTGCTACCCACTGCTCCACCGTGTCGCCTCCTGCATAACCATTTTACAATTTTCCAAAATGTGTCCCTTTTTAAAAAAAAGGACACAATTTCCTGTGCTTGCTTAGCTGCCACTATCCCTGTACCTCATTGCTTGCTCTTTTTGCTGCTGGACAGGTGTGACATCCATAGCAAAAATGTTCTTTTCTCTTTGACTCTGAAAGTACCCACTTTGTTTATTCTTATCTGGTTCTTATCTTTTGGTATGATGGGCTCTTGATATTGCCAAACAATGGATGAGAAGCAATTTTGGCCTGCTTATACAACAAACTAAGCAGGTCTCTGAACACTGCTCTCCTCTCAGTTTTTTCTTGAATCAAATGAGCGACTCCTCTCCATCTTTCTCTGAATTTGGAAGGAAGCTTTGAGATATTTTTAGGATTGTCCATCGCTGTTGTATTCCATGCTCTCTAATGTATTGCAACAGCCAGTGGGGAAAACAGCAAATTCTGCAAGAGCTTCTCCATCTTCTGTCTTTATTGAGCGCTACTTCAATTATTTCTCAATATAAGCAGAGGCAATGGTATATTCAATCCTAAAGTGTTTATTCAAATCCTTTTGGCTTCTGTGTAGTCTATTTGAGCATGCATATGATATGCATATTGGTCTTCGACTGGCAAACTGCTTGAGGAGATAGAGCCAGTCTTTACCATTTCCTTTCTTTCCTCAATCACATGGTCAATCGCCTTCATAAAGAATGCAAACTGATGAGGATTGCCATCAAAAACTGTGATATCCATAGATGGGACAGCAGACCCTTTGTGTTGCTTGAGCAGATCTCCAATACCAGCAACTCTGTTTCGTCCTATGCTGTTTTGATCAACTGTAACGTGAGAAAGAGTGCTGACATTTCATCTTGCTATGTGTGGACCTTACTAGTGAAACACCATCTTCTGGCCTAACCTCAACATCCACTCTTTTAGCATCTTCTGCCTTATATTGTTTTTTTTTCATCCACTCAGAGAACGCTAAGTTAGCTAACGCTAATCTGAGAATTTCACAGATATCTTGGGAAAAACTTCAGCATTGCTATCATTCTCCGTTAAAGTATCAGTTACCCACTTTAGCCTGTTGACGTGACCCACTTTAGATTTCCTTGCTGCTATTAGCTGGTTAAGATTCTTTTTCATTGCCTTCACAGTTAGCTTTGATACTCTTTTTGTTATAGTTTCCATATCCATATTTTCCATGTTGATAGCATTGCTAAGAACTCCTACTTGCAATGCAGTCAAATCAGATAGCTAGCTGTTAGCATTAGCTTTTACAACATAGCATGGAGCTAGTTAGCTTGTGAGGAGGGTGATGTTGGCGTATTCTGATGGTGTTTCTTACCAAATACTGATCAGCAGAAACAAGGAATGTCCTCATTTATCTACATTAACGCTTACTTTATATCCATTGTATCTAATTGGAGCCCAAACTGTGCAGATTTAATCCATTTTTTTTCTTTAAAAATAAACTTTCTTTTGCTAATTCCTCGAACTCTTCACACAGGCAGCATGAGCCCCTCAAATCCACCGTGTGTACCTTTATTTTTCTTGTAATCCTGGATTTCTTAACTGGAGAATTTGACTAATGTGAACAAATTTTCTGTGATATGTAAAGTTTTTCATTCGCATTTTCCATGTGTCCGCGTTTTCAAAAATGAGGTAGGAGTAAAATACAGAATTAGCATGTTTTAGGAGCCTACGAACAAAATTTTTAAATCTAAACCTACAGTCAGAAAACGGTGACACCACATCCCTTGCCTTCACATGTGTTCCAACTACCTAGAAACACGTAAACCTAGGAAGAAGTATAATCCAAACAAAAGTTGACGTCTGACAACATGATCACTTCAGATAACATATATAATCCTGTATATACTCTACACCAACAAAATGTCTAAATCTGGAATAAAAAAATAAAAACAACAAAAAAAGACCTAGCCTGATTACAGTCCTTATAGTTCCCTACGTATGCCTAGTGCACCCACTTCAACATGTGTTTCACAACGTAGAATCACATACACCCAGAAGGGACCAATGATCACAGCATGATGACTACAGATAACATATATAGTACCGTATATACATTTACATAAAAACTATATTCTATTTGTTCTATTGTTGGAATATGAGATCAATTGTTACGATTGTCAAAATGTAAATCCATGAATCTCACACAACATTCAACATGTGGATAACATAAATGCACAGTATGGCCTTAACAATAGATCTGATTATTGTGCAGGACCTCATGTCTGGAATGGAAACCGTTTCTCGTTTGTTGTGTCAAGTTGTGGATAGAGGAGGCATAGACAGATGGAAACACTGGGAGGCTGGAGGACTGAAATCCTCTTTGACCTTCAGTGTCATTGTCTGAATGTGCAGGGAGAGGATGGTGGATGTTGTGGGGAAGAGGATGGAGTCGGCGGGGATTTGACATGAAAAAACAGGCCCGAACTTTAAAGGGGAAGCGTGACGAGCAAAGCAGCTGCAGAGATACAAGAGTCACAGAAAAACACATCGCGGCGTCCAGTGAGAGATGGATACACAGAGGAGGGGTGACAAGCGGGTCGGTCCTCTGGATACTAATAATCAGTGTTTAGTTTGATTTCCTGTTGTTTTCGGGCTGGAAAACAAAGCGTGCAGCAGCCAGTCAGAGAGCAAAGGCAGTGGTGAGAGGGTGAGGTGAGGGTTAAAGGGGATGGGGCACAAAGCAAAGATGTAATGAAATTTATTAGAAACCGGCAATCCAACAATCCCACTAGGGCTGTCACGGCTTTGAGAAGAAATGTCCTTAGAGTGTGTGTGTGTGTGTGTGTGTGCGTGTGTATACCCTTATCCTTATTTGTACAATTCATCAGCTCAAGTCAATGACAGCTCTGCCTATAGCGACAGGATTTACACCATCCTCTGTCCAACCTACTAACTGGTTGATTTGAACCCTGTAGGTTACAGCTGAGCACAATCTGGTGAAGTTAAAGAGCTGTTTGTTTTCAGTGGGCCACAGCCAAAGCCTCCAGGTGTCATTCTTTTTATTGCTCACAAGGAAACGTTGGACAGTGTTAACGTGCTAGAGCTTGAGCCAGAAAGCTGCAGATTGGAGTGTCTTTTTTCTTTAGACATGTCGCCAACTACTCTGTATGCAGGTACAACTGTGGATATTCTCCCCTGCACAAGCATACGCCATCTTACCCCTCGGCAAATATGAAACAATCCCTGAGGTGTCTGGTCCATCTGTGGCTGCACTTCTTCATGCTGGAGCCTTTGAATCACCTGCAGAAAGCCGACAGCACCATCAAGTGGAAGAAGTCTGTCATCTGCCTTCAGCTTTATGGACAACATACAGTAGCAATTTATTTATGTTCAGTAATGCACATTTATGTGTGTCTATGTTCCTCCAAGCCTGTATATTTGAAATATTTGAAATGGTTGAAATAAAAAGTTGTGTGGCCGATGTTTGGACTTTTGAAGACCAATGCTGGATTATTAACATATAAAGATGAAAGTTGTGTTTGTGGCTATTACTTTGTATTTTGATGAAGTTTTGTTATAATTTGGGGTACGCTGTCTAATATGAATGCATGTGTTAAAGGGTCAATGTACACTTGTACTGCCAAGTGAGTGGTTGAAAGACTGGACAGGAGCTGTGGCAGTCCATTTACCACCATTTAATATTTAATGAGCATGAAAACACAACTGTGAGGGTTGTAGGATTACACTCGCTGTGGTTTTAAAACCTGTAGTTCACAACCACATGGAAGAGGGAAAAAAGAGAAAGAAACAGTATAAAAAACATTTACAGACAATTTTGAATCACTTCAGCCTTAGTCAGATTTTTTAAAACTTGAACTTTTGATCTGATCTGTATCTGGAATAGTGAATTTGAGCCAATTTCAAGTTATTGAACATTTCAATCATTCATTCAAATTCAGAGGCTGAAACTTCCATGGGTAAGATCTGATATATAAACTACAATTACTACTGTAATACAACATGAACTAGACATACCATACATAGAGACGTGGCCTATACTTTTACAGCATACCATCTTCCTTTTTGTTTTTTCAGGATATCCTGGGTCCTAAAATTAAAGTTAATTTTGATGTGGAATTGTTTCCCTATGTGTTATCAGCCTTGACCCCATATAGTTCTCATTTAACTATGTTAACTGATAATGATGCAGAAATAAAGTGTTGATGAGGAACTTTTATTATATGATTATTATACCACAGTTTTTAAAAATAATATTTGACTACTGTAGGCCAATGATTCTCAAAGTGGGGTTTGTGGATGCCCAAGGGACCTTGAGAGGATTTCAGGGGGTTCTCCAGGTAAAAAAGGAATAGAACCACTGTTCTAGACTGTTAACACTGATACAGAATGAGAGTTTGCACAAGCTGGCTCCACTGTGAGGAAACCGGGACAGATTTAGTGAGTTACTTCATGAGAATGGTTGTATTTGAATATACAATCAATTTTAATACAGTAATAGTCTGACAATGACAGTTTGAGCTTTTACTTTAACCTTCAAGACATGAAGGACTTACTCCTCAGAGTCCTGGGTGTTACAATTCTATAAACAATAAATACAAACATCAGGTACTGATTTACACAATATGATTTAAATTAAGTAAGTAGATGATGTGTTTTAAAATATATATATATAAAAAATGTTTTTTTTTTAGAAGGAAGGAGGTGCTGATGGGCTCTGGATGCAGCGTGAGGAAAAAGGAGGTGTTAATGATGGAGAGTAGGACTCTGGATGTAGCGTATGTTTCCTCAGACTGAAATAGAGGTGTTGATGAAGAGGAAGGTAGATGCAACGAGGAAGCATGAGATGTTGATGAACAGGCAGGGGCTGCTGATGAGGTGGTAACGGGGAGGCAGTAGGTGCTGATGGCGATGCACAAGGGTGTAATGAGAAGGCAGGAGGTGCTGGTGGTGATGCACAAGGGTGTAATGAGAAGGCAGGAGGTGCTGGTGGTGATGCAGAAGGTGGTAGTGAGGAGGCACAAATAGCAATGTAGAGGCACGAGGTGGTGATGAGCAGGCAGGGGGGGCTGAGAAGGTGGCACAAGGTGTTAATGAGGAGGCAGGAGGGAGGTGCCGATGGCGAGGCACAAGATGGTAATAAGAAGGCAGGAGGTTCTGATGTTGAGGCACAAGATGGTAATAAGGAGGAAGGAGGTTCTGATGTTGAGGCACGAGATGGTGATGGCGGGCAGGAGGGGCCGATGTTGAGGCACGAGATGGTGATGGCGGGCAGGAGGGGCCGATGTTGAGGCACGAGATGGTGATGGCGGGCAGGAGGGCCGATGTTGAGGCACGAGATGGTAATAAGGAGGAAGGAGGTTCTGATGTTGAGGCACGAGATGGTGATGGCGGGCAGGAGGGGCCGATGTTGAGGCAGGAGATGGTGATGGCGGGCAGGAGGGGCCGATGTTGAGGCAGGAGATGGTGATGGCGGGCAGGAGGGCCGATGTTGAGGCACGAGATGGTAATAAGGAGGCAGGAGGTTCTGATGTTGAGGCACGAGATGGTGATGGCGGGCAGGAGGGGCCGATGTTGAGGCACGAGATGGTGATGGCGGGTAGGAGGGGCCGATGTTGAGGCACGAGATGGTGATGGCGGGCAGGAGGGGCCGATGTTGAGGCACGAGATGGTGATGGCGGGCAGGAGGGCCGATGTTGAGGCACGAGATGGTAATAAGGAGGAAGGAGGTTCTGATGTTGAGGCACGAGATGGTAATAAGGAGGAAGGAGGTTCTGATGTTGAGGCACGAGATGGAAATGAGGAGGCACGAGGTGTTAATGAGCAGGCAGGAGGGGCTGAGGAGGAGGCACGAGGTAATGGTGCGGAAGCAGGAGGTGCTGATGGGGGGGCATGAGCTGTTGATAAGGAGGAAGGAGGGGGTGAGGTGATGCGGACCAAGCAGACATAAACAGCAGAAATAAATATATCATATAAATATATCATCTATTTTAAATAAAAGTTTTCCTCCACAACATCATCCTGCGTTAATGAAGACACCATTTTTGAAATTTTAGGAAGAAAATGAAAAGGAATCCATACCTGCTGGAGAATTGTGTATTTGGCATCACTGGAGCTCAGTTTGGAGCTCAGGTGGAGGCGGCTGGTCTCTACTGAGCCGCCAGCGGTTGTAGCATTTTTTAAAACTTGAACTTTTGATCTGATCTGTATCTGGAATAGTGAATTTGAGCCAATTTCAAGTTATTGAACATTTCAATCATTCATTCAAATTCAGAGGCTGAAACTTCCATGGGTAAGATCTGATATATAAACTACAATTACTACTGTAATACAACATGAACTAGACATACCATACATAGAGACGTGGCCTATACTTTTACAGCATACCATCTTCCTTTTTGTTTTTTCAGGATATCCTGGGTCCTAAAATTAAAGTTAATTTTGATGTGGAATTGTTTCCCTATGTGTTATCAGCCTTGACCCCATATAGTTCTCATTTAACTATGTTAACTGATAATGATGCAGAAATAAAGTGTTGATGAGGAACTTTTATTATATGATTATTATACCACAGTTTTTAAAAATAATATTTGACTACTGTAGGCCAATGATTCTCAAAGTGGGGTTTGTGGATGCCCAAGGGACCTTGAGAGGATTTCAGGGGGTTCTCCAGGTAAAAAAGGAATAGAACCACTGTTCTAGACTGTTAACACTGATACAGAATGAGAGTTTGCACAAGCTGGCTCCACTGTGAGGAAACCGGGACAGATTTAGTGAGTTACTTCATGAGAATGGTTGTATTTGAATATACAATCAATTTTAATACAGTAATAGTCTGACAATGACAGTTTGAGCTTTTACTTTAACCTTCAAGACATGAAGGACTTACTCCTCAGAGTCCTGGGTGTTACAATTCTATAAACAATAAATACAAACATCAGGTACTGATTTACACAATATGATTTAAATTAAGTAAGTAGATGATGTGTTTTAAAATATATATATATAAAAAATGTTTTTTTTTTAGAAGGAAGGAGGTGCTGATGGGCTCTGGATGCAGCGTGAGGAAAAAGGAGGTGTTAATGATGGAGAGTAGGACTCTGGATGTAGCGTATGTTTCCTCAGACTGAAATAGAGGTGTTGATGAAGAGGAAGGTAGATGCAACGAGGAAGCATGAGATGTTGATGAACAGGCAGGGGCTGCTGATGAGGTGGTAACGGGGAGGCAGTAGGTGCTGATGGCGATGCACAAGGGTGTAATGAGAAGGCAGGAGGTGCTGGTGGTGATGCACAAGGGTGTAATGAGAAGGCAGGAGGTGCTGGTGGTGATGCAGAAGGTGGTAGTGAGGAGGCACAAATAGCAATGTAGAGGCACGAGGTGGTGATGAGCAGGCAGGGGGGGCTGAGAAGGTGGCACAAGGTGTTAATGAGGAGGCAGGAGGGAGGTGCCGATGGCGAGGCACAAGATGGTAATAAGAAGGCAGGAGGTTCTGATGTTGAGGCACAAGATGGTAATAAGGAGGAAGGAGGTTCTGATGTTGAGGCACGAGATGGTGATGGCGGGCAGGAGGGGCCGATGTTGAGGCAGGAGATGGTGATGGCGGGCAGGAGGGGCCGATGTTGAGGCAGGAGATGGTGATGGCGGGCAGGAGGGCCGATGTTGAGGCACGAGATGGTGATGGCGGGCAGGAGGGCCGATGTTGAGGCACGAGATGGTAATAAGGAGGAAGGAGGTTCTGATGTTGAGGCACGAGATGGTAATAAGGAGGAAGGAGGTTCTGATGTTGAGGCACGAGGTAATGGTGCGGAAGCAGGAGGTGCTGATGGGGGGGCATGAGCTGTTGATAAGGAGGAAGGAGGGGGTGAGGTGATGCGGACCAAGCAGACATAAACAGCAGAAATAAATATATCATATAAATATATCATCTATTTTAAATAAAAGTTTTCCTCCACAACATCATCCTGCGTTAATGAAGACACCATTTTTGAAATTTTAGGAAGAAAATGAAAAGGAATCCATACCTGCTGGAGAATTGTGTATTTGGCATCACTGGAGCTCAGTTTGGAGCTCAGGTGGAGGCGGCTGGTCTCTACTGAGCCGCCAGCGGTTGTAGCAGCTCCACCACAGTAGGCTGCCTTTAGGACTTTTTCTGCGGTTTGCTGCTTTAATCTGCTTTATGAGGTTCAATTGAAACTCTCGCTGACTCACAGTTTCCTGTGTGTTGTCTTCAGCTGAGAGTGGAGTGTTCAGAGCCCTGATGAACCTCTTTAGCATTTGCTTGCATGTTCTGCAGCTGCCAAACCAGCAGCAGATGGTGGTGCTGTCATGGTCCAGTGCTTCTCCGGCATTTGCCAAAGCACAGTTGACCACATTGGTGACAGATCTGAAGATGATCTGAGATGCCGGGACCAGCATCTTGATCTTCATTTTAGAGAAAAGCAGTCCTCTAAGAGTGTCTTTGATGGCATCTTGCAAACTGTCCTCGATGTCTTCTTCTGTGATGTCGAAGGTCTCTCTGAGCAGCTCTGAAGGCAGATCACCAGGCTCTGTCCCACAGTCCTGGAAACTGGTGTCATACTCAGGATCAGAGCGATTGAGGACCTGTTCCAGGTTGGTGCTAATTCCCTCAATGAAGATCTTATACGCCTGCTGGCAGACGTCATTGATCTTCTTCTGCACCTCCCTGTCATAAAGACCAGCCTCCATGTCCTCCAGCTGACTGCAGAAGAAAACAAACAAAGCAAGTCAGAAACAAATGTCTGATTGTTCACTAGAACGCAGCCTACTTGTGCACAGGCATTTCTGTAGATAGTTAGATAACTCACGTTTCAGAGACGCTGAGGAAGAATTCTTCCATGATGAAATTTAAATCATCATCCATGCCAACCAGGCCTGCTGCTCCTCTGTAGCTCTCCTTGATTAGAAGAGTTTCTTGGGATGTTATAGCGACCTTGTTGTCTTGTTCCTCTGCTTCCAGTGAAGCTGATGTTGCTTGGCCTGGAACCAGGTCGTCGACATCCTCCTCATCTTGTTGATCAGTTTCAGTGATCTGATCAACCATGGTAGGAATCCTGATGAGGGAAGATGAATGAAGTCAGGTCAGTTTTATTAGTAGAACTCATAATGACCGATCACAGATCAGCTTCAGGAGGGTTTACAGTCTGTACAGCAACACATCATCACCTGTGTATATAGGAGCTCTGATTTCCTGACCCGGCCTTGTTCACAAGGGCCTCTGGGTCGACCCAGGCTGGGAGGGGTCCTGGTGGGACCTCACAGTCATCGACACCCTTCACTTCCTGGAGGGGTGCCGGTGCAGTGCTCTGTTCAAACACTGCAGGAATTCTGATAAAGAAGAACAAGTAAAATCAAGTCAGCTTCATGAGTCTGACTAATAATCAGTGGTAACCTCAGGAGGCTTCACAACGTGTACAGCAACACATCATCACCTGTGTATATAGGAGCTCTGATTTCCTGACCCAGCCTTGTTCCCAAGGTCCTCTGGGTCAACCCAGGTTGGGAGGGGTCCTGGTGAGACGTCACAGTCGTCGACACCCTTCCCTTCCTGGAGGGGTGCCGGTGCGGTGCTCTGCTCAAACACTGCAGGAATTCTGATAAGGAAGGAAAGGTGAAATAAAGTCAGCTTTATGAGTCTGACTAATAATCAGTGATAACCTCAGGAGGCTTCACAACGCGTACAGCAACACAACATCACCTGTCCACAGAGTAGCAGAGACCTGCTGACCCGGCTGCACCGTCCTCAGTCTGGTGAGGAGTCGGGTGAACCTTGTCCTTTTTCATCTTTGTGAAGAAGTTTCTTATCCTTTTAAAGAAACTTATATTCTGTGAGAGAAAAACATACATAACAACTATAAGACAATATAACACTGCAATAAATAAAATATCAACAAGTGAAGATATATTTTTTTTGGTCCAATATTAAGTAGAATTATTTTAAATTAACTTATTACAATAGTAGATCCTTGGTATTGGAAATAGTTTGATAATAAATGATGATCTTAATTCTTCTGCTGCCACTGGTAAATAGGTTAAAATCAGCAGACAAGTACTCTGATACGTTTTTAAGTAAAAGTAGAAATACTGCCATCTAAAACTACACGTCAAAGGTCCGAATTCAATATATCACTTAATAAAAGTTATGTTTTAGTTTATTAATGTGGCACTCATTTGAGGTGCTTTGTTTGAGTTACACAAATTGAAAAATACAAAATATTTTAGTAGAATATGCCAATAAGAGTATATTTATTTGAAGTTAAACATTAAAACCTGCATTCAAAAGTAGTTTACTGTACTGTATAACCAGCACATACACTTTGTTAGTCTATATTTAAGGTGCATTTCCACTTTGCATTTTTCAAAAAGTTCATCAGGTGAAACATTTTCTTGTTTAATTTAAAAAGAAAAGAAGTTAACCTTCCTAAAACACGCATAAAATGCCAATTATTAAGACTTTTTAGGTTGACTGGAAGCAGTTGTGACTTGCATTTATTAAATATAATAATTATAATAAATTAAACATATCACATTTTACATTAAAAATGACAATATTTTAATAAGAACAGTCAAAATTATATGAAATATCTGTTCCAAAGGCTCACATAGTGCAAGTTACAGTATTATTTATAGATATAAAGCAGTAGTTGACTTTAAAGGCCTGTAAATAGCTATTGCTCAGTCTGAAATGGGAAAACAACTCAGGTAAAATAGGCTGCTACTAATTGAAAGAGTGATTAATTGACTTGCTTCACTGCGTTGAGTGGTTGTCTTGGAGGAAGGACACATATTCTCGTTGTGTTGAGACATTTTCCTGCTTCTTCTTCTTCGTTTGGGTCAAGTGCTTGATGTTGTTCACTCGTCCGAGGTTTAGATGTAGTGAAATGAAACGAAAATCAATCTCTGTAAAGCTCTGTGATGCTCTTCAGTCGGCGTGTGGAGAAGAAGTAACTCTGAATATTCACACAGAAACATTCCACACCCATGGTAACAACATTAACAAAAAACATGTTTACATTCAAATGGGCTTAAGAGACTTGATCTGTCAATCTAGTTATCTATAGCTCATATATGCATATAATTGGCATCATAGCATTACATAGGATCATTCTTTTATTGGGCCCTTAATTATATATCACACCGTTATGTTCTACTCACCCGAACTCAAAGTGTTTCACGTTTGAGATCTGCCAAAGATTTTGCATTTTTAAGATATCATTAAAACGGCTTCCTATGGGCAAAGTGATGCAGACCAAAACATATGTTGTTTCTAATTTATTTATTATGGTAATATGCACTTATTATATATGTATAATTACATATATAATTATATATATATATATATATATATACACTAACTTGTAGGTGTGTCGGAACAAGGTGGTTCAATGAGATTCTGAGGACATCTAGTGGAGAGTTGGGGAATGACAGTTCCCCCAAATACTAGAAGTACCAGCAGATGGGGACAGAGATAATAGAAAACCATTCGAAAATCATTCAAAGTGGGGGGCGCTGTTGAGCATGCCTTGCGAGTAGACGTGTCTACCGGAGCTCCTGCAAAATGTCATAAAAACTAATATTGTGAGCCTTACAATAATTTAAACATACGGTTTAATCGATAGTAATACTATTTCTACCATGTCGAAGCCTCCAAAAGAGCAGAGAGAAGGTCGATCAACGACGAGAAACACTGTTAATTCCACGGCTAACTCTGAAACGGAAGCTAATTCTAAGAGCATGGACGCACTTACAAAAGCAGTTAGTGCAATACAAGCTTCAATCGACTCGTTTCGTGAGGAAAATCGTACATCCATTGCTTCTCTACAAACAAAGCTTAATGCATTTGGCCAGAGAATCGCAAGTGTGGAGGAGGGAGTGAATGAACTTGATAAAAGAATGGACTGTGTTGAGCTAGCACAAGCCACCCTTGCTAAAGAGAATACTGTGCTGAGAGATAAGGTAATGTACTTGGAAAATTACACTAGAAGACAGAACATTCGAATTGTGGGGATAAAAGAAAATGTGGAAGGGCCAAAGCCAACAGAGTTCATTACGAAACTACTTCTGGAATTGTTGGGAGAAGACAACTTTCAACCGCAACTACGCTTGGATAGAGCCCACAGGAGCTTAGCCCCCAAGCCTGGGGAGGGCGACAGACCACGACCATTCATTGTAAAGCTACATCACTTCCAGACCAAAGAGATGATACTGCGGCTTGCCCGGGAGAGAGGTACGCTTACCTACAATGGATCGAGAGTTCACATCTTCCCCGACTTCAGCCCAGACGTCAACAAGCGCCGCGCTGCCTTCTCCGAATCCAAACAGATGCTTCACACGGCTAAGATCAAGTTCGCTATGTACTACCCGGCCACACTGCAGTTCAGCCACAACAACAAGAACATGAGGTTCACCGATCCCCGGGAGGCTCTAGCTTTCATCAGTAACAACGTCGCCGAATCTTCTCAGTCTCCAGCTTCAGATCTTCCTGGTGACAATTAAGGTGACGGTTCAAATGAAAGATTGATATGCTAGGCTCCTACCTAGCTTGACCAGGGGGGGAAGGAATATTTCTTTCTGTTATTATTAAAGTCCACGAATCACGACCGGCCTTCATGTAACTGTTAAGGATAAGTAATGAGCATACGGTCACAGATCTTCTCCTCTCCATTGCAATCACTAGAGGTGTACGATAGCGACTTAATAGGCTTCATTGACAGATGTCAGACAACGTTCAAGGTTCACAATGTTAAATGCTTGTTAAACAGCAGGAGGGATGCAAATGAGAGTTTGCGGAAATTTAACGTGTTTAAGGGGGGGTTGCCATTTTATGGCACTAGGGTTTTGTTCATTATATGTGCGTTGTTTCTATGTGTGTGTTCTGTATATTTTTATTTTCTCTTGTGTATCCATTACTATCTTAAATCATTCAAGATGGGTCAACATTGAAATATTTCAAGTGTTTAGCTCTAATGGTACATGATGCCAGCTCAATTTCAGGCTACAGGGATGTGAATATTATAAGTTGGAATGTTAAGGGTCTCAATCATATGGTAAAAAGGAAAAAGGTTCTCTCACATCTACAACATCTAGATGTGGGCATAGCAATGCTACAGGAAACTCATCTGCGAAACAGAGATCATCTTAGGATTCATAAAGATTGGGTTGGCCAGGTGTTTCACTCTAAATTTGACAGTAAAAGTAGAGGAGCAGCCATCCTCATTCATAAAAATATTGAATTTAATGTCACTAAAACTATTTCTGATCCAAATGGTAGATATGTGATGGTGGTAGGAAAGCTATACCAACTCCCCGTCGTATTAGTTAATATTTATGCCCCTAACAGTGATGATGAGTGCTTCTTTAAGAGGACGCTAAACTCTATTCCTAACCTTGACACTCACCGCCTTGTGTTATCTGGGGATTACAATCTGGTAATGGACCCAGATTGGGATCGTTCACCTCATTCAGTCTGTAGACCAACTAAATCAGCAAAAGTAGTGCAATCATTTATGGATATACATAAATTAATAGACCCATGGAGATTTAAAAATCCCACCAAGCGGGAGTATTCTTTTTTCTCCAATGTACACAAATCTTTCTCCAGAATAGATTTTTTTTTAGTGGATCCTTTTCTCCTAAATGCGATTTCTGATTGTAAATATAATCCAATTATGATTTCCGATCATGCCCCCGTGAGTATGACCATAAAACTCCCATCGCAAAAACCAAGACGGACATGGCGACTTGATCCCCTGCTGCTTGCTGACGATGTTTTTGTGCAGTTTGTTTCAGAACAAATAGATATGTACTTGGATATAAACATGACAGATGACATTTCTGCATCAACTTTATGGGAGGCACTTAAGGCATATCTTAGAGGACAGATCATCGCCCACAGCACATATACAAGGAAAGTCTACCAAAATACCATCAATGATCTGTCATCTAGAATCAAAGCTTTGGATAATCTTATACCTAGCTCCCCAACCCCTGATAAGATGAAAGCGAGAGTCAGTTTACAGACTGAAGCTGATCTTCTATTAACGACTGAGGCAGAAAGGCTAATCTTTAAGTCACGTAGTCGATTTTATGAAGAGGGTGATAAACCATCCAAATTATTAGCCAGTCAGCTTCGTCAAAAGGCAGCATCCCATGTCATTCCACAAATTAGATTACCTGATGGTGTATTGAGTGAAGATCATCAAACCATCAACAATAATTTTAAAGAATTCTACTCCAAACTATATTCGTCAGATGTAGATTTAGATCAGCAACAATTTGACACTTTTTTCTGTAACTTAAACATCCCCACAATTGACTCCGACACAGAACAAAAATTAGAACAACCTATCACTATAGAAGAAATCATCACTGCAATTACATCTCTACAAAGTGACAAAGCCCCTGGTCCTGACGGATTCCCTAACGAATTTTATAAAAAATTTAAGGAACAATTATCCCCACTACTTCTTTCAGTTTACAAAGAATCTGTAAAAAACAAAGTTCTCCCACCTACACTACGTCAGTCATCCATTACACTACTACTGAAGAAGGACAAGGATCCACTTGATTGCGGGTCATACAGACCCATCAGTTTAACAAACTGCGACGGTAAAATATTTTCTAAAGTCATTGCACTTCGCCTTGAGTCAGTCCTTCCTAGTTTAATATCGGAGGACCAGACTGGATTTATCCAGGATAGGCAGTCCTATTTTAACTTGAGGCGGCTGTTCAATATCATATATACTAAGCCTAATAAACCAACCCCAGAAGCCATTATATCACTTGATGCCGAAAAGGCATTTGATAGGGTCGAATGGGATTACCTCCTCCATACCCTGCGGAAATTTGGATTTGGCTGTAAGTTTATTAAATTGGTTAAGTTAATATATACAGATCCAATTGCATCAGTTTGCACCAATTCAATCTCCTCTGATTATTTCTCCCTTCACAGAGGTACCAAACAAGGTGACCCATTAAGTCCATTACTTTTTGTTTTAGCAATAGAGCCACTGTCAATAGCGCTAAGAAAAAATAGCAACATAAAAGGTATTGAACGTGGGGGCCTAACCCACACTGTCTCGCTATATGCTGATGACTTATTATTGTATATCACCAACCCCGTCACAGGCATACCTGAGGTCCTAACTGTCCTGGAAAACTTTGGAAAAATATCAGGATACAAACTTAATTATAGTAAAAGCGAATACTTTCCCATCAACAAAGCTGCTGAAACATATCCAATCCTTCCATTTAAGCTCTCAACTCACTCCTTTACATATCTGGGGGTAAAGGTTACCAAATCACACCATCATCTTTTTAAGAATAATTTTGCTGCTCTATTAGAACATACCAAAACAGACATCAAACGCTGGTCCACCCTACCGTTATCTCTCATTGGGAGAATAAATTCCATAAAGATGAATGTGATACCTAAATATCTTTATCTGTTTCAAGCTATACCTATCTTCATACCACTTTCATTTTTTAAGTTGTTCAATCAGATTGTTTCCCCTTTTATTTGGCACAATAAATCAGTACGCATACGGAAAGAATTTTTAGAGAGACAAAAAACCTGTGGTGGGCTCTCTTTGCCAAATCTTCGTTCATATTATTGGGCTGCAAACCTGAATGCTATCTCCTTATGGTTAAAGGACTGGCATGGCAGATACCCAGCATGGCTTCGTATTGAACAAGCTACAAGTTGTCCTTACTCACTTTCTGCTTTACTCTGTGCATCTTTACCATCAGTTGTTAACAGTATCAGTGGAAATGTAATTGTTACCCAGTCATTACGTATCTTGAAACAATTTAAGAAATACGTGGGTGCCCAGAACATTTCTTTCTATTCGCCCATAGCGAATAATCACCTTTTCCGCCCATCTTTGTTAGACTGGGGCTTCCAGATCTGGCATGATAAAGGTATCCACAGTATTAGCGATTTGTATATTGGCAATACCTTTGCAAGTTTTGAACAACTATCCACAAAATATGAGCTGCCTAAGTCTCATTTTTTTCGCTATTTACAAATTAGGGATTTTGTAAGAAAGAAATTTGCCAGTTTTCCAAACACCCCTCCTCTGTCCTGTTTGGATAATCTCTTAAAGGTCAACCTGTTTATGAAAGGTAGGGTGTCAATAATTTATTCCTCAATAATGGATACACTTAGTCCCTCTGTTTTCCACATCCGGGAACAATGGGAAAATGACATGGGGAGTCCACTTTCAGATGAAGAATGGGATTTGGCTTTGCTAAGGGTCCATTCGTCTTCTATCTGTTCAAGACATGCTTTGATCCAGTTCAAGGTCTTACATAGGCTACACTATTCTAAAGTTAGACTAGCCAAAATATTTCCAGATATAAACACTACCTGTGACAGGTGCAAACAGGCCCCAGCCACCAACTACCATATGCTATGGTCTTGTCCAAAACTGTCATCTTTCTGGGATTCCTTTTTTGACACAATCTCTAAAGCATACAATTACAATATTCAGCCCTGTCCTAAAACTGGCATATTTGGTATTGCATCTGGTACAGATGGGTCTAGTCTTCCAGCCTACCTTCAGAGGGTTGTTGCCTTTTTCTCCTTGTTAGCTAGGCGTGCCATTCTCTTTAAATGGAAGGATTCTAATCCTCCAACAAACAATCAATGGATCAGAGATGTTATGTTAAATATTAAGTTGGAAAAGATCAGATGCACCCTGAATGGTTCTGTTAATAAGTTTTACAAAATGTGGGACCCTTTCATACAATATGTGGACTTATTACCTGGCCTGGAACTGTGAGTGTATATCACTAGCTTATACCTAGTGTATTTACTATCCATCTTACTTATATGTCAAACTATACAATGGAGCACCTGTTTTTTTTTTTTTTTTTTGTTTGTTTTGTTTTTGTTTTTGTTTTTCTTTGCTGAACTTTGTCTGTATTTGTGTCTTGGGATTTTTTGTTTCTTCTTATCTGTCCTGAGTGACATTTGGTGTGGTCATTTATTTTGTCCACCAAGCATTGTAAAATCTTTATTTGTAATGTGTATTTAATGACAGAAATACCACAAATAAAGTGTTAAAAAAAAAAGAAAATCATTCAAAGTGTACTAATAAACAGTTTTGTGACAATCACACAGAGATTCATCACATTTCCTCCTTAGACTTTAATTTTCTGGTTTTACCGATTACCTGAATCTCTAAAGGGGGCTTGTTGATTTTACTCAAAACGCTGATTTTTTTTTTCCCTTTGATTACCATATTGTTGCATTTCTTGGTACATTATTAATAATATTTGTACTCTGAAAGGTTTAGAAGTGATATATGTACATATATAATGTAACATGTAATTTAAATGTCATGATTTAATTTGCAATTATATCAATTTGAATTTAAAAAAACTTTTTATATTAATTGAAAGTAACATAAATCGATAAATCTGAGATAGAACGTGGAGCTGATGCAGCAACAGTGCTGAAGGCAGCTTCCCTGTGCACCAGGAGTTCATGGTTTTACATAATTTAAGAGCGCGGCCTTCATCAGCTCCACAGAGGAGAGGGTATCATCCTCTTAAACTGACGGAACAGACGAGTGTCACAGCATAGCCTCTGAAGAGCTGGGTCATTCACTGGATATGACTGTTATTTGCATTAAGGACAGTTCAGAGACAGCTGGAATATATCATCCATCCATCCATCCATTGTCTATCCCGCTTATTCCCTTTCGGGGTCGCAGGGGTCTGCTGGAGCCTATCCCAGCGCGTTAAGGCGAGAGGCAGGGATACACCCCAGATGGTCGCCAGCCAATCGTGGGGCTGGAATATATCAATTTATCTTTATTTTATATACATATAGAAAATGTTTGGCACATTTCTTTTTAAAATACATAACACACACACATATATATATATATATATATATATATATATATATATATATATATATATATATATATATATATATATATATATATATGTGTATATATATATATATATATATATATATATATGTATATATATATATATATATATATATATATATATACACACACACACAGTACATTATCTAAATATTTGTATGGCTCTATGACTCACCCGTTGCTATAAGACAGTGATAAACTCAAACCCTAAAAGGCAATCTTGGCAATTCTTCACATTCATCAGGAAACTCGTCGCTCCACGGCAAACTCAACAGGACCAGGACTTTATATTAACATATAAAGATGAAAGTTGTGTTTGTGGCTATTACTTTGTATTTTGATGAAGTTTTGTTATAATTTGGGGTACGCTGTCTAATATGAATGCATGTGTTAAAGGGTCAATGTACACATGTACACTACTGCCAAGTGTTTTGAGTGGTTGGAAGACTGGACAAGAGCTGTGGCAGTCCATTTACCACCCATTTAATATTTAATGAGCATGAAAACACAACCCAACTGTGAGGGTTGTAGGATTGCACTTGCTGTGGTTTTAAAACCTGTAGTTCACAACCACAGCAGCAACCTTACAGACGAGCTGTGCTGAAAGTACCAGGGAACTCACAGGATCAATGGAAGAGGGAAAAAAGAGAAAGAAACAGTATAACAAACATTTACAGACAATTTTGAATCACTTCAGCCTTAGTCAGATTTTTTAAAACTTGAACTTTTGATCTGATCTGTATCTGGAATAGTGAATTTGAGCCAATTTCAAGTTATTGAACATTTCAATCATTCATTCAAATTCAGAGGCTGAAACTTCTATGGGTAAGATCTGATATATAAACTACAATTACTACTGTAATACAACATGAACTAGACATACCATACCTAGTGACGTGGCCTATACTTTTACAGCATACCATCTTCCTTGTTGTTGTTTCAGGATATCCTGGGTCCTAAAATTAAAGTTAATTTTGATGTGGAATTGTTTCCCCATGTGTTATCAGCCTTGACCCCATATAGTTCTCATTTAACTATGTTACCTGATAATGATGCAGAAATAAAGTGTTGATGAGGAACTTTTATTATATGATTATTATACCACAGTTTTTAAAAATAATATTTGACTACTGTAGGCCAATGATTCTCAAAGTGGGGTTTGTGGATGCCCAAGGGACCTTGATGGGATTTCAGGGGGTTCTACAGGTAAAAAAGGAATATAACCACTGTTCTAGACTGTTAACACTGATACAGAATGAGAGTTTGCACCAGCTGGCTCCACTGTGAGGAAACCGGGACAGATTTAGTGAGTTACTTCATGAGAATGGTTGTATTTGAATATACAATCAATTTTAATACAGTAATAGTCTGACAATGACAGTTTGAGCTTTTACTTTAACCTTCAAGACATGAAGGACTTTCTCCTCAGAGTCCTGGGTGTTACAATTCTATAAACAATAAATACAAACATCAGGTACTGATTTACACAATATGATTTAAATTAAGTAAGTAGATGATGTGTTTTAAAATATATATATATAAAAAATGTTTTTTTTTTTGAGAAGGAAGGAGGTGCTGATGGGCTCTGGATGCAGCGTGAGGAAAAAGGAGGTGTTGATGATGGAGAGAAGGACTCTGGATGTAGCGTATGTTTCCTCAGACTCAAATAGAGGTGTTGATGAAGAGGAAGGTACATGCAACGAGGAAGCATGAGATGTTGATGAACAGGCAGGGGCTGCTGATGAGGTGGTAACGGGGAGGCAGTAGGTGCTGATGGCGATGCACAAGGGTGTAATGAGAAGGCAGGAGGTGCTGGTGGTGATGCACAAGGGTGTAATGAGAAGGCAGGAGGTGCTGGTGGCGAAGCAGAAGGTGGTAGTGAGGAGGCACAAATAGCAATGTAGAGGCACGAGGTGGTGATGAGCAGGCAGGGGGGGCTGAGAAGGTGGCACAAGGTGTTAATGAGGAGGCAGGAGGGAGGTGCCGATGGCGAGGCACAAGATGGTAATAAGATAGCAGGAGGTTCTGATGTTGAGGCACGAGAGGGTAATAAGGAGGAAGGAGGTTCTGATGTTGAGGCACGAGATGGTGATGGCGGGCAGGAGGGGCCGATGTTGAGGCACGAGATGGTGATGGCGGGCAGGAGGGGCCGATGTTGAGGCAGGAGATGGTGATGGCGGGCAGGAGGGGCCGATGTTGAGGCACGAGATGGTGATGGCGGGCAGGAGGGGCCGATGTTGAGGCACGAGATGGTAATAAGGAAGCAGGAGGTTCTGATGTTGAGGCACGAGATGGTGATGGCGGGCAGGAGGGGCCGATGTTGAGGCACGAGATGGTGATGGCGGGCAGGAGGGGCCGATGTTGAGGCACGAGATGGTGATGGCGGGCAGGAGGGGCCGATGTTGAGGCACGAGATGGTAATAAGGAGGCAGGAGGTTCTGATGTTGAGGCACGAGATGGTGATGGCGGGCAGGAGGGGCCGATGTTGAGGCATGAGATGGTGATGGCGGGCAGGAGGGGCTGATGTTGAGGCACGAGATGGTGATGGCGGGCAGGAGGGGCCGATGTTGAGGCACGAGATGGTAATAAGGAGGCAGGAGGTTCTGATGTTGAGGCACGAGATGGTAATAAGGAGGAAGGAGGTTCTGATGTTGAGGCACGAGATGGAAATGAGGAGGCACGAGGTGTGAATGAGCAGGCAGGAGGGGCTGAGGAGGTGGCACTAGGTGGTAATGAGGAGGCACAAGGAGATGGTGCGGACGCAGGAGGTGCTGATGGGGGGGCATGAGCTGTTGATAAGGAGGAAGGAGGGGGTGAGGTGATGCGGACCAAGCAGACAGAAATAAATATATCATATAAATATATCATCTATTTTAAATAAAAGTTTTCCCCCACAACATCATCCTGCGTTAATGAAGACACCATTTTTGAAATTTTAGGAAGAAAATGAAAAGGAATCCATACCTGCTGGAGAATTGTGTATTTGGCATCACTGGAGCTCAGTTTGGAGCTCAGGTGGAGGCGGCTGGTCTCTACTGAGCCGCCAGCGGTTGTAGCAGCTCCACCACAGTAGGCTGCCTTTAGGACTTTTTCTGCGGTTTGCTGCTTTAATCTGCTTTATGAGGTTCAATTGAAACTCTCGCTGACTCACAGTTTCCTGTGTGTTGTCTTCAGCTGAGAGTGGAGTGTTCAGAGCCCTGATGAACCTCTTTAGCATTTGCTTGCATGTTCTGCAGCTGCCAAACCAGCAGCAGATGGTGGTGCTGTCATGGTCCAGTGCTTCTCCGGCATTTGCCAAAGCACAGTTGACCACATTGGTGACAGATCTGAAGATGATCTGAGATGCCGGGACCAGCATCTTGATCGTCATTTTAGAGAAAAGCAGTCCTCTAAGAGTGTCTTTGATGGCATCTTGCAAACTGTCCTCGATGTCTTCTTCTGTGATGTCGAAGGTCTCTCTGAGCAGCTCTGAAGGCAGATCACCAGGCTCTGTCCCACAGTCCTGGAAACTGGTGTCGTACTCAGGATCAGAGCGATTGAGGACCTGTTCCAGGTTGGTGCTAATTCCCTCAATGAAGATCTTATACGCCTGCTGGCAGACGTCATTGATCTTCTTCTGCACCTCCCTGTCATAAAGACCAGCCTCCATGTCCTCCAGCTGACTGCAGAAGAAAACAAACAAAGCAAGTCAGAAACAAATGTCTGATTGTTCACTAGAATGCAGCCTACTTGTGCATAGGCATTTCTGTAGATAGTTAGATAACTCACGTTTCAGAGACGCTGAGGAAGAATTCTTCCATGATGAAATTTAAATCATCATCCATGCCAACAAGGCCTGCTGCTCCTCTGTAGCTCTCCTTGAATAGAAGAGTTTCTTGGGATGTTATAGCGACCTTGTTGTCTTGTTCCTCTGCTTCCAGTGAAGCTGATGTTGCTTGGCCTGGAACCGGGTCGTCGACATCCTCCTCATCTTGTTGATCAGTTTCAGTTATCTGATCAACCATGGTAGGAATCCTGATAAGGGAGGATGATTGAAGTCAGGTCAGTTTTATTAGTAGAACTAGAAATAATGACTGATCACAGATCAGCCTCAGGAGGGTTTACAGTCTGTACAGCAACACATCATCACCTGTGTATATAGGAGCTCTGATTTCCTGACCCGGCCTTGTTCACAAGGGCCTCTGGGTCGACCCAGGCTGGGAGGGGTCCTGGTGGGACCTCACAGTCATCGACACCCTTCACTTCCTGGAGGGGTGCCGGTGCAGTGCTCTGTTCAAACACTGCAGGAATTCTGATAAAGAAGAACAAGTAAAATCAAGTCAGCTTCATGAGTCTGACTAATAATCAGTGGTAACCTCAGGAGGCTTCACAACGTGTACAGCAACACATCATCACCTGTGTATATAGGAGCTCTGATTTCCTGACCCGGCCTTGTTCCCAAGGTCCTGTGGGTCGACCCAGGTTGGGAGGGGTCCTGGTGGGACGTCACAGTCGTCAACACCCTTCACTTCCTGGAGGGGTGCCGGTGCGGTGCTCTGCTCAAACACTGCAGGAATTCTGATAAGGAAGGAAAGGTGAAATAAAGTCAGCTTCATGAGTCTGACTAATAATCAGTGATAACCTCAGGAGGCTTCACAACGTCTACAGCAACACATCATCACCTGTGTATATAGGAGCTCTGATTTCCTGACCCGGCCTTGTTCCCAAGGTCCTGTGGGTCGACCCAGGTTGGGAGGGGTCCTGGTGGGACGTCACAGTCGTCAACACCCTTCACTTCCTGGAGGGGTGCCGGTGCGGTGCTCTGCTCAAACACTGCAGGAATTCTGATAAGGAAGGACAAGTGAAATCAAGTCAGCTTCATGAGTCTGTGAGTGACTAATAATCAGTGATAACCTCAGGAGGCTTCACAACGCGTACAGCAACACAACATCACCTGTCCACAGAGTAGCAGAGACCTGCTGACCCGGCTGCACCGTCCTCAGTCTGGTGAGGAGTCGGGTGAACCTTGTCCTTTTTCATCTTTGTGAAGAAGTTTCTTATCCTTTTAAAGAAACTTATATTCTGTGAGAGAAAAACATACATAACAACTATAAGACAATATAACAATAAAATAAATAAAATATGAACAAGTGAAGATATATTTTTTTTGGTCCAATATTAAGTAGAATTATTTTAAATTAACTTATTACAATAGTAGATCCTTGGTATTGGAAATAGTTTGATAATAAATGATGATCTTAATTCTTCTGCTGCCACTGGTAAATAGGTTAAAATCAGCAGACAAGTACTCTGATACGTTTTTAAGTAAAAGTAGAAATACTGCCATCTAAAACTACACGTCAAAGGTCTGAATTCAATATATCACTTAATAAAAGTTATGTTTTAGTTTATTAATGTGGCACTCATTTGAGGTGCTTTGTTTGAGTTACACAAATTGAAAAATACAAAACATTTTAGTAGAATATGCCAATAAGAGTATATTTATTTGAAGTTAAACATTAAAACCTGCATTCAAAAGTAGTTTACTGTACTGTATAACCAGCACATACACTTTGTTAGTCTATATTTAAGGTGCATTTCCATTTTCCATTTTTCAAAAAGTTCATCAGGTGAAACATTTTCTTGTTTAATTTAAAAAGAAAAGAAGTTAATCTTCCTAAAACACACATAAAATGCCAATTATTAAGACTTTTTAGGTTGACTGGAAGCAGTTGTGACTTGCATTCATTAAATATAATAATTATAATAAATTAAACATATCACATTTTACATTAAAAATGACAATATTTTAATAAGAACAGTCAAAATTATATGATAAATCTGTTCCACATAGTGCAAGTTACAGTATTATTTATAGATATAAAGCAGTAGTTGACTTTAAAGGCCTGTAAATAGCTATTGCTCAGTCTGAAATGGGAAAAAAACTCAGGTAAAATAGGCTGCTACTAATTGAAAGAGTGATTAGTTGACTTGCTTCACTGCGTTGAGTGGTTGTCTTGGAGGAAGGACACATATTCTCGTTGTGTTGAGACATTTTCCTGCTTCTTCTTCTTCGTTTGGGTCAAGTGCTTGATGTTGTTCACTCGTCCGAGGTTTAGATGTAGTGAAATGAAACGAAAATCAATCTCTGTAAAGCTCTGTGATGCTCTTCAGTCGGCGTGTGGAGAAGAAGTAACTCTGAATATTCACACAGAAACATTCCACACCCATGGTAACAACATTAACAAAAAAACATGTTTACATTCAAATGGGCTTAAGAGACTTGATCTGTCAATCTAGCTATCTATAGCTCATATATGCATATAATTGGCATCATAGCATTACATAGGATCATTCTTTAATTGGGCCCTTAATTATATATCACACCGTTATGTTCTACTCACCCGAACTCAAAGTGTTTCACGTTTGAGATCTGCCAAAGATTTTGCATTTTTAAGATATCATTAAAACGGCTTCCTATGGGCAAAGTGATGCAGACCAAAACATATGTTGTTTCTAATTTATATATTATGGTAATATGCACTTATTATTTATGTATAATTACATATATATATATATATATATATATATATATATATATATATATATATATATATATATATATATATATATATATATATATATATATATATATATATATATATATATACTAACTTGTAGGTGTGTCGGAACAAGGTGGTTCAATGAGATTCTGAGGACATCTAGTGGAGAGTTGGGGAATGACAGTTCCCCCAAATACTAGAAGTACCAGCAGATGGGGACAGAGATAATAGAAAACCATTCGAAAATCATTCAAAGTGTACTAATAAACAGTTTTGTGACAATCACACAGAGATTCATCACATTTCCTCCTTAGACTTTAATTTTCTGGTTTTACCGATTACCTGAATCTCTAAAGGGGGCTTGTTGATTTTACTCAAAACGCTGATTTTTTTTTCCCTTTGATTACCATATTGTTGCATTTCTTGGTACATTATTAATAATATTTGTACTCTGAAAGGTTTAGAAGTGATATATGTACATATATAATGTAACATGTAATTTAAATGTCATGATTTAATTTGCAATTATATCAATTTGAATTCAAAAAAACTTTTTATATTAATTGAAAGTAACATAAATCGATAAATCTGAGATAGAACGTGGAGCTGATGCAGCAACAGTGCTGAAGGCAGCTTCCCTGTGCACCAGGAGTTCATGGTTTTACATAATTTAAGAGCGCGGCCTTCATCAGCTCCACAGAGGAGAGGGCATCATCCTCTTAAACTGACGGAACAGACGAGTGTCACAGCAGAGCCTCTAAAGAGCTGGGTCATTCACTGGATATGACTGTTATTTGCATTAAGGACAGTTCAGAGACAGCTGGAATATATCAATTTATCTTTATTTTATATACATATAGAAAATGTTTGGCACATTTCTTTTTAAAATACATGACACATATATATATGTGTGTATATATATATATATACACACACACACAGTAAATTATCTAAACATTTGTATGGCTCTATGACTCACCCGTTGCTATAAGACAGTGATAAACTCAAACCCTAAAAGGCAATCTTGGCAATTCTTCACATTCATCAGGAAACTCGTCGCTCCACGGCAAACTCAACAGGACCAGAGGCAGGATAAAGTCATTCGCTGACGTCTTCACTGTGACCGGACGTCGTCATCGCTCGTGTTTGGGCAAAATGTCTCCTCTGTCCACTACTGCCATGCCGGGCCTGCTCAGCTCCTTGGGGGCCGCGTCTACGTAAAACTCGGCGACCACGGGGCAGTGGTCGGACGCCACGCCGCCCCACGACCAGTTGTCTGGGATCCAGGGGTTGGTCATGCCCTCCCGCACGACCATGCACCGTGATAAACTCAAACCCTAAAAGGCAATCTTGGCAATTCTTCACATTCATCAGGAAACTCGTCGCTCCACGGCAAACTCAACAGGACCAGGACTTTATATTAACATATAAAGATGAAAGTTGTGTTTGTGGCTATTACTTTGTATTTTGATGAAGTTTTGTTATAATTTGGGGTACGCTGTCTAATATGAATGCATGTGTTAAAGGGTCAATGTACACTTGTACTGCCAAGTGAGTGGTTGAAAGACTGGACAAGAGCTGTGGCAGTCCATTTACCACCCATTTAATATTTAATGAGCATGAAAACACAACCCAACTGTGAGGGTTGTAGGATTACACTCGCTGTGGTTTTAAAACCTGTATTTCTCAACCACAGCAGCAACCTTACAGACGAGCTGTGCTGAAAGTACCAGGGAACCCACAGGATCAATGGAAGAGGGAAAAAAGAGAAAGAAACAGTATAACAAACATTTACAGACAATTTTGAATCACTTCAGCCTTAGTCAGATTTTTTAAAACTTGAACTTTTGATCTGATCTGTATCTGGAATAGTGAATTGTAGCCAATTTCAAGTTATTGAACATTTCAATCATTCATTCAAATTCAGAGGCTGAAACTTCTATGGGTAAGATCTGATATATAAACTACAATTACTACTGTAATACAACATGAACTAGACATACCATACCTAGTGACGTGGCCTATACTTTTACAGCATACCATCTTCCTTGTTGTTGTTTCAGGATATCCTGGGTCCTAAAATTAAAGTTAATTTTGATGTGGAATTGTTTCCCCATGTGTTATCAGCATTGACCCCATATAGTTCTCATTTAACTATGTTAACTGATAATGATGCAGAAATAAAGTGTTGATGAGGAACTTTTATTATATGATTATTATACCACAGTTTTTAAAAATAATATTTGACTACTGTAGGCCAATGATTCTCAAAGTGGGGTTTGTGGATGCCCAAGGGACCTTGAGAGGATTTCAGGGGGTTCTCCAGGTAAAAAAGGAATATAACCACTGTTCTAGACTGTTAACACTGATACAGAATGAGAGTTTGCACCAGCTGGCTCCACTGTGAGGAAACCGGGACAGATTTAGTGAGTTACTTCATGAGAATGGTTGTATTTGAATATACAATCAATTTTAATACAGTAATAGTCTGACAATGACAGTTTGAGCTTTTACTTTAACCTTCAAGACATGTAGGACTTTCTCCTCAGAGTCCTGGGTGTTACAATTCTATAAACAATAAATACAAACATCAGGTACTGATTTACACAATATGATTTAAATTAAGTAAGTAGATGATGTGTTTTAAAATATATATATATAAAAAAAATTTTTTTTTGAGAAGGAAGGAGGTGCTGATGGGCTCTGGATGCAGCGTGAGGTAAAAGGAGGTGTTGATGATGGAGAGTAGGACTCTGGATGTAGCGTATGTTTCCTCAGGCTCAAATAGAGGTGTTGATGAAGAGGAAGGTAGATGCAACGAGGAAGCATGAGATGTTGATGAACAGGCAGGGGCTGCTGATGAGGTGGTAACGGGGAGGCAGTAGGTGCTGATGGCGATGCACAAGGGTGTAATGAGAAGGCAGGAGGTGCTGGTGGTGATGCACAAGGGTGTAATAAGAAGGCAGGAGGTGCTGGTGGCGAGGCAGAAGGTGGTAGTGAGGAGGCACAAATAGCAATGTAGAGGCACGAGGTGGTGATGAGCAGGCAGGGGGGGCTGAGAAGGTGGAACAAGGTGTTAATGAGGATGCAGGAGGGAGGTGCCGATGGCGAGGCACAAGATGGTAATAAGAAGGCAGGAGGTTCTGATGTTGAGGCACGAGATGGTGATGGCGGGCAGGAGGGGCCGATGTTGAGGCACGAGATGGTGATGGCGGGCAGGAGGGGCCGATGTTGAGGCACGAGATGGTGATGGCGGGCAGGAGGGGCCGATGTTGAGGCACGAGATGGTGATGGCGGGCAGGAGGGCCGATGTTGAGGCACGAGATGGTAATAAGGAGGAAGGAGGTTCTGATGTTGAGGCACGAGATGGTGATGGCGGGCAGGAGGGGCCGATGTTGAAGCACGAGATGGTAATAAGGAGGAAGGAGGTTCTGATGTTGAGGCACGAGATGGTGATGGCGGGCAGGAGGGGCTGATGTTGAGGCACGAGATGGTGATGGCGGGCAGGAGGGGCCGATGTTGAGGCACGAGATGGTGATGGCGGGCAGGAGGGGCCGATGTTGAGGCACGAGATGGTGATGGCGGGCAGGAGGGCCGATGTTGAGGCACGAGATGGTAATAAGGAGGAAGAAGGTTCTGATGTTGAGGCACGAGATGGTGATGGCGGGCAGGAGGGGCCGATGTTGAGGCACGAGATGGTAATAAGGAGGAAGGAGGTTCTGATGTTGAGGCACGAGATGGTGATGGCGGGCAGGAGGGGCTGATGTTGAGGCACGAGATGGTGATGGCGGGCAGGAGGGGCCGATGTTGAGGCACGAGATGGTGATGGCGGGCAGGAGGGCCGATGTTGAGGCACGAGATGGTAATAAGGAGGCAGGAGGTTCTGATGTTGAGGCACGAGATGGTGATGGTGGGCAGGAGGGGCCGATGTTGAGGCACGAGATGGTGATGGCGGGTAGGAGGGGCCGATGTTGAGGCACGAGATGGTGATGGCGGGCAGGAGGGGCCGATGTTGAGGCACGAGATGGTGATGGCGGGCAGGAGGGCCGATGTTGAGGCACGAGATGGTAATAAGGAGGAAGGAGGTTCTGATGTTGAGGCACGAGATGGTGATGGCGGGCAGGAGGGGCCGATGTTGAGGCACGAGATGGTAATAAGGAGGAAGGAGGTTCTGATGTTGAGGCACGAGATGGTGATGGCGGGCAGGAGGGGCTGATGTTGAGGCACGAGATGGTGATGGCGGGCAGGAGGGGCCGATGTTGAGGCACGAGATGGTGATGGCGGGCAGGAGGGCCGATGTTGAGGCACGAGATGGTAATAAGGAGGCAGGAGGTTCTGATGTTGAGGCACGAGATGGTGATGGTGGGCAGGAGGGGCCGATGTTGAGGCACGAGATGGTGATGGCGGGTAGGAGGGGCCGATGTTGAGGCACGAGATGGTGATGGCGGGCAGGAGGGGCCGATGTTGAGGCACGAGATGGTGATGGCGGGCAGGAGGGGCCGATGTTGAGGCACGAGATGGTGATGGCGGGCAGGAGGGGCCGATGTTGAGCCACGAGATGGTGATGGCGGGCAGGAGGGGCCGATGTTGAGGCACGAAATGGTAATAAGGAGGAAGGAGGTTCTGATGTTGAGGCACGAGATGGTAATAAGGAGGAAGGAGGTTCTGATGTTGAGGCACGAGATGGTAATAAGGAGGCAGGAGGTTCTGATGTTGAGGCACGAGATGGTAATAAGGAGGAAGGAGGTTCTGATGTTGAGGCACGAGATGGAAATGAGGAGGCACAAGGTGTTAATGAGCAGGCAGGAGGGGCTGAGGAGGAGGCACGAGGTGATGGTGCGGAAGCAGGAGGTGCTGATGGGGGGGCATGAGCTGTTGATAAGGAGGAAGGAGGGGGTGAGGTGATGCGGACCAAGCAGACATAAACAGCAGGAATAAATATATCATATAAATATATCATCTATTTTAAATAAAAGTTTTCCTCCACAACATCATCCTGCGTTAATGAAGACACCATTTTTGAAATTTTAGGAAGAAAATGAAAAGGAATCCATACCTGCTGGAGAATTGTGTATTTGGCATCACTGGAGCTCAGTTTGGAGCTCAGGTGGAGGCGTCTGGTCTCTACTGAGCCGCCAGCGGTTGTAGCAGCTCCACCACAGTAGGCTGCCTTTAGGACTTTTTCTGCGGTTTGCTGCTTTAATCTGCTTTATGAGGTTCAATTGAAACTCTCGCTGACTCACAGTTTCCTGTGTGTTGTCTTCAGCTGAGAGTGGAGTGTTCAGAGCCCTTATGAACCTCTTTAGCATTTGCTTGCATGTTCTGCAGCTGCCAAACCAGCAGCAGATGGTGGTGCTGTCATGGTCCAGTGCTTCTCCGGCATTTGCCAAAGCACAGTTGACCACATTGGTGACAGATCTGAAGATGATCTGAGATGCCGGGACCAGCATCTTGATCGTCATTTTAGAGAAAAGCAGTCCTCTAAGAGTGTCTTTGATGGCATCTTGCAAACTGTCCTCGATGTCTTCTTCTGTGATGTCGAAGGTCTCTCTGAGCAGCTCTGAAGGCAGATCACCAGGCTCTGTCCCACAGTCCTGGAAACTGGTGTCGTACTCAGGATCAGAGCGATTGAGGACCTGTTCCAGGTTGGTGCTAATTCCCTCAATGAAGATCTTATACGCCTGCTGGCAGACGTCATTGATCTTCTTCTGCACCTCCCTGTCATAAAGACCAGCCTCCATGTCCTCCAGCTGACTGCAGAAGAAAACAAACAAAGCAAGTCAGAAACAAATGTCTGATTGTTCACTACAACGCAGCCTACTTGTGCACAGGCATTTCTGTAGATAGTTAGATAACTCACGTTTCAGAGACGCTGAGGAAGAATTCTTCCATGATGAAATTTAAATCATCATCCATGCCAACCAGGCCTGCTGCTCCTCTGTAGCTCTCCTTGATTAGAAGAGTTTCTTGGGATGTTATAGCGACCTTGTTGTCTTGTTCCTCTGCTTCCAGTGAAGCTGATGTTGCTTGGCCTGGAACCAGGTCGTCGACATCCTCCTCATCTTGTTGATCAGTTTCAGTGATCTGATCAACCATGGTAGGAATCCTGATGAGGGAAGATGATTGAAGTCAGGTCAGTTTTATTAGTAGAACTCATAATGACCGATCACAGATCAGCTTCAGGAGGGTTTACAGTCTGTACAGCAACACATCATCACCTGTGTATATAGGAGCTCTGATTTCCTGACCCGGCCTTGTTCACAAGGGCCTCTGGGTCGACCCAGGCTGGGAGGGGTCCTGGTGGGACCTCACAGTCATCGACACCCTTCACTTCCTGGAGGGGTGCCGGTGCAGTGCTCTGTTCAAACACTGCAGGAATTCTGATAAAGAAGAACAAGTAAAATCAAGTCAGCTTCATGAGTCTGACTAATAATCAGTGGTAACCTCAGGAGGCTTCACAACGTGTACAGCAACACATCATCACCCGTGTATATAGGAGCTCTGATTTCCTGACCCGGCCTTGTTCCCAAGGTCCTCTGGGTCGACACAGGTTGGGAGGGGTCCTGGTGGGACGTCACAGTCGTCAACACCCTTCACTTCCTGGAGGGGTGCTGGTGCGGTGCTCTGCTCAAACACTGCAGGAATTCTGATAAGGAAGGAAAGGTGAAATAAAGTCAGCTTCATGAGTCTGACTAATAATCAGTGATAACCTCAGGAGGCTTCACAACGTGTACAGCAACACAACATCACCTGTCCACAGAGTAGCAGAGACCTGCTGACCCGGCTGCACCGTCCTCAGTCTGGTGAGGAGTCGGGTGAACCTTGTCCTTTTTCATCTTTGTGAAGAAGTTTCTTATCCTTTTAAAGAAACTTATATTCTGTGAGAGAAAAACATACATAACAACTATAAGACAATATAACACTAAAATAAATAAAATATCAACAAGTGAAGATATATTTTTTTGGGTCCAATATTAAGTAGAATTATTTTAAATTAACTTATTACAATAGTAGATCCTTGGTATTGGAAATAGTTTGATAATAAATGATGATCTTAATTCTTCTGCTGCCACTGGTAAATAGGTTAAAATCAGCAGACAAGTACTCTGATACGTTTTTAAGTAAAAGTAGAAATACTGCCATCTAAAACTACACGTCAAAGGTCTGAATTCAATATATCACTTAATAAAAGTTATGTTTTAGTTTATTAATGTGGCACTCATTTGAGGTGCTTTGTTTGAGTTACACAAATTGAAAAATACAAAATATTTTAGTAGAATATGCCAATAAGAGTATATTTATTTGAAGTTAAACATTAAAACCTGCATTCAAAAGTAGTTTACTGTACTGTATAACCAGCACATACACTTTGTTAGTCTATATTTAAGGTGCATTTCCACTTTGCATTTTTCAAAAAGTTCATCAGGTGAAACATTTTCTTGTTTAATTTAAAAAGAAAAGAAGTTAACCTTCCTAAAACACGCATAAAATGCCAATTATTAAGACTTTTTAGGTTGACTGGAAGCAGTTGTGACTTGCATTCATTAAATATAATAATTATAATAAATTAAACATATCACATTTTACATTAAAAATGACAATATTTTAAAAAGAGCAGTCAAAATTATATGATATATCTGTTCCACATAGTGCAAGTTACAGTATTATTTATAGATATAAAGCAGTAGTTGACTTTAAAGGCCTGTAAATAGCTATTGCTCAGCTTGAAATGGGAAAACAACTCAGGTAAAATAGGCTGCTACTAATTGAAAGAGTGATTAATTGACTTGCTTCACTGCGTTGAGTGGTTGTCTTGGAGGAAGGACACATATTCTCGTTGTGTTGAGACATTTTCCTGCTTCTTCTTCTTCGTTTGGGTCAAGTGCTTGATGTTGTTCACTCGTCCGAGGTTTAGATGTAGTGAAATGAAACGAAAATCAATCTCTGTAAAGCTCTGTGATGCTCTTCAGTCGGCGTGTGGAGAAGAAGTAACTCTGAATATTCACACAGAAACATTCCACACCCATGGTAACAACATTAACAAAAAACATGTTTACATTCAAATGGGCTTAAGAGACTTGATCTGTCAATCTAGCTATCTATAGCTCATATATGCATATAATTGGCATCATAGCATTATATTGGATCATTCTTTTATTGGGCCCTTAATTATACATCACACCGTTATGTTCTACTCACCCGAACTCAAAGTGTTTCACGTTTGAGATCTGCCAAAGATTTTGCATTTTTAAGATATCATTAAAACGGCTTCCTACGGGCAAAGTGATGCAGACCAAAGCATATGTTGTTTCTAATTTATTTATTATGGTAATATGCACTAATTATATATGTATAATTACATATATAATTTTATATATATATATATATATATATATATATATATATATATATATATATATATATATATATATATATATATATAATTATATATATATATATATATATATACACTAACTTGTAGGTGTGTCGGAACAAGGTGGTTCAATGAGATTCTGAGGACATCTAGTGGAGAGTTGGGGAATGACAGTTCCCCCAAATACTAGAAGTACCAGCAGATGGGGACAGAGATAATAGAAAACCATTCGAAAATCATTCAAAGTGTACTAATAAAAAATAAGCGTTTTGAGTAAAATCTGGTTTTACCGATTACCTGAATCTTTAAAGGGGGCTTGTTGATTTTACTCAAAATGCTGATTTTTTTTTTCCCTTTGATTACCATATTGTTGCATTTCTTGGTACATTATTAATAATATTTGTACTCTGAAAGGTTTAGAAGTGATATATGTACATATATAATGTAACATGTAATTTAAATGTCATGATTTAATTTGCAATTATATCAATTTGAATTCAAAAAAACTTTTTATATTAATTGAAAGTAACATAAATCGATAAATCTGAGATAGAACGTGGAGCTGATGCAGCAACAGTGCTGAAGGCAGCTTCCCTGTGCACCAGGAGTTCATGGTTTTACATAATTTAAGAGCGCGGCCTTCATCAGCTCCACAGAGGAGAGGGTATCATCCTCTTAAACTGACGGAACAGACGAGTGTCACAGCAGAGCCTCTAAAGAGCTGGGTCATTCACTGGATATGACTGTTATTTGCATTAAGGACAGTTCAGAGACAGCTGGAATATATCAATTTATCTTTATTTTATATACATATAGAAAATGTTTGGCACATTTCTTTTTAAAATACATGACACATATATATATGTGTGTATATATATATATACACACACACACAGTAAATTATCTAAACATTTGTATGGCTCTATGACTCACCCGTTGCTATAAGACAGTGATAAACTCAAACCCTAAAAGGCAATCTTGGCAATTCTTCACATTCATCAGGAAACTCGTCGCTCCACGGCAAACTCAACAGGACCAGAGGCAGGATAAAGTCATTCGCTGACGTCTTCACTGTGACCGGACGTCGTCATCGCTCGTGTTTGGGCAAAATGTCTCCTCTGTCCACTACTGCCATGCCGGGCCTGCTCAGCTCCTTGGGGGCCGCGTCTACGTAAAATTCGGCGACCACGGGGCAGTGGTCGGACGCCACGCCGCCCCACGACCAGTTGTCTGGGATCCAGGGGTTGGTCATGCCCTCCCGCACGACCATGCACCGTGATAAACTCAAACCCTAAAAGGCAATCTTGGCAATTCTTCACATTCATCAGGAAACTCGTCGCTCCACGGCAAACTCAACAGGACTTTATATTAACATATAAAGATGAAAGTTGTGTTTGTGGCTATTACTTTGTATTTTGATGAAGTTTTGTTATAATTTGGGGTACGCTGTCTAATATGAATGCATGTGTTAAAGGGTCAATGTACACTTGTACTGCCAAGTGAGTGGTTGAAAGACTGGACAAGAGCTGTGGCAGTCCATTTACCACCCATTTAATATTTAATGAGCATGAAAACACAACCCGACTGTGAGGGTTGTAGGATTACACTCGCTGTGGTTTTAAAACCTGTATTTCTCAACCACAGCAGCAACCTTACAGACGAGCTGTGCTGAAAGTACCAGGGAACCCACAGGATCAATGGAAGAGGGAAAAAAGAGAAAGAAACAGTATAACAAACATTTACAGACAATTTTGAATCACTTCAGCCTTAGTCAGATTTTTTAAAACTTGAACTTTTGATCTGATCTGTATCTGGAATAGTGAATTGTAGCCAATTTCAAGTTATTGAACATTTCAAGCATTCATTCAAATTCAGAGGCTGAAACTTCTATGGGTAAGATCTGATATATAAACTACAATTACTACTGTAATACAACATGAACTAGACATACCATACCTAGTGACGTGGCCTATACTTTTACAGCATACCATCTTCCTTTTTGTTTTTTCAGGATATCCTGGGTCCTAAAATTAAAGTTAATTTTGATGTGGAATTGTTTCCCCATGTGTTATCAGCCTTGACCCCATATAGTTCTCATTTAACTATGTTAACTGATAATGATGCAGAAATAAAGTGTTGATGAGGAACTTTTATTATATGATTATTATACCCCAGTTTTTAAAAATAATATTTGACTACTGTAGGCCAATGATTCTCAAAGTGGGGTTTGTGGATGCCCAAGGGACCTTGAGAGGATTTCAGGGGGTTCTCCAGGTAAAAAAGGAATATAACCACTGTTCTAGACTGTTAACACTGATACAGAATGAGAGTTTGCACAAGCTGGCTCCACTGTGAGGAAACCGGGACAGATTTAGTGAGTTACTTCATGAGAATGGTTGTATTTGAATATACAATCAATTTTAATACAGTAATAGTCTGACAATGACAGTTTGAGCTTTTACTTTAACCTTCAAGACATGAAGGACTTACTCCTCAGAGTCCTGGGTGTTACAATTCTATAAACAATAAATACAAACATCAGGTACTGATTTACACAATATGATTTAAATTAAGTAAGTAGATGATGTGTTTTAAAATATATATATATAAAAAAAAATTTTTTTTGAGAAGGAAGGAGGTGCTGATGGGCTCTGGATGCAGCGTGAGGTAAAAGGAGGTGTTGATGATGGAGAGTAGGACTCTGGATGTAGCGTATGTTTCCTCAGGCTCAAATAGAGGTGTTGATGAAGAGGAAGGTAGATGCAACGAGGAAGCATGAGATGTTGATGAACAGGCAGGGGCTGCTGATGAGGTGGTAACGGGGAGGCAGTAGGTGCTGATGGCGATGCACAAGGGTGTAATGAGAAGGCAGGAGGTGCTGGTGGTGATGCACAAGGGTGTAATGAGAAGGCAGGAGGTGCTGGTGGCGAGGCAGAAGGTGGTAGTGAGGAGGCACAAATAGCAATGTAGAGGCACAAGGTGGTGATGAGCAGGCAGGAGGTTCTGATGTTGAGGCACGAGATGGTAATAAGGAGGAAGGAGGTTCTGATGTTGAGGCACGAGATGGTGATGGCGGGCAGGAGGGGCCGATGTTGAGGCACGAGATGGTGATGGCGGGCAGGAGGGGCCGATGTTGAGGCACGAGATGGTAATAAGGAGGCAGGAGGTTCTGATGTTGAGGCACGAGATGGTGATGGCGGGCAGGAGGGGCCGATGTTGAGGCACGAGATGGTAATAAGGAGGCAGGAGGTTCTGATGTTGAGGCACGAGATGGTAATAAGGAGGAAGGAGGTTCTGATGTTGAGGCATGAGATGGAAATGAGGAGGCACGAGGTGCTAATGAGCAGGCAGGAGGGGCTGAGGAGGAGGCACGAGGTGATGGTGCGGAAGCAGGAGGTGCTGATGGGGGGGCATGAGCTGTTGATAAGGAGGAAGGAGGGGGTGAGGTGATGCGGACCAAGCAGACATAAACAGCAGAAATAAATATATCATATAAATATATCATCTATTTTAAATAAAAGTTTTCCTCCACAACATCATCCTGCGTTAATGAAGACACCATTTTTGAAATTTTAGGAAGAAAATGAAAAGGAATCCATACCTGCTGGAGAATTGTGTATTTGGCATCACTGGAGCTCAGTTTGGAGCTCAGGTGGAGGCGGCTGGTCTCTACTGAGCCGCCAGCGGTTGTAGCAGCTCCACCACAGTAGGCTGCCTTTAGGACTTTTTCTGAGTTTTGCTGCTTCAATCTGCTTTATGAGTTTCAATTGAAACTCTCGCTGACTCACAGTTTCCTGTGTGTTGTCTTCAGCTGAGAGTGGAGTGTTCAGAGCCCTGATGAACCTCTTTAGCATTTGCTTGCATGTTCTGCAGCTTCCAAACCAGCAGCAGATGGTGGTGCTGTCATGGTCCAGTGCTTCTCCGGCATTTGCCAAAGCACAGTTGACCACATTGGTGACAGATCTGAAGATGATCTGAGATGCCGGGACCAGCATCTTGATCGTCATTTTAGAGAAAAGCAGTCCTCTAAGAGTGTCTTTGATGGCATCTTGCACACTGTCCTCGATGTCTTCTTCTGTGATGTCGAAGGTCTCTCTGAGCAGCTCTGAAGGCAGATCACCAGGCTCTGTCCCACAGTCCTGGAAACTGGTGTCGTACTCAGGATCAGAGCGATTGAGGACCTGTTCCAGGTTGGTGCTAATTCCCTCAATGAAGATCTTATACGCCTGCTGGCAGACGTCATTGATCTTCTTCTGCACCTCCCTGTCATAAAGACCAGCCTCCATGTCCTCCAGCTGACTGCAGAAGAAAACAAACAAAGCAAGTCAGAAACAAATGTCTGATTGTTCACTAGAATGCAGCCTACTTGTGCACAGGCATTTCTATAGATAGTTAGATAACTCACGTTTCAGAGACGCTGAGGAAGAATTCTTCCATGATGAAATTTAAATCATCATCCATGCCAACAAGGCCTGCTGCTCCTCTGTAGCTCTCCTTGATTAGAAGAGTTTCTTGGGATGTTATAGCGACCTTGTTGTCTTGTTCCTCTGCTTCCAGTGAAGCTGATGTTGCTTGGCCTGGAACCAGGTCGTCGACATCCTCCTCATCTTGTTGATCAGTTTCAGTGATCTGATCAACCATGGTAGGAATCCTGATGAGGGAGGATGATTGAAGTCATGTCAGTTTTATTAGTAGAACTCATAATGACTGATCACAGATCAGCTTCAGGAGGGTTTACAGTCTGTACAGCAACACATCATCACCTGTGTATATAGGAGCTCTCATTTCCTGACCCGGCCTTGTTCACAAGGGCCTCTGGGTCGACCCAGGTTGGGAGGGGTCCTGGTGGGACGTCACAGTCGTCGACACCCTTCACTTCCTGGAGGGGTGCCGGTGCAGTGCTCTGCTCAAACACTGCAGGAATTCTGATAAAGAAGGACAAGTGAAATCAAGTCAGCTTCATGAGTCTGACTAATAATCAGTGATAACCTCAGGAGGCTTCACAACGTGTCTAGCAACACATCATCACCTGTGTATATAGGAGCTCTGATTTCCTGACCCAGCCTTGTTCCCAAGGTCCTCTGGGTCGACCCAGGCTGGGAGGGGTCCTGGTGGGACATCACAGTCTTCGACACCCTTCACTTCCTGGAGGGGTGCCGGTGCGGTGCTCTGCTCAAACACTGCAGGAATTCTGATAAAGAAGAACAAGTGAAATCAAGTCAGCTTTATGATTCTGACTAATAATCAGTGATAACCTCAGGAGGCTTCACAACGCGTACAGCAACACAACATCACCTGTCCACAGAGTAGCAGAGACCTGCTGACCCGGCTGCACCGTCCTCAGTCTGGTGAGGAGTCGGGTGAACCTTGTCCTTTTTCATCTTTGTGAAAAAGTTTCTTATCCTTTTAAAGAAACTTATATTCTGTGAGAGAAAAACATACATAACAACTATAAGACAATATAACACTGCAATAAATAAATATCAACAAGTGAAGATATTTTTTTTTGGTCCAATATTAAGTAGAATTATTTTAAATTAACTAATTACAATAGTAGATCCTTGGTATTGGAAATAGTTTGATAATAAATGATGATCTTAATTCTTCTGCTGCCACTGGTAAATAGGTTAAAATCAGCAGACAAGTACTCTGATACCTTTTTAAGTAAAAGTAGAAATACTGCCATCTAAAACTACACGTCAAAGGTCTGAATTCAATATATCACTTAATAAAAGTTATGTTTTAGTTTATTAATGCGGCACTCATTTGAGGTGCTTTGTTTGAGTTACACAAATTGAAAAATACAAAACAACAATTTAGTAGAATATGCCAATAAGAGTATATTTATTTGAAGTTAAACATTAAAACCTGCATTCAAAAGTAGTTTACTGTACTGTATAACCAGCACATACACTTTGTTAGTCTATATTTAAGGTGCATTTCCACTTTGCATTTTTCAAAAAGTTCATCAGGTGAAACATTTTCTTGTTTAATTAAAAAAAAAAAAGAAGTTAATCTTCCTAAAACACGCATAAAATGCCAATTATTAAGACTTTTTAGGTTGACTGGAAGCAGTTGTGACTTGCATTCATTAAATATAATAATTATAACAAAATTAAACATATCACATTTTACATTAAAAATGACAATATTTTAATAAGAGCAGTCAAAATTATATGATATATCTGTTCCACATAGTGCAAGTTACAGTATTATTTATAGATATAAAGCAGTAGTTGACTTTAAAGGCCTGTAAATAGCTATTGCTCAGCTTGAAATGGGAAAAAAACTCAGGTAAAATAGGCTGCTACTAATTGAAAGAGTGATTAATTGACTTGCTTCACTGCGTTGAGTGGTTGTCTTGGAGGAAGGACACATATTCTTGTTGTGTTGAGACATTTTCCTGCTTCTTCTTCTTCGTTTAGGTCAAGTGCTTGATGTTGTTCACTCGTCCGAGGTTTAGATGTAGTGAAATGAAACGAAAATCAATCTCTGTAAAGCTCTAAGATGCTCTTCAGTCGGCGTGTGGAGAAGAAGTAACTCTGAATATTCAAACGGAAACATTCCACACCCATGGTAACAACATTAACAAAAAAACATGTTTACATTCAAATGGGCTTAAGAGACTTGATCTGTCAATCTAGCTATCTATAGCTTATATATGCATATAATTGGCATCATAGCATTACATTGGATCATTCTTTTATTGGGCCCTTAATTATACATCACACCGTTATATTCTACTCACCCGAACTCAAAGTGTTTCATGTTTGAGATCTGCCAAAGATTTTGCATTTTTAAGATATCATTAAAACGGCTTCCTATGGGCAAAGTGATGCAGACCAAAACATATGTTGTTTCTAATTTATTCATTATGGTAATATGCACTTATTATATATGTATAATTACATATATAATTATATATATATATATATATACTAACTTGTAGGTGTGTCGGAACAAGGTGGTTCAATGAGATTCTGAGGACATCTAGTGGAGAGTTGGGGAATGACAGTTCCCCCAAATACTAGAAGTACCAGCAGATGGGGACAGAGATAATAGAAAACCATTCGAAAATCATTCAAAGTGTACTAATAAACAGTTTTGTGACAATCACACAGAGATTCATCACATTTCCTCCTTAGACTTTAATTTTCTGGTTTTACCGATTACCTGAATCTCTAAAGGGGGCTTGTTGATTTTACTCAAAACGCTGATTTTTTTTTTCCCTTTGATTACCATATTGTTGCATTCCTTGGTACATTATTAATAATATTTGTATTCTGAAAGGTTTAGAAGTGATATATGTACATATATAATGTAACATGTAATTTAAATGTCATGATTTAATTTGCAATTATATCAATTTGAATTTAAAAAAACTTTTTATACTAATTGAAAGTAACATAAATCGATAAATCTGAGATAGAACGTGGAGCTGATGCAGCAACAGTGCTGAAGGCAGCTTCCCTGTGCACCAGGAGTTCATGGTTTTACATAATTTAAGAGCGCGGCCTTCATCAGCTCCACAGAGGAGAGGGTATCATCCTCTTAAACTGACGGAACAGACGAGTGTCACAGCAGAGCCTCTAAAGAGCTGGGTCATTCACTGGATATGACTGTTATTTGCATTAAGGACAGTTCAGAGACAGCTGGAATATATCAATTTATCTTTATTTTATATACATATAGAAAATGTTTGGCACATTTCTTTTTAAAATACATGACACATATATATATGTGTGTATATATATATATACACACACACACAGTAAATTATCTAAACATTTGTATGGCTCTATGACTCACCCGTTGCTATAAGACAGTGATAAACTCAAACCCTAAAAGGCAATCTTGGCAATTCTTCACATTCATCAGGAAACTCGTCGCTCCACGGCAAACTCAACAGGACCAGAGGCAGGATAAAGTCATTCGCTGACGTCTTCACTGTGACCGGACGTCGTCATCGCTCGTGTTTGGGCAAAATGTCTCCTCTGTCCACTACTGCCATGCCGGGCCTGCTCAGCTCCTTGGGGGCCGCGTCTACGTAAAACTCGGCGACCACGGGGCAGTGGTCGGACGCCACGCCGCCCCACGACCAGTTGTCTGGGATCCAGGGGTTGGTCATGCCCTCCCGCACGACCATGCACCGTGATAAACTCAAACCCTAAAAGGCAATCTTGGCAATTCTTCACATTCATCAGGAAACTCGTCGCTCCACGGCAAACTCAACAGGACCGGGACTTTATATTAACATATAAAGATGAAAGTTGTGTTTGTGGCTATTACTTTGTATTTTGATGAAGTTTTGTTATAATTTGGCGTACGCTGTCTAATATGAATGCATGTGTTAAAGGGTCAATGTACACTTGTACTGCCAAGTGAGTGGTTGAAAGACTGGACAAGAGCTGTGGCAGTCCATTTACCACCCATTTAATATTTAATGAGCATGAAAACACAACCCGACTGTGAGGGTTGTAGGATTACACTCGCTGTGGTTTTAAAACCTGTATTTCTCAACCACAGCAGCAACCTTACAGACGAGCTGTGCTGAAAGTACCAGGGAACTCACAGGATCAATGGAAGAGGGAAAAAAGAGAAAGAAACAGTATAACAAACATTTACAGACAATTTTGAATCACTTCAGCCTTAGTCAGATTTTTAAAAACTTGAACTTTTGATCTGATCTGTATCTGGAATAGTGAATTGTAGCCAATTTCAAGTTATTGAACATTTCAAGCATTCATTCAAATTCAGAGGCTGAAACTTCTATGGGTAAGATCTGATATATAAACTACAATTACTACTGTAATACAACATGAACTAGACATACCATACCTAGTGACGTGGCCTATACTTTTACAGCATACCATCTTCCTTTTTGTTTTTTCAGGATATCCTGGGTCCTAAAATTAAAGTTAATTTTGATGTGGAATTGTTTCCCCATGTGTTATCAGCCTTGACCCCATATAGTTCTCATTTAACTATGTTAACTGATAATGATGCAGAAATAAAGTGTTGATGAGGAACTTTTATTATATGATTATTATACCCCAGTTTTTAAAAATAATATTTGACTACTGTAGGCCAATGATTCTCAAAGTGGGGTTTGTGGATGCCCAAGGGACCTTGAGAGGATTTCAGGGGGTTCTCCAGGTAAAAAAGGAATATAACCACTGTTCTAGACTGTTAACACTGATACAGAATGAGAGTTTGCACCAGCTGGCTCCACTGTGAGGAAACCGGGACAGATTTAGTGAGTTACTTCATGAGAATGGTTGTATTTGAATATACAATCAATTTTAATACAGTAATAGTCTGACAATGACAGTTTGAGCTTTTACTTTAACCTTCAAGACATGAAGGACTTTCTCCTCAGAGTCCTGGGTGTTACCATTCTATAAACAATAAATACAAACATCAGGTACTGATTTACACAATATGATTTAAATTAAGTAAGTAGATGATGTGTTTTAAAATATATATATATAAAAAAAATTTTTTTTTGAGAAGGAAGGAGGTGCTGATGGGCTCTGGATGCAGCGTGAGGTAAAAGGAGGTGTTGATGATGGAGAGTAGGACTCTGGATGTAGCGTATGTTTCCTCAGACTCAAATAGAGGTGTTGATGAAGAGGAAGGTAGATGCAACGAGGAAGCATGAGATGTTGATGAACAGGCAGGGGCTGCTGATGAGGTGGTAACGGGGAGGCAGTAGGTGCTGATGGCGATGCACAAGGGTGTAATGAGAAGGCAGGAGGTGCTGGTGGCGAGGCAGAAGGTGGTAGTGAGGAGGCACAAATAGCAATGTAGAGGCACGAGGTGGTGATGAGCAGGCAGGGGGGGCTGAGAAGGTGGCACAAGGTGTTAATGAGGAGGCAGGAGGGAGGTGCCGATGGCGAGGCACAAGATGGTAATAAGAAGGCAGGAGGTTCTGATGTTGAGGCACGAGATGGTGATGGCGGGCAGGAGGGGCCGATGTTGAGGCACGAGATGGTGATGGCGGGCAGGAGGGGCCGATGTTGAGGCACGAGATGGTGATAGCGGGCAGGAGGGGCCGATGTTGAGGCACGAGATGGTAATAAGGAGGCAGGAGGTTCTGATGTTGAGGCACGAGATGGTGATGGCGGGCAGGAGGGGCCGATGTTGAGGCACGAGATGGTAATAAGGAGGCAGGAGGTTCTGATGTTGAGGCACGAGATGGTGATGGCGGGCAGGAGGGGCCGATGTTGAGGCACGAGATGGTGATGGCGGGCAGGAGGGGCCGATGTTGAGGCACGAGATGGTGATGGCGGGCAGGAGGGGCCGATGTTGAGGCACGAGATGGTAATAAGGAGGCAGGAGGTTCTGATGTTGAGGCACGAGATGGTGATGGCGGGCAGGAGGGGCCGATGTTGAGGCACGAGATGGTAATAAGGAGGAAGGAGGTTCTGATGTTGAGGCACGAGATGGAAATGAGGAGGCACGAGGTGTGAATGAGCAGGCAGGAGGGGCTGAGGAGGTGGCACTAGGTGGTAATGAGGAGGCACAAGGTGATGGTGCGGACGCAGGAGGTGCTGATGGGGGGGCATGAGCTGTTGATAAGGAGGAAGGAGGGGGTGAGGTGATGCGGACCAAGCAAACAGAAATAAATATATCATATAAATATATCATCTATTTTAAATAAAAGTTTTCCCCCACAACATCATCCTGCGTTAATGAAGACACCATTTTTGAAATTTTAGGAAGAAAATGAAAAGGAATCCATACCTGCTGGAGAATTGTGTATTTGGCATCACTGGAGCTCAGTTTGGAGCTCAGGTGGAGGCGTCTGGTCTCTACTGAGCCGCCAGCGGTTGTAGCAGCTCCACCACAGTAGGCTGCCTTTAGGACTTTTTCTGCGGTTTGCTGCTTTAATCTGCTTTATGAGGTTCAATTGAAACTCTCGCTGACTCACAGTTTCCTGTGTGTTGTCTTCAGCTGAGAGTGGAGTGTTCAGAGCCCTGATGAACCTCTTTAGCATTTGCTTGCATGTTCTGCAGCTGCCAAACCAGCAGCAGATGGTGGTGCTGTCATGGTCCAGTGCTTCTCCGGCATTTGCCAAAGCACAGTTGACCACATTGGTGACAGATCTGAAGATGATCTGAGATGCCGGGACCAGCATCTTGATCGTAATTTTAGAGAAAAGCAGTCCTCTAAGAGTGTCTTTGATGGCATCTTGCAAACTGTCCTCGATGTCTTCTTCTGTGATGTCGAAGGTCTCTCTGAGCAGCTCTGAAGGCAGATCACCAGGCTCTGTCCCACAGTCCTGGAAACTGGTGTCATACTCAGGATCAGAGCGATTGAGGACCTGTTCCAGGTTGGTGCTAATTCCCTCAATGAAGATCTTATACGCCTGCTGGCAGACGTCATTGATCTTCTTCTGCACCTCCCTGTCATAAAGACCAGCCTCCATGTCCTCCAGCTGACTGCAGAAGAAAACAAACAAAGCAAGTCAGAAACAAATGTCTGATTGTTCACTAGAATGCAGCCTACTTGTGCATAGGCATTTCTGTAGATAGTTAGATATCTCACGTTTCAGAGACGCTGAGGAAGAATTCTTCCATGATGAAATTTAAATCATCATCCATGCCAACAAGGCCTGCTGCTCCTCTGTAGCTCTCCTTGACTAGCAGAGTTTCTTGGGATGTTATAGCGACCTTGTTGTCTTGTTCCTCTGCTTCCAGTGAAGCTGAAGTTGCTTGGCCTGGAACCGGGTCGTCGACATCCTCCTCATCTTGTTGATCAGTTTCAGTGATCTGATCAACCATGGTAGGAATCCTGATGAGGGAGGATGATTGAAGTCAGGTCAGTTTTATTAGTAGAACTCATAATGACTGATCACAGATCAGCTTCAGGAGGGTTTACAGTCTGTACAGCAACACAACATCACCTGTGTATATAGGAGCTCTCATTTCCTGACCCGGCCTTGTTCACAAGGGCCTCTGGGTCCACCCAGGCTGGGAGGGGTCCTGGTGGGACGTCACAGTCGTCGACACCCTTCACTTCCTGGAGGGGTGCCGGTGCAGTGCTCTGCTCAAACACTGCAGGAATTCTGATAAAGAAGAACAAGTAAAATCAAGTCAGCTTCATGAGTCTGACTAATAATCAGTGATAACCTCAGGAGGCTTCACAACGTGTACAGCAACACAACATCACCTGTGTATATAGGAGCTCTGATTTCCTGACCCAGCCTTGTTCCCAAGGTCCTCTGGGTCGACCCAGGTTGGGAGGGGTCCTGGTGGGACATCACAGTCTTCGACACCCTTCACTTCCTGGAGGGGTGCCGGTGCGGTGCTCTGCTCAAACACTGCAGGAATTCTGATAAAGAAGAACAAGTGAAATCAAGTCAGCTTTATGATTCTGACTAATAATCAGTGATAACCTCAGGAGGCTTCACAACGCGTACAGCAACACAACATCACCTGTCCACAGAGTAGCAGAGACCTGCTGACCCGGCTGCACCGTCCTCAGTCTGGTGAGGAGTCGGGTGAACCTTGTCCTTTTTCATCTTTGTGAAAAAGTTTCTTATCCTTTTAAAGAAACTTGTATTCTGTGAGAGAAAAACATACATAACAACTATAAGACAATATAACACTGCAATAAATAAAATATCAACAAGTGAAGATATATTTTTTTTGGTCCAATATTAAGTAGAATTATTTTAAATTAACTAATTACAATAGTAGATCCTTGGTATTGGAAATAGTTTGATAATAAATGATGATCTTAATTCTTCTGCTGCCACTGGTAAATAGGTTAAAATCAGCAGACAAGTACTCTGATACCTTTTTAAGTAAAAGTAGAAATACTGCCATCTAAAACTACACGTCAAAGGTCTGAATTCAATATATCACTTAATAAAAGTTATGTTTTAGTTTATTAATGTGGCACTCATTTGAGGTGCTTTGTTTGAGTTACACAAATTGAAAAATACAAAACAACAATTTAGTAGAATATGCCAATAAGAGTATATTTATTTGAAGTTAAACATTAAAACCTGCATTCAAAAGTAGTTTACTGTACTGTATAACCAGCATATACACTTTGTTAGTCTATATTTAAGGTGCATTTCCACTTTGCATTTTTCAAAAAGTTCATCAGGTGAAACATTTTCTTGTTTAATTAAAAAAAAAGAAGTTAATCTTCCTAAAACACGCATAAAATGCCAATTATTAAGACTTTTTAGGTTGACTGGAAGCAGTTGTGACTTGCATTCATTAAATATAATAATTATAACAAAATTAAACATATCACATTTTACATTAAAAATGACAATATTTTAATAAGAGCAGTCAAAATTATATGATATATCTGTTCCACATAGTGCAAGTTACAGTATTATTTATAGATATAAAGCAGTAGTTGACTTTAAAGGCCTGTAAATAGCTATTGCTCAGTCTGAAATGGGAAAACAACTCAGGTAAAATAGGCTGCTACTAATTGAAAGAGTGATTAGTTGACTTGCTTCACTGCGTTGAGTGGTTGTCTTGGAGGAAGGACACATATTCTCGGTGTGTTGAGACATTTTCCTGCTTCTTCTTCTTCGTTTGGGTCAAGTGCTTGATGTTGTTCACTCGTCCGAGGTTTAGATGTAGTGAAATGAAACGAAAATCAATCTCTGTAAAGCTCTAAGATGCTCTTCAGTCGGCGTGTGGAGAAGAAGTAACTCTGAATATTCACACAGAAACATTCCACACCCATGGTAACAGCATTAGCAAAAAAACATGTTTACATTCAAATGGGCTTAAGAGACTTGATCTGTCAATCTAGCTATCTATAGCTTATATATGCCAATAATTGGCATCATAGCATTATATTGGATCATTCTTTTATTGGGCCCTTAATTATACATCACACCGTTATATTCTACTCACCCGAACTCAAAGTGTTTCACGTTTGAGATTTGCCAAAGATTTTGCATTTTTAAGATATCATTAAAACGGCTTCCTATGGGCAAAGTGATGCAGACCAAAACATATGTTGTTTCTAATTTATTCATTATGGTAATATGCACTTATTATATATGTATAATTACATATATAATTATATATATATATATATATATATATATATATACACTAACTTGTAGGTGGGCGACACGGTGGTGCAGTGGGTAGCACTGTTGCCTCACAGCAAGAAGGTCGCAGGTTCAAGACCCGCCTTGGGCCTGGGTCTGGGGCCTTTCTGTGTGGAGTTTGCATGTTCTCCCCGTGTCTGCGTGGGTTTTCCCCGGGTACTCCGGTTTCCTCCCACAATACAAAAAACATGCTCAGGTTAATTGGTAAACTCTAAATTGCCCATAGGTGTGAGTGTGAGAGTGAAAGGTGTGTGAATGGTGTGTGTGCCCCACGATTGGCTGGCGACCATCTGGGGTGTATCCCTGCCTCTCGCCTTAACGCGCTGGGATAGGCTCCAGCAGACCCCTGCGACCCCGAAAGGGAATAAGCGGGATAGACAATGGATGGATGGATGGATAACTTGTAGGTGTGTCGGAACAAGGTGGTTCAATGAGATTCTGAGGACATCTAGTGGAGAGTTGGGGAATGACAGTTCCCCCAAATACTAGAAGTACCAGCAGATGGGGACAGAGATAATAGAAAACCATTTGAAAATCATTCAAAGTGTACTAATAAACAGTTTTGTGACAATCACACAGAGATTCATCACATTTCCTCCTTAGACTTTAATTTTCTGGTTTTACCGATTACCTGAATCTTTAAAGGGGGCTTGTTGATTTTACTCAAAACGCTGATTTTTTTTCCCTTTGATTACCATATTGTTGCATTTCTTGGTACATTATTATTAATATTTGTACTCTGAAAGGTTTAGAAGTGATATATGTACATATATAATGTAACATGTAATTTAAATGTCATGATTTAATTTGCAATTATATCAATTTGAATTTAAAAAAACGTTTTATATTAATTGAAAGTCACATAAATCGATAAATCTGAGATAGGACGTGATGCAGCAACAGTTCTGAAGGCAGCTTCCCTGTGCACCAGGAGTTCATGGTTTTACATAATTTAAGAGCGCGGCCTTCATCAGCTCCACAGAGGAGAGGGTATCATCCTCTTAAACTGACGGAACAGACTAATGTCACAGCAGAGCCTCTAAAGAGCTGGGTCATTCACTGGATATGACTGTTATTTGCATTAAGGACAGTTCAGAGACAGCTGGAATATATCAATTTATCTTTATTTTATATACATATAGAAAATGTTTGGCACATTTCTTTTTAAAATACATAACACATATATATATGTGTGTATATATATATATATATATATATATATATATATACACACACACAGTAAATTATCTAAACATTTGTATGGCTCTATGACTCACCCGTTGCTATAAGACAGTGATAAACTCAAACCCCAAAAAGGCAATCTTGGCAATTCTTCACATTCATCAGGAAACTCGTCGCTCCACGGCAAACTCAACAGGACCAGAGGCAGGATAAAGTCATTCGCTGACGTCTTCACTGTGACCGGACGTCGTCATCGCTCGTGTTTGGGCAAAATGTCTCCTCTGTCCACTACTGCCATGCCGGGCCTGCTCAGCTCCTTGGGGGCCGCGTCTACGTAAAACTCGGCGACCACGGGGCAGTGGTCGGACGCCACGCCGCCCCACGACCAGTTGTCTGGGATCCAGGGGTTGGTCATGCCCTCCCGCACAACCATGCAGTGGCCTGTTGGGGGAAAACACAACGAGAAGGGACGCGAGTGATGCCAACTATTGACACAGTGAGGTTAACTTAGATTTTGATTTTAGACACTAATGTCTAATCTGTCCACTACTGCCATACCACGCCTGCTCAGATCCTTACTGGCCACGTCTACATAAAACCCAGCGACCACAGGGCAGTGATCAGACTTCAGCAAGTCGACACATAATATTGATTTAGCTCATTCTAAAAATATAATATAAATATAAAAGTTGAATTCGGCCTCAGCCCTGCAAAACAACTGTTAGAGCTATAAGAGTTTATTTGAAGTTTTAATATCACACAAGATATATTTGTGGTGTTAAGAAGCAGAAATTAACCTCATTATACAGTAGTTTCACATCTCCTTTGTGAAGCTTCTCTCTGGAGCCCCAGGAAGAACAGGTCCTTTTTAGTCTGCCTCATTAATATTAATGAGCTTCTCCTCACATGCACTTTAGACTTGGCTTGGACTTTAACTTCAAATCAATTAAAGAAGTAGTCAAAAATATAGTTTTAGAAAGGTATATGGGTGACATAAAAGTCATTAAAAGTCAACACAAGAGAATATTTGTGTTTTAAATAAAACATGGGATGGTTCTTTTATATATATATATATTGTCACCCTATTAAAATAATGGAATCTGCCATGAATGAGTTTTGGGTCTAAATCATCTCTGAATGCTACTGCCATGTCTGGTTAAATCACTTCAATCCTGAATTGAAAAGATCATACTCTTTTGCCCTATAGGACAATGGGCATTCTGTTTTCAGGATAATTTCTCCTGGTAAGTGATGAAGGCTATTGGCTATAATGCAATAACTAGAACACAGTCACTTTCTTCTTTAATGTTAAAGAAGCGTCACTGGGTGTACCAATGCAAATTCACTTCACTCTGCAATTTATCTCATCTCAATCTACATTGAGGCGAGGTGTGGAGCCTGGTGTTAGCCCGCCTATAAGTAACATACAACATTCTATGTATGTCCACAGTCGCATCACTGTCAAGGCCTTTTTGACAAAAAATAATTATAATAAAATAATAATAATAATATAAGAAAATAATATAATATAAGATAAGATAAAACTTTATTGATCCCACAACGGGGAAATTTGTGTGTTACTGCAGCGTTACAGATAAAGAGAAGAAAATAAAGCTGAAGATAAAAAAATATATAAAGAAATAAAAATAAAAAAAAACACAACACAATGTACAAATTCGCAGAATTTGTTGATGATCCGCATACACAGCATGCATTATCGACATAGAATGGAGAGAAAATGCTAATAAATAGTAAGAAAAAAGTAAGAAAAAAGTAGTCCACGCACATACCCACATGTACACATACATAGCCAATGCACACTTAAGGTGCAGGGTGTGTGTGAAGAGAAAAAAAAAGTGACCAGTGAAAAAGTGACAGTGACTACAGTGAGGTTTATGTTTATGTTATGTTATAAAGTCTTATTGCTGTCGGGATGAATGATCTGTGGAAGCGCTCCTTCTTGCAGCGAGGGTGTTTGAGTCTCTGGCTGAAGGAGCTGCTCAGCGCACCCACCACCCCATGCAGAGGGTGATGGGGGTTGTCCATGATGGATGTCAGCTTTGCCAACATCCTCCTCCCTCCCACCACCACCACCACCGACTCCAGAGGACATCCCAGTACAGAGCTAGACTTCCGTACCAGTTTGTCGATTTTCCTTCTGTCCCCGTCTGAGCATCCGCCCCCCCAGCAGACTACTGCGTAGAACAGGGCAGATGCTACGACGGAGTCGTAGAAGGTCTTCAACAGAGTCCTGCACACACCAAAGGACCTTAGTCTCCTCAGCAGGTGAAGTCGACTCTGGCCCTTCTTGTACAGGACAATGTTTGTGGTCCAGTATATATAATATTCCATGTATTTAATAGAGTTGTTTTGTGTTTTCCCAAAACATATTATTTATTATCCCAAATCTAAATATTAATAATTATCATAAACTCTATATGTTATGGATTGAATAGAAAACACTAATCATTCCAGGATGTGAAAAACACATCAAACAGCCGAGCAGTTCACCTACCGGAGTAGATCTTCTTGAGGGAGCGGCTCACCCAGATGTTGTCCAGGCAGCGGGTGCCTTGTGGTGAGCGGGTGCTGATGTTGGTGAACTGCGTGGACGGCACCAGGGCGCACAGCTTCTCCTTCCTCAGCACCTCCAGCTCCGAGCTCTGGGGATGGGAGCCGAAGTTTCCCAGCACCACCAGCTCCTTCTCACCTGCAGCGGGGGACGGGACGGGAGCGGGGTGAAACACGCCGTGTGTTCTCTGGGGTTTTCTACAGATCCTAGAAATACTTTCTGAACCTCAGTTTACACACGTATTTACACTTGCAATTTAATGAATACAAAAATGCTGTGACAGGGACCTTTGAAGAGGATCTAAACCCCCAAAACAAAGTATATATAGGATTTTTCTAGTGTCAGGCCCAAATCTTGATATTTTAGTGGAACGGATTACACGAAGGTAATGGACTAGGTTGAAACAAAACTTTTAGGATGGCAATTTGCTATGAGTTTCTCAAACTATATTAGCTATTGATTATAGTCCTGGTTGGATCTTATGGGACCCGGTGGGACCCGGTGGGACCTGGTCCACCAGCTACTGAGGCTAAATGTGTCTTCCTCACATTGTCGATAAGCAGCTGACTGTGAATGCCTGAACTTATCTTTGTCCTTTGGTGCTGGAGACGTGTCCACCACAACTAACGTGGCTGGTGCGTACATTTTTTTTAATAGTGCATTTCATGTGGAGAAAAGTGAACATAACTACAGTACCGTAGAGTCCACTCTTAAAAAATCTCATTTATAATAAGGGATGGAGAAAGAAAGAAGTACAGTCACAAAGAATCGGACGCTCTTGCTTCCATTAATCCTCCATGGTGAATTGGGTAAAACCCGCTGTGGACTGGGGGCTGTGGAGTAGAGCTGCAGGAGTAATCCGATGAACTGACCTTTGAGGGTTTCCTGGATGCTGGTGGGGAGCCGCTGACATTTGGCCTCGTCGGCGTGGTGGTTCTTGCCGTTGGATTCTGCCGGCGCAGCGGAGGCCTGGATGTGGACGTTCACCACGGTCAGATCATACGAACCAACCTGATGGAAACAGCCAGTCAAGGCGAATTTGTTTGAGGGACATTTGTACAGTTTGTGCTTTTTCATCATCACATCTCTCATATAAACGTGTTTGTAACTTTGGGCAGAAGCATAGAAGGTGATCTAAGGAGCTGTTGGCTGAGAAGCATCTGATCGACTTAATGCAGCTTTTTCAGGAAAGTGCCGTTAGTTGCCTGGAAATTACGTTTTTCTACATAAAAGATTAAAGATCAGGTTTTCCAAATAAGCGTCGGTTTGTCTTTTTTTTTGTTCATTAAGAGATCTTTAGGAAAGAGATGTGTCAGGAGATAATTCTGACTCACAGAAAAGTGAGCCAGGTACAACCGAGGGTAGGAATGATTCCCGTTGCCGTTGGCAACCGGCGACTCCAGGACCGCAGCATCCTTCAGGTCGATACCGGACGAGCTGTCCCACAAAAAGCCAGAGTAGCTCGCTCCCTGGGAACAGAGGATTGTGGGGAGTGGAGTCAGATTCGCTGACCTACTTCAACGCCCTCAATACCATTACTAACAGATATCTTATGATCACTTCATGAATATAGTTCACTCCTCACACGGACGTCAGAACATACCCTGCAGGAGTGTCCCGTGGGTTTTTCAGACACGACGCTCTTCCAGAGCCCTCGCGGCCACTTCCACTTGCGCACGCTGGCCAGCGTTCCCTGGTTCAGCTCCACACAGAACTGCAACACGACGGGAAAGAGGAAACCCCGTCAGCGCTGGATGCACGGAACACAGCGAGCGGCCGTGTTGTTGGTTACAGCTTTAAGGAAGTGACGCGAGCGGGCGACTGGAGCTTTACATACTTCTGCAAACATTTCAGGAACAATGCTTCTACAAGAAAGGGTTTAGTTTTTTTTTTAGATAAGTCGAAACAGAAATGGAGGGGACCCATGACAAAAGAAACACTAGACAGACTGAAGTTGTAATAAAAAGAAGAAAAACCTATACTATGAGTAGTTCCTCCATACCTTTACTTAACATTTTCAATTCAGGACTTTTACTTATTATTGTGATTTTTCTTTTTGACAACAGTATTTATAGTTTTACTAAAGTAAAAAAGTAAGAGTATTTCATCCACCTCTAGGCCTGAGAGGTCAAATCAGCCACTGAAATCTGAGTTTATCCCATAATAATTAAAAAGCAGATTGACCTCTGCTACAAATTAGCTTTGACATTTGACAGATGAACTCGATTTTAACACTTCGGGGGCGGGTCAGCCGCTCATCAGAAAAACATGTTTTGTTCCACGGCCTTAGCAGTCAGAGAAACAATGCAGGGTTCAGTGAACTCCAGTAGCCTCCGCTCGTCTACCAGAGGAACTACTCGGAGAAAGAGGAAGCGTCGAATACAGAGGAACATGCCAGCAGCGGGCGAGTAGCAGGACACGGCAGACAAAGGCAAAAAAAAAAAGTAGGAGAAACACGCTAGTGAAGGCCTCAGTGACCTGCTGCTGCCTCTAAATTTAACTTGAGAGGCTCCATATAGGACAGACACACACACAGATTGAAATGACACCGAATCATATTTTAACTGGCAAACTGATAAATAGAGTAATAAATCAATAATAATGAATTCTGAAGACTATTGCATTAATCAGTGTTGTAATTTGTTTCGTTATACATCCTCTCACACTATAATAAATGCACTGTAGACTCAGCGCTGGAATAATATACCATTTGTGTGCACAAATTATTAATACTTCATTAAAATTAATATCACAGATTAAGCTCAATTTACAGCCCACACACACACACACACACACACACACACACACACACACACACACACACACACACACACACACACACACACACACACACACACACACACACACACACACACACACACACACACACACACACACACACACACACACACACACGTATCACAAGTATTGTGATGGAGTATAAAGCTACAGCTATTCTGTGGGTTATTCAGAGTATGAAAATACAACACAAATCTTAACTGCACTTAAATGTCTATTTAATTCAATTATAAAGTAACTACCTTAGAAAGTATGACCTTTGCTCTCTGTATACCATAATCTACTGTCACCCAGTGTCTGACCACACAGTTTGACAAGTGATCTGAGGACATGTCCTCGTAGGGCCTGAAAAATAGAGTAATCCTTTAGCAGGAAAAGCACAAAGCCACCTGACACAATTTATCGCTGGCACAAAGTCTATCCGGTCAGCCTCAGCGCTTCTACCACGGCTCCATGGAGGTCCAGTGAGATATGGGGCTCTACAGGCTCAGTGAGCTGCATCCTGCCTTCACTGGCCATCGATGGGGTGGGGGGGGAAGTAATAATATTAATAACAAAGCAATTTTAAAGTGCCAGTAGGTCAGAAACCCCCCCACAGGATTCATTTTCCCAGGAGCCTCCGAGCCTGTAAGGCGGATAAATTGCTCGCAGATATTACTCCGCCAAAACGCCCTCATAATTCAGCCCGTGAGGGCCCGGGGTGCGGGCGCGGTGTGTCGTCAGAGGCCTGGCGGGGAGCCCGGACCTGCAGGAACCACCTGGCAGGGCAGCAGAGTCCTGCTGTAAAACCTGGATTGGACAAGGGACACGAAAACCCCTCTGTTGTACAGTTTGAGAAGATGCGCACACACACACGCGTGCACGCCGCCAGAAATTTAATTAATCTGAATACTACAGGAGGAGAAATGTTAATTACACTTGCCAGGAAGGTCGTGTTTTCTTTGGTGACTATTTGCGAACGACGATTTCGCGACGCTTCAGCCGTAGTGTTGAGAACTGGCCGCTGACCAAGCCATTCAATTTGGGACGGGTCCCATTTGCGAAATGTGCACGGCGACAGTTTGAGTGGCGTGGCGGATATTAACGGCCTTTGGTGCTTCTATGGCACCGGTTGCCATAGTAACAGCACCGACTGAAAGTCCATTTCTGCATGTCATCCACCTACTGCCCCCCTTTCCTGTCTATCTGCTGTCCTATATAAATGAAGGCTAAAATCCCCCAAGAAAAAATGTTAAAAAAAAAAAAAAGAAAGTCCATAAAATAACATTATGGACATTCAGGCTTTTTTTTTTTTCTTCTTTCTTCTTCTTCTGCATTTCAGCCCACACAGTCTATAAATATCCAACATGCGAAACCATGACTATTCACGACTGATAATTAGGAGTCATTAGACCTCTTTTATTTATTGACACATTACCAAGCATCCCATACTTAGAAACATAAATGCTTTAGAGGGGGATAGTGCATGTTTTAATCTCACGTCTTATCCAGTCTGTATTGGTTGTATATGTAATTATTTAGAAAATTAGCCAAAAATAACCGGGTCAAAGCTTAAAAAATAAAGGGATTTGGGGTCAATGAACTCAGTGAACCTTTCAAAGGACTTCCAGATCACTGTGTTCTGGGTTTTACACACACACACACACACACACACGCGCACACGCACACCATGACTTATTAGGAGAAATGGGCACATGTGTGTTGTAGCTTCTCATTTGAAAATGTGTGTGCTTGTTCATGTGTTTCCAACATGGAGAAGTCGGATATTTGTCCCAGTACTACACATTAATTATTATTATATCCATCTATAAACTACCGGGGCCCTTTAAAAGTATGATTAATCCTGACGTTGAAGCCTAGCCGGTGACACACAGGTTCCTTAATGATAAAACAGAATGTCTAAAATTGGCATGCACGCGTGTGACTAATAATACATGTAACACATGTTCTAACATGTCCAACTAACTACAGTGAAATGCTTCACATAGATGCAAGAAAAAAAGAATCCATCACATGAAATTAAAATAAAGTGTAAGCGGAACATTTTTGTCATGACAGAAACCTATTATTGTAAAGTAAACAACCAGCAAGCAAGATTATACCTCCCTGATGATGTCAACGAGTGAGTGTCATAAAAGTCGAATTCATGTGTTCATGATAGGGTAATTATGAGCATACATTTGCCTTGTATGATTAACACTTTTTTTCTCCTTCCAAATTAAAATACGCATTTTCATTCCCCAAAAGCACTTTGAAATGAGTGTGAAAAAAAATCTATTTTGGAGTTATTGCAAAGCGTTGCGCCAATTGAAAGATGGAGGTGAGACAATGGAAAAGGACGTCCTACTCGCTCCACAGGAGGAGGTGCTGCAGGGAAACGAGATGCAAAGAGAGAGAAGGACAGAATCAGATGAGAAAACAGGCTTAAAAAAAAAGTGTGGGAAAGGCTGGCACGAGTGGGGAAAAAAAACCAAAAAAAAAAACACCGCAATGAGGGCCAGCGCTTGTCCAGAGGTAACTCATCCTCCCACCACCTCCCTCTCTCCCTCCGTCCAAAATACTCCGCTGCTGACCTACTTCCCGTTCCAGGGAGCCGACTCCTCTGCCAAGGATCCATCTGGTCGCCCGGAGAGAAAGTGACATTTCACGTGCGCCGGCCGAACGAGAACACACCATACTCCGGTGAACTCTGACTCGTATGGATGCTCTGGCATTTATACATTATGCAGGAGCCATACTCCTAAAAGAGCGGGTGAACAGACTGCCCTTACATATTTTATCATAGAGCTTGTTTTGTGAGTTTTTTTTCCTCCCTAACATCCAATGTGACAGACTGAGCTCCTACAATTCTCTCGGTTGTCAGAGCTTAATCACGCCAGCATTCACAGTCCCGTCAATGTGCTTTTTCTCATTGTGCAGAATGATGCATGTGCAGAGTTTCATTCACAAGCATTTAAAAGCTGCCACCAATCGGTGTAGCAAACATCCCCATCCACCAGTCTGAGGGTCTTTTACCTTGTCGAGAGCCTCCCGATCCAGCAGGTCCTGCACTGCCAGTAACTTGATGCTGGGAACAGACAGAGAGAGAGGCTGGTTTCAGTTTACCTTAATGTATGCATATTTCTGACCAAACGTCCATATAGACACAACTACATTTCTTCCATACGCTGTGACTGCTGTGGCCCCAAAAAAGAGCTGTTCAAAGATTCTCTGATAAATTTGTGATGAGGATTCGTTAAAAAATGGGGTCGCCGCAACGTGATTGACAGCTGTGACAGCTGCTCTCAAACCTCTCAAGACGACTCGGCTGCAGAGAGTCTGGTTGCGGATGACGTCATGATCGAGGTGACAGCTCCCAGAAATGAGATATTTTAGGTATCAGAAGTAAGGAAGAGTGTCGACGATCTTTATAGAGGGACACACAGCAGCATTAACTTCTTATTCCACATTTCAAAATGGAGCTTCACACTAAAACATTGGAGATATTGCAGTTTTGCTTCATGCTGCTATCACTAAATCAGTAATAACACAGTGTGCAGCAGAGGCTGTGTTGACCCAACAGAGACATTTCTTGGTTCAGAGGTCGGGGATTGTGTCTTAAACTCTGTGGTGACATTTTATTGGCCAGTAAAGGTGGAGCTTTTAACATTTACCCGTTTATTTGAAAAAAACAAATGGAATTTTCCAGATCAGTCAACACAATTAAAAAAAAAGCAATACAGAGGGCACCGCTGCTTCTCTTGTTCTGAACCGTTTTGCAATGCAAATGGCGACGGCAAAAGTAAAGTAAAAACATTCCTCTGTGTTTCTTCAGGATTAACGTCTTTCACACGCGGCCCCCGAACGTGTAGACAGACTTATTTAGTAACAAGTAAGGAATTAAGTTGCCGAAATTTCTGCTAGTTCACACCCACGAATCTGGCAGAGCTTGTTCTGAGCCGTTTATTATATTAGAGCCAAAATTGCCACACACACACACACACACACACACACACACACACACACACACACACACACACACACACACACACACACACACACACACACACACACACACACACACACACACACACACACACACACACACACACACACACACACACACACACACACACACACACACACACACTAAGTCAGTCTCTGCAGTGCCATATGCTGAACTGACTCACTGTGGTGCAACACAATGAAATGCTGTGGCAGTGCTTCAGCCTCGCTCACCTCTAACCCACCAATCTGAAATCAGCCACAGAGAAAATCACATTGCATAAGAGCCTTTCTATCAGAGGAGAGCTGCTGCTGCCGCTGCCGCCGCTGCCAGGCATTCTGGGAGCTCTGTTACTACTTCACACCGACTCACATTTACTCAGCTGAGTGCACTAGTTCCGCAGCACGGTCGCAACTAAAACCCCCGCACGGCCGCACACACGCCGCGCCGTGGAAGGATGCGAAGGCGTCAAGGGCAAACTGAGCCGCGGGGAGACGGCGTTCTGCACCGTCTCCTCTGCAGCATTCAGGTCACACAGGGAAGATGGCTCAGACCTGGATGCATTAAATATCATCCACCCGGTTCCTCCGCTTCGGCTGTTCGTCTCAAGCGCTTCACAGATGACAAAAGCTTCTATTTCTGACTAACAGCAGCTCGCCTATAACAAATATCGCAATATTTCTCTCATAGGGTTTTTATATTTCACTGCTTTCCTTACAAGGCAATGTACCTTCTTGTATGGAGACATAAAACTTTAACGAGAGGCAGCTTCAGTTTTTATGTTAGAACAAACTCAGAAAACTGCAGGTCTCTGTTCTGCAGAATAAGAACGAAAATACAACTATATTGATGCTATGATAAAAACTTGATTATTTTTTTTCCTTCTGTTTTGTTTGATCCTGTTAAGATTTTACATATTAATTTGTTGGGAAACGTGGCGAAGCACATGTCCGCCGAGAGCGATGATCCTTCGCGGAGGAGCAACATCTAGGCTGCGGTGCATTCAGAGGACGGCGAGGTGACCCCCTTCAAAGTCGTCCGAAGCGTTTCACATGACTGCAGCGTTAAACCTGCTAAAGAGCAAAACAACACGCCAGTATGACCCTGAGCGGATATTCAGGGCTCGGCCCGTCGAGCCTGATACATGAGCTGGCCACGCATCCACATGTAAATCCACTTTCACCACAGCTGGAGCGTCCTCCTGCCGTCCTGACTGAGGCCTGCTGAATATGAATCACAGCAGCGGCTGCTTTGATTGATTCTCATTCCAGTCATAGTGAATGGGAGGAGTGGATCTGTTAGGAAATTTACATATCTAGAACTGGTCCTCAATGTGAGCGCTTGACTGACAACTTTCAGGTCCTGGGGGAAAAATGTGAAGTTTACACTTGTGGTGTTTGCATCACGGTGGGATAAAAAATGTTTGGAATGTCATTGAATGATTTTTATGCCCTTTTTTATGGTTGGTGTCCCTTAAAAGTTCGCTCACAAGCATCTGAAGCAGAGTGGCGACAGCCAGTTAACACAATAAAATAGGAATCTCTCTGATTGGCTGTGGACAATCCAAGTTCTTTATCTAAGAAACTTTGTTATTTAAAATGAAATAACAATGCAGTTAAATGTTTTCTAATCACTGGAAATTAGAATTATGTTGATGTCCTTTATGTGAGTTGCCCAGCACCAAAGCATCTAACCAATCACGACACGGCCTGGAAAAAACAACATGCTGCAGAACATCTCCACATATAAAGATAATGAAAGTGCTGCTGTGTATCATTCCTAATTCACTAATACAGCGTGTGTCACTGGCCAAAGATACATTCAGACCAGACTATCCCCAGCATCCAGACCGGAGATTAACCTAAGCCATTTAAAGCCCGGTGGAAACGGTACAGCGAGTCTTTACATAACAATACCAGCCAGATTCTATTTACAAATGGGCACCGGAGTCTCTGCCCCCCCCCCCCCCCCCCCCCCCCCCCACACACACACACACACACACACCATGCAGCCCCTTACGTAACATACAGAGCCTGTGAGATAAGCAGCAGAAACTTTGTCGTCTTCGCTGCCCGAGTGTCCACAGGTTGTGTTTTCAGAACAAACAGACCACCTTCCTCCTTCAGGTGTCATGCCCCCCCCCAAACACACACACACACACACACACACACACACACACACACACACACACACACACACACACACACACACACACACACACACACACACACACACACACACACACACACACACACACACACACACACAGCCTGCAAGCGCAGCACACCCTGAGGTGACCTGAGCTTCAGCCGTGTCATCAGAACACAGAGAGTAAGGTGTGTGTGTGTGTGTTGGTGGGGGGGGAATAGAACGCTGAGTCTGTGATGTGACCTGCGCTCCGCCTGCACCTTACAGCCGCGGGGCCTTCGGCCAGAATGTGCTGTGTCTGCGGGAGATAATCCCGTCACAAACGATATCGCCAGAAGAAATGAAAAACAAGCAGGAAAAGGCTGCAGAGAGAGAGACGCCGTGACATAACAGCTACTCCTTCAGTGTCACCCTGACAACGGAAACTGCCCTCGCTGTCAGACGCAGGCCGGGGGGGGAGGGGGAGGGAGGGGTCCGCTTCAGCGTTTGCACAGATTAAGTAAATGTGAGGGCAGGTTCGGGCGATCAGTGGAAGCGGAGGAGATGAATCTGAGCATAAATAAGACCTCAGAGGATTTTATAGTTGAAAGGATGAAACGGGAATTTAAGGGAGCGTGACGGTGGTCGAAAGCAGTTCTGGATTTGGAGGATTTCTCACTTTGTAAAAAAGGTGTAGTCCTGCCACCATGTTTTTTTTTTACAGACAAATGAGACCAAAGTCTACATACAATTACGACTTCGCTCAATTTTGAAGGAACTACCACAGCTGTAAAGCGATTTTGTATATCAGATGTTTTATAAAGCTGTAAAAATCTCTTTACATATATAAAATTATATATTTCATATGAATTTCATCAAGATACTCTGCATGTCTGCAGTTTTTTCAACTTTTGTTGCAACGTGTAATTTGCAGAATTTCACCTAATTATATTCTGCTGCCCTAATGATAATTACTAAAAAAAAGATTTTTTTTTCCCCTGAGGAAAAAATTGGATTGGAGTTACATTTATCAGGTGGACAGAGACACGCCTCCACATGACTGATAATGTTTATCCACAAGCTGCAGCGACAGCATTGGCTGGAGATAAGATTGTGTGCCACGTGTCTTGTCGGCGTGTTTAGATGACAGGTATTTCAGGAAGGTTTTTATATACAGTAAACAAAAAGACAAAATTAACATGTGAAAGTCACCGTTTACCGAGGCAAATATGACTGAGCTGGGAGACACGATGTCCCAAAACAGTAGTCGAAGAATAAGACGTCAAACCACCATCACTCCAACAATAACTAACATTATACAATGGGTAGTTCCCACCAAGGAATCTGATGGGTCTGTGACTATGTTTGAATCAGTGTGACAGCATCAAAAGGCCTTTTTACAATACAAATTTGTTCTAACTAGACATTTTCGTTGCTGTTGAAAAACCTAAAAGGCAGATAAGCAACAACTCCACTAAAAGAGGAGGCACTGATGTCCTATAAATCAGCAGAAAACATGATCAATGCTCATGAAACTCCTCCAACTCTGCCAGAGACGAACAGGAACCGTTTGGAAGATGCTGGGTATATGCTGGGATTGATTGATACTTGTGTTTTTTTTCCCCTGGGAAATCGGAATTACAAAAGGAGGCTTCCAGTGTTTCCCAGCCCGCAGGGCGGAAAAAAGAAAAATTGGATTTAGCCTTCAAATCAAGAACTCGGCCATATTTCACCAAACTCCCTCCAAGACATCTGAGGTAATGTATATTTTGTCTCAATCCCCTAATGGAGGCGGGGTTGAATCGACCATTGTGAGTCACTGTGATTTAACGCCTGGCGTTAAACTGCCGCTGCAGGAGACAAACAAGCCCCGATCGGCTTTGTTAAGTGGACGGGAGCGGGGCCGCTGCGTCGGCCCCCGGTGGCTCCCGGCTGCCAGGACTCGCCGGGCAATGCCCCTAACTCACTGTCCACCCACAATGAACTGCTGCGCCAATGGAAATTTCCACATGAGCACCCAACACCCTGCGTCAGCTCAGCACAGGCCCCAGTCCTCATGACCTCAGCACCCATGCCGGCTGCGACCTCCCCTCTGGATTCTTTTCGGAGGATCAGGTTGTCTCAGCGATATTCCAGAGAACGCTCAGATGACGGTTGTTGTTCGGGGCCGCGGAGGGATTACGGGAGCGCGTAGCGGCAACGCCGCCGCCCGAACACGTCGCGGCCACTCTTGTAATCCGCCGTACAGGCCACAGATGTTGGGTGTATCATCGCGGCAGCTGCACGGGGATTGTGTTCACAGGCAGATTAGTAACACAGCCGCGTGGCCGTAAAAAGATCTGTCGCTAGCAGAGCATGTGAGCGGCCCTGCTGCAGCAAAGAAGGAAAAAGATAATGCTACGTGCGGCACAGTTATGCAATCCAAATAAACGCCTGCCTGGGTGTAATTATTGTAAACCAAAGGGACAATGGTTGGTGACTTCAGGAAGTGGCAAACACCTGACAACAAGCTGCTGTTCGGCACATTTTTACCTGCTGTTTCTGCAGGTAAAAATGTCTTGTATTGGGTACATTTTGTCCAATTTTGAGCAGAATTATCTTATTCCACTGGCAGATTTCCAAAAATAAAGACCAAATTAACCAAAATCAAGAGAAAATAACTTTAAATAATTAGTGGATTATTCTACTTAATATTGGACAAATTGTACCAAAAGCAACACATCCTTACCTGTTAAGATTCCAGTTTTTGCACTTCCTATCCTACAAGCTTAAGCTTTTTTTTTTGTACGGATCACTGCAAATATAATAAGATCATAAGAATTTAAATGTGATTTTCAATGAAAATGAGAATTATGGAAATATAATTGTCACATTGTAATATCCGTCAACATATTTCTCATGCAACCAATGATGAACTGTTTGAAAACTAATCGAGCAACATCCACATAACACCATTATGTGTGTGTCGTGTGTGTGTGTGTGTGTGTGTGTGTGTGTGTTGCGTCTTCCCGCTGCATGTGATTCACTCCCAAGTGCAGCAATCACACTGATAAAAATAACGCTCATAGAAAGTGTAACTGTCATAAAAGCCATGTCCTGCATCGGTTAATTATCATGACATGCCAACTGAGCAAATGACCCAGAATAAGCAACTATACACAGCATATATTTGTGCAGCTGATGTTCTGCTGTGTCTGAAACACCGAGGCCTATTATATTATGCTCTTCACATACTGATGTGTTCCGGGCGGCCACATCTACGCCTCCATCCTTTATGACTTTGGGGACGAGTCACAAGACCAATTGTTTTTGCATCTGAAAGAAAACAAACTCCACCTGCAGTAAAGTCATTATTGGTTTAATGATTAGAGAATATTGCTCTGGTTATTCTGGGAGACACACACACACACACACACTAAAGAGCATGTTTGACTGCTGACATGTTGGTGCTATATAATTGCGAATTTTACAGTTGTAAAATGTATGATTTCATATTTTTTAGATGAATTATTTTCAGAATCAGAGAGAAATGATGCACTAGTTCCCCCTTACTACACAACCTGTATTTACAGTATTTAATCCTTTTCTACATATAAAACAAGATACATGCATCATGCATTTTTTTATGTTTGGCATTTACTGCTTTTTTCTTGCATTCTACACTTCTCTGAGCTTTCCTTTTTAATTCCGGTGTGTTTCATTTCCATATGATAATTAGGATCATCTGGCCCGATTAGTTCATGAAGACAATAGCATAAGAACACAAAATGCAAAACAAATAAGTATGGGATGGAACACTTCATAAATCTAACTTCACCTGGGGAGTATTGGTGAATAAGCCAACTCAGTGGACTAGAACGTGCAGGGAGGGGGAGGAAAGTTTACTTGACGAATGGGCTTTTGCTTTAAATACTTACTAGACACAATAACACAAGAAAATGCTTCTATTCACATTGCCTGGGTGTTTTATACGCCTGCAGCTCCCAGTTAAGCAATCTGGAGCTGTACAAGGAGCAGGAGGAGCTCTGATTAGACGGTAACGTGATTAAGAAGACAGCGATGACAGCAGCTGCTATCTGTACGCACATGGCGCAAAAACCAGGAATATCAGCAGAACGCCATTAGCATATAGTTGGCTTCAGCGGCTGCTGAGTCAATACTAGCATCATCCTTTTGCCACCTCCGCGAACAACACGCGGGAATGATGCACACATGAAAAGTGATGAGGATCTAGATCACTTTTTCTGGTGTTTCTTCCTTTTTTCGTTTTTTTTTTTTTTTTTACTTCCTCCTTCTGTCCTATTTGGGAAACTGCAGCCTGCTGTTAGGAGGTACTCTCCACTAGTGCGTGTGTGTGTGTGTGTGTGTGTGTGTGTGTGATGTCAACCCCTGCCACCGTCAGCTTCTGTCAGCGAGGTCAGAGGTCGGCCGCAGACGCAGCACCAGAATAAACAAACCCTCATGACTTGATGGGAAAAAAAAAAAAAAAAAAAAGAAAGAATCTGCTTGAAGGTTTCGGCTTCTCCGGGTCAGGAAATTGACTTTTGTTCCAGCTACGTGATCCGAATACAAACATTTTATTTAACTTGAACATTTCAATCAAAAAAAAACTCATTTAACAAAGAGATAACACAACATCTGTCCCTGCTGAGTCCAGCTTTTGCTGATCACTACGGTGCAGCGCCAACTGGTCTCTTGCGCCATCGCTGTGCGATTTGGACACGGCCAGACGGATGCGGGTCGTTTCACAAATTTCTTTCTTCACACCGCTTGGACGTTACACGCCTGTGCCACAAAACATGTTGCAGACGGCTTGGGAATGTTAAAAAAAAAAAAAAAAAAACACCAGACTAATATAGCTCAGCATCGTGGAACATGGAACGTCTCCAGAAACAGGAAAGTCCACTTACAGCTGCCATGGGGACAAAGAGGATCCCTGCAGCTACAGCAACTCAGACTGAATAAGTCCCAGTTAGCTCACATCTACACCCTGATCCATCCTAACCTCGCTGTTAGGAGCTTGTCGCGTCCGTCGCAGCGACGGCTGACGTCGCGCGGCCTCGTGAAGCCTCCGCCTGCTGAGCCAGTCTCCCGTTTAACCTTTCGGCAGGCGCGAGTTCATTGAACCCGAGTGCCTCCGTGCCTGGAGGAAAGCCAGGAAGTGAGTAAACTCTGGATCTTGTGATTGCTCACACAGCGCTGTGCAAACACACTGTATCTGGTCTGCCTCCTCCCGCCGCCGACGCCTGTTCCATAACAATACGCCCTGCTATGTTAACGCCGGGGTTGTCACCCGCGGCTCCGGCGCACGAGGAAGTGGGAGGGCAGGAGTGCCGGAAGTGCCGGAGACTCAGCAGAGGGCGGGTTACGGATGAGATGGAAAAGAAGGGGGGGGGCAGATACGGTTCTTGTCAAAACACACAAGGCAGCGGACACTCCTTGCATAAAGAGCAGTGGATGCAATAAAATCATAAAAGATGCAGTGCTTAAATTCATCATCCCTCACAGGGGCATGTGTGGCTTCAATATTTTTGATTAGCTACAACGTGCACATTGACTTAATGTTAAAGTCCCTTTACAAAAAATTGAAGTGTGTTATCAACAGAATGCAAACGCAGGTATCACCCCCCCCCCCCTCCCCAAGCTGCCAGGACCCGTTTCAATTGAATGGTTGAAACAGGCTTCACCTGAAGCAGGTTCCACTGGCTGCAGGGGAGGTTTTTGGATGGTTTACCAAACAAGAGCGATTCTGCAGAGGTCTCAACTCCTTCATTATCATCAAATCCATAGCTGGCCGCTGACACAAAGACGTGCTGCTGATGAAATGTGAAATGACTGTGGGACACAACCCACCGGAGGCTCCCACTGCCCTCCCCCTGTCAGTTGAAATTACAGTATGGAACTTTTTGTCTCTCTCTTATGGAAAATTACAAATACATTCAACTTATGCTTACGTCACGAGCTTATAATTTCCTCCTGCACCATTTTTCTACTCCGTCGTTTCCTACTGTGCCACGAATGCTGCATATTAAATTATTCTACTTGGCCAAGCGGAGCTGCTTAGTCACATCCAACTCAAGAGTTTGGCGTGCTCTCCATGTGTGAGAAGAGAGAAAGTTTAGGTGCTAAACGGCTCATATGATGGCTGCATATCAGAGAACGCATTTTACCGCGACAATCCCTGTACTGGTTAGACTGGGAGCAAACTTGGCAGCACACAGTTTATGTAACTTTGCGCCATAAGACACAGAGACACCGGCCACACCCAACTAAAAAGACGTGTGTATCAGGAACAAATAATAATTGCAAAACACGGAGCCTCGTGAGTACACGGAGCAAAGTAAACATCTTGTGCGTCACACTGTGCCTGTGAGAGAAACTTTTTTTTTTATTCTGTGCAACCTGTTGTCAACCAGACACCAGTAGAATCCACTCAACTTATTTATCCAGGGATCAGTCTGAAGCAGAGAAACCGCTCATATTTGCACAAATGTTGCACTCGGAACAAAAACATACAGAGAAATTCTTAAAAAATGCTGAATGGATGGCATTTGTGGAACACTTTCCTTGTCTTCTGTCCATTTTAGGCACTTCACAAGTATAAATTCAGTCTTTCACGCTCATGTTCCCCATTCTGAGATGCAGCATGCCAGGATCTAATCTCATCAATCATCCCATTGGGAGCAAATTGAGGTGATCTGGCCCAAGGACACTTCAACATGTGGAGTGCAGTGAATCTAACCACTGATCTTGTGCGGACGACTGGCGTCACCTCCTGAGCCGCGAATAAAGGCCTTCCTGCTCTCTCCGTTCCTTTTTTTCCTTCCCAAGCGATACTCTCAGAATGAGAGAAGTAGAAATGTTGCATGAGTGAACGCTTCTATTCCGCCAGAATAGAAACAGATGTCGCCCAGAAAACCTGCTGCGTTTACCTCGTAAAAAAATAAAAAAAAAGCTCTGTGCTATTTAACTATAGATCACTGTTATTGCTCTGTTCTAGCTGAGCAAGCACAACAACATTAAATTCTGGAATTGTTTTCCTGGCCAAATGTAAGTACATGTTCACAAAGTTAGTGTTTCTTTTGCACGGTTTCTAACTAGGAAACAGTTCTGATCAGATCAAGAGTTACATTTCTTAAAAGATGATTCATTTTATCCTTTAGTTGAATGTTCATCATTATCAAGCAGGTAAAACGGCATGTGACCTACTGACTATAGGGAAGACTACCAGGTTTTTGATTCTGTGGTGTCTCCTACAAATGACAAAATTCATAAAAAAATCGATTTTGACGAAATAATAATTTGGCACCAAATGATTTATATTAGTTGGACTTGAAGAATAATGCGAGCCGGTGAAGGTGTGGCTTCCACGTGGCACCACAATCCACTCCAGCATGAGGCATCTGCCACGCCACTGATTACAGCGTATAAAGAGCGCAAACACAAAATGGTGATTAATGCGCGTATGTGGTCATCTGATTAGAGGGAAACCTTGTGAAGACCAGATCTAAGCCACAATTGTCTATTAAAAAAGGTCCCATATTTTACACTATTTATTCAAAGGGGTTCTATGTGAAACTGACGTCCCAACGAGATGTTTTTAAGCATTAAAGGTTTTAGATCTCCTCCCTATAGGTCCTGAAAGAACAGGTCGTTTTGCGGCTGGAGCACCACTATCTACCAGCCTCTGTAATGATGGGATGAGTTAAATGGCTTTGAATGGGAGGGGTGGACCGCATAGTTGTGACCTCACAACTTCACTTAAGCCCTGACGTCTTGTTTTAGGGCCCAGTTTTTGAACATGAGCCACGTATATGTTTCTCTGTGGATTGAGATATTGAAAAACATACTCATAGAACACAACAATTATGGTGATAAAATGATATGTTTGACGTCTTGTGTCACTTTAAACGCATAAAACCACCTCACCGTGAAACCCGCAACATGTTCAGGTTCAAGTTCCCAATGCGCAGACTCGTACTCACTCGTTCTCCAGCAGGGTCATGCAGACCACCTCCTTGACCCCGGGGTTGTGGGCCTTGTCGCAGGAGCAGCCCTGCAGGCTCCATGTGGCCACGCGCACCACGCGCTTCCCGTCCCGCAGCCCGTGCGGCGGCTCCACGCTGGGCCGCACCGAGACGATCTGGGTCGGGCCCCCGGGCGGCAGGTCCAGGTCGTCGCTCCTCAGGCTGAACGACGTGGGGCTCGGGTGCGACTTGCTGGTGCCGGTCAGCCCCCCGTTGGTGTTGGTGGAGGGCGCCCGCGATCGCTCCACGAACACCTGGAAGCGGATCCTGTCCAGCAGGGAGCTGTTGATGTGGCTCACCCGCACCAGGTCCTCGATGTTCCGGAACGGGCCGTGCTCCGCCCGGTAGGCCACGATGTTCTTCGCGATCTTCTCCGTGATGCCGCGGATGCTCATGAGCTGCGCCGGCGTGGCGGTGTTGATGTTCATCCCGGTGGAGGACTGGTGCTCCGGGTCCCGGCGCAGCGACGACGGCGAGTGCTGGGACGAGCTGGTCCGGCTGGAGACGCAGATCTCCAGCTTGATCGCCTCCAGTTTGGTGGCGCCGATCCCGCTCACCAGAGCCAGGTCCTCCACTTTCTTGAAGCCCCCGATGCAGTCCCGGTACTCCACGATGTTCTGCGCCACGGTGCGGTTGACTCCCGGCAGGGTCATGAGCTCCTCCTCGGTGGCGGTGTTGATGTTGAGCCGCTCCTGGTTCACCAGGATGTGGCCGAAGTTGCAGGCGGCGCTGAATTTGCGTTTCCCGCAGCTGAAGTCGGTGGGGTCTTTGGGGATGGAGCGGTGGCAGCCCAGACTCCCGCCCATGGCTCCGAGCGGGTCACCGGGGCTCGGATCAGGGCGGCCGGGAGAAAAGCGCGGAGACACACACACACACACACTCACACACACTCACTACTACACTTACACACACTCCAGTTTGTTCGCGGATACCTCCGTTAAACAGGAATCACGCATACGCACCGACGGCGGCTACATGCTGCACGGACTCGCAAAACACCGGCTCCGAAAGTGTCCGCGTCTCAGCCGCAGCCGCACTGGGCGCGTGGGAGTCACAGAACAGCTGGATAAACGGGCTCCAGCGGCAAACTTTGCCCTCACACACACACACACGCACGCGCACACACACGCTGCAGTGTGTCCGGGCACAGGTCGGCCTCCACACGCACTGATGTGACGGAGAGACGCGGCTCTCTCTCATCAGGACGGACCTGCGCCGCCGTCAAGTCTCACGGGTTCAACCGGGGCCAAACCCGGAAGACGTCGGCTGCTTTTCAAAATAAAGCAGAGGGGAAGCTCAGCGAGTCGGCTGAAGTCGGTTCCAGGGAAATAAATACCGATCATTACTTTTAACAATGGAAAAACCAAATATGAAAATTAATTCAAATAAACAGTTCCAGTGCCAAATTTGAAGAATATTTTTGAACACTTTTCTGCTTGGATTTGTCATTCACTTTTTTATACAATTATTTATTTTGTATTAATTTGTTTCGCATTATTTTAGTCACAGCCGAATTTAAAATGTATTTAAATAAATATTTTTTTAAATCAATAATGTATTAAGTTTTATTACAATTATTTATTTTAATAAATAATTTACTAAATAAAAGTTAAATACATTTAACCCGAAAAGGTTTTAGGTTAAAGGTTTTGATTTAAAAAAAAAAAAAAAAGGTGCTTTATTTTGAAAGCATGACAATCTGCTGTGTGGTTTCCTTCATTGTCAGCAGCAGCAGGAGGAGGAGGAGGGAGAGTGGGCGTGTCTCCACCCATGACAACCACATGTATCCTGTCACTAGGAAGAACAGCTGATTCCATACATGTAAATTTTTATGAAGGCTATATTCACATCTGGAATTAGCATCAATGGAGGGTGATGGTCATGTTGGCTGGCCTGACTATAGTAAAGCAGGTTAAAACTGGTTAAAACAGTTTAGATAGTTTGTATAACAGTTTTGTGAAACGTTATAAACAGTTTTATATTCATTTTGTTGCCAGTAGTTATAAAGACCTTTCACACCAGATCTTTAGTTTTGTTATGTATGCTTGTGAGGTTTTTTGTTTTGCAGCTAGTCATTGCAACAATATCAATCTGGTCGCCTGCTTTCAGACAGGAGTAAATATCCTCAGATCTGAATTTAATAAAAGGGCCACTTCAGCAACTTCCAAGCTCTGAAAACTGTTGATTCTACTCCTCGGTAATGAGAAATAAACTTGTGAGGAAATCCGAACCTAAAGCGGAAACATCTATCGGCACCATTGTGCAGAGATTGCTCAAAGCTTTCACTGTTTCACTATGGGCTCCATCAATGGAAGGCGTGTAATTGCTGTGGCTGCTTCCGCTCTGATCCTGTTTGATAGAATTAGCATAGCATTATAATTTTAGATGAGGTCCATGCTTTTGTTTCATTCTTCATCAACGAGGCCTGTGCGCCTCTCTCTGTGATATTGCTGATAAAACGGAACAAAAAACCTCCATTCGTAGATTGGATGATTCCTTTGAAATAAATCCGCTGCTCACAAATGCAACCAGTTTAAATGTATTCTTTCTAAATGGAAATAAGACGCTGCCAAAGCAACAGATATATATGCGCCCGGGTTTAGGACTAATTAATGTGCACAAATTCAGATTTTAGTACCAACAGTGGTTCATGATTATAAATGCTGCACCAGCAGTTTGAAAACATAGGATTTAGAGACCACTAAGTCTTCTAAACAAGGTTGCATTGATCCTTCAGTGGGTGTTAGAGGGTCATGAGAGTTTACCAGAGCCCAGAAGAGGATTTCAGAGATTTTGAAAGGGGGTTCTTGAAGGGTTCGTAAAGAAGTTGCATGGATCTTTGCAGGAACGTCTGGAGTGATTCATTCAGTTCTCTGTGAAGAAGGTTTCTGGAAGTTCCTGAGAAGATTTGGTTCTTCAGAGGATTCAAGGGGGTCTTTTATTTGCTTTTAGTTCTTGAGGGGGTTCAAATGGTCTTTCAGAGGGTTTTAAGTGCACTTGAGAGCATTCAGGATGTGCCCAGGCTCCATCTTCAAGTCCCTCAAGAGTTGTTTTAGTGGACCTAGTGATTTCGAGGGCTTTAGATAGGCCCATGATGGAATTCAAGAAAAGGCCTAAGGGTGATCTGAGGAGTTGAAATGGATTCCAGTTGGTTAAGGGGGTTTCAGTTAATATTTCGAGGATTTCAGGGTTTATGTATTTTTCTTCGAATGTTTTAAGCCCTTAAGAGAGTTAAATGGGTCATTTGAGAACGTTTCCAGCAGACAAGGATCATTTTTGTATAGGCTTCACAGTCCGGACAGTTACCATACCCACATACAGTTATATAAGGCATCATATCTGACAAATGCAAATTTTAGCACATGACACTCCCCTTTATCAGATGGCTGTCATGTTAAATCAGTAACCAGTGCCATGAAGATGTGGCCCTGACATATAATGTAGATGAAAACACACTGTGTGCCAGGTATCCTCTGCTAGTAAATGGATAGTTTACTGTCCACATCGCGACTCGATTTAGAAGCACGGTGCCCCGTGGCATAAATACTCCACATAGCTACTCTGCCTGACCTCAGTTTCTTATGCAACATGGATAACACAAGAACGACTTGAGGAGATCAACATGTAAGGTGGCCAAAAATAATCAGGATTCCTAAAAAGGACAGATAGAAAGGAAGGAAGCTTCTGATCTATATCCAAATCAGTAGATTAAGAAGATTTGGATTTTACAGTAATATGAACTCGACGGTGGGTTAGAATTGAGGTTTCCTGATGGTATCTTGCACTGTCTGCTGTTTAATATTACTGTATAACCCCACAGATTTTTGGCAGGTGGACTTTTTGGCTACATTTCTTCTTGGTCTTCACTTACAAGGATAATTGTAGCCAAAAAGTCCACCTGTGTTAGTTTATGGGCGAAGGCCCAAAAAAGCTCAGACATTCTTCATTCACTTGTCAGACACTTTGTTTCTCCATTTAAAGCTCCCATATTGTGCATTTTTCTGCACTTAATCTAAAGTTTTTGATACACCCAACATGATATCTTTGCAGTTTAAAGTACCAAAAAGCAAATCATCATTTTACAGTCCCTCAAAAGCAAAGGGCAATTTTTGTCTCTCATTACAATGCATGATCTTTATTCTAATCCTCAGCCTGTTGCTGGTGTCATTGCAAGCATGTTAAATGCTGACTTTAACATTTATTTCACTGTAGATTCTTTATCACTCACATTTAAAGAAGAGATGCCATTGTGTTTTAGTGCCATCGTGTATTGTCTTTATTAGTTGTGGTATTATCAGTTGCATCAAGCAGTAAAAAAATATGATGATGTCTCATTATTGACTGCATGCTATCTGGATTTTACTACCAGAGTAAATGAAGAATAATGTGGATGTTTGTTCATGTAATGCTCCAAACTATTGTTCTTAGAAAATGTTCCAGACACAATCTAAAATTATTGGCTACATTCGTACAGTCTACCCTCCCTGAATAGCATTCTTTGTCTGGAGTTTAAAAACCACAGAGTCTAATAGAAAGCGTGTTTATGGTCTTAGAGACACATTTCCTACAGTCTTATCATTCAGCCCAGGGCTGGAGCTAACCCAGAAACACTGCAGCTCTCGGCGAATCAGGTCAATGTCAGAACAGCAATTAACCAAACATGAACCGGCTGATTAATGATAAGCAGCAGAAGTTGGCGGCGATAGCAGAGCACGGCACGTCACAATAGACAGGAAGGTATGGCGAACTAATAGAGAACAATAAGCAGATATAAATCAGGGAATAAAGCAGGTTATGAATCAAATTGCACCACATCTGGGGTTTAGCAGAGAATCGATGCAACGCACACAGGTCGGTTCCTGGCTTTTTTTGGGACACGGAGCAGGATTAGATATGTGACTGGTTCCTATCTTATCATGTGGCTGACGAATAGGGTTTTAGTGTACACTGCTGTAATTGGCTGAGGGCGTCTTCATCTGGGCAACCTGAGGACACAGCCTGCCTATCAGTAGGAGGACAGGCCCAACCAGACTAGTTGTCATGTTAGGGCGATTGTGGCGTGATGCTGCACTACAGTGGAGAGAGTGTGTGTGTGTGTGTGTGTGTGTGTGTGTGAGAGAGAGAGTCCAAAGGGTCCAGCATGTATTTGATTAGGCCAGAAGAAACTCCAAATCAATACATGGATCCAATACTGACTTAAAAAAAAAAGAAAAATGCATTGAATATATCTAGTATTTATATCACGCAGGATAAATGATTCGATTCTTCAGTGTGTAGCTGATCAATACGTTGTCTTTCTATTGGAGGAACTCACCTTGAGGGATTCAAATGCAGCACTGGGATAAACATCCTGACTGGGCCCGTATTCGTCTCCTGTCGCCGTGTTTACCAAAGTGAACAGCGGCCAGGAAGTAAACCTCGATCTGAGCTGTTTCCTAGCAACGCAATTCCTGCGACATAGGTTTCAGCGAGGAGCGGCCCAGGACCATCTCCCTAACATCCCGGAGAAGGGCCGGACTACCTCTTATCTTTTTTGGCAAGCGAAGGACGCTGACAGATACTGATAAGCCATATCTGCTGCTGTAAGTAATGACACAATAATGGTGGATTCGGCCATTAGAACCTGCATCAATCCACTTCTCATTGTGCTCATGACTGACAGCTTGCGTGTTACTGCGAAGCACCAAAAGCCCAGGACTAATTCCTGCTATGTGGAAACCTAATTGGCAATCTGATTCTGACTTAGAATGCTAATTGTGCATTGTCTATCTGATCAGATCGTCTGGCTTTGTATTCTATTGCATTGTGCATGTGTCTACACTCAGTACTATTTGGTGACTTAATCAATTGCTCTCTTGTGTGACATGTAGAATTATTGGCAACATTTTTTTGGAATGAGAAGGTCTGTCCTTCTCTTTGTTTGTCAAAGCCATTTTAATACAAGGCATAATGCAGATACAATAAATCTCTGTAATAAGGCCTGGTTTAGACAGATTATAATGATTACTTTTATTGTATGTATATTTGAGTCTATAAGTGCTCAGAGAAAATCTGTAAGAATCCCTGAAGATCAGGGAGTCCAGGAACCACTTCAAGGACTTAATCAAGAATGCATGGAATTCATTCAGCAACCCCTGCAATCCTCAGAAGTGCATCTGGACTCAAACTGCAGAGGAGGACCCCGGAGAATCTCCAGTTACTCCTGAAAGTGCTTCAATAACAAAAATCCAGCCCTGTCAAGTTCCTCTGAAATACTCTGAAGTGTGCCTGTCTGGCCTTAAAAGCTCCTGAAAGAAACCCCAGAATCTCTTCAGTGACCCCCAAACCTTCCCAAACAAAAAAAAATCCCTTGAAATCTTGAAGATTTCATAAAGCACTCTTAAAAGACATTAAAACTACCACGAGGTCTCTAGGGGCTTCTTAGAGAATTCAATGTTTCAGTCCTGAACCATCACAAGTACAACAGGAATTTTGGAATTCTCTCCTGAGCCTCAGAACTTAAAAGCGCTGAATCACTAGACCAGAGGTCAGCGACCTGCTCCTGGAGAGCTCCTGCCTGCATGTTGACATCGTGTTAAACACACTTGATTCTAATTAGCACCTTGTTACCAAACAGCAGAGTCTTATCAAGGCTTGATAACAAGTTCATAATTAGAAATTAGGAGTGTTCAAGTGGGGGGGGGGGGGGGTTCCTCTCAACATGCAGAACAGCGGCTCTGTAGGTGCAGGGTTGCTGATCCCTGCACCAGACACCTCCTAGAATCTCCTCAGTGATGCCTGGAACCCTTCAGAACATGCATTAAGAAGTATTTCTGCATCCCCAACTCTTACAATAAATAAAATTAATTTAAGACCTTCAAACGTCTCATAAGAACCACCTCAGATATCTGTAAGGAAAGTGCAATCCTTACAAGGCTTCCCTCTACTACATAGAACCCTCTGATTAACCCATGGTGGTCCCAGAATTTGGTTTATATACAACACAAAGTAATACTGTAGGGTAGTGCCAGGTAGTGCGTCTCAGATTGAGTTTCATTAATAAAGCCTCCGATCTGTCCTGTTTGGGCAGAATTATTACGCCCAGGTAGTTAGTAGTGAATCTTTCCAGTAGGTGAAAGGCTATGATAACACAAGCGGACTGTGAATCCGTCACTAAGCACACTTGGGGTTTTGAGTGCATCAATGCAAAAAAACAGCTGGTTCATGTTTAAAGTCCAAAGAGGCATTCTGCACACAGATAGTGCTGATCCAACACATGGAAAGTCACTGAATGCATGTTAAAAGAGTTTAATGCAATGCTGCCCCCTGCTGGGAGAAAAGCAGATGGTTGAATGTCTAGTCTGGATTGTCTCTTTAAGAAAGTATTTGAGACCGATTTCAATTTTATAATAAAAGCCTTGCCAATCTAAAACTATGGGCCGTGACAGATCTGAATCTAACTCCCTGCTCTTGAAACTAAATTGAAGCAATAACCCTGCAGCCAAATCACATATCTAGTGGGAAACTAAAACCCCGGAGAATGGACGTTTATTATAGCAAAATATTATTTGTCGTTATATGAACATTGGTGTGGAATTAAATGTTAAAATTATTAAAATAACCACACGATGATGATGTATTGTTCAGTTGTCCACATTGTGTAGTATACGTACATTTATAGAAACTTTCAAATTCAGACGCTTTATTCCCCTCCTCACAATTTTATTATGTGACTTTGTACAGTAAAAACACAACATTACAAAATACAGATGCGGTACACAAACATTGCTAAATGTGATGGGAGGAAAACCAGCTTGGTACATTGATGGAGTCAAAGCATCTTGTTTCCTGATTTTCTCCCCACCTACATCTCACACAGGTTTTCCAAATAGTGCCCCTGGAAATCTTTGTTTCTGTTGCTGTTGTATCTAGAATCTGGACAAGAAGTTCAACTATTAATGTGGTGACACAATAAAGGACGGGTGCGGAGACCCTTATTTTCCCTGGGTTGTTTAAGCGGAAATGCCCACTCTGCTGTTAGAAAAAGCTGTGACGCCCCCCACCCTGCCACCCCCCAATAAAAACATTAATACAAACAAGATTTGAGCTTTTCAGATTAAAATATAAACATTAGGGAACAATTCTGGGAAGCTAATGAATAATATAAAAACCTCTAAAAAAAAAACCAAAAAAAAACGGCCGCACCCGTCCTTTAAAAAAGCAGTTGAGAAGTTTCTTTACATTGTTGCACTCAGGATGAGTGAAGTCAGGGATACATGGAGGGTTTTCCAAGAGCAGGAATGGAAAAATTGATAACTGAAATTCAAATATTCTCTACCAGAGCCAATACGAAATTAAAAAAAAAAAAAAAGTAAGAAAATGTTATATGATTGAAGTTACACACTGCAGTTTATGGTTATACAATTTACATTACAGGAGATGGAGGAACATAACACCTTGGGAGGAAATAAAGTGTGAGAAGTAAAGAAGTGAACCAGGTATATAATTATATATATATAAAAAAACAGTGCCTGAGGTGAGTTTCAGCCTTGCACAGTCTGCCAACGTGCAGGAAGTGAAAAGCTGACCTCTCTTTGTTTTTTTTGGCATTAAAAATTCCCAAACCAGAAGAAGAAAAGAGGAAAGACAGCGTGGACTCTGTAACGTGTCTTTGTGTTTAACATGAGGGAAAGATGACAGTTGTGGTTTCTGCATCTATATAATTGAGTGTCCCTATCAGGAATAGATAGAGATAAGATTTGGAGAATTTGCCCTGTCGATGAGTCGAATTCAGAGTCCACACAGTACTGCCCCCTGGCTTTCTTTTGATTATTACACAGTTATATGGTCAAACAGCGGATGTAGTTGATCGACAGATGTTTTGACAATCAAGGCTGGTAGGTTGGTAAATAATAATACACTGTAACTTTGGGAAAGGTCCTCCGGAGGTATTAAAATATCTTCTTCTTTTTGTTTTTTTCCAAGGTCCTGCAGAAAACGAGAAATGAGTGCAGAGAGAAGCCGTCAAGCATCTGAGAGTGTGTTGCCTTTTAAAAAAGAAGCAATTGGCTTAGTTTGAACAGGCTCCAGGTGATACTGCAATTCCTTAAATCTCGTATTGTACTGCTCTGTTTTAGTGGTTTGCGAGACTGAATGAAATGCTGCAAGGCATGAAGTGAAAAAAAATAATCCTACAAACACACGTTTTCTAAATAAAAATGGGTTTTTGGCAGCAATGCATTCTGTTTGATCTGAAGTCATTCACAGTGGAAGGCGACAAACCTTGTGAAGATAACTGTCGTAATGTATTCACATTATTGAGAGGCAAGTAGAACCAGGCTGACATCATTTTATATTTTGTTACTATCAAAAACATCTTTAAAACCAGTAATGTTTCTTAATGCTTTCTGATTTCCCTTCTCTGTCAGTGGAACATTGGCTCCTACTGAAGATTTAATCTTTGAAAGCAACTCACATTTATACAGTTTACATAAAGAAGCAGTGATTTCCAAAAACAGCTGGTCTCTGAATTTTTTAAGCAAATGTTACTCAAGTAGAAGGAAATAGTAAACTTGTTGGAGACTATTTTCAGTAGCAGATAAATGCTAAGTATTTTTTGTGAATTAAATTAAAATTCTCTTAAGTCGAAAAAACAAGCAGAGCAGTATTGTATTATAGCATCTTTTTGCTCTAGGGAACATGTTATTAAGCCTAAAATGAAATAAAACCTTCTGTTTTCTTTTCAAACCCTTTTGTGCATTTTTTCCTTACTTGGTGCACAGTTTGTAGGATATCCAATGAGCTGTATTAAGCTTTACTGACATGTTCAGGTAATTGCGAAGCCTGAAATCCTCTTAACCATGATGTGTGAAGGTGTGTTTACCTGGAGGCATCTAATTTCTGCTGTTCCAGGATCCTCTGCTGGGCCTCCCAGTTGGCTTTTTCATCCTCATGTTGGCGGCGCTTCTCTTCCAGTTCTCTGTGCTGGGCCTCCAGGTTCTTTTTCATTTGCTCGTGACGCCTCTGGAGCTGCAGAGGAACGGAGGTGCAGTCACAGGCTTGCCAAGAGTTTATAAAGACATCGCAGTATTGGAGAAACCTCATCAAGTTACCTCCGCCTCAGAGTCTTTGAGCTTCTGCAGCTTCTCTTTGACCTTCATTTCAAACACTTGCTCCATTTCTTGCTCCATCTTTTTCATTTTAGACACGTGGTCCCGCCGCTCCTCCTCCATCTGGGCTAGGGGACTCCTGGAGACACAAGGCGTGTTCATACAGACAGCACATAGGAGCATGTATGTGCATGGTCACATCTGTGATATCCCATTCAACATCAGCGCTGAGCACAGATGTGACCCCCCCCCCAACCCTGTATAAAGGCTGAATGCCGAGTGACGAGCAGAAGAAGAAGGATCAGGGGGAAGAGGAAAGACCATGCCTTACTCTGCAGTCATGTCACCACATTACTTGTCCAAGCAAGCAATGCCAATAGTAGCTAGAAGAAGCATCTTTTACCTGCTAAATTAGCCTGGTTACTAATTCGCTAACCATATATATTCAAATTCACACTTATTGCAGCAGTTTTTTTTTCCATTTTTACCTATAAACAAAAAACAAAAAAACAGTATATGGGTATGGGATCAATCAACTTAACATTGATTCATCATTTCTAATAATGCAACAACAATTATGTTTGGATTTTTTTGGTAACAAATGAATAATATTAAGGCATTTATATAAGGAACTTTGGTTTACATGTGACAAAGATTTGATGGTCTATCTGCAGGGACGAACACTTTCAGATAGCTCCCATTTCAAGCCTAGCTGCTGAATTAAGTAGCCATTAGTTTTTGTCAACATGTACTCAATAAAATCAGTGTCATGAAGCTGCAAAGCAAGTAGTCAGCTCTAATTCCCAATATGCTTTATGTAATGACATTAATTAGATATATAATGCACACATCCCATGCAAAAGCTTATAAGCCATAACATCAATGATAGTATACTGCTCTCTTGTGTAAACTATGATATGTAACATAATGCCAAACAAACCCACTGAATTTAACAGTACCTCAATGATTTATGTAAACCAATATGGGTTTAAAAAAAGATGAAAATCCCATGAGACAGAGAAAATGAAAAAAGTTGAAGCGAGGAGGGGGGGAAAAAAAGTATCGGTGAGGTTATGAAGAATTGAAATAACACTTACATGCCTTCAGCCGTCTCAGGTCTAAAAACAAAAAAATGCACAGACACTTAGCTTGCTGCCATTAAGTCATGCATTAGCTTGTGAGAGTGTTGTGGTGATTACTGACGGCTGCAGCTGGTGGATTAGGTGAGTCAGATGGCGCCTCAGTTAGTGCTGTCAGATTAGACACTGTTGATTGTGGTAGCCAGTTAGTGGTGGGGGGGTTAGTGCTGGCTGGTGTGTTTGGGCCAGGAATGGGTTTAAAGGTTTGGGCTGCTTAAGTGACAGCTTGGCAACTTTAATCGGCTGCTGCAGACTTTGACCTCTGAACTGTGGCTCACCTCCGCGCTGACACGGTGAATGAGCTGCTAAGAGGCAGAGCCTGCGGCCAGACCAGCGACGGGTTCCAGTGGGAAGGAAGGAACCCTCCCAGTCCTCCCAGCACTTTATTAAACACGAACACAACAATGCGGTGTGTGGCGTGGAACTCACTTGGTTAGCTGTCCTTTGGCCTTGTTGTTGTCCACACCGTTGTAGGTGACCGCAGCCAGTTTCCTGCTGCGGTAGTTTTCGTAGTGAACATTGTTAGTCACATCCTTCAGGTCCTGCATGTGGGTCCTGGAAAACAACAAAAGTGGACATAGATTTATTCACTTCGAGAGAGCCAAACTGTGAAGCAGATTTTCAATGAGGTTCATAGAGACTGTGACTGGAAAAGAAGCATACCTGCTCCCCATTAAAAAAATAAATAATTGATAGCAATAGATGGTCTGAGATTTACAGTTACTTAACAATCAATATATTAAGCAGCATGAGAAATCACAAACCGAAAAGCCAAACAATAATTCACCATCAACTGAGAACATCTGGCACCGGAGAAATGCTTGTCTAATTCTTCTTTCTTCATAAAACTTACTTGAACTTTATTCTATTATTACAATCCTTCAAATCATTATTGTGGATATGTGTTTTCTGGTAATAATCTTTGCCTAGTATGTCTCCGACTCAACTAATCAACTAATCTTTAAATCCATTTAATCCTGATTTATAAACAATCTGTTGGTGTGTTGTGTTGAATCCCCTTTATGTTTAATCTACTCTACTCTACTCTTTGCTGTCATAGAAACAATGGCTTAATGGTGTTTCACTTTGCAATATTTTCTCTCACATCCACTCCTAATCACTGCCTTTCTGGTCTCCTCATAAGAACTGTAGGGGGAAAAAATAAGTGCATTCCTAATAATAATATAAATTATAACCTCTTCCATTATTACAGATCACAAGGAAAACACTGCAGGTCCCAGACATTTTACCACAGGGCCCAGCATCACCTTCTGCTGGTGATAATCTTTGTTTACTCACCTGATGAGCATGTTTCGGAGGATTGTGAAGTCGCAATGCTCTCCGTTCTCCACTGCAAGAAGAAGCAAACAGAGCAGAGTTTAGACGTACTTACATAGTCTGATCACAACATCACACGAAATGGAAAAACTCACTTGAAAAAAAATGAAGGAAAGATTATTTTTTTATCAAAAACCATTTCATTTAATACATAAAATGTAATTAACTCTTCACATGATTGTCTATTAGCTCACAGCTTACATTGAAATCCCTTTATATATGCTTAACAGTATCATTTTCTGACGTGTTCAGTTAGATTCTTACACGCCCAGGTTTTCCATGTGTAAATAATATTTTGCCTCAAAGTCTTCAGGTTCTCTCCACATGCATGCAGCATAGCTGTAGATGGGTGTATTGCCAAGCAGCACCAGCAGGGGGCATCATGTGCTGCTCTTCTGTCCCTCCTATAGTAAACTCACCACAGTCCCCTGAGGTTTCTCTGTGGTAGTGACTCACATAGCTTCTCAGGGACCTTGCCCTCTTTCTCTCTCTCCATATTTATGCTGGCCTGGAGCCAAAAAAACATTTTTGGTATTCCAAAACTCTCTCCCCATGGATGGCGAACCAGTGTGATAGTAGCACTCCTGCAAGTGGTTCACCAGGCGCTTCTAATGCAGTTGTATTTTCCGAGGCAACCAGGATTTTATATAATCCGTGGTGTTCCCACAACTGTCTCCAATTCCTTTGTTACAGTAAATAGCTCAGAGCTCAGTAATGTTCACACTGTGCCCGTTTCCTCATCACTTCAAACTGAATATATTTTCACGTCTCACCACAGTGTGACTCTCATATCCTGTGCTGAAGAACACCAGTGTGTCACGGTGTATGAGAATAGCAGCAGGAAAAAAACACAACAGGGAGGAAGCCATTTCATACAAAATATGAATGAAGTTCACATGAACTTGTATTTTATTCATCATTTTAGTGGAATGAAGCCGATCCATGATGCATAAATTAAAGTTGGAGTAATCCCCTAATCCTGTAATTACCTTGTAAACAAACAATTTAAATGTTTTTCCACCAAAACACAGTGGGCCTCATGCAAGAACAATTTAGTATTCTTTTCTCAAACTTTCACTTTCTATGACGTCTGCTTGTATGAGCAAGTCAGAGCAAAACACACTCTTAACAGCATTGAAAAATTTGACCTGCAGGCTCAGTCAGCAATAGATCAGACTAAGACGGGAATTCTTGACCTTGGAAAAAGGTGGCGAAAACAATCCCACGGTAAGACGCATTCAACAGCTGCTCTGGAGATCTCAATCATATCACAGCATATTTTTCAGCAGATGCAGATGTCCAGGTGAGCGCTTTGAGGATGGGTTCACAATGTTTCATATTCATCTTAAAACAGTCAAGAGCTCAGACGAACATGTCACATGTTTTTCTTGTTGTAATCATCCCTCCTCTTCATCTATTCATACTGAGCATTAGAGGATTCCTTAATAATGTACTTACAACGCAAGTGTTGGGAGACACAAATAGCAGTGTTTCAAAAAAAATGTTTTATCCGCATCTTCATGTAAATTTGATGTGACAGCTCCAGCTCCTCTTCTTAAAATAGACAGAATTTTCAGAGAAATTCATTTAAAATTACACAAAAGCTTCTCTGCAATTAGATGAAATAATTTGTTGTAAGTTATTTTTTTAGTCTAAATGCATTTTTTCAAAAAAGTATTATCTGTCTTTTGTCATGTTTTTTTGTTATTTTATTTATCTTTATAATTTATGAATTTTATAATAATATTTCTTTATAATCTATGATTTTAAATGTTTCTTAGCATAACTAAGGCTTGATATAAAATTGTATTTATCTCATTCATCTTTTGACCAAGGTCTGAGCCAATGAAATTCAACAGAAAAAAAATAAGCAGCAATATCATGTTTGATCTAACACTCATTCTGATGCAATCAACGTAGGCTGTGGCTATTCAACAACACTGTTACTGTGTGTGTGTGTGTGTGTGTGTGTGTGTGTGTGTGTGTGTGTGTGTACATCCCGAACACGGATGAGAGCAAAACAAGAGCGCATGGGTTATGTTACTGCTTTGCAAACTATCTACACATGACATTCAATAATTCAATAAAACTGTGAAATATGTGTGTGTGTGTGTGTCTGTAAGAGAGAAATTCCACTTTCAGATTCGACTTCCAGTTGATCAATTTACAGGCTGGAATCAGTTGACCTTCGACCTCTCACCTTCAGCCACACCCCAGGGGTACTGCCTGCCGCGCACTCGCTTTCCATTGACCTCGATAATGGTGTTACTACCCACCACAGCCAGGGGTAAACGATCCTACAGCGGGGAGGGAGAGAACACAACTGTTGCATAGCTCACGCACGGCAGCTAAAAATACGCTGGAAGCTGTGGGTGTGTTCTAACATTCGGGCTGGGTATCACTTTAAAAAATTATGATACCGCTACCAATCCCAGAACACTTAAAGTGATACGGACACCAATAGAGTACTTCATTCGATACCTTTTTAGGCCTAACCGCCATGTCAAATACTCCACACTTGACTTCCCCACCAGCACCGACTGTGTTGTAGCTGCCAATCACGTGTTAAATCAAAGACTGCTTGCTGTGATTGGCTGCAATATGTACTATACAAAAATATTGGAGAAGCATCTATACAACCAGGTCCTGGGTTTGTCCTGATACCCAGCCCTAACATACACAGAAACACTATGTATAAGATACTTAGACAGTATATATATATACATACATATATATATATATATATATATATATATATACATACATATATATATATATATATATATATATATATATACATATACATATACATATATATATATATATATATATATATATATATATATATATATATATATATATATATAATAAAATCAGTTTATTAGTAGGTTGCAGCAGAACAGACCTTGATCTTTCTGACCATTTTCATCTCTTCTTCATCGTCTGTCTCTGGGAACTCATAGATTTTTATTTTGTGCTCCTGGATTTCTTTCATGATCTACAAACAGTGGAGAGAAGGAGACAGAGAGATGAGGGTTGAACAGGTTACTCATTAAACCACAAGAGGAAGAAGAACAAACAACAATAACAAAATGTTACAGAAGTACGATGACAGAAGTCATGTAGATTTAATAGCCAGCTCGATGCTTGAACAGCATGTTAATTACCGTATTGTGTTGTATGTAGGCTTTATGTTGCATCTTATCCAATAAAAAAAATTGAATTAAAGATGGAAAACTCTAATACTAAAGCAGAGTGTACTGGACAGCGGACACTGAAAGGAACCCTGTCAATGCATCAAGGAGCCACGTCAGCAAGCTGATCACACACCTGTTTCTTGAACTGTTGACACTCCTCTGGAGTCATTGTGTCTGCTTTGGCGATGAGAGGGATGATGTTTACTTTTTCATGTAACCGTTTCATGAATTCGATATCGAGCGGCTTCAGCCTGGAGGGAAAGAGGTCAGAGTGTCAGTGAATGATCCGGTTGAAGGGGAGCAGCAGGGATGGCTCGCCTGATCTCAAACTCTGTGAATCTCTGACATTTTCGAAAAGTGTCAAAACATCTTCGTGCTTGTCTGTGTTGTAGCTGGAGCACATATAAAACGCTTGATTTCAATAAAGTATGCAATGTTACCCGTTTCTCACATGAAATACTAAAACCTATGCTTAAAGGCAAATGCCAACAGATTTAAAATGAAAAGCTGCTAGCAGCCAATATTAATACAAATTTATTTTAAAATAGTTAAACAGTTTTCTTTTTTTCTCACATTTTAATTAGTAGTTTCCTATTCCACATACAATAAGCCAATTCTATGCCCCAGGTCAAACAAAATCAATCCAGGACTTCCAATAATACATTGGCGTAATTGTCCGCACAATATACTTTCTAGGGCACAGCTTGCTGCATGTATGTATAAAGATAAGTTTACTTTAATAGAAAACCAAATTATTTGCAAATAAATAAAGTATGAACAAGTTGTATCCCATAATTGTGGTATGTCATATCTATATATCTGTGATTTTAGCATTTGAAATTGTAAATCCAAGAGGAAAAGGTGAAGATCCAAACACCTCCAATGCAGAAAAATATTCATTTAAATGTCCTCTAGTATAACTTTTGAGTCTTTTCTTCAGACTGTAAAGCATTGAACTGCAAATTCATGCAAACAACATAGTGTCTCACTTGACTAAACGTCATGTTTCAGTTTCTAAACATCATTTGTTTGCTTTTCTCCAGCCACCGGTACAGTCTGAAGCTCTTTCCTTGAACACTTCCTAATTCTTGGCACCCAGATGAATAGTGGAGATCTTGGCCTTTATAAAAGCTGGATCCTGGCATTTTGAGCATGTGTGTGCATGTGTCCATGTGTTTGCGTACTTCAGGACTATCACATTTACTGAAATAAAGATCCCTTCCCAAACCACATTCCCTGTAGTAACAGGTTTCCCGAGCATTCCAACACAATTTCCAAGAACAATGCTCCTGTTCCTCAAACCACCTGAATAAAGTGTACAGCACACAGTAATAACATCAGAACATATACTTCATGTAACTACTCAAACATAAATCAGTTCAAAGGATCAGATTTTTCTGTATGGTTGGGCTCAAATTTCTTTTTATGCAGCTAAATCTCGATGTGCCTTTATGGAAAAATATGACCACATTATCTAACAAATATAAATATGAATTATCCAAAAGTTCTGTTTTTACAATCAAGAATAATTTATGGCGAGTAGATAATCGAGGAAGTCATAATTCCAACTGCATGGAAAACCCATCAAGCTAAGTGAGAACAGTGAAGTGTCCATTTCTACTCATAGCTAGCAAGATAAATGTCTCCACACACCGTATGTATACAGAGAACACAGCTGTATACAAGCGGAGCAGCTCTGCCAAAGCGGCCAATGGAAGTGTTATCTTGTCCGTGGGCGTCGCTATGGTTACGCTGGCATCCGCCCAGGATTATTGAACACTGGTTAAATTACGGAGAGGAATGGGTCTGCCACATGCTTTTTGGGTCATTTATGCTAGAATTCACAATTTTTCCTGGTTCATTAGACGTCTCAAAAACACAGAATTCAATGCAAAACAACAAAACAAGTTCAAAGGAAAATGCATTTGTGAACACTATAACTGTTCAAAAAGAGCACAACTTGTCATAAATATTTAGACATTTTTCTCCATGATAAACCCTAGTTGAAATGGTAGTTTTTGACTAAATAAGTTGTTAAAGATAGCTCTAATACACTCTGGGCTCTAATACACTCTGGGCAATATGTGCTCTCATAACAATGCCGCTTATTCAATTGCACTGACATACCGCCAAGAAATGTATTAATTAAAATGATTATAAAGTCCCAGGAACCTGATTAACAAATACAACCAGCCTGATAACTTCCTGTAGTCAGAGCTGTGAATTTCCGACACTTAAACACAGCTCCAGGCCAGATGCTGAAAATGAATGGATCCATATGGTGTTCTACTTTGGCCAAGGGAGCCAACAAGGCTGCGGTTAGAGATGCAAACGGGCTTATTGTGGGCCAACAGACTTGACAATGCTGGATTGAAAAACCACCTTTTGTTGTAGGCAGCACAGCGTGGCCAAGTGAATGAGCTGCTCAGGCCAACTGTATGAGTGTTTGTGTGTGTGTGTGTGTGTGTGTGTGTGTGTGTGTGTGTGTGTGTGTGTGTGTGTGTGTGTGTGTTTGGCAGTGGCCGGAGCCAAGACACAGATGGGAGGAATGGGGTCTCCAGGTCAGCAGGCTCAGGACAGATTACACCAATGTTATTCCTGCCTGGTAGGAAGCCACAGACAGAGCTGCCTGGATTTGGTCTAGTTGACACCTGGCCAGAGATTCCTGCAGCAGGGGAGCAACACCCAAACACAGCAGCTGCCTGTTCTGTCCCTATACGAGTACACACCAGAATATGTGAGAGGAAAACCTCTTCAAGAATGGGCACACCAAAAGTCTCTAATCATTCACCTTAATAAGTTTTTTTTTTGTTTGTTTTCTTTAAATGGGGGCTATTCCTCATTTTCTGTAGCTGCTACTGCCTGTGGATTTCCTCAAGGACTCATTCATGCTTCCTCTTTGGTATGGTCATTAAACCAAACAACCGGGGTGATTAAAGACACTTTGGGTCTGTCCAAATGATATGAGAAATTAGATTAACTTTCTTTGGTTAACTTTCTCCAGCTGAAGAGAAAGTTTCTGCCAAGTCTGAGATTGTTATTTGTGGCTCTCAAAAGACTAATCCATTGGAATATCTAAAAACCTTGGCCGAGTGTGTCACTTCCGCTGCCAAAAAACTTTATGGAATCTAATCATAGTGTTGAGAAGTAAATAATTCAGTGGTTAACTCCAGTGCGAATATTATCCCAAATCAAGTTTTGCCTCTCACTCCTTTGGCATTTGGACCAGCAGAACTCTCTTTGTCTCCCAGTGTGTGTTCTACTGTAGAACTATTGTGTTTCCCTGGCTTGAACAGAAATCATTGGAAATAATCCTGGTTAAATAACAGTGAATTAAAAACAAAAATCAGCATATACAGCATATCAGCTGATCTTTAACCATCCTTCAAACACCGAACAGAAGCCTGTAGTTTCAAATGCTATAATAGTTGAATAAATTTTCAATCCTACCAATACGGTTTAATGAACCCAGGCGGCCTCTGACCCACTTTCAGGTCTCCAGCATGAGGGAGGGTTGGCTGATTGGGACTGACTCCTACAGATTGGCCCCTGATAAAGATTCGATGGAGTTTTCTGGCTCTCATAAAATCCTATTCATTAGCAACTGTACATTGTATATATAATTACTTTCTTTCTCGCCTCATAAAAATTTAAAAGGAATCAATTATCAGGGTAACACTGGGTAATCAATTGTATGAATTTGTGAAACAGGCCTGAAGTTACTTTGTTCATTTCTGTTGTTTCTGGAGTGATCAGTTTGTAAAAATCCCTTTTTCAAATACTCTTCAACCCCTGTTATATTTCAGGTTTTAAATGATGCATTTCATGTCAGCAAACCCACCCGTGTCCAGACGGGGCGATGAAATACAGGCAGCACTGCACCCTGCTGTCCGGCATCAGCCGCCTGTTGACCCGCGACTCTGCGTTCAGGTAGTCCTCGAACTTACTGTCGATGTAGTCGATCACCGGCTGCCAGCTGAAAGACGACACACCATCCAAATTAATGTCAGGGACAGCCCATGTTTCTGCACATAACTGGAGTAACTGGTAAACAGGCGACACACGGCTGAACTCACCAGTTACTGTTGTCGACAGCGTCACCGAAGCCAGGTGTGTCGACGATGGTGAGCAGGAGGTGGACCCCTCCTTCTTTTACCAGGACCTTTGACTGTTCCACCTGCAAAGAGCAAGAACGTTAATGGAATCCTTATGTTATGTCAAACATAATGTTTTCCTCTGCCACATCTGCATTTTGATTGTCTTCAAAGAGCCAGTTGTAAAGTCTATATAAATATATTTACACTACTTGAAAAAGTTAGGCATATTCGGTGCTATCATTGCTATCAGGGTGGTTCTTCTCATTCATTATTAGTAATATCAAGGGGAAACTTTTACTTAATTCATTAAAACTCAGACCTGAGTTGAGTTGTGAGGAATTTACTTGCTACTTAATGGCGTCTGCGTTTGTAATAACTTTATAATTTATTAGTTGCCATTATTTGATTAAAAAAGTGTGTGTTATACTATTGAGTTTAGCCTCTAATTATTAAAAAATGGGACAGGAAAGAAAAATGGAAAATCATCACAGATAACTAGACTTGTACAAGATGTTGATAACAACTGCTGCTAACAACTTGATTGGATTATTCCAAGGTCTTTTGAAGATTGGAAACTATGGTTATGCTTTGTGATGTGATTATTAAAGATGCAGCAGTGAAAGAACAAGAAAGTGATGACAAATGTTTTAACACAGAAAAAATAAAGAAAGAATCCAAACTTTCCTGTTTTAAACAAGCTTTATGTATAGATTTGGTGGGTTTACAAGGTGGATTGAAATTTGATTGACCTTGAACTCTCATGTTTTGCTGTATGCAGCTGTGTTTTACTGCAGGTGCACCTGAATGCATCATGCGGTTCAAAGTCAGCCCTTTTCAAAACAAGAAGGAAAAAGGTCTGTTTGGGAAGATATTAGTTAGCAAGAGAGAACACCAGAGCATGTTGCGCAGATCCAAAAATAAAATTAAAAAAATCCATTTGTCTATTATGGCAGGCTTCCATAAATAAATGAATGTATAGAAACTAGTGATGCACGATATATCGGCCAACCGATATATATCGGCCGATATGTCACGTTTTTTAACTTATCGGTATCGGTCCGATATCAAAAAAATTCTGGCCGATATGTCAACAATGTGCAGAGTTAAACCTACAGTTAGTTGGGTCACTGTCTGCGTGTCTCTCGGCGACGCGCTAAGCTAAGCTAGCTGGTCCTAGCGGCTCCTCCGTCACATCGCATCGCCCGAAAAGACAAAAAAAAAATGAGCGGAACGTTGCTCCGGGGTGTCGGACGCCGTCCTGCCGCCTTCTCATCGCCGACGTCGCTGCCTTCGCGGAGCTCCATCGGGTCCGCTCCGCCGTACTTCCTCTAACCACATGACAGAGTTTTACAGTGAGCCTTCCTTTAAATAAAGAGCACTGTTGTGCTTTTCAAATGTACAGTGTTTTTTTCTGGTCTGTACTAAATTTGTGACACTACAGAAAACTTTTTCTCTACATATATCGATATCGGCAAATATCGGTATCGGCAGTGACTGCCGATATTTATATCGGATATCGATATCGGCCGAAATTTTCACATCGGTGCATCCCTAATAGAAACCACTGCATTCTTGGCTCCATATGAAAATGCGTTCCTTTGGGGCTGCCACTAATTCATTACAAAAAAAACAAAACAAAACAAAACAAAAAAAACACATAACTGGCTTTTCCCCATTCAGCACAAACATTCGCTCGCTTTCCCATCTCTTATTCAATTGTGCAATTATTTGCAAGCTCTCGTGGGTATGGAAAATGTTTCCTATCTTTATTCAAGAGCGAGATCTTTTCAGTTTGAGAGCATGAATTATTGATTGCACATTCAGATGTTTAAATTCCTTCCCTTAGACCCTACCCTCACACTCGAATAGCTCCTGATGATGTAGACTAGTGCAACATCTGCTCTCAGATTTCGGTTCCGTGCTTGGATTTCTGTGCAACAACCCGGTAAATAACAACACTTCATCCACCATCTACACACCCTGAACATCGGAATCGGACAGAAAAATAGCTGCCGAACACTGCTTCTGAACGCATCAGTTGCACTTTGATCAGTGTGGGGTCGAGGAAGAACTCGTGATAGGCAGAAGAACTTTGATTTAATCAGCAGATCTGAACCAGACCTTGTCTGCCATTCTGGTGTCAGAGACTTTGAGCTTTTCAAGGCTGTGACTGAAGAGAAACAGCCAGTAATCCTGAGGTTAAGCTGGGTTCACACAGACATTACAACAATCCAGGACAAAAAAAACACATTCTATAGCCTTAGACTCAGTCCAAGTCTGAACTTGATTTTTCTTCTTAAGCTGATGATGAAATAAAAAATAATGAGCACCGTGAACATTGCATAACATTTTAAGAAAGCTGCTGGTTTTCCCTGGGGAGAAGGACAACACTGGCGCTTAACCTCAGCTAAACTGAGCCAATAGCTTACACTTAAGCAGCACCGCAGAATGCCTGTGGTACGTTCGCTGACGGGTTGGGCTGCACTTACACTGCACCACATGTCGGTCACAATGCAAGACCAGGTTCTCACAGCAGAACAAACCTTCTCAAACGAGGAGAAGCGAGTCAAAGAGCAAGGCTTAACACCAGAGATGAGTGTTAAGTGGATGTTTGACTGAAGCTAGGGGACATTTCTGCAGGCTAAATGCAAGAAATCATTTACCTTCAGCTTCTATTGCTGCCTATGCCTGAAAAAGCAGTGAAAAAGCACTGCTGCAGTACCAGATTTAGTTGGTTGTGTCCTATAATCACAGAGCTGAAACAATAATCGATTAATCAACATTTGACAAAAACAAATCTGCAGCTGTTTCTTTAATCTTCTGAGTAAACTGAATAACTTTGGGTTATCGACTGACAGATTAATTAATAATGAATTTAACGGTGTTGCAGCCCTGTGCAATTATACCAATCTTCTCCTGATAGGACATGTCAAAATGCATCTGACTGAGACAGCATTGACCTCTTGGTTATCACACTCAGATCCTCTGTAAAGTTTTTATTGCAGAACCTGACCCCTGTGACCCCCACCCACCACTTACTTGCGTCTGTCAGTTACTGGCGACCTTTAAACTCACATCAGACCTCCAGGACTGGCTACTAGGAGGCTGGGCTGCTCAGAGGTCCCGACTATAGGGTGCGGCAGGCCTTCTCTTTTATTTTCATTACTTGAGTCAGTGTAGCAAGGAAACAAAATAGAGAGCGAGGGGTGTGACATGCAACAAAGGTTCCACAGTCAGGAATTAAACCGTCCATGTTGTGGTTAATTGGTACATGCCTTCGCTATGAGGCTGAGGTACATCAGAGCACCCAGTGTGGGAAAAGCGGAGTGATTTCACTTTTAAATGGCATATCATATATTTTATGCAAACATATATGAAAATTAAAGTTGCTGGAGAACTTCTAGAATAAACTGTCTCGGTGTGACTCACCAGAAAAAGATGATGCTAAGAAGAAACTGCAATATTCTAAATACCTTTTGAATAGTGTCATTGCGAAAGACAAATGCTTGTGATTCTACAGATGTCTGTGAGGATCTCAATGGGCTAAAAGGGATGAGAATACGCTGAACTTTAGAGTCAAAGATGATAGGAAGTTTAAGATGGATGCGTAAGACTGCTGAGTGGACAGAATTGTGATGAATGCTGCAGGATATCTCTTCTGCTACTACTCCATAAAAAGGATGAGTCAAGCCTCAGACATGCCTATTAACCAGACAGGCTGCCCACAGACAGTGAGCTCATGGGAAAGGAACAACAACTAAACTACATCACGTCGTGCAGAGACATCGGTCCTCCAGTCCCTTCCAGAGTTCGACTGGATCACAGGACTGAAAGCTTATTGGATTGTGATATGCTGTGAATGGATTGTGGGAAAACAAACCACACATGATGGAGTCATGGTGATTAGCCCTTCATGAGCCCAAGTCCAAATGTGGAAATCAAACATCTGTGATCCAAATGTGAACTTGAGGGGAATCCTCTGATTGACAAGTCCTCACTTTGATGGGAGTCAAAACAACGGATTAAAAAATTTGCTTCTGTAGTTGGTCTGTAGGTCAGAGTTCATCTTTAATTAACTCCACTTTATCACTGCCAGTTTGCAGATAGACGACACAAACGGTGTTCCCTAGAAGACTGTTTATTAGTTTATCACCTGTTTGGTACAATCAGTTACACACACACACAAACATACACACACACACACACACACACACACACTGCACTTCATACATAAAGTACCAACCTTTAAGATCTTAAACCACAAAAGTCATAACTCAATCTCACACATTGCCCGCACCCATTTGTACAACAATGGCGGCCATAAATATTCCAGTAATAAACATGTCATTACTACTAATGAGGCTAAAACTACTAGGAATAATACTGGTCTAAATCAGGAGTGGGCTACTGTGGTCCAAGAGAGCTGCTGTGGGTGCAGCTTTTTTGTCCACACAGTACTACACCAGATTCTACTAGTGGAAGTCCTTAGCAAAGGTCCTAGTGGTTGATTAGTAGAATCTGATTGTGTTACTGCACACACAGCAGCTCTATAGTAGAAGGGTTGCCTACCCCTGGTCTAAGTGAAATACCTGGCAGTCCAACAGAGTGTTTGCCGGAGATGTGAAGGACACTGCCCCTCATTAAACATTTACTTCACCAGATTACCTTGTTATTTAAAACTCAAAAATTTCATGATAGCAGGAGCAGGTCCGTGAGCTAAAAAGAGAGCCATGTCTGTTGTTCCTGGAGAGAGAAAAGTAGAGCTCCCTGACTCTCCATATTTATATTTAAGTCCTTGTGAGGACAAACTTCAACTGAACATGTATACTGTATCTTTAACGTTAAGCCTACATTTCAGCTACACTGGGACTGTAAACCTTAGGGAATCCTCAAACATGCAGTCTGTGAGCCAACCAAAGCACATAGGCTAAATCTGCTTTACAGTTTTATTAAGAGCCGATGAGGTGTAATAGGCGGGTAAACAAATTGGAAGCAACAGAGGGGTATGGGCAGACGGAGGCCCTCAGTGTGTTGCCTGGGATTAGAGGAGATTTAGAGCAAAGTGGTGGATCAGAAGAACAGGTGAGGGGAAAACACTCAACATGCGGCCGATCTACTGTACATGAACCCAAAGTGAACCTGCAACAGGGGAGAGAGGAGCACTGTTGTTGGAGCTGGTTTGCATCAACAGTATCACCTTTCATTCTTCAAAAGGAAGCTCAAGTGAAACTATGCAGCGGTGATCCCTATTTGAGGAGTGCCAAAACCTTATCCTCCGCAGCTTCACTGCAAACAGCATCGGAGATTTAGGACTCAAGGCGCAAACCACATGCCTCAAACACACAGCATCACAACTGGTTTGCAACTTCTTTCTTGGCACAATCACACTTGCAGTTTTACTGTCTGCAATTGTAGTTTAATGATTCAACCCAAAGTTAGTTCATGGCAACTTTAATGCTTACTATATAAGCAGAAGTCTGGTTGGTTGCTTCTTGAAAAAGTCTACATTTTTTATGTTCATAATTAGTTTGGACTCACTAGATTAGTAGGATGATTAGTAGCACTGGTTATAGTTTTAGAAAATGTTCCATATTGCTAATAACTGTACCTTTTGGAATCAAAAGAGATTAAAAAATTACATAAAATACAATTTCTTGTTTAACAATATTCAAGCTGCTCTAAACAATATTTTTATATAAACAATTAATTAACCAAGAGTTACAGAAAAAGAGAAGTGACATATTTAATAGCAACTTAAAACCATGACTGTACTTGTACTGACGTTCTCCTTGCAACAATGATTTCACCAAGCCCACCTGTGCTCCACTCGTGTCAGTACAATAATGTAAGCATCTTTATCTTCATCTCTAAAGCCAAAAACAAAAGACCTTCACCCCTCACTGCCTGAAGCACCAGTGAAACAGCCTGCCAAAAGCCAAAAGCCTGCTGCTCGATGGTCAACATCTGACCTGGATAAACTTTAAGATTTTTAACGGATAAAAGGTCAGCCTGGGTTGCAACCATCATGAGACACACTCAAGACAAATCTTTAGAATCGGTAGACTTTTTTGTGGATTCTTTAGCACTGTGTCACAAAATTTATGGTCCGTATCACAGATGAGCCTGAGCTGGGCCTGTGTGGAGCAGCAACTCATAGAAGAGTCATGCTGCTGTCACATACAGAAGAGGAAGCTTCTTGGACCAGGGAGGGGTGGACTGTGTACTACGTCGTTTTATCAGCACATCATCACAGGAAGTCATCTGTTTGTTAAGATTTTGTGCAATAAACAGTTTAATGAGGAATACACCATCCACTTTCATTGACAAACAGGAAAAGCGCCAGACAGCTGGCTGCTGCAGGCATTATCAACACATATTTTACTAATACACGGGGTCAAAAATAATCCTTGTTTGACATTAGACTGATGAAACGGATCAGTGCATTTTATGTGTGTCAATATAAAGCTTGAAAAACCTGTGATTTCATGCACAGGCTTTTTTTTTTTTTTTTTTTTTTACACATCACATCCAATATATATACTTAGACTAAATTTCCTACAACTACTGAAAATGCATTCAATATCAAGTGATGAATGAAGCTTTCAAAATATTCATGTTAGAGACAGACACACACACACACACACACACACACACACACACACACACACACACACACACACACACACACACACACACACACACACACACACACACACACACACACACACACACACACACACACACACACACACACACACACACACACACGGTCTGCTTGTGCTAGATCATACGATATACAGTTTCGACTTCTGCTGCCATTTACTCTCAATGCTTATCATGTCGTCTCTCGTGCATTTCATTTCTATACTCCAGCCCACATCACAGAACGTATGTGGAGGAGGGGCAGTGAGCATTGCCAGGCATAGCTCTGTTACAGCCCTGGTTCTTCTTTTTCTAGCCACCTACACACAAGTTTCAGTCCGCTGTGTTTGTTTTTTTCTTTATTCAACAGTTTGCTGGTTCTAGAAGTCCAGCATAAACAGTGATCCCCACAGTAGGAGCCCTACAGATTATTTCTTTGCTTTTTGAGAATATTTCTTTTTTTTTTTTTTATTTCATTTCATATATTAATGAAACATTCAAATAATTTGTTTTACAAATCAGTAGCACTAAGGTCTTATTTACACTAATGTATTGTGCAAAGAGGCAAGTTGGCTTCATATAAAAATTTAAGGAAAAAACATTTTTAAATGTAATTTTTATTTAATTCCAGCAGTTTTTAATTTCACGTCCTTCCTCCCAGAGTTTGTTTTTAGCAACTGTTGATCTTTTCATCAGTCGGTCCACCACTTCAGACTGAAATATCCTAACTAGTAACGAATGCAATATGGTAGCATGAAATCTAATGACTTTGATGATCTCCTACTTTTTCCTCTGGAACCACAATGTAAGCATTGCTGACGTTATAGTTGATCTTATAGCAACGCTGCTCCAAATACAGGATCAAACAGCTGCTCACAATGGCTGTAGATTCTTGAGTCTTGTCTTGTTATTTCACAATTGACAAAAAAAAACAAAGGACAGAGCCTGCTCTGCTATTACTCTGTCCTGAATGAAAATCACATAGTCGTGTACACCCTGCTAATCTTGATTCCTGTCAGAATAAAAAGACCGGTGTTAATTTATTTCCAAAATTGCAGATGACTAGAATACCAAGTTCTATTTTGGGGTACACTTCATATAAAATAACATTACAAGAAAATATGCTTAATAATATAAATTTTGATTTTCCAGCTAAGAACATGCCTTATATTGTATGAAATTATGACTCATCTTTACCTTTGACAGACTATTTCTATGTTAAAGCAGATGGACCGGTTTCACTGTGTGACATAAACACATGTGGCAACAGCCAGGAGGAGCAGCCCCACAAGACATAATCTCACACAGAAACTATTCTCAGCAGTTATTGGCTCGGTGCAGACAGGTGAGGACACACCTGCACAGCAGCTTGGAACTGGCCAGAGTTGGGGTGAATGGGAACTAACTGACCTAACTGATTTTTGGTTCTTTATGGTAGTGTAATTAAAGTAGTCGTGGAATCATGATCAGTCAAGACAGAGGAAAACAATATGTATAACTGATGAAATTACCAAACTCAAAATAAGAGGAGAAAGCGGCCGGCTTCACCAGGCGAAAAAGAAAAAAGTTACCTGTACAGTTTTTTTTATTCTATGTGAAGGACCCGGGTATTCAGGAGAGTACAAGTCTGTCAGGAAGAGGGAGTTGATCAGCGTCGACTTTCCCAGCCCGGATTCTCCTGAAAGACAAAGACAGAGTCAGAATGAGTGGGTGGGATTGAACTCGAGAGATGCATTTCACGCTATACTTGTTTTCTAATCCTCTTTTTCATGCCAGACTGAGGCGCAACATGACACAATCTCCAGATGTTTATCAGCCCCGTGTCTAATGCAGACTTTTTGCTGTTTGACATTCTTTACATGTTTCACATTCAGACCCTATTTTTTTTTTTCAAGACAGGAAATGGCTCCCTTTGACCCCCTCTTTTAAAACATGAGATGAAGGAAGAGGCAGACAGGGTGGAAGTTCTGTCCTCCTAAATTCTTTTCCTGTCTGCATTTCAGGAATCTAATCAGAGATTCATGGGAAGGAAGGGGAGGGGAATGAAGTTTTAAACAACCGCAGTCATCATGAATTCTCACTCGAACACAAGAGGAAAAACAGAAATCAAAAGCATATATTCCATTTCACTGTACTCGAAATTACACTGAGCAATCATAGAACTAACACTGATCCACTCTTAAGTTCTGAAACAATGAAAACAAAAGTTTAACAGTGGAATAATCTTCTCATAAAAGTCCATTCTAAAACTTAAATCAAATGTCAGAGAACTAGGCCCAAACCCAATTCCTTCTAAACCCCACCCTTCTGTTTTGGCACTCCCGAATGAAGGATAGTGGTCACCTTGAGGCTTTCTGAGGGGGCACGACAAAAAGAAGACATTCCAAAACCAGGGCCCAGATGATCATTTTATAATTTTAATTATCTATAACATTTTGAAAAATGTTTGCTTTGTTCTGACCAACATTCAACAACCAAAGCTACTCTGGAATCAGAAGCTTTTTAGAATTTTTTTTATTAAAAAGTAAATCAAAATGATTTATCTTTTATCAAAATAATCAAAACAGAATAACTTGGACATTTGGATAACAAGCAATTTGACTATGTCAACTTTGATTCCAAGAAGCAGTGATGGGCTATTCTGCTAAACAAGCTGGTAAGAATCTGGAAGGAGTGACTGATAATCCAGTGCCATCAGTGGTGTGCCTGTTAAGCAGAGGGCAAAACCGGGGCTGCTGAACAAAGGCGTCAGTGTGAGGGGAGAGGCGGTCATGTGCCAGCCTGGCACTGCAGCTGAGGAGCTGCTCCTGACCTTTACAAGTGGCCCTGGTGAGCATCGGCCACCGCTGCCAAACAGCCCAGCCACTCAACGCCCCGCGAATAGGGAGGAGGATGGCGGTGAGATGAAAACGTCACACAAAAGGACCCTTCACTCGGCACACTCGCAAAGTCATAAATATTTTCCTATGAGGGCAGAGCCACATTTATCCTACAATCTCCACAGAAATGCTTCAGCGATTATAGCTGGTCTGTGATGAAACATACAAGACCGCTGTAAACATTTCTCCAAGGCTGAGAGGGAACGGAGAACCTATTCGCTGAAGGCTGACGGGTACCAGGGGGGAGGCTGTGGTTTTGCACAAACTGTGGGTGAAAACCATGCGATAAAAACGTCAGCTTGAGTTAGAAATTTAGGAGCCGACAGGAACGGCCGGACTGTAGAGACGCAGTGAGATGCTGGTCCAGGTCCAAATCTAGGCCCCCGTGCGAGGAGAGGGAAGCTGGAAGCTCCGGTTACAGAGCCAACCCCGTCAAACTGGGGGTTACGATGGCGGTGGTAGCGGTGGGTCGGGGGAAAACACAATTGAGGATGCTGATCGTGGCTGTTCAGAGTTGCGGTCGCTTGTTCTGAAGGGGGGCGGGTCCAGAATCTGCCACATACAGCTGAAGTTAGCTGTAAAGATTTGGCCTGAAGATGATTGGCTTTGACTGAGTGACAAAAATTAAACAGCTTTGCTAGTCTGTAAGTGAGGCAAACCTAAAATATGTGGTTTGACCCATTACCCACAACTTAAGACCAGTTTCCAAAATTCAACATTCTGTCTAAGGGAGCTGGAAAATGTCATAAAAGAGCAAATAGTAGCCTGTAGTTTCATTGAAGCAAACAAAAGAAACAGAGTCTTTAAGTCTTTATGCTTTTGGTTGCAAATCATTACACTAATTTAAGAACAAAATTATATTTAATCCCTGAAAACCATGTTTCAAATCATCTTTTCTCCCCTCTACCATTAAATATTAAATCTCAAATGAGCAACAATCAAAGTTTAAGTTGGAATTTACCTGATGCAACAGTAGCAAATCACATCACATTGATGAATTAAAGAATATTGCAAATTTCTGATTGGTGCCTCACACCAAAAAAAAGCAAACAGAATCGGTAAATCAGTAAAATAAGTAAAATAAGTCAAATATATTCAAACTTTAAGATAATTGAGAAAGCACATTTGCAGGGTTATTTTGTCATGATAACTTTCTCACCTTAAAAAAAAGTGCTGCGTTACAGACTATGAACCTTTTGATTGACAGTGGGTGAGAAGCAGGCTGTGAAATAATATATTAATAATGAGGAATATATCAATTCCATTCTCTAAAATGTGAATATAAGAGAGCTAGAGCAAGTTTCATTATTCATAAGGCATGAATTGCTGACTCACAAGAACTAACCAAGAAATATAAAGACGCTTATATTTTTACAATTATAGAAGAGAGAGATTGCTGCAAAAATTGGTGCACTTACACCTACAATGTTTCCAGAGCACATGGTCTATCGTGAGCATTAACGAGGCCACTTAATGTTAATTTAACTCATCAACATTTCAATATTTTTTTTTTATTACAGCATGAAATGTGATGAAAGGACACAAAGGACTGTTTAAAAAGTCAGCAATTGCAGTTAAATTTATTGAGTTGATGGAAGCGTTTGATACTGCCAGGTACCTGCCAAGGACTCATTTAACTGCTGTGTAGGTCTTTTTGCATTACTCAGCAACCATGCTGCCTCCTGACCAAATATTATAATTCATATGTTTAAGAGTGTATTTGACGAATGGGTTACATGGGTTGCATGGGCTCCTTGAGTTTTGTTCAAATAAACCACACCAGGAATAAACAGGGAAGCCATTCACTGTCATTACAGGCGAGCATCCCAGGCCTCAGCGGGCCGCTCTCACTGCGCTGACCCGCCGAGCCGGGACCCGCCGGCTCACTGCTCAGCGCGCTCGACAGCCAGCACACTTCCTTTAAAGGAAATTTCCAGCAGCTGTGTAAACCGTGGGGGTTTATTCAAAGACACTTCCCACTGCATGCAAGGGGCTGGTGGAGGGGAAAGCAGGAAAAGTTTGGGTTGTAAGTGGGAGGCCGAGGTAGGTTAATTAATTTGACAGGGCTTTCAAAACACAAAGCTAATAATGTGCAGGTGAAATGAAAAAGCAGCCATTTTTTGTGAAAGAGAATTTTTGTATGTTCAACATTATCTCCCGAAAGCAGTCATCTTCTCTCCACCACTGTGTTTATGAATGGTGGGGTTTTCCCTTCAAATGGAGCAGGAGACTGTAAACGTTTCACAAGTCTAGAGCATGACCAAAGTGTAACATATATATCTGTCGGCAGAGCCATCAATTTCATCTGCTTGTCTGTGTCAGATTTCGTCTCCTTCGTGTTTAGTGGGAGGGCATTCTTTCCAGAAAGAAAACAACAGAGCTCATTCAACTCTCCGTCAACCAGGACCGAACACAATGAGCTTCTCTGCACCGGCCAACATCAAGGTCAGTTCCTGCCGATGTGTAAATCACTGCCAAATATTGACTTTGACTGCAACAAATGGCTCTGGCCCACTTTCACTCGTCCACTAACAATTACATCCCCCAACTGCATCCACACAAACACTAATGTCTATTTTAACCCTTACACTTAAATACCAGCATTGGTTGGCCAGCATTGGACTCCCATTTGATTCCTTTTGCATTATAAAAATGTACAATTTTACCATTTATGCAGCTGAATCAGACAGTTTCTAAACGCTTCCATTTGGAAGATTCTGGAACAGATTTCGTTTGGAGCAGAATGTGCTTCAGCGCAGATGTAATTCTATTACATCCTCAATGATAGCAAGGCATTGGGTGTGTCTTAGTTGTACACTTGTACATTATAAAAGACACACATGAAAAAACTGTATCCTTTCCAGGTGTGGTCATAGTTTCCTGAAGGGTGTGAACAGAGTGGTTGGTCTATTTATGTACAATTTCCTTTTTAATAACGTCATCTCATGAAGCAATATGGAAAATAAAGAAAATAGAGTCACAACAAGTAACCTTTGAGAGAAAACTCCCTGGCTTCATGTCTCTTTCTGAAATGCGTGTCTATAAATTCCATCATATCCCATAAATTCCATAACCAGCGGGTCCCCAGTGGATAAATGTGTTTTGTAACCCTCACATCAAGCCCTGAGCACTTCAGGAAAAGCATAGTATCAGACGCTGCATCTACTCCAGCATGACAAGCGCTTCACTTTGCCAATTAGCCAGCTATTCAAATTACATGCTGCACACAAAATTGCCACATAACAGCCTCTTTCCTGAGAGAGGACAGCAGCAGGGGGAAACTCCAGGGCGGGATTACACTAACAAAGCCATAAGAGAGGAGAAGGGCACTCTGCAGCCTGCGGGCAGGTGAAATACCGAAAGCGTGAACCCGGGGGCAAGGATGTGACATCATGAAGGCATTCGGGGCGGCTTCCTGCCCAGGTACCTCTGCTGCACCTCCAACGTGCAGCAGAGAAAGGAGAGGTTGTTCTCGGGTCGCACCTCTCCCCACATCAGCTGCTCAGGCTTTGACTTTTGGCTGCGTGAATGGAATGACAGGAAACCTCCTCCCAACGCACAATCCAGAAGACACAAGAGCGTAGACATACACGCCGCAGTAAAAGGGCTGCCCGTGCTGCCGAATTGCAAACATTTGTTTTAAATATGCTTTTCCCGGAGACTTGTCTTACGTGCAACTTATCCTCCTCAACTCGAACCATCGCTAATGCGTTTCGGCGGCCAGCTGCTAGCGCTTTCTGCCGTGCTGTTTCTGTGAAACTCAATACTGCTCGACACATGAGCAAGTACAGTAGGAGCAACAACTCCTACAGACAGATTCGCTGTATGTAGATGGACGCACATCTTTAAAGACCTTCACACTTGAGCAAGCAAACAGATTGAGAAGTCAGAACCCTCTCAGTGTTCATTATTCACACGCGAATGCCTGATTGTGTCACAGGCTGAGAGCAAACAAGGATGTTAAAAAACAAAAAAGGTGCTAAAAGAGAAGTACTCACCCACAACCATTAGTGTGAACTCGAAACCTCTCTTCACAGATTTTCTGTAAACTTGGTTGGGAAGATTGGCAAAGCCCACATAGCCCTCCAGGTTCTTTGGTTGCTGTGCACAAAAAAAAAATAAACACAGTCGATACTTTCCAGTGATGACAAGACTTTAATGGAGAGTGAGCAGAGACCGATGCAGTATAAAAAAAACTTACTATCGAGCATAACATTCCAAAAGTTTAATAGCTTCAGATATCTTTTTGGTGGTAGGTCATCAGTTATATGGTGGAGGGGGGTTGAAAAAAATCATAAAAAATGCATAAACAAATCATATGTTTAAAAAGGTGTGAGTGTAAGAGAGAGTGCATTGATTGTACACTTCAGAGTATGTGTGTGTGTGTGTGTGTGTGTTTGGAGGGGGGGGGTTAATTTGTGGCAGGATGCCAACATAAACAGTTTAATACATTAATGGGAACCGTGAAATAAATACACAGTGCCTGCATTAGGAGCAGATTAAATGGTTGAGCAGGCTCTGCAGGTTGATGACAGATATAGGTAAAATACTTACAGCTGGTTTGGAGAGAAGGCAGCAGTCATGAAGTCAAAAAAGTTGACACGGGAAAGCAGCGGACAAAGCAGGTAGGTCATGGAGCGGGAACAAAAAAAAAAAAAAGAGCAGGAATTAATGAAATTGAAATTAAATTCCAGGAGATGCTACAATATCCTTTTTCAAATAACATCAGACATAAGACACAGATGTACTAGGAATCTGGAGATCATAATCAGTCTTTTATACAAGTCTCAATTTGCCATTTAACAGTCATGAAACAACAATCCAACAGTACAAATTCTTTAATATTATAGAAGCAACTTGAGATGTTCGGTCATACAATTGACACGGTTCTTTTCTGCATGGACAGAAGTCAGTTGATGTGTGTAAAACTGTGTTTTCCCAGCTGTTTATAATAGAGACAAACCACCTCCCCTAACATCAGAGGGGAATAATACACTCATGGATTTAAACATGAGAACAGGGAAAGTCAGAGCTATTTCACAAAAAAATACCTTTCCGTACATATTTTTACCAGCTGTGTTTAATTGGGAAAAACAACAACAATATAATTGTATTTTTTTATTAAAGAGCTAAAGGGGTTTATTCACTTCCTTCATTTATTACCCATTTGTAGCAGACTGTGTATATCTGTAAGTAAAAAAATTAAAGAACTATTGAGAAACATTTAACAGGAAATATTGCTGTAATTCAATATATTGAAAATCATCAGGAGCCCATCTCAGAAAAGTACCAAACACTTATTACTATGCAACCAGTAATAAGGAATGTGACAGGACATCTGTTGGATTAATGAGTCACAAGCCAAAAGAAGCAGTTGTACACCAGTTGTTAGATCATCATTTTATAACTGCGATGATCGCAAAAGATTAGGGTGGGGTACTGAAAACTCAAGAAACTTTTAGTATGAGCCAAAATGTGTCCATAGCACCAAGTAACAACTGTCAGGTGCCGAAAACTGTCACCAAACAACTGCTAACTAACCCACCTTCTGAAAGACTAAAAAAATATGGTGGACATTTACTGCATGAAAATGACTCAAAATAACAAATTAATCATCAAAATAGCTGACAATTAATGTAACTGTTGGTAACTAATCAATTTATTGTTGTGTTTTACTGTTAATGATAACTGATTTGAAGATAACTTTGGTGGACCCAGCCGAGACTCACTGTTCACCAATCACACTACGGCAGAACTACGATCTGGAATAAGTCAGGCCTCCGGTAGAGTAACTATTTCCTGTATGTTTATGTGAGCTGTCACCATTTAATCACAGAGCTTATAACGATACGTCCTCCTCTCATCACACCGGTCCCACTGTAACCACACATATATTTCTGACAGTCTGCTGGCTTACATCCCCTTGGCTCCCTCCCCACAGCTTCCTGTGCTGGGAGACAGTTGATGAACAGCAGACACGTCAAACAGTCAGCCCGAAACAATGTGCAAAACCGCTGCAAACACAGCCTCATCTCTAACGTGAAGGGACATAATACACAGAGACAATATACAACACAAAAGTTGATCCCAATATTCAAGTCTCTGTGCAACACTGTGCACTTTCACATATAGTATTACACACAAAGCATTAGCGGCAGCGTGCAATTATAATCTTATGCTTTGTGGTTGAGGTGTTATCTACAGGGGAGAAGTCACGTACACCAAGTTAAACTGTGAGAACATTCAGAGAACTTCAAAAAAAGGCTGGACGTTTTGGGGTTGTCCGTGCATCAATTGTCAGTTCCAGCAGACTAGATGGTTCACTGCTCGGTTACGCTTTCATCACAGACGAGAACAGAAGTGTTTGTGGTAATTACAGCTGGTTTGCAAAAAGTAAATGTGAAAGGTAAGCAAAGAGGTGTTTTACAACTTCCTGGCTGATTGAAAAGTGGTACACAAAGAAAGGTGAAGCTTGCACTGCCTAAACAGTTAAGATAGCTGGCACAGGGATCCAAATCCAACAACTTAAGCCCCAAGAGCAAGCCACTGACAAATAAACTCGCTGCAGGAAAAGCAACGCGACACAGACAGAAAAAATGCACGATGCACTTTTTTCTGTTTGCTAAAACTACAGGAAACAATGTGGTGAGCCACCAGGAAGCTGGAGGGTCCAAAAAGCCCAGAGGCAGAGCACTGAGCCCGGAGAATGAATTCAGCAGCAGAGAGATCACCAGTGCTCTCTGACAAACCTCTTCCCATGACCTTAGGAAGGCTCGGACATCTCATGCATCATCGAAGACAGTTTCTCTGGCGTTTCTGTTGACATGAGTCCGTTCTATTCACGCTGCATCTTCAAGTGGATTTCCCCCCTCATGTGCAAAGACAAAGTTTTACACTGATGCAAATTTCCAGGAAATGTTGAACACTTTTATGGCAAGTTTATGATTTTTTCCCACTATATTTTAAAACAAAATGTTAAAGGTCTATTTCAGTGATTCAATGGAGGCCTCCTTTTATTAAAGTGCAACCCCAAGCCTCAGCTAAGACAACCTGATGATATCATTCTACTTAATTTAGCCAGACTGCACATGACAATCCACAGACATAATTTACAGGCTGAATATTACCTCTTAATAATGAGTTATCTTTTAGGGGGAAATAATTAATAATAAGATGGTTGATAAAATAAATCTATTTGATGAGAATTGAACTCACATGCTTTTGTCATACTGTATGCACTGTGAACAATCACATGTACAGTTCAGTTCAGTTTCATCACATGAACGTCTTGCATACTTCTCTACAGGCTCAGGTTATGTCATCTGGTGGTATGTCACAGTTGGTTACTGGTATTTTCTACTGCTCTAGTGGTTCCTGGTACCACAACAGAATTGGGTAGAGATGTCCAGGGAATGCAAACACAAATGTATGCGCCTGTCAAATTGAAGGTGTGCAATTTTTTCCCAAATATTATGAGATATACAAGATGACATAAGATCCTTAATATGTCACTGGTTACTGTCTAAGCTGCAATATGGCAGATGGAACTGGTATTTCACAACTGTTCCACTAGAATATGCCACTGGCATATGATACTTGTGAGTGACGTACAGTATGTAGCTGCTGGGTGCAACATAAAAACAACATCCCACTTGTGTACCACTAACATGTCCCACTTTTCACCAGCAGCTACTACATTGAATAAATGTGGTGCACTGGCGACAACTTGATGGACTAGAGCTTGCTCTTTGTTTGTGTGTGTGCGTGCATTCCCAAAGCAGGATAATAGAGTACAAGATTACCACTCCTTGTATTGTAGGCAGCTGTCAGTGATGCGATGAATGCTGCTTTTCTGGTAGCTAAGCTACACATTAGCCTGGAAGGTTAGCAAAGCCGAACAAAGCTGGCTCCATGCTAAACACCAATGTCTAAATACCTTTTTGAGATAAGAGATGGTATCTGCCAATGTAACGACAATGGCATGTTTTGATGAACCCAATGCTGCGCAAGCCATAGAGGCAGAAGACATGTAACTTAACACGAGAAGGGACGCCGTCAGTGTTTGTCAGAGAAAAGTTAGTTCAACCAGAGTTTAGCTCAATCAATAGTGACTCTGCATGTTTCTGTCATCACATGACTGCACATAGCTGTCAGATGCTATTTTATGGTGACGGGGGATTTCTCAATCACATGTGTGCTGCACTTTCATCATGTTAATAAACATTTCTTAGCATCTCACACTTCTATTAATCACCAATTGATGATTAGTTGATTAATCGATTCATTCTTAGCTATAGATTTAATCTATCAACAGTTTTGATCAATTGATTAGAATAATATTTTTGTGTTATTCCTAGGAAGAAAATTTCTCTGATTGCCGCTCATCAAATTTGAACATTTACATCTAGTAGGCAAAAATAAGGAATCCGCTATTTGCAATGTCGGGATACCTTGTAGGCTTTCAACAGGTGGGCCAATAGTACCCAGATGGCTTTCTAAATCCACTCATATTTTGTAGCGTGCAAGCAAACCACACAACGCTGTCCCCAAAACCACCAGGAGGCAAGATGGCAGTGTTGTAGTGTGTTTGAATTGTGCCTTTTACTGGCTTACTTCCTACAGAGAAGCTACTACTTTGATGTTAGAGTAGTAGCTACTGGTTAGTACAATATACCTTGGGGTTCCCCTGGAAAAGCTGAACAACATAACCAGGTAGAGGGAAGTCTGGGCCTCTCTGCTGAGGCTGCTGTGTCCAAAATAGAAAATTTGTCTTTTTTAAAACACTGATTATACACATCTATTTAATTATTTAATTCAAGCCATCATTGGACATATGAAATACATCAAACATCCAGGCCTCTTTTTGTACACATCATCATCATTATCAGTCCCTATTTATGCCTTTTAATGACTGAGCAAAGAGCAACACTCCTGTGTTAACTGAGAATAAACAACCTGAACAAACTGCAACACATTCAGCTTGGTAATCACAGATTCATCCCCCTGGTGTTCGACGGCCGCTCCACCTGACACACTCTGTCTGCTGGAATGTGTGACCTGTCCATCTGTGCAATGTCACCGCCACTATGCAAACAGCACAGACAATATGTCACTTGGCTCTGACTACACAACGCCAGATGTTATTCCCATTATAGCCTTAGATGATTGATGCCCATTACATAAAATGTTATGTCTCCTCAGCACCATCGGATGGGGATTTATTTGTAATGGAGGTACCACTTCATGCTTCATGTCAAGCTTTATTGGAATACATTTTGCATGATATATCTAAACATGGCACACACTATTCTGTCAGCCACTAACAATCTGAATAACCTACAAATCACCAACATGAAGGCAAAGAGAGATAATGCTGTCATTGTCACTATAGAGGATATAGTTATGCATGTGATATCACGTTTAGAGGAATTTACTCAATTCAGTATTTCAGACTGACCTGTTCCACCACCTGCGATGACTAAGGCCAGGTTTGAGTTTGTGACAGAAGCAGATTTCAAGTAAGTAACCGCTGTAGAACCAGCTCAGAGATGACAGGTGTTTATGGCAGATGTGCTAACAGGGAAAGTTTTAGACCATTTCTATAGAACCATGCAGACTAACATTGTCTTTCTGGTAAGCAATACTTCTAAGAGAAAGTACTCGGTACACTGCTTTTTAAAATATGATTATTATTATTAACAAACTGTTAGTTCATACATCCGCTCATTATCCAGGAAACAGCCCGTGGTCTATGACATACCTAAAAGCCACACTTGATCAAAGATACCGATGTCTTACCAGGAAATGACTTTGGTATAAGTAAAGGTATTTGAATATTACCTGAGGAAGTCTGATCTGATATTTATTGCACATATGTATCAAAAATAATTTTATAATATTTAATGTGCTTAATTACTGATTGTACAGTCAAAGGAGTTACTTGTAAGCAACTGGACTTTTTATTGTAGCTTGAAAAAGTCCAATTGCTTACAAGTAACTCCATTGACACCACAATGACCTGGATGAGTGAGAATCTACACAGACATACTGATTGTACAAGTAAGTGCTGTTTGCAAAAAGGTTATACATTTTTAATATGCTGAAGGTTACCCAAGTGTGCATCAATAGAATTTTCAGGTTACCACATAATACTTGTGCAAATTTATTATTGAACCAGAATTTGCTTCCAAACTTTTTTGTTAAGACAAAAAAAAGTATATTTAGCAGTGGAAGTACTTTTATTCAAATGTGGCTTCCAGGTACCTCATACACCACTGGTATTAATTGATTATTATTCATTTCAGTCCCCCAGCAGTGACAGACTTGATATGTTGTACAGAGCAGATTCACCACGCAGCTGCCTCCTCATGACAAAAACACAGGAAATACCAACTAACGTTTGAAGCAACTACGGACCCTCAGTTACATGATAACTTGCAAGACTCTATGTTGTTTATATATAAAAAAAACAAGCCCAACGCCATTTAAAACTACACCGTGAACTTAAACGTAGTTTCATCATAAAGTGAGTTGTAATCATTACGCCGTAATCACCCAGCAGGGACAGGGACTCTCAGTTTTTTGCACATCGTTTGCGTATAAATTCACTAACTTTTGTTAAGTTGAGTTACACCACAACACAGCGTGGTGGGTGGCGGCGAGCAGCATGAACTATGTTAACTCAGTTAAACAATGGGTGCTTTGGTTTTACACCGAATTTACCGGAAGACAATAACAACTTCGGAGATGAGTAGCTACGATAACCGAAAAAATGACGAGACGGTAAACTATCGTTTTTTGTTCATACCGTTAAGGTTTCCGTTACTGGGGCTAAAGTTAGGCTAACAGTGAATGACTAACCGGGCGGGTTCCCACTTTAAAGTGATATCCGCGCGTTTTGTTTCGTTAAGTCTGAAAACTGCTTGCTACACTAACTATTCGATAACATCACGCTAGATCTGCGCCAACTTCATACAAAAAGGACAGGAACGTTTTCGGTTTTTTTTTTCGTAAGTGAACCAACTCACCCATTACGTCGCCGTTCTCGTCTGCCTCACCGAACAATCCTTCGGTTGACATTCCCTCTAACTCAGAGCTCAACTATGCGAAGTCGTAACTTTAGTAGTAGTAGCAGTTGTACCTAGTGGGATACGCACAGTATTTGACGTACTTTGCGTTTAAGCGACGCGAGTACGTCAGCGCAAAATGCGTACATTGGAGAATACTGGCTGCGACGTATCGCGAGATTTGTACAAACCCGGTCAACTTTACACGAGAGAACAGGAAGGATTTTGTTTTACTATTACTAAATGTTATTACTACGATTATTATTATTATTAATAATAACAGTATTCATAATAGCAATAATAATAATATTAATAGTTAAGATGAAAAGACTAATGACAATTATAGGCTCATACCAGTTATGTAAAATATTTATTTTATTATTTATAGTATTAATCATAAGACCCCTCAGTGACACAGATGTCACTCGCCCTTATTAAGTCTATAGGTGACACATACTGAACATCCTGTGCCCAGGTCTCTAATGATAACTAATAAAGGAATTAAAATAAGCCTTAGAACACTAGAGACTGACACCTGTAGGATTTAACTGTTCCACTGTCTCTGGGGAAACGAGGCAGTCCACACTGCCACCTAGCGGATTATTACATTAGCTACAATTTACAATTCACGTTTGCTTTATATTTTGTGTGTTATAGTAAACTGAAAGAAAGATTACTATATAGTTGTTTAAAGAAAAACTAGAAATTCTTCTTGTTTTATGCAGTTTGGCATTTTGACTCAATGTACCTCTTTTTTCCTTTATACTGCGGTGTATTTATGTGATCTAGGAGTAAAACAAAAAAGGCAGACAGGCCATCAAGTTATTGTTGATGGCACTGAATGAAAAGTCAGAGATCAATAAATCATCATCTGGGTTAAGGTTTGCCTGTAGGCTACCACATTTCTTGGCAATCCATCTTGTATTTGCTGAAATATTTTACTCTAAAGGGCAACATGTTGGTCAGACTAACACACTGACTTCTCAGTCCCTAAAGCTGCAAGTGTTTCTATAATTGCACATTCTACTTCTTTTGGAACACACCTAATAATCAAGCAGGAAATAAAAAGAAAAGGTACATATTGTGTGGTACATAGGATTCTGAGAGATTTGGAAAAAAATGGACTATCAAAGAGCATTGCAGACATGAACCATCCTACGCAAGGCAGCAGTAAAATCAATGCACAGAGCCTGAGCAGCCTCACTGAGTTAGCACAGATGAAGATGGCAGCCGCTGGCTGTGAATTGAAATGAAATTAAATGAAATGGAGTGCGGCACAGAGAGAATGAGCATGTCATAGCACATTATGTGAAAATGGCAGCTGATGTAGACGGGGCTTTACATGAGCCACCTGTGTCTGGGTGATACTCCATGTTCATATTGTGTACACCCGATTAAACTGTTGTCTCGCTCATGCAGATGATGAAGCTGTTGAGGAATAGCTGTGCAGAGACTGCACGTGATATTATTACACTGACACTGAAATCCATTCTTGAGCATGATTAATATTCTTCAACATATTGCAGTTTTATGGTAATATTGTAATGATTTATTGATAGAGCTTCATATCCTCTACCACGTGTTTCCATGTGAAGCTTTTTCCAGTAGATTAGGAGGCAATGTGGCTTCATCACCATACAAAGATTAGTACAGTACATTTCAAAACATTCTTTTAAAACATGTTATTGGTATCTTAAAGAAACACACAGATGGCTTTTATAGTTTGTATTTGCATGTTGATTCTGTTTAAGATTTCACTATATACATTCATCTATGCATTAAATGATGAAACTTGTAAATATATATCTTTAATAACTCCTCACTCATCATGCATCAGATGTTCACGTCTTGATATTTAATATCCCTGCATTTGTGGCTGAGGAGAAATATTAGTGTTATGTGTCTGTAGACAGAGATCCCTGCTGCTTCTTTGGCCATGGCACCTAAGTTATGACTTTATGCACACACAAGGTGTCAGTGTGGGTAATGTAATAGAGCAGCACAAGCCTGATTTATTTTTATGAATAATGATGTAGTTATATAAGAAAACACTGACCTCACACTTGATTATATTTGCTGAGAAGCCCAAAATCCAAGTGAGGAAGAATTACAATGTATGGAAATGTACAGCCACCATGAGATTTAATACCAGTCCTGCAGTGAAATAGCTGCACATACTTTACAGAGCCTTCAGTCTGTGATCCAAACAGTGTTTTCACAAATCTAATTTTAATTTGAAGTAATGGAGGTATTATTCAGCACAGTTCTAATTCATCATCGGTGGAAGCAATTTGCTCTCACAGAAATTTAGGATTTCCTGCTGTGATCAAAGCGCATCATATACCTGCCTGTTGTGGTAATATACTGTCAAGTGATTCAACTCATGCAAATTCTCTCTGTTTTTTTTCTTTTTGTCTATTATTTAGCAGTGGCAAAATGTTGAAAGAAATAGCAGCTTCCCTCTGTGTCATCAACACTGTTTGTTTCCATTTAGCAGCAAACAATTGTCCTTTTGCCAATTCCGTGTGGGCGTGCTCGGTGCTCATTTTATGCACTGTATCTATTTACTCTCCCTTTGTAGCAGGGGGGCTCCGGGATCTGGTCTGCATTTGCGCTCATGCACGAGCTACATGGGCACGCAGTGCAGTCGGTGTGTCTAAGAGAATAATGATTCATGCTGGTGTTGGAGCTGCCTGTCATATCCAGCAGCAGCTCATTAGGACGGAGAAGAAAGAGGGCTCTTCCTCTTGAGGAAAGCTGGAAGCCTGGAACAGCCCACAGTCCCCTCACTTTACAGAACATTTAAATATGCACAAACCTCAAGAGACAAGCAATGGACCTCATACTCTAATCATTTCTTTTTTTCCTTCTTTTTCTTTTTTCACAAAGGCCACACAAGCTGCAGGCTAGTCTTTTATTATGCCAAAGAAATGCTTGTGAATTCAAGTACATGCCATCATTATGGCAGAGAGAGAATTTGTTTGATTTCTCTCGTTAATTTAATGGACACAAAAAAATCAAATCAGTCAATCAATCTTCCTTTCAGACATGTGATCACTATCAGTTCTTTAAATTGTGCAATCAAATACTACAATAAGTCATGATTCATAATAAAAAGAGATAATATATTATATGTGATGCAGGGGGCAGTCTTAGTCAGTGACATCAGGATGTCAGTGGTCAATGGCATCAGGGGAAAAAAGGTCTTTATCTGGGTTGGATCCTCAGCGATTCTCTTTTTCTTTTTCCTGCAGCGCCTGATGTAAATTAGACTTCAGTCATGTTAGTGACTAATGTCAAATGAACAAACCACTCTTTGCAGGTCCTTGCGGGTCTGCTCGGGGCTATTTCCCCACCAGCGATGCTCCCAGTCAAAAGTTTGAAGTGAGCTGTAATGTTTTTGAAAGCTTGTACAGGAAGCATTTTATATTTTATCATGTTCAACATGCAAAGGGAGAACAAATGAGAGCAGATGGTAAACATGACCACTATAGGTGGCTAGGCAGTATGCATGAAGACCTCTTATGAAGTAAAGTAAAAAGAATCACTAATGGCTCCTCTCATCCACTATATAGTGAATTTGAACTTAGGGAGATGTTAGCAAGACCGATGACAAATTAAAATATATATGAAAGAGCCTTAGGATAATGGATGGAGCCAGGTTTCACACCTAAGAGTGTAACATAGATAATACTGAGGTTTTACTGCAGTTTTTCACACAGCAGGTATATTTTAATTTTATTAGTGTACTCTTACTTGTACTATACCAATGTGTATGATGTATTCTATGAAGGCTTCTGTTGCAATTAGCATATGTTTTATGTCACTTGGCACCATGAGTGCATGTTAATCCTATGTATGTATCCCATGTTTGTATGACATCTAATAAAGTTGTAATTTTTTTTTAGAAAAGGTAAAAAAAAAAACCCTCAGTTTTGTGAGAATCCCCGGAATTTCCTCAAGCGTCTGAGGGGAAACGGCCTCTGCTTTGCCTCCCTCTCCACTGAGTCAGCACGCTGCCCCAAGGTCACGCTCTCACTGATGTTCCCACCGCGTGGACCAGTTAATATATCGGTCAAATTTTTTGCAGTAAAAAGCTTACTTCAGTACTTCTATGTACATTTATCTGGTAATATATTTTAATATTATAATACAGGAGTTTTATGAAGTATTTGCACATTCTGCTATTCATACTTTTATTTGAGAAAAGGATCTGAGTACTTCTGATTAAGGATATTCTAGTGCTGTCCATAAGTATGCATATAATACACATGACAGTTAGGAAATGATTTCCTGAGGCAGTTTTACATTAGCCTTACATTGCGGTGCAGAGAAATATACTCAATTTAAAATCCATTGTCGCTGCATCTGTGAATACATTTGCCACCGCAGCCTACATCTGGCTCCATATTCCACGCAGCGTTTGATGTACCTGCGAGTTTGACATGGAAAAAAAAAAGAAGGCCTCGTCGTCATTATTTATCTCCACCTGAAAGTGCCGTTCTGTTTCATCTCCCATCCCCACAGGACCAACCCATGAGCTGTGCCTCTGCTACTGTCACAGACAAAAGCCACAGAGTCGAAGACCTGGTTCACATCAAATGGAAACAAAGAAGCAAGAGATATCAGGCACGCTAGGCGGAGGTGTTAAACGCATTGTATTCAATAAAACACAAAGGGACTTTCCTGAGTAACTACTGGCCTATTCCATGTTTCTTAAAGGAAAATAATTGAACACATCCATTCTTTGGGGAGATTTATAGTCTTTTCTTCCTCTGTGCTTTTATCTGCAGGCTGCTGTACTACAGCGTGGGAAGTCCAATTACTAAAAAGTAAAAAAATTTCCAGCCCTGAGGTGGAATTACAGTATATTTCGCTCACTAGACATTACTATCAAGTAAGCAGGAGCTACCGAGAGGTTCCTCCATTTATCAGCCTCCACAAAAATCCCATACGAACGGAGAGGGGAACAGACGGGAGGCTTGCGTGTGGTGCTTGTGCGAGTGTGTACAGTCTTTTCTCTTCTTTGTTCGTATGTGAAAACCGGAGCTCAGTTACCCCATCTGTTGCCACATGGTGTTGGTCCCCACAGCAATGTGAGCAACGTTCAAGTCTGTCCACATGCACACGCGGGAGATGCACACGTTTAGCACATGTGGTAAAGATAGCACACGGCATTAGTTGCGTAATCGCTCCTAAATAAGGATCAAGAATAAAAATGAGTCAGAATTTTGGTCATCGCCACATTAAAAGGTTTTCTTGAAGATGTGATTTCAGAGCACTGTTGGTATTTCAGGCTAAAGGTTATAAGAAGACAGGGATGCTACTATCGTTGTCTGGGTTAGTGGGGTCAAATCAAGTTTATATCTTTCGCATGTTTTAAAGCAAGCAGAGTTGATGAATTTGCTGAGCAAATTATAGTGAAAGGCACAACAATAGTGAGTAAACAGGCTTGAATGGAGTATTGACGCTGGCAAGGAGCAAATCAGCTACATGGGTTAAAGTCAGCAAGATACAGGACCAGCTGAATGGATACATACAGAGACCCAGGGCGGTTATTGATTCCTACATACACTGATAAAAAAAAGGAAAAGAAAAGAAAGCGTGAGCCGCTTACTGATTGAATGATTAGTTGAGTGTTAGGTTGGGTGTAGGGGAAACAACGAGGAAAAGAAAGGTAACAAGAAATGAGAGACGGAGCTCAGAGGAAGCCGTGGACAATCCGACAATAGTTGAATTACGTTTGATATTTATGAAAACCACGGCTTCAGCCTGCATGCAATGCTGTATGCAACGCCCTCTCAGGATGGTGCTCCAGATGTGGAACAGCATGAATGCCCCCTCATCCCGGTTTATCCTTGGGCCTTGTTTACGAATTTCAGTCACTGTTATTTGTTGGTCTCAGTGTAGATGACTCAGGTTGTGTCTCAGTCCCAATCTATGAGATTAAAGAAAAGACTTTTCCTTAAGTGGATTTAGACTTAAAGTGTTTTTAGGGAGTTTTACCTTGTGCGATGTGAGGGTCTAAGGACAGGGGATGTTGTGTTGCCTTTGTGCAAACTGTAAAGGGGTGAAAAGAAAATTGACTTGACTTGACTATAATATTACTATACACATGAGTGGGGACATGGTGAACGTAATTGGTCCTTGTTTGTTTGTTTGTTCGACCAACTTCCCTCTTCCCGGCCACTTTGTCCTGCAGAAGATTCAGGCAAAAGACAGTATAAGGTGCACCTTGAATAAAATAATATACTTCAGTTGCCACTTCCCCCCCAGCAAGGAGATGGAAATAACGATGCAGAGACAAGGACAAGGGACGGAACAACACACAGATGATGGGGAAATCTATACGCAACATGTCAAATCGCCAGCTAACTGAGACAGAACGCAGTGTATTATCACTCATATAGTCACTAATATCACTAAAATGTTAAGCTGACTGTCATTTTTGTTTAACCGTTTGTCTTTATTATCTATGGAGCAACCTGCCAATTCAATTATAGCCTACGGTTTGTACATTGTGTCAACAGATGACATTATAAAAAAAGGCATTTTTGCATGCACATGCCTTCCACATGTTTGAACACCTAATTTAACAGTGTTACAGTTGCATCCTCCACCCCTTGGTTAGCCCTGTAGGCAAATAGCAACGGGTTCAGCATACTTAAGTAGTATTATATTGTTCTTTATAGTAATTCGAGTCTAACAGTGATGCAGTCAGGAACGACATCAACATCAAAAAACACCATTGAGTGTGACAATTACTATACTTATTATTATACAACAATTAGCATCCAAATAAACATAGATATATATATACACTATGATTGATATTCTGCTGTCAAAATCAAAACGTTTTTGCGAGTGTGCTTCCCTTTTCCATATAAATACATGCGGATTGACTATTAACTGAAACAATCGGTCATGTCAATAGATTCTTAATGTGATGGAATGTAGTTTACCACTGCAACAAATTACCTACCAACCTAAGTCCGACCTAGCGACAAAAAGGACGTTCTAGTGCCAGATGGGTGGCTGCATCATACGGTGAAATACCATACCATTATGGTATGCATACAGAACATCAAGCAGCCGACTTTAACAGAGGCCACTGTAGCCAAGGCTTGATATTTTAAGTGCTCTGGTGGCTTTTAATGAGCTAAACAGTCTCATCTGTATATTTTTGCATTCAATTAGACATTGAAAATCGTTGGTTCTAATAATAGCCCTGGGCTGTATTGGAGATCTGTCCTGATTTATTTCCACCAACAGCGAGACCGACCGATGTTAAAGACCTGACTGCCAATGGCCAATATTGGGGAATTTACGGTATATATTAATAAACTGCTCTGGCTCTGGCAGTTACAGTGTTGCCATGGAGATGGACACTAAATTTCACCGCAGACTTGGCGGAGCGATATTTCGAGTGATGAGTCAGTCGTGCTGTGATGCTGGATCGAGCACCTTCTAAACTTCTCGTGGACCAATCAGATTGCTTGTAGGGAGCTCCTTGGTGTATACTTGGGGTTTGTAGGCACAGGCTCCTCTTTCAGTGGTATCTCAAAGTGATTCACTACTTTGGGCATCGGGGCAGCTGGCCTAAAATCATTACATGCCTTGGGGATGTTTGACTAAAAAGCAGCAAATGAACCAGTGTGCTCCAGTTTTGCTCCAGGACCACATTCGGTTACATGTTTATGCCCTGAGAAGACCTGTTTTTTGCTTTTAGTTCAGTTCTCCTTGCCTCGATTAACCCTCACCCAACTAATAGAATATTATTAAAAAAGTTAAATATATTTCAGTATTATTATTTAGATACATTACATATACAGTGCAATATTTCAAGCCTTTGTATTTTGAGGATTATGTCTTGCAGATGATGAAAACCCATATTCAAATTATTCGAGATGCACCTGATCATATCTGAAGAGCGGTGTACTGCAGCTACATTTTGCCTCAAGGCATTTGGGTACATAAAGCAAGCAGGGAAAAATGAGGAGATGCTGTAATGAGAATTTGTACTGAGGGGAAGAATGGGGTGTTTGTGGAGTTTGTCAGGTTATAAAAACTTTAGACTCAAATTAAAATTTCATTCTGTGCATGTGTGTGGCCGGCGAGTGGCAGATCATCTTCTTTCATTATTAACAAGATGATGAGTTGAGCGAGTGGCGTGAATTTGACGGCAGGTAGACACTTTTCAGATTAAAGCTCTGGTTGAACTCTAAAATATTTGACACCATTGATATTACCACTTTAAAGGCCTAAAACATCAAATATTTGGGCTATAGCACCTAACAAAGCATTCCAGATGAATGCCTGTCAATCTCAATGCTACGCCTCCTTCTACACAACTACAGTACCACCACCACTATATTATTACACAAACCCTAGTTTTGCAATAGAATAAACTAAAATGATGAAATATGTGAGAAATATTTTTTAAACTGGCTTCACTAAATCATAGAAAATAAACACAGCCTTTCTTCACGATCAATAGTCATTGATCTTCATAGTTGAGCTTGTAAAGCTCAATGGCCAGAACATCATCTTAATGAAAGACAAATACATACGCTCTGTGACACCTTTCTCCTATTTATTTATTACTGATGTACTACTACATTTTTAATGTAAGTCTGCTGTACAGATGAAGTGTATATGTGTGTCTTTGGCTTTTTCCTTGACCTGGGTAGACCATGGGTGAACTTCAAGATCCCTATGATCAGCATCTTCAGTGTTAACTGGGATTCAGCTCAGGAGCTAATGCTTTCTTTGGGAAAGGAAGGAAATGCTTGACCAAAATTTACATGGAGGGTCACACACTGAAGATAGAGGCAAAGTTATTGTTGATTGTGGCTATAATGGTCACACATGACATGCTGGACTGATATAAGCTGTCATACTGTAACAGGAGGCCACATGAAGTACTGTAAGCTAATGCAGCTGCTTTAAACCAGGGCTTTAAACCAAGTGCGTGCACTTATGTTAGTGACATTAATGATCATTCCTTCCAATAAAAACGTATGCATTCAATGGCTGTGGTGGAATACATTTCATGATAATGTCAAGTGCATCTCAAAAGATCAAGATAAAAGTGCACTGAGGTGAATCGAATGGCTTATGGAAGTTTTAAGCACCAGTCACAATTTCAAATTAGTTAGTATTGCATGGGTTATTTAGCCTAAATATGGAGACATATATTACATAATTATATGTCAAATGAACTACAATGTTCACATCATACTTATATAGGTTGTGTCTTGATCTACAATTTGTTTTAGTTATGGTAAAACAAATAATACTCATACAATACATACAACCTTAATTATTTTGTAGTGTTTTTGCCATAAAATGAATGATAAGTTTTAATTGGTTAACATTTGTATTTTATAGAAAACCCGTAAAACATTCAATTTGAAATACTATTCAACAATCGGCAAATGGCAAATCGCCAAACAGTCAAAGTAAGCTTCATTAATTCTTAATCTTTACAATCTTACAATCATTACAATTCTATTTCTCATTACATTAGTAACTTCTCTTCAGTACCTCATTGTCCAGATGGTAACAGAGCAACTGTCAAATCCACAAACCTGGCATTTTTCTGTTACTCCCTCCACTCTCCATGGACAAAAAAATATCTGTTAAAAAAGTGGAACTTCTTTGACATGGCCCACATGGCCACAAAAAAAGAAAGAGATTTTGTGTGAGCAAACACATAAAATTTCCAGCTAACAGCGTGAGGCAGCTTCTTTTCACACGACACAAGCTAAGAGACTCTCAGTGGAAGTCTGCTTTCATTACTCCGTCCATGAATCAGCTGGAGCCCTCGCTGGAAGCAAACACCTCAGCAGGCTTCAAGCAGTCTGGTTTTTCAAAGGTGCGCGGCACCTTTTCAATATTTTCCTTCATCACTCATGTGCCTTCATTATCTGCGCTTCTCAGGTATGTAAATTAGGTTTAATCAGATCCTAGCGTCAAAGTCGTGTCGCTTTGCAAGATGATGATTGTGGAAAACGTAAAAAGGAGCAAAGGCCTGTTTCTTCTTCTGACTCATCAGTAGCCTGTGTGCACAGACACCAGTTTGATTCCTCAAGGGTCAGGGGGTGATTCACGCGTACATCAGGGACGTCTGCACATCCTTCACCTCATTAATACGCTGAAACACACAGGTGGAAGAACTTGGCTCCGTCTGCTACTTGATGCTGTGAATAATCCAAATGTCATGTTTCCCTTTGAGAAGTGTGAAGGAGTTAATACAAAAACAAGCCAGCGTTTCTCTTTTTTTTTTTTTTTTACTTAATGAGGTTTCACACCTACCAGTTTATCTCGAGCCTCAGGGGAGTTGAGGAAATGAATGTTAAGGCAGCGAGAGAAACAAGTGAGCGTCGACACTCACCGGGGTGTGAAAGTGACTAAAAACAGATCTCCTTTCAAAAGGTGTGCCGCGCAACGTCTCCTCCGGGTCGACCCACATACTGTACGGGGAGAGGGAGCGGGAGCCGTGACCTCGTATGCAGGGAAAAAAAAAAAAGAACGTTAAAAACAACTACGGCAGCAGCAGCGGTATAAACAGAAGCACTGTGGGAGTTGCTCACACTCCTCAGACTCACACACAGATGTTTCCACAGGGAAAGAAGCACCTGGATTTTACGTAACTCCGGCACTATATACTATATTATACAAGATCATGAAATGTGTACCCTTCTTTATATGCAGAGGACAGGTGTGAACAAGAAGCACTTTATTTTAATGTATGCTGAAGAAATATGAGTGGATGTTCCCTGGAGTGAACATCAATAATAATGTCTCAGATCCCCAGATTTGATCGGCATTTCTCCGGGCGTGACTGGTTCCCATTGCTCTTTCCGGGCATTATGGCATGGCATCATGTAGCTTTAGCCGCTACTTCCTCTTCCACCGGTGACCGATGTTTAGTCAGTTGATCCATAAGAATGAACATGAGAGAGAGAGAGAGAATATCTCATCTGTGGTGGGGAAAGAGGTAGAAATTGATCATGTTTCATCTTTTCTGTCTTGGTGAAAAGGGTGGCTTATGATAGGAGGAACACACTCTGAAGTTCTATATCAAAGATGCAGTAAATCATTATCTGATCTCCCTTTTAAATTAAGATATCAACCGCTTTACCTGATTGATCATGTTCCGTTCATTAATCAACTTGGTGTTCCCTGACAATATATTATCACCTCTTTCTGTGTTAGATTTTTAGCAACATAGCTTCTATTTGTTATTTATAGTCTGTAGGTCTTAATAATTAAGCTTATACAGCTTGACACACTAGATCAGATGGAACAACGTCTACTATTTATCACAGACTACTTTCAGTCAAAGTTACCAAGGACATTTGTACTGCCATGCAATGAACTATGAGCAAGGCAATGAAAAAAGTATTAAAACTCATAGTCTTCTTTGGGTTAAAGGTTATCTGTATTTTGGATTATTATGTATTAAGATAAAATTCAGCTGATTATGCTTATCTTACTTTTCTCTCTACTGGATAAACTTCAATGAAGAGTGGTTCACATTTTTTTTTGAGTTTGTCAGTCCCTTATGAACAGTGAAATATTTTTTTCATGCTGTATTTTAAAGCTCACCATTAGAATGTTGCTTCATAATGCACTTTTGTGAAAACAAACCATTAAAAAATTGAGATATCAGTGATTTTTGCAGCGCTTACAGCCAACAGAGCACTTAATATAATATATAAATATCAAATGTGTGCATTGGGAGGCCTGTTCCAACATGGCAGCCATTTACCACATCAGCAGCACCTGATGCGGCACCACCTTTGTAGCATCGTAGCATCTGAGAATCCTTATAATAAAGGTAATTTTTCAAACAACAGATTGTTTTACAATACATTCATGTAAGAACGTAAGGTGGCACGCAGTTGAATTTATCCAATAACTCTTATCAACATCACACCCGAAAGACATTCATTTTTTATTCTAAGTGGAAAAGCACAAGCAGTAATGGGACCACCTGCTTGGTTTAATAAGACACACAACACGAGTTTGTCAGTCCAATAAGCAACAAAAAAATCGAAAACAATTTTAATTATACTGCGTATTATGTGCATTATGATAACAAACGAGCACAGGGCCTGGGTTATTTCATAGTATTCTGGGCTCTGTCCTCAAAAAGTACTTATGAAGGCATTATTCTCCGAGCTGAGTAATCCGTCCAGGAGGTGATGATTTCTGTGGGGAGAAATAGTTCCCTTTATTACATAATCAACATAAAAAACATTTCCAGATGGTCCGTATTGTCCCTTTGTAAGACAGCCCGGGCGCTCTTTCTGTGGGCTGAGCTTAAATTATTATTCTAGACGGCGCAGGAGAGCAGACTGAAACGGGGACAATGAATTGATGGTCATGTCAAAACACAATACTCTCACACAACATCCAGCCAGACAGAGGGAGCGCAGCCAGAACCCGGAGCGATTCCATACTTCCCCTCACATTCTCAGTGTGACCGTGAACGTGTCCGTATCCATGAGGCTTTTTTCTCACTGCGAATCAAGGCTGCCAGACTCAAAGCAATAATATCACTTTAAATTCCATCCTTGGTCTCTCCGTTTTTTTTTCCCCTGCAAAGGGTCATGGGGAGAATTCTTTTTGTGTGTGTGTGTGTGTGTGTGTGTGTGTTTCACGGCACAATAGCTTTTACATCCGCTCATAATGCTATTGTGTTCCCTTGCAAAAGAGGCACGATTCAGAGTAAAAATTAAACAAATCATTATGTGAGGAAAGGTTCAGAGTGTTCAGTAATAAATATGGTTGTTGCATGACCGTTTGGTACTGTGATGTGTGAGAAGTAGTTTACAGATACACCCAGCTTCAAAGTTCTAAGTTAATTTGGTATTTGGAAAATGGCTTATAATTATGTCATAAAGTCATCGCTACACGATTGGCTGCTTTGAGTGACAGCTGTCATCCGCAGATCGACTCTCTCCCGTTCACATGTGGTCACTTCTGAGTCAGAATGCACAGCCCGAGGCTTCAGAACATGAGTCCACAGATGACGTCACGACCATGATGTCCGTTTCCCCTCACCACAATTAGGAAGAAGATACTGTTTTATGATTCTAAATAATAGCTCACAGATTGGTTTCTATGTGCGTGGTACTTAAAATGTCTCTCTCCAGCTTTACATTTCACCAACAGGAGGTGGTCTGCACTCAACAGGGAGACTTGGACACAAAGTACAATTTATAATTGTAGTGTGGCTCATCCTGACTGTGTCATCTTGCTGCCCGTGAAGCCCAGAAGGAAGCAGCAGCAGCAGCAGCGTCTTTTCCTTCTGACTCACTCCTCCACGCGGTTGGACAAATCCTCAGAAATCTAACCACTCCGTCTGGTTCGTCAGTGCGGTCTATTATCAGGTTTGTGACTGAAGAGCGTGAACTTCAGTCATGATAAATAAGCAGGACGCCGGGGTCGCGAGGCAATTATCTGACACCGGAGTGGGGACCTCTCTCTCTCGTTCTGTCAGCTGTCAGCGGGGCGGTTGGGGCGCCTACAGCGGAGCTCGCCAGCGGTCGGCGCATGACAGACACGCCTGACAGGTCCCGCCACTGTTTACCGCCACACGACCCAGAAAAGACCTCGGCATGGCGTCGCATGCCGGGCGCGGCCTGGTGAGGCAGATCTGACACGCCGTGGCGTCCCCTGGCCCTCGCTCAGCCATCTGACATGAGGAACCGGCATGTGATTTATGACAATTTATCGCCAAGAGTGATCGCGGGGGGCGTGATAAACATGGCGAAGGAACACATTCCGTGTTTAAATATCACTTAGCATCCCGGTGCGTTCTTGATTTAGAGGCCTCGTTCCCTCGAGTTTATGGCATGAAAATGTCAGATGATAAGTACATTCAAGACGAGAAGGTTCTCCAACATCGGATTTACAACCATAATATCACAAGTCCAATTAAACAAAGAAAAATAAAGAAAAAAGAGATTTGGCTGCATAAGCTTGTATAATAGTTTACATGGATAATAATAAGAACATTTATTTATAACACTGTTCATAATAGGAATGCAGCTCAAAGACATAAAGATATTACATAATAAAAATGCCTGAACATTAACAATGCTCCGACGCAGACTGATTATCTGTGCAGGTCTACACCGACTCAAAAACGTACATAAATGAGTTAAGACTTGATGTGGAATTTGATTGTAGCCTCCGCTCTCGTCCAAAATTGATAAATATCGAGATTCGCCTGGAAATGACTGTACGTTCGATTTTCACTCATATCACATCATCGTTTGATAAATGAGGCCCAATGAGTGTCCACTCTCTGTTAGTGGAACATCAGAGAGAGATTCACTTAGTAGCAGGAAAACTTCAATTCAGCTCATCACTGTTGGACCCGACCGCAGACGTAGAATTCACCCCGGATACGTTTGAAGAGACAAGAAGGGAAACAAAGACATAGTCATTTGTCAACAACATAATGAAGTCTAAGCAGGAAATAGATGGGATGTTTACTGGGATGAAGATCCATGCAGAAGGAAGGCTGACAGATGGCTGACGGTAAACATGGATATTGAGCGTGCCCAGAGGATTAGAGGAAAAAATGCTGTGAAACTTGTATGTGTTAAAGACAGAGTTTGCATTCTTCTGCTGGGAATTTAAACAGTGCAAAAAATAGATTCAAAAGAAGCCGTGCGACTGAGGAAAAAAAAACTGAAGTGAAAGAGGTGATGAAGTAAGATAAGCTGAACAGCACAAACTCAATCACTGGCACAATGCGCTCCGATTCAAATCCTATTTATTATTTTACCAGAAAAGCATCTTGGAGTTTGGAGTCTAAGAATCTTGGAGTCAAAGTTATCCAGAAACCAGGATTTCTTCCGGATCACATCAAATCCGGCCAAAATGTTTGATTTGAGATATCTCGCTAACCAACGGACTTACAAACAGACGGACAAAAGCCAGGGAAAATATAACACTCTGTTTCACTGGCTATAAATTCTGCATTTAAATTCTCTGTAATGTAGTCAGCCCTGGTAGCTTCAGGTGCATCAGAATGTTATTCCAGCCAAGGGAACAGCATATTTAAACTCTGTGCACTTCTATGTGCTTCAAGGTTAACTTTTTCTCTTTATGAATGGATTTTTCTGTTCATTTCTTAAAAAAAAAAATTTCAGGTCGTTTTATTTCTGCAGATAAAAAAACAACATCTTCTCTTCTTACAAAAACAGATTGGTATGAGCTCTTAAATATGTACCTTGTATTACAAGGCTCATGAACACACCTAAATTCTACTTTTGATGATTGCATGCTCGCTATTGAAACCAAAAAATCATGCAGAATAAAGTCTAAAAATGATCCATTATTCTACAGCGAATGTTAACCAGGTTGTGACTCAGCCCACAAGTATTTTTAAATGTAATCACTACTGATCAAATTTTTACTGATACATCAGCTGCAGGTCATAAAAATGATTTAATGATAATAGAAGTGAAGATTTAAAGTGGTGTGATGTGTGTGTGAACATTGCTGTAGAGATCTCATTGATAAATGAGTGAGGTTGATTGAAAGTATAAAGCGCAAAATGTGTGTTCTTTGCACCATTTCAGTGAGATCTCGGCGCATCTTCTGTTATAGATAAGCTGGATGGAACATTTTTGGAAACAGCAGCTTTGGAAATCAGTATACCTGATTTTGAACAGATGTCTGCCCTAGCGGGACCTGTCCAGAATAATCATAGAGCACCTGAAACAGCTGCTACTATTATTAATAAAATCATTACTACAATATATTACCAAAATCTGTGTCTGCTTGTAATACATAGACTGACCTTTACATTAAAGGCTTGGCTCTGTGTGTATGAATTAAATTTACTCTTCATCTAGGAGAAAGTTTTAGCCAATCACTGATTTTACCTTCTCTTTAGACATCCAGCTAACTGCTCTATGCTCTTTTACTATTAAAAGGATCAGAGGAACTGATTCATATTCACTGTAGTGTCTCATCCTGTGATGACGCAAGTCACTTCATATCATTCTGAAGATGAGTTTCATTGTGGATCCAGCTCTGCAATCTCGCATCTTTTCTGCAGGTGCCTGTTTCCACTCTCACTCTGTTCTGTTGAAACAGCTACAAAAGAAGGGAAGAAAAAAAAAAAAGTCGCACCTCCAGTTTTGTGTATCAAGTTCTTTTTGCAGGGAAGGTTTACGAAACACATGCACGCCTCTTCATGTTTGCATAGAATTGAGCCAAGAAGCTGCGGTGTGACCACGGCCTGACACTGTTGGCAGTTAAGATGCTTTTTTTTTGTTTTATCCCACTTCATCACATTTCTGCTGTTTTATGTCATTAGTTAGGTTATGGCATTCCCGCTTCTCTTTTAACTGCGAATGAAAAACTACTCCCACTGAACTAATGAATCACACGATTTGCAGTGATTAATCGTGATTATCATGAAAAGAGCTGCATGTGTTTTGACACTTTAGCACGCATTTTAAACCAATGCGGCCAAGAGGTTTGTGACCCCTGACCTCTGACCCCCCATGCCTCTATTTTAATTTGAATTTATTTCTTACTTCTGGACCATTATACCATTATTCTGACATTCTGCCATCCTGTGTACCGAACTCTGGTTTGATTACAAAGGCATTGACTGTACCTCTCTGGGGTTGAGACCTGCTTCTGAGTCCATTCCTAGCAACAAACAGATCCAAGTGCAGAAAATAACAAGTGACTGCTCTTGTACCAGACTGAAATATCAAATTACCGCCAAGGCTTTATATAAAATAATGTTTTCTTTCATATAATTAAGAAACGATAAGAGCGATTATTCCGTTCCATTCTCTTTAAGAAGTGAAAGCGAGCCCATTTCCTGTTAGATCTGAGAACACTGTGGCCAGTTCCATGCCTCTGAAGGTCACTAATTTCTCTGTCATTTCCTTCTTTACAAATCTGAGTTCCTGTACTGTTGGAGCAAATCAACAAGATTGTAGGTCACCATTATAACAGCAACAATTAGGGGCTACAGGGTTGCAGACTCGGAGGAAATGTGCATAAAGGGCATAAAAAGTCAACCACAAAGGCCCCAACGTTTGTAGGTTTCACACCGAGTCCTTGTGGAGTAAGTGAATCAAAGTCTGAGCCCTCAGGGGTGGACACTGGAAGCCTCTCAGAAGTGTTAAAGTCTGAAAGTGGTGAAAAGTGCTTTTTTTCCTGACAGTCACACTGGGTGTGTTTGATTTTTACTGTGATGTGCATCAAAACACAATATGAGCGCGGACGTCATTTTTTTAACATTGGAAATAGTAGTTGGAAAAACATGAAACTCAGGATCCACGTTCTAGCCTTCTTTGAAAGAAATGTTTGTTGCAGTTAGTGTAGCATCTTCAGCTCTATCCTCTTTTTTTTTTTTAGGTTTTAGGGTTTGAGGTAAGTGAATTCGGATTGAAGTTGACGTAGCTTGCAAACAAACAAAAATTCCAAAACCAGCATTTTTTTTTGCTCACAAGCACAACTTTTCATCATAAAACTGCAAAGGTAAGACAGAATTTCTGTTAGTCGCTGTAAATAAGTGCTCAATTACCTTTATATTCTTTGGCTGAGTTTTTCTTATAGTGAAATAATAGTTGAACTCGCCAGGGTCTTTGCTTTCATATGAGATGCAATTCGCTTGTGTGCCATGATGTATTTGAGAGGTAGCAATGGAAATGTGGAGAGTGGGGTGGCTTTTTGATGCAATTTTTTAAATTTTGATAATAATGTGAGGCGGCTGTAGCTTAGAGGTAGAGCAGTCGTCCACCAGTCAGAAAATTGGTGGTTCGATTCCCGGCTCCTCCAAGCTGCATATCGTTGTGTCCTTGGGCAAGATACTTAACCCAGATTTGCCTCCGATGGCATGTGCCGTCGGTGTATGAATGTGGTGTGAATGGGTGAATGGACAGTGTCGTGTAAAGCGCTTTGAGTGGTCAAGAATGACTAGAAAGGCGCTATATAAATGCAGGCCATTTGCCATTTACCATTTAATAAAATGATAGTATCTGGTCTGTATGGTTGCCTTTGCATTTTGAGACAACACCTGACACAATGATTTCATTGGTTGAACTGTTAGTAAGTAGTCCGGCTTTTCTGGGGTTATAACCAGACCCACATGAAGCATGCCCATGTCCTGCTAGTCCTTCTCTAGAACACAACAGTGGTCTATTTCTCCTGATATTCCAAAGCAAATAGTGATACCTACAGAAAAGAGAAGTGATCTCTAGAGACTGTGGTGTTAAAACACTTGGATCTCGGAATGAGTGCAGGAAAAAAAGGATCCATTACCAGAAAAAGACATTAACAAAAAACTGGATCTACTTAAAATAATAAGTAGTCAATTCACTTACTGTGAATAATGTATTCAGATAAATTGTACTTTTAAGTGAAGGTGGAGCAAACTGATTATTCAAGTTGTTCCAAATAGAAATATATAACAGTTCAAACCTGTGAATGTAAAGCAAACCAAATATTTTAAGTTGTTTCAAATACAAAAAAATATTAGTTTTATCAAATCAATTGTTCATTACTTCATGTTCCCTGAATCAGTAAATAACATTCTATGAATAACGTTACGTTTAATGAATAACAGAGTTTTACTGTTTTTTAGTGTACTGAACAAAACATATTGTAATTAGAAAATGATTGATTGTCAGCACAAAGGCAGTGAAACTAATTATTGTACCACAGAGCCGGTGTCATTAGTTGTTGATGAGGAAACTCTTGTCTTCATTGAAATGTGACACTGATTAGCTCCATCACCATCAGCACATGCTTTACTCATGGTGCCATATTTTGCATTTAGAGGGTGCTATCATGTGCAGATGACAAAGACAACATCTGAATAGCTGTCAATCAATGAATGTGCAACAGAAGAAAACAAAACGTGTTAACTGCTCGTCCTTAAAGTGACAACTGATTTCTTTATATTTAAAGCGTGTTGTTTAGTTGAATTGCACCTGACTGTCATTTGTGGCAGATTTGTACATATGTGAATGCAGATGAAAAAAACACACACCAAGACCCAAGAGCTCCACCTTGTCTCAAATGATTCTGTAGCACTTGTATTTGGATCATGATCATTGGAACATGAACTCTGCACGTTAGAGCATGTACCATAGCCAGGTGTACTTTGCATGCTGGGATGTGGATGAATGATATCAACATTTATGAGCAGATAGCCTTAAACGAATTGAGGTCAGAGCTTGCAATACATGCGCCAGGCATTGCATATCCAGTCTGTTCCACTGAAAACAAAGCATTCCCAGTAACACAGCAAAACATGTAAGTCCAGAACATGCTAAAGTAACTAATGAGGTTATCCCTCACCCCCCATATGTGTAGAATATGGTAGCAGTAGTGCATTTGACAGATAATCCCACATCTGTTAACCCCTCTCTGCGAGAATGACAGAATCACATTGAGAAAAAAATGAGGTGAAATCCATTTATGGTGCTTGGTTTTTTATTTTGTGGCACTGCGCCACATATCAGTCTATGTGCGAAAACACAAGTCCTGTCTGTTGGCTTTCTTTTAAGTTCCGCTTCTGGCTGTTTTGTATATATATGAGACTAAATCAAAAAAATAAATAAATAAATCATACCATACACCAATGTATACCTCCTTTATTTCATTTTCTGTATGTCATGCCATTACAACCCAACCATGATAGTCAGTGCTAACATTTTCGTTCTTAACTGCAGTCACACGAGTGAGTTAGTCTCTCACACGCTGCCTAACCTGTGCCTAAACTGTGATATGGTAAAGTATAATTCAGTCTAACAACTCTTTACATCAACATGGTTGATTTAGTGTTTTTTTTTTCTAAGTTGCAAAATAATTTCACTAAACAGCGACAACCCTAAACTGAGGAAGCAAGACATATGTGTTCAGAACAAAGACCAGAGGTGAAGGGGGGGGGAGAGGTAAATAAAATGGTGAGAGAAGTATTCAGGCACTTAGAAATACTCTCAGGTCCTTGGCTACACTGTGCTTCTTTACATTGTACATGCATTTTATAGACTATCCTGATCTGGTCATAAGGAGTACGAGGTTTGCCTCTACAAGACAAGGCTAAGGGGTGTAGCACATTCAATAACAACTAATTAAAGGGATTTCAAGTATTCACACAACATCAACGTTCCTATTTACATGTAATCCTAGTTTTCTACGTTGTCTCATTGCATATCCCCTAAGACGTCATTTTAACAACCATTATTGTACAAATTCTGTGACAGACAATTAAAACATGAACTGAAAGGAAAGCAATGCCCAAGGTCCAACATGTCACCAGTCATGTGCAGGGTTTTCTTTAGGCCATTATTCAAAGTAGGTAGCATTTATGAAATGAGTTTTTTTTTTTCCTGGTGAAAATCAAATTTCCTGTACCCTTTCTTTCCGATCTTGTCTTTCATGTATCTTTCAGCAGCTTCCTCTGCTTCCTATGTTTTAGTGAGCTCCAGCAGCTCTGATGGTATGATGTCTGCTGCCGGGAATATTACTGTACACAATGTTATTAAAGGGAAATGATGCATGCATTTGGCAGTTTGATTGAATAGGAATGTTTGCGTTGATGATTTTTTTTTTTTTTTACTGACTGAGATGGTTGCCTGCCGTTCCAATGTTTGTGAATTCTGTCTTCCTCTCGAAAGGGCACGGTAAGAATGAAACGCAGTAAAGGCAAACGCTAACAGTTATCAGTTACAGCACTGACTCTGACTCGAGTAACCACAAAACACCAACAAGAAGAGTCCACTGAAACTGACATTTAGTCTTGTGCTTACATCTGATCCATACAGATATACAAAGACTGACTCTGACTAACGACAACAGGAACAAACGCTGACTTCACGAACTCAAGGCATAAATGTACATACAGTACGCCACAGCAAAAGCCCGTCCACAACCATAAACCTTGGATTAGAAACTATAAATCAGTTCACAAAACAATCTCAAAACCCACTAGTTTGTCAGTGGACAGAGTTGGCAACTCAAACTTAAATGAAGCAAAACACAAGTATGGAACTTCGCTCACGTGATAACAGATGGTTGTTTATGGGGGCGATGGCAGCTCCTCTTGATTCTGTCTCGTTCTCTCGTGCTGGGAATGAACCAGTTTCCTTAGCTTTGCAATCAACTCTTGATCGATGACTTTCATCTCTTACCAGTCTGTTGACATCTGCAGCCTTAATCCAGCTAATGCCTGCTAAGATCTACTGTAACTGGCTGACTATTTCTAGACCTGTTTGAATTGCAATTGAAAAGATTTGCAATGCGGGTGGCAATTTGTAGGTCAAATATTTTTTGGGTGGATGTCACAGCAGCCTCCATGTAAATAGGTCCCACTGGAATACTTCCTGTGGTCCCCTTCGAATTAACAGTGTCCATCCTGGTCGGATTGTACATGAGTACATGTCACGTTGTCTCGTGATTGAAGTTCCATACTTAGGTCACATGATGACGACCAGGCCAACAAACTCCATCCACTGATGATGACAATGAGACATGGTTGCAATTTCCAGGAAAGAAAAAGTAAGGAGTTGGACATTTAAAAAAAAGATCATTATGTCAGACAATTCCCAAGGTCGAAGCCTTTCACACATTATTACATTCTCAGCCCCATTTCATAACGTTGGAGAACATCTACTGTCTCATACCCCTGGACTCTGGGTCCTTACAGTCCTTTACAAACAATGTACTGTAGGTGGCCACACAAACCAGGAAGGGAGAATCCTTTGCAAAATTATACATCGACATATTATTGGAAAACTTTACTTTGCAGCTCACTCGGTTTTAATTTTTTCAGGTTCACCTAAAAAGCAAAATATACTAGCAATTAATTCAAATTGAATGTGTTTGCGCAAGCAGTGATTGTATAATGATATAATAAATATTGTATTAGATAGTGCCACAGGGTGCAGAGGTTTGATTGTTACGGTGTATCTGTAGCCAAAACTGACGGTTGAGTTTAGATTAAGGCGGTTTCTTATATGTTTTACATATTATTTCACTTACCCACAACCCCAAAAAGTAATGTTAACGCATTAATTATCAAGTTATTCATTGATGCAGTGTGTTTCAGTGTGTCTCGTTTTATTTAGTATGAACAGGGATGTGCTTTATTTTGAAAAGACTACTACATGCAACTTGTGGAAATTGATAATATGGCATCCTGTCTTCTCACATATTTGGTCCATAAATGACAGACCAGTGATCAGTGACCGGTGCAAAGCCCAGAACGGGATCACGTTGCAGTGAGATAAAGATACAACTCAGCTTTATATGTTAATATATTGCTGCTTTCGGTTTAGTTCTTCCTTGCGCCATGTGACAAATGCTCGATTAAGTTAAATAACAAATCAAATAGAAAATGAATCATGAGGTAGGCTACTTAAAAACATGTAAGGGGCCGTGATGCGTCTACTATTAATGGGGCTGATCTTAATCTGTTTTCTGCACCGTGAGCTCGTGGTGAGAAACCAGAAGCAGCTCCTGTGTAGGACAGGGCTTTGCAGTGATTTGGAAGGACTTTCGATTTCGAAGACAATGAGTGAAGACTTTGGGTTTTTTGGTGTAACTAGAGAACGAGAAGGGGAGAATATGAAATCATTATTCTGATAATTAACTCATGTTACGTTGCTACATATGGCGTCAGAAACAAGTCATATGGATAGGGTCCCCAAACAAGCACATAAAGGTTTTCTGTGCATTTTATGGGTTTATTTTGTTTTAAAGTACTGCAAAATATGATTAAACACAGGCAGAGATTTAATACATGCAATCCTAAAGGTGCCTTTTGCAGGTTCAGGTCTATTTTTTAATGCAACATATTCAACATTTAATAAATGTTGACAACAGAATCTTTTAGATTTAAAACATTTTTTTTTACATTTCTTTTTTCTTACATCTAATTTACATAATTATAGCCACAAACATATTTCTGGCTTACAAGTGTTTTTTGTTTTTGTCTAAGTCATCATTTCTTAATTGTTGTATTGTGATTTTAAAATTAGGGGACATCATTTTATTTTTGTCATGTTTTTTTTTTTTTTTATCGTATGTTCAGATAAATAACCATAAGTTCAACCTATGCTTAAAAAAAAAACTGGCAGGAAATAAAACAGACAATCTGATTTAATATAACGGCCATCATATCTGGACATAAAACCAAAAAGAAGAGCAGTGATGTCACCTATAATCTCTGATTGGACAGAAAAAGAAGAAACTACCAGTAACGATTATATTCACAATATAATTATTACCCAAAGAGTTTGGTTGGCCTGATTGTTTACCTGACCTATTCTTTTTTACTGTAAAACATAATGACTATATATTTGTGAAGGTTTAATCGGTGCCAGCGACCTGCTGATATTTTGATATCTTAGCAAGGTGCTGAGGGGTTGTTGGCAAACTTAAAGCCCACTTAGCTGTGCTGTTTCGGAGCAAAAATTGTCTGCAAGTGCAACAATGAAAGTCAGTGCTACACAGGAGCCACAAATCCTCCTTTGCGCCATCGTTATATTATGGTATAATAAGTAGTATAATCAGGAATGACTCATCGCTGACGACAAATAATGCATAATTTTTTTTTTTTCTGGGATAAACTCCTTAAAGCTTGAAGTGAATATTACCCTGCTTATAGCATACCACACTACTTACCAACGTCAAAATTACTTACACTAGCCATCTTAACCTTGTAATGAATGGTACACTCCCCTACTCCACAACTAGGGAAAACTGTTGCCTAATAGCTGAACTGATGTATAGTAATTATTTCAGAACTCAGGATATCGGGATGTCAAATCGCCCTCTGGCCAATCAGAATCAGGTTATCCAGAATCCAATACTACCAGGAAGTAAAAAAATGAATAAGTACAAAGATGTTAACTGGACCTCTATATGATCTATAAATAATATCCTTTAGCTTTAATAATTGCTGTTTTGTATTTATGTTTTACCAGTTTCACGTGCATTTTATACCATTTTTTATTTTCCTAGACCTGCGAAACTGGACTTTGGTCAGGAGATGTACAGTAACGTTGACGAGTCACTTACTCTCAATTCTGTAACTTTAGGTAATTTAATATACAACAATTTTTAGCTAGCGTGTTATAATTAAATACAATAAGTTAGTTAGCAAATAAAATAATTGATTTTGTGCTTGAAATAAAAATATATAAATAAAACATATTGTTAGTCGCTCCCCGTTTAATCATCCCTAAATTTAATAATTGTTTTTTCCCGACAGAAATAGATTTCAATCCACTCTGTAGCCACAGGACTACAGGACATTTACTTTCAATATAAATCTGGCTATGTGTCAATAGAAAGTTTAATCTCAATTTGTAATTTATTTCTATGAATGACAGGCCACCGTTACTAAATACAAGCAGAGAAATCCGTGCTACTTTTTAGACATGGGATGCCATGAGTTTAGAAATGCTGAAAGGTGCAGAAATGTAAAAATCACTGATCAGTGTTGATACTGTAATTTTCATATGATTTTAAGGGGGTATGTAAGATGCAGTTATTTTACCAAGTTAACATAGTGTTAAATATTACAGCAGGTTTTAAGATACCAAAAGGAGGGCTCTGGGAAATGGAGTATCGGGTGTTATGTCTTACAAATATACTTTTTATCAGATACTCCAAATTTTCATCTAAAAAAAAAAAAGTCATCATTATTTCAATATTTAAACCTGAGATTCAAATTTTTAAAACTCCATAAGCTATTTCTGTAGAAAAGACAATGTTGGTATTAGACTCCTAGACTCTGTGGCCTCCCTTCTCATCTCATCTCAGATTCAGCCATGAACAAACCCTGGTAAGAACATACAACAAAATTTCCAAAATACAAAGATTTCTCAGCAGTTTTGATGCTCACATCACCTAAAAGTTTGAAATAGTAAACACTATAAATGCGGGTCCTGTTACAGAAACGTTTTGGTGTTCCTCGGGTCTGTTTCGGATACAGTCGCTTTGACACTGCTGTCAGACAACAGTGCTTATGTCATCAGCCTCGTCGGGTTTCTTGGGCTTGCTGGGGAGGGACTTAAGGTACTCCAGGTGGCGTCGGGCATCCTCCTGGTTCTGACGAACATAATACACCACGTACGAAATCACCATGGCGAACCAACCGAACATAGTCACCAGCATAGCGTAGTCTGTGGTCCTTTTGGCCAGGTTGCAGAGGTCAGTGTCCACCGCCAAAACGGGTCGTCCCTCCTGATCACGGAGCTCCGAGCTCCTGCAGAGGACCCGGGCGGCGGCCTCATGGTTGTGCGCCATCCCGCCGATTGCCTGCTGCAGGGCGCAGTCACAATGCCAGGGGTTATCGTCCACGATGACGCGAGCCTTGAGACGAGCGAAGGCATCCTTGTGTACGCTAGTGATGCGGTTGTGGGACAGATCCAGCACCTGCAGGGTCGCCTCCACACCGATGAAGGCGCCTTCCCCCAATGTCTCCACCGCGTTGTAGGAAAGGTTGAGCTCCCGCAAAAGTCTGAGTCCGTGGAAGGCTTGATCGGGCACGGCGCCTATCTGGTTGTGGTCCAGCCGCAGCACGACGGTGTCCACCGGGAGGCTGGGGGGGATCTCTTTGAGCCTGGACTGACTGCAGGTGACGTTGAGGCCGTGGAGGTGGACGTGGTCGCGTTGGCAGATGCAGCCCTTTGGACACATGCTGGCCGAGGGGAAGCACAGGGCCATGAGGACGAGGCTCTGAAGGAGCAGGCACATGGGGATGGAGCGCGACAGCCACAAGTCCAGCAGAGTCATACTGAGCGGCCGTCAGCAGCATCCCGCCTGGGGCCACAACACCACCGCTGGTCCGTCACACATATCGCATAGTAGCAACTGGTCGTCACTGTCCACCCACTGGAGATACTGGGGCGTGAGCAGACGCTATCATGCTGAAGCCTGAAACAAGACAAAGCAGAGATTCGAGTTGAAAAAAGCACTTGGATTTATTCTACAGAGGCCTTTTATTTGTCGTTCTGTTCATTGTTATCTCCGTCCTTGGCTTGAATTGCTCATTGGAAGTTTTGCATGACTCAGGAATGAAACACTTGTACAGCCTGGATCAAAATCAAACTCGTGCAGATAAATCACTGGTGAAGAATGACTGGGAAAAACTGTGACAATACCTCCACCAAAGAGGTTATGTTTAGCCGACTTTGACTTCGTCTGTCTGTCTGTCTGTCAGCAAAATACCTCAAAAAGTTTTGGGTGGATTTTTATCAAATTTTCAGCAAATGTTGGTAATGGTATCATGAACAGATGATTGCATTTTGGTAATGATCAGGAAAAAATGCTCATTTATCTATCACTTTTTTGCTGTTTGGTAACATTGTGGTAACAGGTGCCATCATTTGGCGCCTCCTGGTAGTGGTACCTTGCACCTGCATAGTGTAGCTTGTTTTCTTTGCCACAGACGCTAAGAGAGGACTTTAATTACTTCTTGTTAAGGCTGTAACTTTCATACATATTTTAATATTCATTCATATGAGCATTATCACTATTCAGTCACGAAGATCATTTGATTTGTTATCATAATAGCAACTTTATTTTATTTTCAAATAATCTAGAACTACATTTTAGCATCACAGCACAGTGTTGTATGCATTATTAGTGTTCACTTCCTTTCTACCTTTAGATAGTCCCTTAAAGTATTTTCTATGTACAGATTTTGACATATGCATCTGCATGTTTGATCCAATTTACCCTGTATCTCAATGACAATCACAATTCAGACAACTGATAAAAAAATGTATACTTTTAATTCAAGTATATTGTGTGTGTGTGTGTGTATTTCCCCAAAGAAACATCCAATCGGCAACACACTGAACACACGCTGCACCACAGCTGCACCAAGAAGGACCAGAAAGTGCTGCAAAGGATCATCAAGATGGCCCGGAACATCACACTCTGAGCGTCTGTCTCCATCTTTTACAAGCATCTTCCATTTATCTGTTCTGGCACAGAAGCAGCAATAATGTCTTAACAGCAGCCTATGAGGACACTTAGAGACGAAGGATCATTTGTTTCCTGCAGCACAGTGAGGAACTGTGGCGTCTACCGGGCCCACGTTGAGCTGTTTATCCAGCTGCTGCTCAGCCACAAGAGGTAAAACCTGTTGTATGAAAACAGGCTTTGTGCTGGGTCCATTACAGCCTGCACGGTGCTTATGGGAGAACCATTCTGACATGTGTCCTCATTATTGTTCATTGAAACCGCTTGGCATGTTTATCAGGAAGAACCACGGCCCAAAAGCTTTTAGCGGATCCAATATAACATACACCTAATAATAGAAATTCAAATACAGCTGTGAAGTCATTTGTTTGAGCTGCCGCTTCTGAGTTATAATGCTGTTTTGTTGTATTTACATAGAAAGTCATTTCTTTCTGTCAGAAGTGACTGCAGCTGCAGTGTATTAGATCACATTGTGGATAGAAAGAAACATTAAAAGTTTACAGACCTGTTCACGGCTCTATGAGGCTGCACTTAGATGCAGCGGTGCTTAAAGTTATATCCGAAATCCCCTGTGATAGTATCTAATAGTCAGCATTTCAGTAATTATCTCTCCATAGCACAGTAGTTTTCATTGTTAGCGGTGGAGTCCGTCATTCCTGCGCAGGATTTAAATTGCCTTCACACGCATGAAGTGTTCTAGAGGAAATGAAGCAGCGTGTAAACCGACATTCTGGCATTTCATTTTAGCTTGTTGATAAGAGCCTTGCTGTTTAGAGCTGTGTTAAGTTCCTGCTGAAGCAGATTCTGCTGCGGCTGCTTCACTGGAAGGTCCAAATAAAAGTCATTTCTTTTTTTTTTTATTCAGCAAATCGTTTTTTTTTTTTTTTAATGAAACGAGGGGGAGCAGAAACAGCTATTATTGACCGACTTTTTTTTTTTATTAAAATCAATAGTCTTGCTGTTGATGCTGCTTTTACCATGGTAACCGCGGTAATTTGACTCGAGTAAAACTGAAATCCTAAGGACAATAACACTAAAGATGAACGCCGACATCTGCATGTTACCTCGATCCATATAACATTGGCAATTTTTACAAGCACACCGGTAATTTGATTGCAATGGCAAAACAGAGACAGAACCTATGTAAACACAACACTTATGTGCATATGCTCACAGTCGGAGTACACATATTCACAGTAAACGTATCTATGTGAGTTACTCAGTGTTCTGAGAAGAATAACCGAACAGGAAGTACACAGGATCATCAAAAGGAGTCATGTCACCCTCGACTTCATGTTAACAGCATAAGCTGTTTGAATGGCAGTCTCCCATAATGCCTCTGCTGTGTGTATGTAAATGTAGCCAACGTTGATGGGGGTGATTATGCTAATGTTTATCGCCAGGTATCGTGAACCTGCCGCCACCAGCCCACCTAGACCACCTGCCCTGTTCTCATGCTGACATTTGCTAATTATCCCTATAACTGGAGGATTGGTACTGAGGCTGATGGGGGGATCATTGATTTTGCAGGTGTATGTGTTATGTAATGTGACAACCTCCAAAGCTCTATGCTTGTTTTCCCCACTGATCAGGAGACCTGTGTGTGTGTTTGTCTTGTGTGTGAAGTTGAGCTCACCCTTCCTGCACAGCTATCAGTGATTTGGACTTGATTTTTCAAAGGATGTCATTGTGTTGTGTTGCCAGGTGTCCTGCAGGCATCCCAGAACCACAGGTCAAAGGGTTCAAACCGTACAAACCTGGAGCAAAGACCAGCAGTGGACCATCACTAAAGGACCTGGTCTGAAGAACACTGCATGTGTCAGCCCAGTGGTAGAGAGGTTATAGCCTCTTTAATTCATTATTGTGAAAAAATGGCATCTTTAAATAAATAATTAATAATAATAATAAAAACTGCTAATGCATCCTGAGCGGACTCTAGAATGCGCTGCTAACAGAATTATTCCAAGCCTGTGGTGTCCTCAACTGTCCGTGTACATGTGCGTTTATTCAGGCCTTCAGGATTCCCCAGGTCTCTGAATAATACTTTCTGCATAAGCAAGAATATTATTCTGTCATGTTGTCAGAATGATACATGGATGGTTATTAGATAATAAATAAAATGCAAATCTTTGGGAGAGGGGGGGTAGGGGTAACAAGCAACATCTGAGGTTTTGGAATTTTAAAAACAAAAAAGCAAGCGGCAAACACTGATTGTTTTGCCTCTCCACTGTGAGCTTTGAGAAACAGCAGACATGCTAAGTAAATTGTTTTGAAAAAGGCATTTGGAATAATTCTACGGATTTGAAAAACGTCACAGTCAGCCAGGGAGAGAAGTGAGATGGGAACTGAGCCCAGAAACTTCCTCTGTTGGATCAGCGAAGCTTAGATCAAATATCACACGGACTGTACGTATGTTGTCGCCTGTTTAAAGTCCAAAGACCAAATTATAGGTACTTTTATTAGAAAAAGGCTTGGCAATAGTCACATCAAATTTCTATTAAGAATGTTACCCGTGTATATTACAAGTTGACATACTAATGCATCCAACAGGATTTTTTTAGTTTAGAGCTACTGACATTTTCTGCACAGGCTAGGAACAAAGAGGGCAAATGTCATAAATATTAATGTGGCCTTAGTATGTTCTCTTCAAAAAGAGGAGTCTATGAAGGGGAAATCTAGCTTCAGGCCCATTGCCATTCAGATACAGGAAAAACACTATATAAATTTATATATATATATATACATATATATCTTTTCCTGTACAGCATGAATAAGGGTTGGTAGGGTGTTTTGTTTAAGAAAAAATGACACAAAAAAGAATACACACCATTGTGCCACGTGCAAGCTACATCCAAAAGTTGAGGTTGACCTGACAAACAGAAAAAAAGAAATATGAGCCACAGACTGACAGATGCTCGTTGCTTTATAGACAGAAGTTGCTCTTTTTCCCTGCTGCAGGTCACACACAAACACACACAAACACACACTGACTTTGCAATCTGGCTGCTGAAGTGTCTGAATACACTATTGGACTAATTACCATCAGGGTAAATAAGGAGGGGTAAACTGTGGTCTGCTGTCACTGGTGTGTGTTTGCTCCTCCTTTGTTGAGGATCTATCTGTGTGTGTATGTGTGTGTGCGCGTATTTTGTGGGGTTATTATGTGTTTAGTTGTGACTCTGCCTATCTAATTAGCTGGAGATAATATCTGTGCAGTGTTTCCGGACGGATAAGGCCCCGGTATGTTGTGGTGGAATCGAGTGTTATTTGTGAATAGTTGTGTGTGACAGAAAGACACACAGCACTTGTTCACGTTCTTCGACTCGAGTCCTTCAAAAAAATTTAATTCCTAAGGCTCTTTCTTTTTTGCAATTTTAACAAAATTGCACAACCCTGACATATCCTGGCCTGACATATACTCAGCAAAATGCTGTTGTTTAAGTATTTAACCTTGACAGTCAGGGTGCAACTACATTACTGATTATCTTCATTATTAGTTGAATGTTGTCTTGATGAATCCATCCAGTGAGCAACACAGAGGAAGAAAATGTCACAGTCACACAGGAACTTAAAAACCAAAAAGAGGAGCCGTGTCGGTATCCACAGGAGGCAACATGAGCAATTTGCTTCACCACCTCCGCCACAAACATGTCCTGGAGTGTGAAGAATGCATCAAACTAAGATCTGCGTCCTCTACCACATCTGCAGGTTTAAGTAATGTCGCCACTGCAAACGCATAACGTGAGTGAGACATTTGCTCATGACAAGGAAAGCAGTTCAAACCCAATCACTGCCGTAATCATTCTCTAAATTATTAGAAAATGGGGGTAAGGCCTAGTCATGCATGCAAGAAATACCATCCGATACTGTGACACTGATATCATCAATCTTCTATTTCATCAATGTTTATCTTTAAACAAACTGGAAATGAAATAATTAGTAGCACTTCCCACGGATGTATCTCCAAAAGTTTGTCATTTGGTGTGGAGCCAAGCAGAACGAGACTACTTTTTTTAAAGGGGTGTTTTGCTTGATTTAATGTACCTGAGTGTGACTGATGCTTTCACACCAACAAAAAACAACAAACCCTACTAGGCACCTTTGGTTGGAATAGGCTGTTTGCTGCAAACTGGTGTTTGTGTGAATGCACCTTAAATCTCTAATAAATAACCACTGCATGCACAAACTCATCCCCTTTTTACTTCATGACATATAGGATGTGCATGAAAAGTGCAACGCTGCTGAGAAAGAGGAAGGCTGCAGCTGGGGAAACTTGAAAAGCTCTCAGAGTGTGAAGGTGCATAACCTCCCGAACCTCTTCTCCCTTTGTTCTGTCACTCTGCATTGATATTAAACATTAAAAAATCCCGGGGTTGTGTGCCAACAAAGAGACGTGCTTCTTGATTTTAAGTCAGAGTGTGCTTCTTCTCTTCTCACTCCCACAGAGGCCTCCTGACCTGCATCATTATGGACTAAAACTTCAGCTGTCAAACGGATCCAGGTTTCACATCCTCCATCAGGAATTTAGATGAGTCCCAAACTGAATCCTGCAGGTTTCCACACATGCAGGGATTTATGCGATGAATATGTATTTAAAACCTTTTGAAAAGGTAGGAAGAAATTGCTGTTCTACACAGAAATTGTAGCATTGTGTGCAACTGAGACACTTCCCGTTCCAGGTCAGAGGCTGTTGAGCGGCATCTACGAAAGGGTTCAATTTATCTTTGCAGTATCTCACGGGTTTTGGCCTCTGCTACCTCAAAAGCTCACACTGCTTTTCATTGATTATGTACCAGTCAGTTAAAGTGCTTAATGATTCAAGGCTGGCATGGGAAAAATAATTAAATGTCACAGAACGATGCTGCTGAGAGCAATTAAAAAGGTACTGAGGTGTGTCAAAAATAGACTTGATTTTTATCTTTATTTTTTTTTTTTTACCAGATGCCATCAGTGGTAAAAAGGCTGTGACTCAAATACGCTGCAGACTGTTGGAGGTGTGAAGTAATCCCTAGGAACTAATGGCTGTTCATCATAACCAAACCACCTCTAAATGCCAAAGTTAAATCTGGGCTAAAGGCGACTGAAAGTGAAACATTTTGCATCACTATGCTCAGTTCATAGTTCACCTGACATGTCGTCCAAACCTCTTCTGGAGGGCAAAACGTTTCCTCCAAACGTGCACACTCAAAGGCTGTAAACACATTCACGGTGCTGCACTGAGCTGTACACTAATGACAGAAGTAGTTGTGTGAATGATGAAGAAGAGATATTGAGAAGGAAGTTCAAACCCCGCCAACTTTCACACCTGTCCTACCCGCTTTTATTTAGAATGTGTTAGATGACAAGTTCTTTGAAGTATCCCGGTGCCTTAAGCAGCATTTCAAGATATATTTGAGTTTGAAGCATGTCCTTGGCTTGAAATATAGTCAATAAAGTGCTGTTGCTGTAAATATGGAACTTTGACAGCAGGGCCGCAACTACATTATTGATTATCTTTATTAATCCGGTGAATGTTTTCTGGATAAATCCATTGGATGTTTGTTTCTGTAAAATTCTTAAATAACACACACAGAGCAAGACACACTACTTGCTGATTTATTATTAAAGATATAAAGCAGGGATAAATTCAGCTCAGACACAATAACTAGTTCAGCATCACTATCTTACTCATTATGAACAACACGATGACTATTAAACCAATAAAAAGGCTGACGCAGAACACAGAATTCATCCCTACAATCTGCCGCTGAGACTGATAGAGATTGCTTTTAAATGAGTCTAATTTGAGGGAAATTGATTTCTACCTGTGTTGAAATTGCCTGCAATTAGTATGTTTGTACTTTCCCTGAGAAAAGAGGGAGGTCGCAATCAAAGGATTATTAGCCTGCTGGTGTGAAGGACTTACCGTCTTCCCCGGGCTGGCACTTATCTTTTTTTTTTTTATCCTCCAGCAGGATAGATTAGAACGTAGGCTGACAGGCTGACACGCTACAACCTGCCCAGCTCACAGCGAGGCTGCTGCACTGCTATTACTGGTAGGTTGAGAAAGGTCACATCACCTTGCCTGTGAGAAGGAGGGATTACATACTGTTCATCAGCCAACAGGTGAACATATCAGGTGGTCTGTCGGCTTCCAGTATACACTTTGCTGAACGCTAAATGAAATTTCACATTGTACATAATAATCACAATGAATCTAAGCCATGGAAGCTGCAGCCTCTTTGACCAAGGACACTGCCTACACACACACACTACCCCCACACACACACACAATCTTTCTCTCTAGGTAAAGTTGATGACAACTCCACTCATTGCTATAAATGCAATAAATCCTTTGTGAGGGATCCTATATGTATTATTCATCAGACCACCTGCTAAAGTTGTAGAAATGCGCAATTATAAAGTGCTTTGCCATGGGGTCCCACACTTCGGCAGCAGGATGCATTTAATGCTGCTTGAGTTTAAAGCAACCAGTGAACAAATTAACATTACAGACAAACTAACTGGGGGCACTGTGTGAACTCAAGTAAGTTCGAAGAGTGTGAAACAGAACAGAACACAAATCAGACAGTAGTCAGTGATCCAGCTTGTGTATCTCTTCCAGCCCCTCCCCTCTCTATCAACTCCTCCTCCTCCGTCTACCAGCCCCTCCTCCCACTATCAGCCCCTCCCCTCTCTATCAACTCCACCTCCTCTGTCTACCAGCCCCTCCTCCCTCTATCAGCCCCTCCCCTCTCCAGCAACTCTTCCTCCTTCTACTAGCCCCTCCTCCTTCTATCAGCCCCTCCTCCTTCTATCAGCCCCTCCTCCTTCTACTAGCCCCGCCTCCTTCTATCAGCCCCCCCTCTTCTCTACCTGCAGTACCTGTTAGCAGTTAATCACATCAGGAGTGAAGGGTTGAAGACTATTGTGCTTGTCTTTCACCCAGAAACATAATTTAGTTATTTGATTGTTTATATAACGATGTTTTGCTATTGAACATCTGGTCAATAGTATTTAAAAATGAATTAGGTTTACATCAGGAGATAATTACTTATTATAATAATTATCAGTGAGCATGTCTGTATTTTAGTCAAATAACACAGTCAAATTTTCTTTGGGGAGACCCTCAAACCCTCTGACTGACTGTGTTGAGGCATTTGACATATATTACAACTGCAGCTATCTGGGCCTCCAGAGCCCCGCTGCCGCTGTCAGAAGCTCTGTAAATTCGTACACATTTGCCCCGATGAACACGAAGAAACACATCTGCTGTGTGCAAATCTGGGTTCGAGCGACGTGGGCCCTGCCCGAACACAACAGCAGTGCTGGCAGGAGTCCCAGGGGAAACCCTGCCCAGTGTCTACCGGCTGCATGCAGACATGGTGGCACGAGGTACATTTAAAGAAATACACAAATGTTCCAATTTCAAAGACCACCATCAGTTTGTGTGATATTTTGACGTATAGGTTCCTGGTCAAACCATAAACTGCACGAACCGAGATGGGTTTACTGAAGGCAATCTCGGGGGTTGGTGAAATAAAGCTGCTCTAATCAATATTTTCAGATTAACGGCCTTTTATTTAAGCCCTTTCCTTTTCCTACCAACATAAGGTCAGAGCCAGCAGCTGGTCAGTGGAGAATCATCATTCATAGGCAAAAAAAAAAAAACGTCAAGATCACAGAGCTGCTGGTTGGAAATGAGCCTCCATTCTATTACCTCAATGGTTAAATATGCATTTAACTCAAGATTGACTTTAAAGGGGCCATATTCTACACTTTTCCTGGGTTTTATGTGTTAGAAGCAAAAATTGTCTCAGTATAGAAATTTGTCTGTCATATTAATATTACCCAGCTTCTCATCTGATTAAATCCTCATGGCTGGTTTTAATGCTGGGTTTCTGAATCCAAAGTCAAAAAAATATGAACATCAATCTATATACCATATGAGATCTTTAAGTTCATTTTCAAGCAAACATTTGCAGATTTAGAAAGCCACCCCTATTCATTTTGTACTCATTTGTAAACCAACTTTAACAAAGTACAAAAATCTATAATGTTAAGATTCAACACACTTTATGAGAATGATTATTTTTGGAGCTTTTAAGTTTCACATTCATACATGTACATTTTAAAGAGCCTTGTGTCATCTTCTTTTAATGTTGTATTATTGTATAATCATCATCATTGCATTGTTTATCCATTTATTTGCATATCTGTATTAAATGTGTCATTGCATTATTTCCTGTTGCTGCACTGAATTAAATCTCGAAACAAAATTGCATTGTTTGTTGGTATGTGACTGAGCCTGGTGACAATAATCAGGTGCACTTGAAGGCAGCAGGAGGCTCCAGCTGTTGGAAACATGTGGAAACGCTCCCTGCCTTCACGCAACTACTTAATTGCCGCATCCATTGAAAAAAACCCATTGACAGCTTCCTTATCACATATGACAGACGCGGCTCTGTACACGCATCCTGTCGTCTCATTGACCCGCAAACAGCAGCGTTAAAAAAACGCAACAATTAGCTACACAAACAGACGCTATTTTATCAGCATTCCCAGCCCGACAAACCAAACGCTGCCTCAGCTGTGGCCCCCCGACGGCTCTCGCGAATGGAAAGAACGTCACGGCCAAACGCCATGAAATAATTTAATAATTTCAAACGTGAATCCGTGCCGACAGAAAACGGGCGCGTTTTTTGTGAATTTATTCAGAGATTCTGTACGTACGGGCGCCGTGTTTACATTCGGCTCACGTCGAACGCGCACACCCGCGATACTTTTATTGGCATTTTCAACTTTTAAGAGGTGGCTCCCACCAGCCGCTGCCGCCCTCTGCGGTGCGTTCGGCTGGGAAAACATCGCAGGAAACCGCAGACGAAACCGCTCCAAAGTTGGGTATTTACACCGAAACAAAGACGCGCCCGCTAGTTATTTGTGCGCCGAAATGCCGCGCGGCTTCGACGCACTCGGAAACCACATTCGGCCGAACGGCGTGCGCCGCGGCGTTCGCACGGCGGCCGAATAAAACGAGACTTTGCGTATTTCTCAATGGCGTCCGGTAGGACGTGCCCAGTGAAAACATCACGCACCAGCTTTCCGCCGAATCAAAGCGCAGTGGTCTCGGCGGTGGTGGTGGTGGTGTGGTAGTGGTGGTGGTGGTGGGGGTGTGGAATGTTCAAGCACCAAACTACAAGTCTGCGCATATTGTCAGTGTGTCTGCAATCAAAGAAATACAAAAAAATCCCCAATGCAGGAAAAAAATGGACAGAAGAGGCGCGCATAGCGGAGGACAGGCGGCGTAATAAACATCATAGACACAGGCTCAGCGCAACAGGCGACACAAGTCTCCTCACCTGCAGACACAGTCGGAGCTGCTGGAGGAAGGAGGGGGGCAGATGTTCACCTCATGGAGCCGCTCAGACGGTCCGTGGAGCCGCGGCCCGGCCGCCGGAGGATCCGCTCGCTGATGGACAAGTCGCAGTGTGAATTCGCATCTTTACCTTTCAGGATGAAAAAAGAAAAAAAAACTGCACAGGAGTGTGAACGAGGAGGCAGGGAGGAAAAGGGAGGAAGGGAGGGGTTCTCTCCGTGCGTGTGTGTGTGTGTGTGTGTGTGTGTGTGTGTGTGAAGTCACCGGGCAACACGGGGCACGCGGGCATCCGGGCCCAGCTTTCAGTGTAAAACCATCGGAATGTAGGTAACAAGTGTTATGTAACTCAACCACGTTGAGGGGTCACAGGAGGGTTTCTTCTCTTCTTCTCTGGATCATGAAGTGAACTGAATTTTCCATTCATCAAAATGATATGCCCCTTTTTTGCTATAGTGACTAAACCAAATAAGTCGACACATTGGTGCAGTGGTTGGTAGCATTGTTGCCTCAAAGCAAGAAGGTTCAAGTCCCTGGGTTGGCCTTCCTTGGTGGAGTTTGCTTGGTGTGAATGTGTGTGTGTGTGTGTATCCCAATATAGGCTGGTGACCTGTCTGGGGTTTATCTCTGCCTCTCACCTGCTGGGATTGAGCTCCACCCAATTCTTTTTTCTCTAAAAGAAAAGAGACTTGTTGTGTATCCCCCAAACTGTCAAGCCAATTTAAATTAAAAAATATATATATATATATATATATATATATATATATATATATATATATATATATATATATATATATATATATATATATATATATATATATATTAATTTAAATTGGCTTGACAGTTTGGGGGATACACAACAAGTCTCTTTTCTTTTAGAAAGAAAAGAGACTTTTTCTCTTTTTGTATTATATACAAAAAACTGTCATTTCTGCCAAAACTTTCATTTAGTGTAACCCTCAAAATTTGGTACTGCATAACTCGCTTAATAAGGTTTAAAAAGAACAAATAAAACACGTGCTATCACCTAATTTTATATTGAAGGTAGATTAAATATATAAAACATTCTTCTAGACATACTTTTTCAGTTACACCATTTGAACTTCTAGGTCAAAAAATCACATTAATCATGATTAAAAAAATACAAATAGACTTTTAAAGACAAGAAACCAACTTAAACACAAAATGTACATTTTGTTGGACCAGATGAATGCTTCCTAAAACATTCTTTAAAAAGTTTTTGACTTTCTCAACTCGCCAAACAATGATTTGTCACACACACTGTTTTCAGAAGGCGGCTCGTAAATATTTATGACGCAGACCAAAACGACCTGAGCTTTCCGGAGCTCCAGTGAGGTTAGACTGTTAGACTACATCAAGTTGAATTTTTGTACTTTAAATTGCAAATATATCATGTTAGGGGATCAAAATTCAAATTAAACCCAGAAAGGTGCAGACACAGACTGCAGGAAAGAAAAAGAAAAACACTTGAAAAGACTGGACCTCTTATGCAAATTGTTCATACACAGGCTGGGATTAACTCCTGAGCCCTTATTGATCTAAACACAGTGTCAGTTAATGGCCTCCACAACACCAATTGTTCATTATCTTTATTTATGAATATGCAGAAAATCAAATGTGGTTTCTACAGAACGTTATTATTATTATTGGGAAAAATGTCTGAATTGTTTCTTTCAAATATTATAATTTGCTAAAAGTACAATAACAGCAAATACATAGTCATATTAGCTTCTCTAATAATCTATATCTAAGGTGACAGGTAATATCCTCTATCACTTTGACTCATATGTTGCCTTTTGAAAATAAAAAAGGAAGCACTTGTTTTCCAGTGCTTTGACCATCCTCAGCTGCTGTAGCTACATATAATTAACAAATAAACTGCTTTTATTTTGAAGGAAAAATGATCTGGTTTCCTGGATTCCTTGTGCGTAAATGCAGCAGCTTGATGCAGCTGTGATGTTCACGATATAGCAGATGAGAGGAGTGGAAAGTCTTCATTTGGCAGGAAGGTAAATAGGTCCTGCATGTGCATGTAGTGTGCATGTGTGTGTGTGTGCCTGTGTGTGTGTTTGTTAATAGCAATCAATAACCCCTTTTTTTTTAAACTAAAATCAATTGAAGTGTGTTATCTTTTTATTGTCACTATAATTACAATGATGATTACAGTTGTGGTTGCTGGCATTGAAGGGTTGAATTATTGAAAGGAACCAGCAGCTGCAGCAGCTCTGAACATGCCAGGCATTACAGACACGGTTTCTGAATCTCCAGCATTTACAGTAAATCTATATACTGAATCACACTATAATATCTTGGCGGTTTTCCTGTAGCTGAAGGCGAAGCCGCGTTGTAGAGGATGGAAGTTATGACAGGTATTTACTCATGAACTTGTCCCCGTCTCTCAGCAGGTCACGCCGGCCCAAAGGGAACCGGGTACACGGCGCCGCACATTCCGACCAATCCAGGCCACGGCAGTTCACATGGCAGCCAGTCACTCTGCACCCTCAGTCGGTCCTTGCAGAACAAGCAGATCTGTATTTACAGTGAATTCTATCAGCAAGTGGATGTGGTTGTCTGGCGTGTTAGCATAATGTTTGACTTTTTTTTTTTGCTTCAGGCAAGCAGCATTTTCTACTTTATTTACTCCATCCATCTGGTGACTACCAACAACAGGTGTAGCTTCTCTGTATTTCAATTTGCATGCACCAAGGGAGAAAACAAGGTCTATACAAAATAATAGAATACTATATAGTTTAAGATAAATTTAACAAACATTAGACATGGAAATAGCATACAACTCCAGATCTATAAAAACTACAAAGAAAAATATATTTATTTTGGAAAACACAGTTAAATAATGTGATCAGAAATGACATTTTTCATTTCAGGTGGACTAGGAAATCTAAATCAAAATGATCAATGGATACCAGCCAGCACACAACAAGCCTGGGGCCTTAGTCCCCGGGTCAGGTGGCTGATTTACTGGATATTCACTTTCGCAACTATAAACTTTCAAGAATAATAATTGCTTGCAATGGGAGAATTTGAGCTTTATTGTTGTTCTATATCTGTAATATTGATGTTATCCTGATTTTTTTTTATTCATACCTAATTAGGAGTAAGAATAACCAAATAACAGACTGGTTTCGGAGATGCCTGGCATTGTTGGTTAAAATCCTTGGCAACACTGTTGTCACACGGAAACCAACTCTGCTCAGTTGAGCTGCTCATTTATTATTAGGAGTACATCTCCAAACGGATTATTAGCACAAGTGAATCATTATCCTAGAGTGTGAGGACCAATACCCATTTCCACTGCTCTCCCAGGGCTCCTTCAGAGCGTTTCCACTGACATTTAGAGGAACAAAACAAAGATTGATTCCATGTAACGTGCAGGAAACAAGGTGATTTGTGTCCACCTTTGCTAAGTGGTCAGTTGTCCTGTAGCCAGGAGGTAATTGTGTCATCCACTGTATTGAGTCAGAGGAAAGAGAAGTATAATGCATGCTTAAGGGGCTTTCATCTGCACAATACACTGCTCATTATGCCATTCACCTGGTGTGAAGCATTAATGATGCTTCCTGTTCAAATGTCACAGGACGACTCATAATTTAAACGACAATCTCCGCAAGTAATCATACAAATATTGACACAGCCAGGAGGCCGATAGAAGAAACAGTTTAGCTGGAGCACACAATCCGATAATTAAAAAGTAAAAAAATCACGGAAGTTGTTTTAACGACTTGCTCATGAATCATTCATAGAACGTTATCGTTGTTGTGTTTGGAGGATGCAAAAATCTCTTTAAGGTTTCTTCAAATGGGATTTGATTGATTCGCGACACTCTCGTGGGAAAAAAAAAAAAAGTTTTGCCCCGAACTGCTCCGATGCAGTTGGAGTCCCGACGGTCGATGTGTGCAGAGCGGTGACTGATGAGGCGGCGTGTCTTTTTTTAGTGGGCATTTATAGCTGGGGATCAGAGGAGGATCGAAAGGATAAGAACTCATTAAGGGATATGTGTTCATTTATAGATGTATTCTGTATGTTCAGTGACAAACTGCCCTCCCAGCCTCAAGTCCCCAACACTGTCTTAATATCTTTTTTTTTTAAGTTTTGGACCAGAATAAGTGATTTACAATGACTTCCCAGAAAAGCCCTTGTAATACTGTAAAAGTAATAACAATGCACGGCATTTTAGTGGCATTTTCCCTGAACACGTGGGGGCAGAGAGCGATCCACATAGCATAAATGGCTATGCCCACACACCAAGTATGACTGATTCTGTCGTGAATCAAACTCTACTGGTAACTACTGAGCAGTAATTGATTTGAATGTGGATAAGGCTGTTTTTATTAGATAGAATGGGCCTGATATCTGCAAGATTTTTCAATGCATGCATGCATGCATGTTTCCTTGAAAAATTCATATACTACTAAATAGTTTTCCCAATTATTTTGTGTCAGCAAATGTAATCAATGCTGGTATTATAATTTTTTTTTCATGCCAATGGAGCTATATTTATACAGCTCTGCAGTGTGATGGAGGGAGCAGGTCTGGACGGGATGATACAAGATGCAGGACTCTGCAGCAGAGACCTGAGTTTACATCCTGAGTCCCGCGTGTGTTTAGGTTTAGGCAAAAAAAAAAAAAACAGCACTTTGTTTAAGGTTAGGGAAAGTTTCTTTTTTTGTAGTGGAGTCAGTGTTGCAATACACTGGGACAAGGTCTGCTGAGCAAGCAAACCACATAACAGCCTTTCGCCTGACAATTACAGGGATTCCGTTGTCCTCGCTTAAGGAAGACGATCCTCCCCGTTTCTCTCCGCCTCTCTGTGTGAAATGTAAAACTCCACAGCTCTTGGCTCGTTGCTGTGAGACTATTGACCTCCATGTGCCTGGGCCCATTTGCAAATGCTGAAATGAAAACACCAGTGTTTGTTCTAGTTTATTAAAAGAAAATCCCGCCACAGCACGAAAGAATGCGGAACACCTCCTCTGTCATTTACAGTTCATTAACACTTCACATAACTGAAATACGGTCAAATCTCTGGGTCTTGTGTGGAGCCACAACAAAAACTAAAATAGACTTATTGAGGGGGCTTGATATTTGCATTAAATCGTGCAGAGAGAGAAAGGGAGGGGTTGAAAACGGACACAGCAAAGTAGGTTTTTTCATACTCCTGCTTGATATCAATCCTATAATTTCACTCTAGGAAAGAAGCAAATTAATCTGTGTCCCAAAATGTAAAGCATTTTATTAAAAAGTAACTTCATAGCAGACTGAAAACTGCATTTCACTGTTCCCTCTGTTTGGTTGAACTGTGTTTAGAGCAACTTCAGCAACACAGCTGTGGTGCTGGTGGTCATTTCATAAATCATTGCTTGATTAATAAGGTCTAGGCTTTGATTGACAGCTGTGATTGACAGGTGACCCCCCTGCTGCTGTCCTCGGCCATTGTTACTATTTAACTACCTTTAGCTTGCTCTTTTGCACCTGTAGAAACACCTAACAATGTCCTACCCTGTACACTTTTGTAATATCACAGTTGGGTGAGAAGTTAAATTCCTCCTTTTTTCCTATTACTGGGCCAGATCAATGGCAGAATTTCACACAAGAAGAGCCCACTGCTAGTGGGTGTTCGAGTAAACAACAAAAAAACAGACATTCAGCCTAAATCAGAAGATTAGGTCCTCAAAGGGGTGCATGAATGTGCTGAGCAAATCTCATGCTAATTCATTTCAAATTTAATAAGCACAAATGTGGAGAGCAAATCTCATGCTGAATAATTCAAGATTAAACACAAACAAACAGATGGAGGTGGTCGTGCAACCTCTGCTCCTTGGCAGAAGACTTGTCAAGTAAGTGACCAATTTGTTTGAATTATGTTGATCAAAACAGCCGGAATTGAATTGCACAAAGCCGCTCATTTTGCATACAGAGCGGCGTGCAGCCGCCACGCCAGGACTGTGGATCCCCTGAGCAGGGCAGGCGACTTCCCCTGATGTTTGTTGTAATAACCTCGACATCGGCTTGCACTGACAGTTGCAGCCCTTCCGCGGTCCGACATTAATAACAATTGACATGCTGGCGCGCCACGAGCAGCACACTGTGGCAGCCCCGGAGAAGTCGGCATCCTGTCACGCTGCAAGTGAGGTGAGGACAGGGAAAGCTCAAAAAAAAAAAGTTCAGCATTATTGCTTTTGGCTTCTAAACCCTGTAACTCCTGCACTGAAAAACACACTCATACGTACATGGCGATAATACTGACCACTTTAAGACATCTCACAATTACAGGCTTTGTTACTTTTTTCATTGTTAACATATTGTCAATGTCAATGTCTGGTTTATGTGTATAGCACATTTAAGAAAGACGATGGTTTACCAAAGTACTCTGCAGAACATTAAAGCAATCACAAACAGCATATGGGTCAGTGACAAATAATAGTTGGCGAGATCAGAAAATCAAAAACTTTTACAAATTAAAGGCATTCATCAGGTCACTCAAAATGCACATTTTGTGTTCACGTTGGTTTCTTTATGTTATGATTTTTTTTTTTTTTGATGAAATGTCAAATGGTGTAACTGAAAAAGAATAAAACATTTTATATGTTTAATCCACCTACAATATAAAACTACTTGATAGCATAATTATTTCAGTGCAGACACAGAGAGATACAGTAGTGTGTTCCACAACATGAAAGCTGCAGCTGTGGAAGCACAATCTCAAAAACCATTAGATGGGCTGACCTAAGGGCTCTGGAGGGCTGGTACAGTTTAACAAGGTCAGACAGGTACTCCAGGGCCGGCCCATTCAGAAACTTAAAAAACAAATACTAGAATCTTCAAATCAATCCAGTATCTAACCAGAAGCCAGTAAAGAGCAGAAAGCACTGGGGTTATGTGTTCATGTATCTTAGTACTGGTAGCCAAAATACAGAGAATTACAATTATCTAAATGGGATCTGATAAATGTATTTTATGACTGAGATAGGATTTAGCTTTGGCTCAAAGTCAAAGGTATAAAAAAGCTGGACTTGACTATTGAGCTGACTTGTTTGTCTAGTTTTTAAAGCACCATCAGTAATAACACCAGGATTCCTGGCTTTGGATCCAGTGTAAGGTACTAATGGGCCGAGGGAACCGGCAAAAGGCTTAAACTAGGCTACAGTGGCCAAACAGGACAAACTCTGTCTCGCTTTCACTTCATTTAAAAGTGTAGGTCCATCCATGTAATGTAGTCACTATATAGACACAGTAACTCCCTGGACCCAACTAGATCCATTTAGGTCTGTGTTGTTCTTCAGAATGAACACTGACATCGGTCAATATCAGTCTCTCGTTCTTTAGCTGCTAGACCACATTCTAGTTAACTGGTATCTGTGTTTTCTAACATTTACATCACAGTTACAGTAAAAAAAATTTTTTATGTAAAATAAATTGATCAATTGTATAAAATAAATGAAATACTAATTAAAAAAAGATTATTGCAGATTTACAGGCCATATGCTTCACTAGCTTTTAGTGACTGATTGCATGTTAACATATTTTATTCATGATCTATAGTATAATGTATGATTTGTATGCCCAATATCAAGTATTCAGTGTCATGTTGTTGTTATGATGCAGTTTGTGAGACTAAAGTGAAATCAGAGAACAAAATAAGTTTCCTTCGAGACCTAGTTTTACAGTGACTGGAAAGTATGAAGTATCAAAACATCTCATTAGGATGATGAAATTATTAACTCAAGGGTGTAACTAGGAAATATGGATTTAATTGTGGAGAATCTGGACTCGCTCCACTTTCCTCCGGTCCCACGCCACCATCATCACATCTGCAGTATGAAAAACATCTGTCTCCCTTTTCCCGGGCCCATCTCCTCGCACCCACTTGCTGAGCAATCAAATCAAATTTTCAGGCTCTTGATAGCGCTAATCAGCTGACATAATCACGTTTTCATCGGCAGTCTTCAAAACCCTGTTTTTAACCTGTGGTTACTTCCCTGCCCGATGAAGCTGATACTGTAAAAAATTCTAATGGGTAACGTTATGAAAATGCAAATCAATGCATTATTATTCCCTGTACCACCTCTTTGCAAAGATTCCGATGCACGTGAAGCCATTCTGATCTAATCTATAACACCACCTGCACGTCGAGGATAAGAGAATTTAATCCAGCTGCTGAGCTGCTTTTACCCTCCTCCTGTACCATGTGACCCACTAATGTTTTTTAAATGTGGGAAATGACAGTGAAGACCGAAGATGTGGGAGTAGAATTGCATTAATCTGAATCCTATACTGTTAAACTTGCAGAATATACCAGGTTTAGGATGTGAACAGATTGCATTCTCATTAGTACGCAAGTAGAGAAGAAATTAAGAGCTGCGATAAACCTAAGTGAAAGAAGTGGCGGCATATTGTCATCGCTATGTAAAGTATAATACAATACCAGTTTCTCTCCTATCCTAAATTTGAGTCATTTGAAATGAGGTTATCCAATAACAGCATTTTACATAAATCAACATTGGATGTATGAAACCCTCCTAGAACCCAAACAATATATGTATGTGCAACAAAAGAAGCCTGAGCAGTGAAAGCTGTAGATTTAGACGGCCTAGTCTTTTTTCTGCGTTTTAGCAAACAGTTACACACCCAGAAGGCAGAAAGAAACGTTCATTTATGCTGATATATATATATATATGTGAAGATATATTCACAAGTTAGTGGCTAAGTTTGTCTTCTGATAGTGGACAGAGGGGTTATCAGAGGTCTGAAAGAGAGAAGCTGTGCGCGAGGTGGAGTGTGGAGCGCGGTGATGAATTTCCGAAGGGTTTGTCACCACAAACGACCTCGTCCCGCGCTAATCGCCTGACCTCTTGTTTATGCAGGAGTATCGAGTGTGCGGCTTTACTGGCGCATTATTTCAGCTGTAGTGGGGGCCTGTAGCGGCGCGGCGATATCGCCAAAACAAATTGGCTTCTCGCTCACCTGCTATAAGTTCTCCATCTAATGCTTCTTATGACCACAATATAATTGCTGCAGCGGGAACCCGGAGTCTTTGGGCCCCCTGACAGCTCCCACCTCGCCTGACTGGTAATCCGCTCTTATCTTGACTCGCTGTGCTGTATCAGTTATCTGTGTTTACAACAGTATATTCTATGACACTCTAGGCTGAGGAATAACTACAATGATGCTGTTCACATAGTGCTGAACTCCCACACAGCCGTGGAGGAAGCATACACCGAATAAGTAAGAACAATTTTCATTATGGCTCATTTATCCAAGAAGAAATTAAATATTAAAAGTGGGCTGTGGGTAGCTCCGTATCCTTATGCTGACAGACTTTCTGCTGCTGGCTCTCAGTGCGAGTGAAAATTATCATCAAAATGACCACAGTGAAAACGGCACTTTTTCTGGGTTTCATTTTTTGCAACATTTGCTCTCAGCAAACACTCTCGTTTCAGATGAATTCCAGCTTTTTCCGCGGCACAAATCAAATCTGCGTGTTTCAACAAAGACAAATGCCCAAAATAGCGCGGGTGCTCTCTGCAGGGTTTGCTCGCCCTGCCATGACGCGTCAGGTCCTATCGAGACATGTATCCAGGACACAGCGTCAGGCCCAATGTCAAGTTCACAGCGTGTCATTTTATCAAATGCATATAAGAGGTGGACGACGGAAACGCAGAGACAGTGGCTCCCTGGGTAACATCATTATATGGATACATGATCCCTGGTTACGTATCCTGGATGCCTTCAGCCTTCCACTGAGAGCTGTCTAGCCTTTTCTTCAATAATACATAAAAAAATCAATATCCTGATCTGGACTGAAGCTATCTTGACAACTACAGACCAGATTGACATGAAATTTGCTGTGGATCAACACATGTTTGGGCCTGTGGGGACCTTGCTGACCTTTCCTCTAATGTCACTCTAATGTCATTGTTTCAATCGTTTTTCCTGATCGCACAGGCACAATAATGCTTCCGGTGTAGGAGACAAGGGGATAAATCTACAGTCTTGATTCTACATAAAAATACAACGATAAGCAGTGGTTATTATTTACCTGGGTGGGGCTACAGGAAATGATTTTAAGGTCGGTGCAAGCGCTCTGACGCCGACTATAGAACAATTCCTCGACAACTGAATTAGAAAAGTTTCTTTCCTCGCCAGAAAGAAATTCCCTCCTGGAATTTAAAACATGAAACATTGGCGAATGTCCATTCATTTCCTGCTTTTTATAAACATAATAAAAATACTGTTGGTCATCTGCATTTCTAAATAATGCCTAAAGGGCTACTCCTACTGTGTGTGTGTCTGTGTGTGTGTGTGTGTGTGTGTGTGTGTGTGTGTGTGTGTGTGTGTGTGTGTGTGTGTGTGTGTGTGTGTGTGTGTGTGTGAGATAGCTACAACAAAACAGATATGCCCTAGTGCTTACAAAAACACTGTTTATTGCTGTAATCTAAAGCTTTATGTACATAAATAATTGTGTTAGTTAGTTTTCATTAATAAAAATCTGTATATCCTTTTATTAATTCTGTGCTAATACATTCAATTTTAAAGTATAAAGAATATTTTAAATTCAGACGTCAGTCTCCTGACTCCAGTGCAGCAATCCTTCTTATTCTGTCTAATTTTAAAATACTGAATATGAGACTTAAGGCCTTGAAAAAGTGTCAGTATTCTGCACCACAATCAATAGTAATGGGTACTGCGATCAAGGCTCATGGATTGTGGTGCCGCTGTGAAATGTTATTGAGTAGGATTTTAGTTTTGAGGATGTTTGCCGTGTGGCGGCGTGTTTTATTCTTTTCTTTGAGAAATATTTCATCGGTGCCGTGTGAAAAGCATCTGTTGAATTTCTGACAGCTCGTAGAGGCTGTCTAAATATTCACAGTACAATGGTGCCGCTGCAGCATTTTCAGACGCGCTGTCAGAGGGCCTTTGTCATTCTGGCGAGCACATTTGAAAAGAAAAGGGACTTGACTTGATTCGAGTGTGCTGACGGGACAGAAAAGATGGCGTTTTTTAAAGCAACACAATGAGACAGGGCTCTGCAGTCAGACGGGCTGGCCTTGAACAATTTCGAGAGACCTTACTTTTTTTTCCTACGTTCATGCGGATGAGCAGATGTTGAAAACCTCTCATGCTTTTTCTTTTCTCAATGAAATCCGTAGCCAAGAGAAGATGGAGAAGATGGAAATGGTCTCGCGGTCTGCAGAAGGAAAAAAAGCTTAATTGGGTTAATGAGTTAGCGTAGAGAGCCACGCCGCTCATGAGGAAACTTTTATCATTGCTCTATAATGACCAGAAAACGTGTGTTTCCTGAGTGAAGTGTGCGGATTCAGAACGGCACATGGCTATTTTTACTTCACGTTAAATATTGTGGTTCAAAAAACGCATCCCACAGTGAGGGGAAAGTGGCGCCGTGGGGAGAGCAGCCGCCCCATGTGGAGAGGCCACAGTCCTCGCCGCAGGCGGCCCCCCGTTCATATCCTGCGCCTCCTTTCTTGTCTCTCTCCACTAGTGCTATCAATAGAGGCATGAAAAACCTGTATAAAATAAAAAAAAATGTATCTCACGAATGACAAAATATACTGACTCCCATCTGCTTCCTATATACAGATGAATTACATTCAGGCCTACATTATTATATTGATATGTAACCATTTGTATCATATATATATATATATATATTTTTTTTTAAATTTAAGTCTTTTATGCTCCTGTTATTTATCAGAAACCATCACGAGTGCAACTCAACAAACCCTTTAAATAATGCTGAAATGCCTTTTGTGCACACATGGCAGTAAATGCGGAGTCCGACCCTCGGTGCTTCTCTGGTGACTAGATATTTTGCACTAACCACTCTGGAGAGACTCATTTTGCAGATATTGCCGCAGTCCTTGGCGATAATGACGCACGGCAAAATATTCTCTTCTGGAAGATAATTACAGCGACGACGGCGGGAATGCAGCACGCCACCGAACAGGTTTCAATTGGCTAATTACAGTACATATGGCGCTTTGTAGTGATTGATAATCACTAAACATGATTACAGCCTGTAAACAACTCATGTGAATGCCAATATGATTGTAATGGCCGTGTAATGATATACAACGGCTGCTCAGGTCAAAAGATTGTTCTGCGTGATATAGGCCACACTTGAGAGTGTGAATGAGGAGCAACTATGTGCATCCTTCAATTGTTGTAACAGCTTTATTGTTCGTGCATTTGCAGCATCGCTGCTTTCAGATGAACAGAATGGTCGGAGAAGACATGTGTGTTGTTGATTATCTAATTTTCCTGTTCAAAGGTGGCCCTCCTCCGTTTTATTTGCATGAACAACAGATTTGTTTCAGCAACCCACAGCTTAAAAATCACTAAAATATCAGCACGGAACAAATGTGTTTCCTTTTATTATGTTATTGGTCCATAATGACTACAGTGTTTATGTTCAGGCTGTTTGCTTTTATTCTGTTGCCTGCATTGGTTTGTGTGATAATTCAGGCTCTGTTAATTGCAACATTGTAAAGTGCAATACTCAACTCACCAGAAGCTTTGTGATTGGCCGCTTGTTGAAACCTAGCTCCGCCCACAGACATGACCACGACTGGTTGGCAGATGCAGTGGCAGACGTTAGTGGCTTTTTCCTGCAAGGAACATGTTGTGCACAGTGCAGAGTTTTGTCTGAGAGGATTCTTAGGTTAATATACCCGCAGGGACCACAAGACGACCTCATGGCATCATGTGGCTTATTCCAGCCTAAGTTGTTCTCCAGAGAGGTCCACTACTCCACGGTGAAAAAAAAAAGGAAGCACTCGCCTTTAAGTGGGCCCTTCACTGTCTGAAATACTACCGCTTGGCAAGGAATTACTATCAGCGTCTGACCATAAAGCCCTTCAGCGTTTGGAAGGAATAAAGAGCAGCAGTGGAAGGATGCAGCCCCTCATCTTTTCTATTTATCACACCCCGGCAAGAGAAATAAATGCAGAAACCAAACATCTGGTTTGATTTGCATTAAGGATTATTAGCAGCATTAGATCCAGTGTGCACATTTCATTTCTTATAGTCAGTATTTTTTCCTCAATGCTGGTCAGGGTCCCACTGATGATTGATTGATGCTGTGTATATAATGGTTTAGCATTAAATGCTTTATTGGGATTGCAGTCCACTATGTAGCATGTAGATATGGGAGTTACTTATTATGGGATTCAGTAGGAGCAAGTATGATTAGCAATTATTCATAATTATCAATTAATTATTTCTAATATTTAATAGAAACAGAGGACCACCCTGATATAAGGGACCAAAAACCATTCAGTCTCTAAGGGTGTTCACATAAAATATGAATATCTGAGAAATATGAATATTTCTAAGAATTGTAAACAACTTTATTGACAATATTTATACAAGCAATACTAAACAATCTCTATTTAAAATATAATAGTATATTAACATTAATGGTATTCATTTACAATCAGTAACATGATTTTTTTTTGAGTGAACAATATATTACTCACCCCCGTCTCTGCCCAGACTCATGTCTCCTACTCTGATGCTTAAAGGCCCCAATGAAACACAAGTTCCAGCATCCTTTGTGACTCATTTTTCCCAGCGAAACAAATTATTCGAGGGTTTTTCGAATGGTTACAAGAGGGATTTGAATCAAACCCTCACAATTTCCTAGTTGACCACACGAAAGTGTCGGAGCTTAGCGTTTAGCTCGATGTGCATTCGTTGGGAAATGTGTTTTCCTTTAAGAAGTGAGTCATGTTTTCAGTCTGCCTTTGGAGATTATAGCGGCGTGCTGCAGTGGCTTTGTTAGACTGACACTTATCTCATAGAGAAAGAAAACAGGGAGAACCATGTGTTTATCTTGTAGGTTTGGATGGGTGCAATCTATGTACTAGTTTTAAGTTGCAACAGTGGTATATGGCGAGAGCTTGATAATTTCATTATGGGTTTTATAAGAGGAGATGGAATTCCAAACAAAGTCTACTATCTGAAGGGAATCTGAAGATGTCACTGATATCTGAATTACAGCATTTTCCCACATCCATCTGAGGTAGAGGGTGCAAATTAAGGATTTACATAAATTGGCATCAGAGAGCACTAGTTGACTGATTCCTGCTACACGTTGCTGCATACATTATTTCATTACTACGGCACGTCTGGAAGGAAAACGGGAGAATAGCGACTGAATTATATGAGGAGCAGCCTGATTTTTCTAAGTGATATCCTTGATAGACATTGCGCCATTGGAAGTAAAAACATCCAGGCACAGGAGTAACAAATGAACCTCGGCGGTGCTAATCCTCCCACATTCAATGAGATTGTGCAAGTAGATCTGTTTCATTTCGCAATATTTGCTGTTCCAAAGTGAAAAATCAGCCAATCAGGAGAGAGGCCCATGAATATTTATAAGACAGCCCAGAAAATGGCCTGCGTTTTTCGGAGCTCCATTGAGGCACTTGAATGGTTATTATGCTGTAAAACTACACTAAGTTTAGTTCTTCTACTTTAAATTACATATATATATATCATGTTCAGACTAACAGGAGTTCAAATAAAACTCAGAAAAGTACAGCTATAGGAACTTTAAGGGTCATCTTAAATTGGAAAGTATTTATAATACTTGGGTCATGTAGTGTGACAGGCATGAGCTCACTCTTATTCCAGTTAATACGCGATCCAGAAATATTACTGAAAGCAGTAATTGATTAGTGGGATGTTCATCTCTGTATTTTTTCTCCATCTCATTTATCTTATATTCATCTCATTTTTTGTCATGTCTGTGTTATAGCCAGAAATAACGATTTGCACTGTCTGGACACAGTGGTGGTGGTGGCGGGTCAAACTCCTCACAGATACACACATTTCCTCTCTCTTTGCACATGGACATTTTGCTCCTTGCACACCTAGCCCTTTAAATAGCTCTTTTATACTTTTTTATTGCTTGACAAGGAAATTTCCCCTTGAGGATTAATAAGATGACTACCTACCTGCCTTCCTGCAGTCACTGCAAAACTACTAAAACACAGGCTTCTCACTGTAGTCTAAAAGCTGCAAATGCACATCGTTTATGTGAAATCAGGCCAGTAGTTTTTACACACAAATAACCACCCCCTCATTCTAAATAACATACCACAGCCCTATTAAAATAATGGCCTACTGTAAGTTGTTTTTGCTGAGTATTTTTTTACCTAAATCATCACTTCATGATGCTGCCCCATATGGTAAAATCACCTTAATCCTATTTTTAAAGGATCATACTCTTTATGCCCTATAGGACAATAGCTATTTTACTTAGGACATTCTATATTTTGCCTAAGTCAGGATAAAAAGACCTGATTTGTGCAATTTAACAAGCCCTTATAATTATGTCTGCTTCAAGAAGCAAAGATCTATGTGAAGAAGAAGCTCTGAACATGATTCTTGAATCTATTTCTGTTGGTTAGTGATGAAGGATACAGACAAACTATATGACTATAACTTTCATTATTCAAATTTGAATTACATAATATCTGCAACTGTCATTTAAGATTTGCAACAATTCGAATGACATTTCAGCGACATCATTGCAGATATCTGTATATATTCTGTTGTGCCTATAGTCAAAACTGAATTACAGATATCTTTATATATCTTGAATGAAAGATGCAACTGTTCAAGTCCCATGACTTGAGAACTTGGCACTGCAGTATGCAATAACCTGTTTTATGTGTCTGTGCTCTCCGGGTATTCTACATTCTGAGGATCAAACCTGATGGATTTTTGACTGGTTTAGATGTATCTATGAATATATTAGCACAAAATGCTGCAAAGACATTCATGGATCCCAGATGGTGTGTCTTAATGGCTCTGATGATGCCAACTTTTCCTTCCAGCCTCTAGACAATTTACAATATTAAGCAAAATGTTTCGATAGCTACTGAGTGGATAGTAATTAATTTTTGGCCCAGACATTACTGTTCCCCCTCGGGAGGAATTTAATTACATAAGTGATCCCTTGACCTTTCCCCGAGCTTACATTAATGATATTAAATCAAATGCTTCGATAACTACTGAATGGATTGCATTTAGTTTTAGTACAGACTTGTAGACTCTTACTGTGATTCGTTTTTGGCTTCTTGTGCCACTGAGCAACTTTCATAGGAATGAAAGCTGTTTGAGTTCTAGTGAATTCAAGAAGGGTTTTTTTGTTGTTCTGCTGTGCCTTTCTCGATTTATTTGTCCTTGTCCATATTGTCTAGAAGAGAGGGGTCATATAACAGGGGGAATTTCCCAAAACGAAAATAATACTTCTCTCTGTGTAAATCTTGCCGAGGTTTCCCGGTCCACAGTCAAGCCACTTTGTCAGTTTTATTGCGACACATCTGGGAGGAAATTTTGCCTTTATTTGTGTAAAGCAAAGAAATTCTTCATCTTCAACGGAGGGGGTCACGTACTGTAGCATCCCTTCCCCTGAGGCCTATTAGGCTAAACACTCAGTGCCCGTATAAAAGGAACCAGGGGCGACTCAAATATCACCAGAGTGCAGATGTGTTCGATACGATAAAGGTCAGCAGTGTTGTAGGGGATACACATAATCGGTAATGAACAGTTGAGCTGTGAGCACTGAGCAATGGTTGATTAGTATCAGTTTCATAGCAGCGCATAGGGAGACTGACCCTTCAGATTTATGCTGCAACCCATCGGAGGCTCCCAAACCCCAGGTTGGCAACCACTTTTGAGGAATAGGATCTACATTTCATCGGCATCCTAGCGCTTTTAATCTTAGGTAAATATGAGTGATCTAAACAGGCTGACACGCCATAATTCCATAACAGAGCAAAGGGCTGACACTGGACCTGAGTGATGATGATAGCAGAGGAATGAAGGCCATCCGGTGGATGCCACAGACCGAGAGGAGGTCTAATTTTAGAACCTGGTGATAAGCTGAGCTCCCTGTGGGACAGGGTGATATCAAAGGGAATGCATGCTGACTCTGTTGCCATGGCGATCCTAATTTCGGCTTGAATATCCCCTAATTAAAACGAAGTGATGGTAAAAGAAAAAAAATGAAAGGAAATAAAGTAGGAGACGGAGGACCGGCATTAACCAATGTCATCGTCATTACAGCAGTGAGGGATGGATGGGTCCCGCCCAGCTGCAGCATCTCTGATACGGAGCAGTAATGTGCATTTTAGGATTTGTTTGTATTCACTCAAAGTTACCGAATACCGTTCCCTTTATACATACTGTGCTTTTATTGTACAACAGAACCATGCAGCATGTTCACAAAACTAAAAAAAACACAGACACACATGCCGTGCGCCAGTGCAGGAAATGTGGAGGTGGACAGTGAGTGATTTACACGTCCTGGAGCCAAAATATTCCCCCTGAAGATGCCGGGCTTTCCTTTCCAAACCGGTAAAAGCCACAACTCATTTATCTGTGTCAGATTATTTCAAATTAAAAAATGGATGAATAATTGATTTATTCATTAGCCGGATGTGACATCCAGAAGAGTTAATAAAACGTAATCTCTAAAAATGGGCCTGGAAAGACATTCCCCAGCAGAGTGATTCATCATCTGCGTCTGGCTTTACATCATGCTATTAAATTCAGCCGGGACAGTGCAACTATTCATCAACTGAAAATACAGGAGCAAGAGGTCCGGGCTCGCCTTATAGCCGGTATGAAACAACGGTTTTGGCTTCACGGGCACATCATAAGGCATCAAAGAAAAATGCTATGTTTTAGAAATATTTTCAGTGGGCTGAAAAATCCTGCAACTGTCTGCGAAACTCAGCTCGAACTATATTAAAACCAGGCGCCGTAAAACCCCAGAAATTGGCCGTAAAACAATATTGCATGTGGGTTAATATTGACCCACTAACAATATTGAACAAAAAAAAGATGAAAAGTTTTCAGAAAGATTCGTCAGGTCTCTCAAAGTGTACATTTTGTTTTTACATGTTGCTTTTCTTAATTTTAAAACCTTTTTATAAGGGTTAAACCATCTGGTAAGTTTAAGGGTTACAACACTTGACATTTTTGACCCATATGATGAAATGCAAAAGAATTCATGAAAACAGCAGAGAATTTAACACACAGTACATCACCTTCACATAATTCTCAACCCTATTGCTGCAAAAAAAATTGTCAATGGCTTCTTTGTTCAGAGTTATACCAAATTTGACCAAAACTCAGCAAACCTGTGCCGAGTGAGAAGTCAATTGGACAGGGCAGTTCTTAAAATATGTCATACACATACACACACACAAAGCCAGAATAATGGGAGAACACTGCATGAATGCAGAATTAACTTGATGGCAAGGTAATACCTCCAAACCATAGGCCGACACTTAATTAAATTCTCATTAAACTTATTAGAACTCAGTGTTTTTGGAGAGAGTCAAATTTAGCATTGTGATGATTACTAACAAAGCTTGTTGTAATTATTCTATTGTGAAATCTGCTTCTCGCCACGCCTCAGTGGAATAGAACTTACTGTATAACATGAGATTTGCTTTCCCCCTCAGTCAAAAAATCTCCACGGGACAACTTAAACACACATACATTCTGATTCATCATATCTGCAGGGATATAAACGCCTCCGAACGCCCTCACGCTGATTATACATCTCCCCCAGGAAGTCGCTTCCCCTGTGAAAAGGAGCAGAATCGCTTTTCATCAAATTTTGTGTAAAAAAAAAAAAAAAAAAAGAGGGAACAAGGATTTCGGAGAAACGCCCGCTTCCCTCAGGGGGTTGTTTCAACCTTGTTATCATGGCACTTTGCCCCAAATTGTCGTCTGTATCCCATCCCAAAGCCCCGCTGAGCCTATTCTCGTCCCCTCACACGGCGGTATGATAAAAGGCCAAATCACAACACGCCAGTCAGTTCATAAGTGATCACAAGAGGCACTATAGTGACGTCATGCCTCCATTAGGATCTGATCGACGTCTGCTGCACACACCTACCGAACCACTTATTTCTTAATTACGATAAATTGCAAAAGCTTTTCAGAGTCGTGGTTCCTGTTTAAAGCAATTATTAGTTAGTTATTAGCTTCTTCTATCGACTTTACTGGAATAGATCTGAAAGGCCTTTCACCCTCAGTGACTCTTGCTATTTCTCTTTCATGCACTTTGATATTTCATGAAAGATCTAAGGTCGAGTAATAAAAAAAAACGAAAAAAAAAACAATGACCTTCTGACCTGATGGTCATTAATGATTGGTTGGTGCTTATTTTTCAGCTGTAATAAGGTGTCTCCTGGAAGTCAATCATGTAACAGTACTGGGAATATACAGGACTTGCTGGGAGCCAGCACCACCTTCTGGTGCTGAGTGACACACACACAGGCGCGTGCACACACAAATAATAACCTTTTAGTGACGGCTGAGCAGCCATTGGATGTGTTTCATTAGTAGTTCCACTTCCCCTCAGGCCAGAAGATTTATAAATGGAAGGCACTTGCCCTCGTGTCAGTAGTCACGATCAAGGGCAAAGATTTATTTTGAACATTGGGCGGATGTATTAAGATGCAGATCCAGATGTCCTCCCCCAGGAGATTTCAGCGATACGTAATTGCCTACAACATGGTGAATATGAATGCATTTTTAATTTAATGTAAAACACAACACCCAGGTATCATGTAACAAAAAGAATGTTAATTCAGTTTATGGGTCAATGACAACTCACCTGGGAGGGTGAGAAAGTCAAAAACAACTTTAAAATACAGTTTTTAAAATCTATAATCCATGTGGGATATAAACCTACTTAATAAATACATTTTTAAACCCAGAGAGTTAAACTATCTGGTACTGGCTTCTGATGTATTGCAGTGAAGGGCTTAGTTCAACCTAAGCAGTGATGATAAAGGAGGGTTAAGTAGCATTTATTAACATTCACTACATGCATTTATCTCCTTTATTCCAATCTATTGAGCAGATAAGCTTTTGGCAAACCTGCAGACATAAACAGCATAGGTAAGCAGACTAAGCAGAGCAACACAGGCACTGGAACTTTTACTGTCACATCATCTTCTCCAAAGACAAAAATATGGTTTCTCTTCAAACGTTTATGAACCCGAATAAGGGAAGAAATTGAATTGTGATTTTTCTGGCAGATATTGATGAGATATCATTCAAGATTTTTTCCCAAAATCAAGTTTCAGTGCACAACAAGAGCATTATTGAAACATACGCCATCCTGTTAAAGCAATAAATACCATAACTCTTTAGCGTGACTCTTTAGCGTGACGTGTTTTACACACAACCTGCTTATGATGTTTGTCTGCCTCAAGCTTCAAACCCGAAATACTGCCAAATGACTAATGTGTTGAAATGTTTAAAACCCCTGACTCTACTTTTAGTCTCCCTGAAGCCATTTTAGAAATAGCTGACCAGTTCACCAGCGACCCATACACCTGGTCGAAGAAATAAGGAGCGTCTGTGTGTCTCTCTCTGTTTGTCAGATCTGTCATATCTAAAACGATAGAATTTAAATCTGACCATTTTCAGTTTCAGAGCATCCTCAGACGCTGGCGAGACACAGCGAGGCGTTAGTGCCCCCGAATCCGAACGAGTTGGATAGGGCGACCCGTCTGCCCTGGGCCCGCCACGGCTGCGCTGTGCAGGGGACGTAGTTGAGGCTAAACTCTGGCTCAGTCCGGTCCAGGTTGAGGGTCGGGGGCAGGACCCCGTGGTAGCAGGCCAGAGCGGTGAACGCTGCCTCCAAGGCCCCCGCGGCCCCCAGCAGGTGCCCCGTGGCTCCCTTGGTGGCGGAGACGGCCAGGCTTTCCACGCTTTGGTGAAAGAGCCTCTTTATGGCGACATTCTCAGCTGCGTCGCCCAGAGGCGTGGAGGTGGCGTGGGCGTTCACGTACGTCACGTCCGCTGGTAAGAGGCGAGCGTCTCTGAGGGCTGCGGACATGCATCTGTGGAGACAGAGCTGTGACGGTTAGAGAACGCTCCAAACGTTTCTGCTTGTGTCAAAGATGCCGGCAGCAGTTTGCCAGAAAAAACATTGTGTTTAAAATAATAGATGGGTCTTTAAAAATGTGAGTAAAGCCAAAATCTTTATAATAATTTTGATTTAGGATATAAAAATACTGTGTTCCCAATGCACCAGAATCACAAATATAAGGATTTGGGCTTTATTCATGTTTTTAAACACTGTGCTATGCTATTATTTTGAACACAATTGTATGTATATAATACGATCATACAGTAGACCATTCAGCATCTACCCACAGATGAAGTAGCATTGTGTGTTTTATTGCAGGCATGGTTCCTGTGTGAGAGGCTGATGCCCTCCATCTCTGTTCGTATGAGTAGAAATCACATCAAGGATGCGGATTCAATTTGTGCCACTGTGATTATTTCATTGTGTGGAATCACAACCCCACAAAATGCATGGGAAAACAGGTGGAAAAAGAAAAAACTACTTTTGTAAAATTTGAAAGAGTCGGTCATGGATGCTTCTAAAGTTTGTGAAATTTATATAATGTTTACTTTGAAACCTGAAAAAAAGGAGAATCAAATTCCAGCTTCCAAATCCCCAGGAATGAATCACCTGAACGCCCCATCTCCATCAGCAGTGGGTGCAGTGATGTGGCTGGCGTCTCCTGACAGCCCGTACCCCAGCACCTCCGCGTAGATCCTGGCCCCCCTGCTCACCGCGTGCTCCCGCTCCTCCAGCAGGAGCACCGTCGCCCCCTCGCCCATCACGAACCCGTCTCTCTCCGGGTGAAAGGGTCTCGACGCCAGCCTCGGCTCCTCGTTCCACTTCGTGGCGAGGGCGCGCGCCCGGGCGAAGCCGGCTATCGACAGGGGGCTCACGCACGCCTCCGTGCCCCCCGTGACCATGGCGTCCGCGTCGCCGTGCGCGATGAACCTGGCGGCGTCGCCGATGGCGTGTGCGCCCGTGGTGCACGCCGTGGATACGGCGTGATTGGGACCCTTTAGCTTGTGCTTGATGCTGATGTGCCCCGCGGCCATGTTGACGAGGATGCGGGGCACGAAGAAGGGGCTGACCTTGTTGTAGCCCTTCTCTTGGAAAGCGGCGGAGGTGCGCGCGATTTCCTCCAGGGACACCATGCCCATGCCCACGGCCACCCCGGTGGCGAGCAGCTCCTCCGGGGTTTCGGGTCGCCACCCCGAGTCCTCCAAAGCCAACTGAGCGGCCGCCAGGGCCATCACGGTGGCCGGCGACATGCTACTGATCTCCCCGCGGGAGGCAAACGCCTCCTGCTTGAACTGTCCCTCCTCGGCCCCCCTGGGTACCAGTGCGGCCACTTTACAGGGAACGGCGTTGTACTGCTCAGGGTCGAGAGCGACGAGCCCGCTGTGGCCACTGATCAGACGCTCCCAGACCAGAGCGGCCCCCGTGCCCAGAGGACACACCAGCCCCATCCCAGTGATCACCACCCTCCGTGGCTGCTGCCCAGAGCCCAAACATCTGGAGGTTCCGCCGCTGCAGACACGGGCTCTGTTGTAAAGAAATGATCTTACGTTGTGTTGCCTCAGCTGCACTTTAGTCCAACAGGAGAGTGACATGCTCTGTCACCTTTAACACTTCTGGCTGGGAGCTTTGCTGAATCTCCTCCTCGGCGTCCGAGGAATTAAATAGACGAAACCAGACCCTTATATGAAGCAGACGACGAAGTTATGTCACTTGTGGAAATAACCGCACAACGAGAACAAGTCCATTCTGAATTTTACAGGAGCTGACTTTTAGTTGTCTTTGTAAACGCCAGCTTTTTTTTTTAACATGTTATTTAAATATATTCCTTAAACTGATAAAACAGGAGCACGAAACAATATTATGGCTGAATACTCATAATAATTTAAAATAACACATATATTATATAAAGCCGAAAACTATTCTGCAGGCAGTGACAAGTCAGCTACAGCTAGGACCCCAAACATCCCCTGGCGCATTTTTTTTCCTAGCACAATCTGGGATAGCCCGTCCTACTCGGCCTCTGATTGGCTGATTATGCCTATCACCCTAACCTCAACCAATCTTGCTGCTCGTGTCTAAACGTATCAACCAATCCAAGCCGCGTAAAGCGACTCATCCCTGATGCGTCCTAGGGAAGAGAAATGAACCTACCCAGCTAGCCTTAGCGGCGCTATTAGCTTCTGTGGTCATAGTCTAAAGTGAAAGCACTTTTTCTTTAGTTTCACGCGAAAAATCATGGCTGCGTCTTCGCCAGCAGTCACAACATTGTGTGAGAATTCAGTGGAGGTTTTCCTCGACGTCGCCAAGTTATTGCTCACGTACGCGGATAATATTTTAAGGTAAGGTGAGCCGAATAAGGGGAAGGTTGGTATGAAATAGTCTTAACACCATCTCAGCAACAGCCAGAGTAATAAAACCGCTGAAGCTAACTGCATTTGAAGCTACCTGTTTATACCAGTTTAAACTTAATACAGCTCATTCATATCGTATGTAAGGTACCAGTTGACAGGGTCCTGTAGAGAATTCAGCATTAAACTGATTCATGTTGAAAGAAAGCTCTTGAATCTTGTATAAACTTTGCTACTATATGGTGGTAAGTTTAATTAGCCACAATTACACATAAACGGTGAGTTTGAATGCGAGTCGTTTGTCTGGAACATCAACTCTGGCAATTTCCCACATCAAAACCGAATAAAATAACTGTGAAATTGCAGGAAGCCTAACATTTTCACACAAGCATTTTCAACATTACTGGGAACGCCACTTACAGAGGGACATCCCTATGGCATTCCACACCTGTGAGGTGTCACATGTTTGACAGGATTTCCCTTGTCTTGCTCATCACTGCTATTTTTATTGATGTATTCTAATGTTCTACAAACTCTCAGCTATCCAACTAGTGCAAGAAGGCAAGAATGTTCTGGAATGGAGTTGAGCTTGTAACCAGTGGTAATTACTAATGGTGCCTGGAAAGTGTTGCCAGTAATGTAATGGCAACACTTTAATGACACTGTCCTCTAATACAGATAGAGTGATGTTAGTGAAGTTAATTACACAAAATTGCATGAAATGCAGCTTTAAGGAAATGCCAACTACAATTAAATGTAACATTCATTATTATAACAGACTTGTATTACTTTGTTTGCAATTTTCTCATATGTTAACTCATAATTCATTGGTATTTTGAAATTATTAGACTCTTCTGCCATAAATAAACAGTGCATTCTCTGAAAAGTCTCACGAGTCCTGATTCTTTCTCAACAGGAATCCCAATGAGGAAAAGTACAGATCCATCCGTATAGGCAATCACACTTTTTCCACCAAGCTGCTGCCCATCAAAGGTGCTGTGGAATGCCTTTTTGAGATGGGATTTGAGGAGGTAATTTGCTTAATTACACATAAGTGACAAAGGGTCACTAGACTGTGCCATTGTATGAAAATGCATTATATTGCATTATTTATATTATTGGGTCATTTTTTGTTCATTTGTTTTATTCAGTTAATGTAGTACAGATGCTAAGAAGCCACATGTATCTATAAGCCAGATCAAAACCGTGCCTCTTTATCAGGCGGAGACCCACTTGGTGTTCCCTAAATCTGCATCGGTAGAACAGCTGAGGCTCATCAGGGAATCCATTGCAGCAGAAAGGGATCAAAGACTCCGTGGCGGGCACCCCGTCCAACCCACTGCTCGGGCTCCTGCAACCTTGGCCCCCGCTTCAGCTCCAGAAAGCTCTGCTGCCTCCAGCCAACCAGTTACATCACCTTCACCACAACCATCATCCTTGGTAACGGTCTATCCATTTTATAAAAGAATGCATGTACACAAAATATTGTTTTCACCAGGGAGGCCTTGCTTATTTGGAGAAAATATTTTTAAACAATATTATACATTTTTGATGAACATCTGTATACTTCCTGCACTGTTGAAAAATGTTCACTCTGTCACTAAATATTTCCTCTTAGTTTGCTATTGACCTGGAAATTTCCTTCTGTTTCTGTCAGGAGAGTAGCATGAGCTTTTTTGTGACTCTCCAGTCAAACTTCCAACACGTGATGATGTATGAGAGCTCTGAGCTACAGCAGAAAGCCAGGAGCCACATTCCGCACCAGCAGCTGTCCTCTGCTGCTGCACAGAAGCTGCAGGAAGCTACAGAGGCCGACGCAGGTGCAAGTCCCTTCACACATTCAGAAGACTGACGCTAATGAAGTGAGACAGTGATTCAGGGAAACCAGCTGACCTGTTCTGTGATTTGTAGAATGTAAACTTGGAATGGAGGACTTCCTGGTGCTGGAGTTGCTGAGTTGGTTCAAACAAGATTTCTTCTCCTGGGTGGACAGTCTGCCATGCAGTCGCTGTGGAGGTCAGACCCAGAATTCTGGCTCCCTCAGTCCCAGCACCGATGACCTGCACTGGGGAGCCCAGCGAGTGGAGAACCACTACTGTGTGAGCTGCCAGCTTTCTACAAGATTTCCCAGGTTGGTATGTGTGTTGCAAATAGGGAGTTGAGGACTGGTTCTTTTTCATAAAATTTTGGACAGATGTACATTTCATTTTCTGTGTATTGTCAATACAAGGTACAACAATCCTGAAAAGCTGCTGGAAACCAGGAGGGGGCGCTGTGGGGAGTGGGCCAACTGTTTCACCCTGTGCTGCAGAGCCCTGGGCCTTGAGGCCAGGTATATCTGGGACAGTACAGGTATGTGCATGACTGCATGATTTAAGGAGCATGTCGTCACCTTTGTTATCACCGAATACGCTGACATGGAGTGTCCCTGAGTACAACACAGTGTTGTTATTATCTACAGTATATACTTTTCCAGAGAAATGAGTTTGTGTGCAATGACTGTAACTCAAACCTCAAGCTTGCCGCAAGACTGTTGACCTATCTGATCTGCAGGGAAAACATGCCTCACCCTGCCTTAAAAAGCTGCTGATTACCTAAAATATTCTTTGGGTTGAGTTTCAGTCGCAACACTGACCACTTACAGTTTGTAACTTTTTCAATAAAGTTATTTGTAATATTTGAATCCCTGAATCCCAAAAATCAGGTCTTGGAAAGCAGAAGTGAAATATAACAAGTGAAAGGCTCAGTAAAGATCAGTTCTTTTCCCTGTTGTTTCAGACCATGTGTGGACAGAGATATATTCGGTGACTCAGCGTCGTTGGCTCCACTGTGACCCATGTGAGAAATGCTGTGATAAACCTCTGCTGTATGAAGTTGGCTGGGGGAAGAAACTAGCCTACGTACTTGCTTTCTCGAAGGACCAGGTCAGAAAAATGAATCTCTATTAGTATAACTGAGTGTTTATTTTCCTTGATCATTATTTCTGGAGTGAATTAAACAACTGGAAAACAAAAGTATAATGGCCTTAAAGAGAGATTTTTCAGAAAGTTTTTTTACATCTTCATTAACAGATATTTTAAGTCTTATGTCTTCAACTAATCCCATGAAAAGATCCACCTAACAATGAATTGTATTCAGCATTGATTTGATTATCAATTAACATTTGTCTCAAACCCTGGTATATATTATTCCTCTTGTTCAGATGTGTGTAAAGTTTTACATGCACACATCAGAGTACATTGTAGTGTATACAAAGCTTCGAAAAAAATATCGTATACAACCAAAATATGACATGATGGAAAATTGGCCCTACCCTAAAAACTTTTAAGTGTTTTGCCATGATGTTGTATACAGACATTCATGTACATCAAAGCATTACACTTGCTGATTTTGGTGACTTTTTCCCTGGTGCCACCATAAAGTTGTGTTTTGCAATAATATATCTTGACAGCTATTTAATGGGTTTCCCTGAACATTTTACTGTAGCTGTAGACTCTGTTTTTTACTTTATTTATTTTTTTATTTTTTTATTTTGACAGATTTTCTTTGGGGCTGAGGCCGGGTAGGGAAGTCAGAAAAATATTAGATTTGTTTTAATCTTTATTATGGGATTGTTTGATGGGAGGACAAATTCAGAATAAGACCAGACTTCTCCTTTAATGAAAGTCACAAAGCTGCATCTATGTGCAAACAGTGTAGGTTGAAAAGATGCAGTCTGTGTGCAACTGCAGTCATTAGTCAGTGAGTTTGTTGTGGTATGCAAGTATTTTGCTGTGGAGGATTGAGAAAAGCTTTTGCTTTAGTATCCCCTATGGGCAAATGAGCATAGGTTTGAAAATATCAGAATGCAGTGGTGAGATGCACCAATTCCACACGTTTAATAACTTTTGTTTGAGCTACTGCTGAAGCAAAGAGCCCTGCACTGCTTACTGTTGTCGCAAATGAAATCTCTTCCAGCTCAAATCAGACATGTATGTGTGTTGCAGGTGGTTGATGTGACATGGAGGTATTCCTGCAAACATCCAGAGGTTTTGACGAGAAGGACCAGGGTTCAGGAGGCCTGGCTGCTGCACACCATTAACAGCCTTAATGCCTCTGTGAGTCTTATTCATGTCAGCACTGCATGTAAGACTAGTTGTAGTGGTGCTTCTGTTGTTAACCACTTTGCATCTTATTCTGCAGAGGCAGCAGTCCCTGACCCCAGACAGGAAGAAAGAGCTAACAGAGCGGCTTCTTGTTGAGCTGGTGGAGTTCATTTCCCCAAAGACACCGAAACCAGGCGAGATGGGAGGACGCAACTCTGGGTCATTGGCCTGGAGGACAGCAAGGGGCGAAACTGGCGCAGGGACCTCCACACAAGTACAGTGTCTTATATATGCTGTTATAATGAAGCTCACTGCAGCAATATGTAGATACTTATCTCTTTCAGTATTGCTGTTTTCATTGACATCATGATTAAAAAACCAATCCATTTAGGTTTGGCCGGCCTTGAATCTTAGGCTTCAGTCTATGTTTTTAATGATTATTGCAGGTGATTAAATTTGCTAGTATCCCTAGTTTGTCCCAATGATTATTTGAGTTCTTATATGAAAACTAGAGTTTTTTTTTTTTTTCTTTGTATGGACAATAGCTCTATGAATTCTGGTAATATTGTACTCATTTAGCAAGTCTGGCTGAGGTCTTGGAACACTCGGACACTAATATCACACTAATAAAACAGGTTGTTGTCAGAACAGGTTCACACAGAAACCAATCGCTAGCTGTAAAATTAGCACCCAAAATTAGTTCCCAGATGTGAGCAGTTTTCTTTGAGTACAGTGTTAACTGATAACTGAAAGGATGACCACACCTATAAAATAAAATGCTTCTTTTCTTGTTTTTTTTTTAACTCCAAACTGTAGATTTCCCTTTTAAATAAGAAAAAAAGGCACATGCTCTTCCCCCCCCTAAATTAGTCACCAGGAGTAAATCAGCACTGGGGTCAATAAGCCACCAATAATACATTCTAATATAGCTTATTAGATTACCAGTTTGATCTCTGAATAGTTTGTATTTGTCTGAAAGAAAATATATCCCTCTGTCCTCAGGCTGCAGGTTATGTGTTTACTCCCACTGAGAAAGAGAAGAACGACAGATTACTCCATGTGCGCTACAGTTCCACCAAAGACCAATACTGTCGAGTGTCCAGCAACTCTGAGGTTATTCAGAGCTGGGATCAGTGTGTGTGGAGGAAGGAATCCGTCTTCAGGAAGGTGGAGAATGACTGGCAGATGGTAGGAGTCCCCTCCACTCAAAAATATTTTTTATTGTTCTTGAATGTTAAAGCTTCTCTGCAGAATGTATGTGTAAAGCTGTTTTCACGGTTATCTGCTGAATGTGGAACATTTTTCTTTCCTCGTTAAAAGTCTGATTTAAGGAGGCTGATCTATGAGCATCATCACACAAGTAGTTTAGAAGCCAGTCTAGGTCCAGTGATCAAGTGGACTTGGTCCACTTAGACAAGTGTTACTTAGAAACTTGAAGTCTCCAGCCTACTGAGAATCCACTGCAGCAGTGAATGTCCTTTTTAAAGATTTTAACATCAAGGCTGCCTCTCCAACAAATGCCCCCTGCCTCGCCTACATTCCTCCAAAAAAAACAACCCACATGCATAGTATTGTAACATCCCTCAAAACCCACACATGAGCATGTTATCTGGTTTAGCTGCTACTTTAGTTCTCACGTTAACACAGGCTGCTGTGGCCATAGTCTATGCCAAAACTACAAATTTAATAAGAAAAGTTTCCGACTGCTGTCTTTTCTTATTTCAGAGGAGAATCACTCACTGCACACTCTGCAGAGTTCAGGTCCTCTGGAGATCCCAGTACTATCACCTAACGGAACAGAATCTGAGCCTAAACTTGTTTATTTATAGGGCAGGTAAATTACACCAGGGCCCTTGAGCTTTTTCTTTCAAAACCCAGGTAGTTTAAATTTGGTCTCAGGGCATTATAAATTGTTCTTAATTTGCACACAAGATGACAACAGAAACCCTGAAAATGGTAATGATACTTCTTCTATAGAAAAAACATATCAGAATGATATTATTGTATCATTCATTGAAATTATTGTTCCAACCAGACTTTGGTTTAAAATGAACAGGAGATGGTGCTTCAGTAAAAGATACTCATCACTCATGCATTACTCCATGTATTTGTATGACAAATTGTATGGTAATTACCAACCTATCAACATCATGGTGATCGACCATCCTAGCAAATGGTGGTAAAAGATTGATTTGAATTAAAGTTATAGTAGCTGAGCCATAGAAACAATTACGTTTTTACAGATTAAATCATAGTTCTGGGTAGAACTGGCTGAGATCCTATTATTGTAGAAAGTCACTGTGCAAATTTCTATTAGAATGCTAAGAGGCCTCATCCACATTTGAAAAGCAGCTGTTGTCTTTCTTTGATTTAATCAGTGTTGGGTTTCTATCTGGTATTACCATGCGACCTGTGTGACTCTATCATAACGAGCCACTTGAGGTGCCTTCAGTGTCAAGATGCCAGGTGTGCAGAGGCTGTATATCAGAAGGACCTTTCATAGACCTGTCAACTCTCTAGCAAAAAAACAAGATGTTGCAGTTTGAAAACCTTGGTTTTGAACATGACTGAGATAAGCAACAGATTTAAAGTTTCACTCTAGTGATGTAAGATAGTGTGGAGGTAGTAAAACATTCATACTTGACATCTTCTAAATGGTCCAGGAACAACAAGCAGCTTAATATTATCCGATTGTACTTCTCCTGCAGGTGTACATCGCTCGAACAGAAGGCTCCTCTATGGGGAGAGTCAGTTGGAAGTTTGACTTTGCTCCTGCAGGAATGATGATAAAGTCTGTCTCCATTATGGCAACTGGCCAAACGTTCCACTCGGGGAAAGTCTGCTGGCACCTGCAGGCAGGCCAGATTACTACAGAATTCTCTGGAGGTATGTAACAGATATGGATAAAATACTACAAATAGAATCGAGTGACATGATATGCTAATGACTTCCCCTCCTGCATTTGAACCTTCAGATGGGAAGACGCAGTCTTTCCAGACTCTAGATGGCTCTTCAGAGTTCATGGTTGTAGCAGAACTCAGTGGTGGTGAAGGGGAGTCATCGTGGCAGCACTCTCAGCTCTTCCGACAGAGCTTGAAGGAGACAGAAGACTTTTCATTTGAGATCCTCATCCACCTGCAAGAAGCTTAACAGTAGTTTTACTCATCAACATTGGACCCCCTAATTTTTCAATATTGATTGTTCTGACAAATCCAGAGATAATTGTTTGAATGATAGTTCTGATTTCTAAAAGTAAGGTTTAATGACGAATTGGTGCAATATTTAAACGTGTCAGCCCTCCTGAATGGTTAAATATGCATGACTTATTGATAGATGAATGAAAATTTGAATTTTGTCCCAGTCAAAGATGTCACATGTTTTAAACTTTTTTTTTTTGACTGAGGGGAAAAATAATATAGAATACATGCCATCTACACTTAATACATACAATAGTGATGCAACTACACCTTTTCCAAGATCACTAAATTTTATTCAAAGTCAATACAAAAAAGTTAGACCTTATATTGCATAAAATGTGCAAGAAAGTGAGAATATGCAAATTATTTATTTTTCTTCTAACAATATAGCATCAATTTGTATCACAATAACATTTTTTTGTTGGACAACATATTGTCTTGTCGTATATTGTATGATAAGTCATTATAGTAACTATTGTGACAGACCTATATAAATGTGAATAATTTTAACATAAAGCCATAGAGTTTTTTTGTAATATTTTCCTTCTCTGTCACTGTCTAATTTTGACTGCATGCAGACATTCCACACAGCAAACCAGGGCTGGCAGCTCAGGTTACTACAGTTCTGTTAGTAATAAATAGTAATATTGGTGAGTGTTATTTATTACTGGGCTACTGTGAAACTCATTGTGAGAACATGAATTTTACTCTTGGTGTGTGGAAAGGGCTACATGTTGGTAAATGAATGGTGTAATAAAGATATTTTTTGCACTCTGGTATTATATTGTGGTGTAACCTGGCTGTATTTTGCTGCCATCTTGCGTTGAAAGCATAGCATTGCTCCCTAATTGTTGTTTTTTCCTATTGGCTGAAATGCCGGTGCTTTTTAAAAGCAGCCACCTGATTGGTCGAGTTATCTGCGGGATGATTCGCCGACTGTCTTGCAGATGGCGGAGCCGGACAGCGGGTGCTGCCCTTAGCTAATATTCGTATTATTTCTAAATAAATATTTTTTCTTTTTTTTGAGGACTTTTAAGTTAAACTCCGCTTTTATTCTGTTCAGTTTCCACATGCCATTGTAAGCGTATTTATCGTACGCGCTTTGTATAGTATTTATTGTGCAGCAAGTAACGTTAGCCCGGTTAGCATCTTTGTTGGAAGTTTAGGCCTAAACTGCCTCCGCTCGTCGATTTTAACAATAGCCGCGACACACTCCCCTGTCCTGTGCTTGTTTTGATACCTCCAGAGGACTATCTTGTAACGCAAACGGGAGGAAAAAAAACATGAGAGATAAAGAGCTTATTGTGTCTTACAGCAACTGAGACGTTTGTTATGTTGACGGACATTTAATCTCGCTGGAATTGAAGACATTTTGCGGGGCTACATCACTAAAATTTCGGATCACAAAGGAAGATGTCCAACGGCGCAGCAGGAAGCGGAGGTTTGGCTTGGATGGTAAGTTTGTTTTGCGGGACAACTATCACAACTTGTGAATTTTGTAAAGTCAATCGTGTTTCTTTGAATACGCGTAGTACGCCGCAGCGAGCGTTTAAATCCCCTCGCAAGTCCATCAAAGTGGCTGTTGTCCTGTCCCATTCATACCCGTATTAAAGAGCCAGCTACAGGCTCCATGCAAAGCCCCGGCCGGCTCACAAAGACTAAGGAGCGTCTAATAGTGATTTATGGCGACAATGATGGGGACATTTGACATTATTAAAACCTTCAATATAAAGTTGAAATAAACGTAGAAAACTAAACAAATTAGAGTGTTATTCATGCTTAATAAGAGCATAAATTATGTAAGTACAAGTAATCCCTCTGTGTGGAGCGAGTCTTATCTCATATTTGTCTAAGTTAGATCACTTTAAAGTGACTAATAAGTTGTGCAGGTTTGAAGTCTAGACGGAAATGTGGATTAAGTCCAGTTGAACATGGATTTCCAATGTCGTAAAGCAGGCTCTTTATACAAAAGTTGTAAACCACGATCTCCCACACTCGCACACATCCCCCTATGTATTGGGTGTAAACAGCTTGGCTTTAAATGGCAGCTTATGCTGCATCAGGTAATAATTACACAGATACACACCATAGTAGCCTTTCCAACGCGTTTTATAGAAACATACCACTAGTAGTATGCTGCATAAAATCACTGTAATGCAAGGAGATACCCCTTTCATAGCACGGACACATGTACACATTGTTCTGTATGCTCCAGTATAATGTACATGTAGTACTTTTAATCCCACTATTATACTTTGTATATGGAGTTGGGCCTGTCACAATAATTGCTGTATCTTCTTATCACACAATATATGACAAGACAATATGTCCTCTCAAAAAAGTATTTATTGTGACATAAAATGAAAGCATAATTTGCTTGTATTCATGTCATTGCATTGACTATTTAATATAAAGAAACTTTTTGCATTGACTTTTTTAATGTAATTCATTGCTTATGGAAACAGTGTTATTGCATTATTATAGTACTATATTATCATTGTACAAGTTACAATTAAAATAAAACTTTTTAAAATTACTTAAAATTATAAAATCTTTTACTGCATATTGGGTATGAAAGAAAATATGTGAAACATGTCATTTGGAATTTATACAATTATATATATTTTTTGGAAACTTTAACTCAATTTAGGAAGTAAAATAAAGTTAACTTGAACTATTCAACTTCATATATGTTATTTTTTTCCACAGTGTAATTGAAATTCACAAAGGCTATGTTTGCATTTTCCTACTAAATATTGTACTTTTTACAGTTTTATATATGTTTATATTATATCTGCAATTCATAAGGAACGTTTTGTCTTCATTGCCTAGCTAAATACCTTCAAGTGTTTACTTAATTCTTGTTATTCAGACTGGTTTTATTGGACTATTTCAAAACTGTTTAAATGTCCCAGTAACCTCACGTCACTAAAAATGACTATATCTTGGAAAATATTGATAAGGCTTAAAGTTCACATCATAAACTTGAGCCTCCTCTTTTTTTGGATTGTAATAACTGTAGTTTGTGTCTGTTGATTATCTGCCACTAAATTGTCAAACCCACAGATAGGACTAGGGCCCTGTCCCCATGGTGGTGTGCACAGAGTTATGTGTATATTAATAACAAAAACAATCTTGTCAAACAGGAGGCGGCAAACGGCAGGGGTGACGGCAAAATGGAAGGGTCCAAAAAAGACAAGGTGAGCTCCAAGTTGTCCGTGGAGAGAGTGTACCAGAAGAAGACACAGCTAGAGCACATCCTTCTCCGTCCTGACACCTACATCGGCAGCGTGGAGCCCTTGACCCAGGTGAGTCCAAAATGATTGTCCACAGGTTCCCCATTTTGGACTCTTCTCAGGTCAGGTACCCAGATGGGCAATGTGGGACCTTTAGTTCAGAGAAAACTGGGTATATTTAGGTTAACCGATAGCAGTAAAGACACCTAAATCAACAGATATCTCTAAATCATCAAAAACATGTTTTTATTCGACATGTGTTTCATGCAATTTAAAACACATATTTGTGCCCTATTTTGGTGTTAAAACTTTAGATCTGGATCCTATCTCTTTTTGAAACACAATCAGGTAGAACCCTCGTATAGAGCCGGATGCTCTGTGAAATGCTAGAGGGCTAATTTGAAACAATGGATGTGGGGAATCTGAGACACTCAGCTAACTGATGAAGTCACACCATTGGTCAGCTTTCTGTCAAGGATGAATAAAAAGAACTGGATATCATTTCTATAAAATTAGTGGCACATGATGCCAAAAAAGACACTTTCCTAATAGTAGTGTACCGACTAGACTAGTGTATCACAAAGCTGTCCCTGTGTGAACACAGTGATAAGTGTTAAGATAAAGAGATAATACTCTTCCCCCAAGATTGCAATGAGAGATCACTGACACCCATGCTTTTTCTGGGACCGCCACCCACACTGCCTCAGAGCATGATTACAATTGCTCCAAGACTCATAGCCAGAGCCCAAAGTTGTTAACCTAGAATGCCAGATGGATTCTTACACAGAACCATTGGAGACATTGTCCATGGACACAAGATGACGTCTTGCTCATCCTGTGATAGACAGATGGTTCCTCCAATCGCCTGGCAAGTATTCTCTTACCTTTTTCCAAATAGTCTCCAAGTACAACTTCTAACATGGTTCTATGTTACAATCCATCTGCAATTTAGGCTACTAAGAATCACTCTGAGGATGATTTCTAGAGGTTGTCAAAGCAAAGATGCAATCTAAAGGCCTATATACTATATGAGGTACAGAGTGTACTAGTTCTGTTACATTCTGTTGTCTGTGTCTTAGAGATGCAGTAGTCACAACCAAAAGGTATTATACCAAGAGGTATGCAGTATCACAGGAAAAACATCTTCATTACAGAGCCAGTTGGTCACACAATTTTGCATTTCTAATACTGGCCTGACTGCGGTGGTCCAGTCAAACATGTTCTGCGCTGTATTTAAATATAGATTTAGTGATACTTCTTTTAAAATCTTGAAAAATCAGTATTGACTGATTATCACTGATTTATCCTTTTATCCTTCAGCAAATGTGGGTTTTTGATGAAGATGTGGGAATGAACCAGAGGGAAATCACCTACGTCCCTGGACTCTACAAAATCTTTGATGAAATTCTTGGTGGGTAAATCCATACTGTTTATCTTTCTTACACAGTGTAATGTGCATGATTAATATAAAGGTTCATTTGTTATATAGGATCTATAACTGCATAACTGTGATATTCAGTGCTTATCATCAGTACAAGAATGTCAACGCCATTCACTACATCACAGTTTGCTTGTTGGCGTTGGTCTAGGAGAGTATTTGAAGATTAACTTCCCTCTGTGGGCTCGTCTTTTTGTGTAGTCTGAATAGAAACCTAGAAATGTCAGAAAGTTTATTCAGAAATAATTTCAGCAATTGCAGCAGCTCATGGTCTAAAGCGGCAGTATGCTAAGTCAGTTTCCATCTGCATAATAAAGGTTAATAAAGAAGTTGCACACTCTTATCTTTTCCACATTAATCTTAATGACTTAGTAAAATGTGGAAATAATGTTGTGCATGAGCTTTTTGCCAGTAAAGCCCCCCATTGTAATCATGCTGCTCAGCACATGGGAGTGTTGTTGATGATTGCTTTCATCTCTGCACGCTTGGCCCTCTTAGCCTGTGTGTTTATGGAGGTGTTTGATTGATGACTCTGTTCCATTGTCTGGATATTATCACTGTGTCCATGTAATTACACCATCAAGAGGCTCCAGGCGGGAATAGATACTTCACTCACTCTCAAATGTTGTAATGTCCATAGTGTATGTATTTTCTCCAGATTCAAACATGACTGTGTGCTGCACAAATATTTCCCTCATCTCTTAGCTCCTAAATTGACTTTATTTGTTGGAATCTTGTCTATCACTGAACATTGAGGCTCATAACTGGCTGTAAACCCCTTATACACTGTAAACCCCTTATACACTGTTGCACTTTGTATTTTTTTCATTACTGTCCACGCAGACTGTCCAGACTTTTGCATTGATATAATTTAATTTACAAAGCTATCCTTGGACTGCTGCCCCTATATATCTTCTTAGCCATGAAAACAGATATAACGCCATACCGCCATAACCTATGCTTTTAGGAGGAAAGGACAGAGCATCTTTAAGGACTTGTTCCTAATATTATCTGTTAATCACTTGATGCTTTTGTACTTTACCTTCCAAGGATAACATTCTCTCCAAAATATAATTTGTTCAAATGACCAGAAAATGTGCCCAGTAAAGCTCCAAATAACGCCAATTTTTCAAAGATGAATCGATCCGTTGATCAGTAACGCAGCATTTTTTTTGCTTAATGAATGTCCCACTTAAATGACCTATCCATTAGACACTACTTGCTTCTAATGTGAGCTGTATTTAAATGATAGGTTAAAGATATTAACATGAACATTTAAGCTTGACCTCATAAATGGTAGTTTAACATTTAATTCAAGGTCCACTTACGAGTTTTCCCCAGCACTTTAAACTGCTCTCAGGATCCTCATCTGCACTTCATCTATTCGAGAGAGTTGGTTGAAAGCTCTTGTTGAAAACGCTGTGTGTAAATAGAGCCTGTACAGATGACTTTAAAGCCCCAGCGCACCCATAGTCCACCCATACAGGAGCTTTTCTCACTTCTGTCGGCGTGCACTGATATGGTTGATTGACGGCTCCCTCACTCTCCTCCTAGTTTTGTTGAATCTGTTTGGGTATTTTATCTTATCTCCAAAAATCTTCCCTAATTCATGTGTAAAATAGATAAAATATTTTTAACTTCACTTCAGTGCTGAAACATTTATATGCTTATCCGTTAGCACATGGGCAGAAAAATAATCCCCAACCATCTTTAAATCAATTAAATAATTGAGTCTTTTTTAAGCAGTAATGCCAATTATGTGTTGGTTTTCAACTCTTTCAACATAAGGACTTGCTCAATGTGTTTTCAATATCTTTGGTTTTTGACAAAACATCATTTTGAAAACATCATCTAGTGTATATCTGATATTTTCTATTTTCTATCTTCCCACAGTCAATGCAGCAGACAACAAACAAAGAGACAAGAGCATGTCTACCATTAAGATCACCATTGACCCGTGAGTACCCTGTTTCTTATTTAGTAATAAGTGTGTACTTTTATGAAATATGTTGGATTTCGATTTTTTGAAGCAGTATTTTTCACCTTTCTGCTTCTGTGTGCTGGTCCCATTCTTAGGCATCCAAGTACTGGCAGGGTGAGGCTTGCAGAAAGAAACATCAGTAACACTATTGAAAAAGAAATAGTGGTGCTGATGTTCTCTCTGCAACCCTCACCCTGCCTGTACTTAGCTGTTTTCTTCTTGCTGTGAATATTAACAGGGCGTGTGTATGCATGCAGTAGATGAAGGATGTTTGAGACACTAGCGTATAATGAGCCTGTGCTGAAATGCACTGAGCTCGTGTTTTATATGCGGTTCACCTCCAGCCCGTCAACTGCATCCACGTCTGACTGCTTAAACAGCAGCGTGTCCTTCAGCTCCAAGCTGCTCCTCTCTCTAATATCCCCTGCTGTATAAATGATACCATTAGCGCTGCCACATAAAGTCTCTGTTGCTAATGTGCTTTAGAGGGAGCTGCTACTGACCCTCTGTTCACCGCTGTTTGTTGTGTATTTTTTAAGCTTGTTTTGTTACCTTTTCTGTGCAATTCTTTTGTCTGATATACATCACATTACACCTCAGTCCACACAGTAAATTCTAACAAAATAAGTTAGGAACCCCTTTATCTCCAGTGCAATTATTTTACCTAACTCATCAAAGTGACTGATGAGATTTGGCCAGCGATTTAGATATCTAACCGTTTCAAATGTTTAATTCCGACCTTGTCTTTTGTCTGTTTATCTGCTTGGCTGATTTTTATCCTGCTTAGTATGCTTCTGCTTCTCGTGTTTTGGTGAGCCAAAGACAATTTTCCACCCCGGTGGACAATAAAGATATATTCCATTCTTCTTAATGCTCATCTCCCAAGATGCCTCAGCCTGCTTGAGGTGGAGCATATTGAGCACTTTTAGATCATTATTTTGAATGGCCGTAAAGAAAAATGCATCACATCAAGAGATGGGCAACATTGACAGATGAAGCAGAAAAAAATAAGACATTCTAACACATTCTTATAGACATCTAGGAAGTTCTGACAAAAATTAGATATAATGCACGATAAATAATTTGGCTGGTTTGACAGTGAAACGGGTAGTAAATTGCATGCCTTCTGTGTGGTGTTTACTTAGTTTGGTGAGCACTGCCGAAATCTAGGAATTGAGGCATTTGCGTCTTTTTTTATTCTTTTAAATTAGACAGTAATATATTACATTTTAATCATAATAATTAATTGTTTCCTTTCTTAATTCAGCTTTAATAGTAATTACTCTCAGATGAGTAAGAAAGAGTAAACAAGAAGAGAGACATTGTTTTGGTACCATAAAAGTATCGATTTCACCATCAGCCGTTCACATAGAAAGACTTTGTGTTCAGGTTCTCTTTATATAACCTGAAAACCGATTTATTTCCCTCCATCACCAGTGAGTCCAACACCATCTCTGTCTGGAACAATGGCAAAGGAATCCCAGTGGTGGAGCACAAAGATGAGAAGATGTACGTCCCGGCTCTCATTTTTGGCCACCTGCTCACCTCCAGCAATTATGATGACGATGAGAAAAAGGTCACAGGTGAGAGGAGCTGCGCTCGCATCTGTGTCAGCGGTTTTTGAAAGCAGCTCAGAAAGTCGAATGTTGCTCACGATGTACTGTTTGTCCCAGGTGGAAGGAACGGGTACGGTGCTAAGCTCTGCAACATCTTCAGTACCAAGTTCACAGTGGAAACTGCCTGCAAGGAGTACAGACACAGTTTCAAACAGGTGAGAATATGTCTACTGTTGAATAATATTCCAAAGGTGGTGAATATTGTGATCAGATCGTAGCAATTTTAAATAAACTTTTGAATTGTGCCCATTGATATCTTTGAGTAAAATAATTGCTGTTTTATAGGGTTTTGACATGTGGTTATATCTGAGGTAAGGTTGTGTATATTATCACCATTTGTGGTTACATCCTTGAGGGTGGTGTGAGCATGATTGTTAAGTCACTGGGTGTTTTATATCACAGTTATTTAAGCCTTAATATTCTGGATTACAGTAGGGTCTAAGGGTAAGATCATAGACAAACTTATCGTGAGAAAAAATCAATTAACTAGACAATTCTACAGAGATTTTTCAGACAGGCGTGTCTGTTTTACCATGTGTTTCACTACCCTCAGACGTGGCAGAACAATATGACCAAGACTACGGACCCCAAGATCAAGCTGTTTGATGGGGAGGATTTCACCTGTGTGACGTTCCAGCCAGACCTGTCCAAGTTTGCAATGCAAAAACTGGACAAGGATATTGTAGCACTTCTCACCCGCAGAGCATATGACATAGCAGGCTCCTGCAGGGGTGTTAAAGTCATGCTGAACGGGAAAAAATTACCTGTAAGTCTCAATCTCACTACTGTGTACAGCTGAGACAGACCTGTTTTGGTATGAAAACTGATATTGAACCTGACTTGTATCTTTCCTTCCCATATTTAAAGGTTACTGGGTTCCGCAGCTATGTGGACCTTTATGTGAAGGACAAACTGGACGAGACGGGCGTGGCCCTGAAGGTGGTGAATGAAACTGTGAATGAACGGTGGGAGGTTTGCCTCACCATGAGTGAGAAGGGATTCCAACAGATCAGCTTTGTGAACAGCATTGCTACTACCAAGGTATTTGAATATCAGCAGTGATGAAGTTTGTGAAAGTGTAACAAGATGACATAGAAGCTGTGATTAGTAATGTTTGTAACACAATGTATGTTTCAGGGTGGCAGACACATCGACTATGTGGTGGATCAGATAGTGTCCAAACTTATTGAAGTAGTGAAGAAGAAGAACAAGGCAGGAGTGTCTGTCAAACCTTTCCAGGTGGAGTTTAAGTCACTTTCAGGTTCTTTTGCACATGTGATGCAACCTGACTCACTTTTGTCTCATTTGTTTTTTCAGGTGAAAAACCACATGTGGGTGTTTGTGAATGCACTGATTGAGAATCCCAGCTTCGACTCCCAGACTAAGGAGAACATGACACTCCAGACCAAGAGCTTCGGGTCCAAGTGCCTTCTGTCAGAGAAGTTTGTCAGAGCTGTAAGGACACTTCTCATTTAATTTTAAATCCACATTGCGTTTTGCTCCATTTGCTCTCATGTGAGTTAGCAGGGCATTGATCGTTAAAGGTATTTGTCTCTTTGTCACCGGCAGGCAACCAACTGTGGAATCGTGGAGAGTATACTCAACTGGGTGAAGTTCAAAGCTCAGACACAGCTGAATAAAAAGTGTTCATCTGTGAAGCACAGCAAGATCAAAGGCATCCCGAAGCTAGATGATGCCAACGATGCTGGTGCGTCAACTGTGTGGTTATTTATGTGTAGAAGAATTTGTTCCAATGAATGTCCACAGCAGATGGCTTCACAGTGGTCGATGCCTCTTAAACTAAATCATAAATGTTGATGTACAGACGAGGTTTGCAGATCATGTGTTGCTCATTAGGAATGATATGGTTATGTGACATAAGTCTTACTTTAATCATCGCAAAAATTGGACTAAGAAATATTAAAAAATGGTTGATAGAATAATTGAATATAATATAAAAAGAATGACAAGACTAATAACACGCTTACCAACCCCCTCCCTTCCCTGTCACGCTTTTAATGTGAAATTCGCAAGTGTTTTTTCACAACAAACTTGAAAAAGCTTGAATGTAGAGGAGCATGAAATTTGTAAATGATAACTGTGTTAGCAGTGATCATCATTTTACTACTAGAGTTGAACTAACTACTTAGAAAAAACAATACATTTTTGTTGTTCTCTATATCCCTGTCTTAGGTGGCAAACACTCCTCTGAATGCACGCTCATCCTCACTGAAGGGGACTCAGCCAAGTCTCTGGCTGTTTCTGGGCTGGGAGTCATTGGGCGAGATCGCTACGGAGTGTTCCCGCTCAGAGGCAAGATCCTGAACGTACGAGAAGCAACACACAAACAGGTATGCAACTCGATATCAGTGAAATTTCTCCCACAAATAAATGTGTTGCAAACAGTCATACTGCGCATGTACTAGCAGATAGCGCACAAAGTAACATTACAGTATTTTGACTTTAATGAATATATGGTTAGAAATTAATGAAAATGTACGTACTGGTACATTAAATGTGTCTTAGCTAAGAGGAAAAAAAACTTTCCGCCGAACCAAATTGTCTGCTTCTGTAAGGTCAGTGCACATGAAGTGTTAAAAGGTAGAGAGAAGAGAAAAATACAGTAAATCTTTTCAGTTTGATATCTTAAGGTTCTCATTTTTGTCAATAGATAATGGAAAATGTTGAGATTAACAACATCATCAAAATCGTCGGCCTCCAATACAAGAAGAGCTATGATGATGCAGAATCTCTAAGGAGCCTGCGCTATGGCAAGATCATGATCATGACAGATCAGGTGACTTTATTGACACAGTGTCTTCTGGTATCATTTATATTGTTTCAGTCACTCGTGTACAAGTCCTAATATTTCTCCTCCTGCCCCAGGATCAAGATGGATCCCATATCAAAGGTCTGCTCATCAACTTCTTCCACCACAACTGGCCGTCCCTGCTAAAACACACATTCCTGGAGGAATTTATCACGCCCATTGTCAAAGTGAGAGAGACACATACACTGTCTTTGCTGGTTTTGTACTTATTTGCAGGTTAAATGGCATCACTTGTACAAAATGAAAACTAATACAAATTTCATAGAAAGCCTTATCTTCACAAATTTTTTTTTGGCTGTAGGTGACCAAAAACAAGCAGGAGATGGCCTTCTACAGCATTCCAGAGTTTGATGAGTGGAAGAAACAGACAGAAAACTATAAAACCTGGCATATAAAGTACTACAAAGGTTTGCTCCTTAGATGGTTAAATATACATACTTTACTTTCCTTTCCTTCGATCACTTTTTTTCGAAAATTCATATTTGATTACAAATGTAAATTTTATCTTCCAGGTTTGGGTACAAGTACAAGCAAAGAGGCAAAGGAATATTTCTGTGACATGGAAAAGCACCGCATCACATTCAGATACAGCGGAGCAGAGGACGACGCCGCCATTACTCTGGTGACTTATACACTCCCAACGTATACAGATTTCTGAGGCAGCAGAATTAAAAAAAAAACCCTTTTGAATATGATGCAGTGTAATAAAACATCAGTTCAGATGAATTGAATCAATACCTGACACAATAAAGTCCACAAAGGCAGGAGCTGTGGCGAGGTAATCTATCTGACTTCTCTGGTCACTGAAATTTACTGCCTGTAGTCAGTGGCTGATTTACTGAGGCTGCAGCTCACTACTCAGTCAGTGCCAGAGTTATGTGGTGGATCACAGATCATGGCTCAGAAATGAAGTGATAACATGGTAGTCTTGATTACACAACATCTACTTAGGCAGCAGAAAGCTGCTGTCACTATTAGTCAATAAATACTTTAAAAAACACTAATTATACATCTAATACAAAATGAGGCAGTGAAAACTTTAATGTGAAATGACAAGGAAATAAACACACATTTGATTTGCGTTCAAATTTTCATTGATTACCTTCAGATGGTGTTTATTGTTTGATCCCCCAATATCGAAGTATTTAATTTGTCTTTCCCTGCTTACACACTTCTCTGTGGCTCTTGTAAATCCTGTCTGCACTATGTTTAATACTCATCTAAAGAATCACAAATGTTTTCCTCACATTTGCATATTTGTGTGACCTTTGTAAATCCAGTAGAGTACATAATTAACATTGTGTTATTCATGCAGCCTGAAACGCACATAAAGAGACCTCGCATACACTAATAACTGTCAGAGTGTTACTCCCAGCCTGTTGAGTCTGTTTGATAATACATATTTAGGGCAGAATGTGTCAAATCTGCACCTAGAAAAACTGCGACAAAAGATGCAGTTAATCTGACTATGATTATATTATTTTGTGCTGCTTTATTGGAAAAGGCAAAGCTCTGACAACCACAAGAAAATATGCATGATATCTCATTTTTAAGCATAAAAGAGCTGACATGAGTGATTGGTGCTGAACTGCAGTGTTCGTTTTTTTTTTCTTCTTTCCAGGCCTTCAGTAAGAAGAAGACAGATGACAGGAAGGAGTGGCTGACAAACTTCATGGAGGACAGGCGTCAAAGGAGAATGCATGGCCTGCCAGAGGTTTGTGGCGTTGTTAAAAGTTTAATGAGGCAGTGATGAGATGAAGTCAAAATGTGTATGAAGATGTTTGGCTTTTGACATGTGTGCAGCTCCCACCATAGGACAAAGCTTCACCTCTACCATGTGATGATAAAAAGCATCACTTTCTTTCTCTTTTTTTCCTTTTTTTTCAGCAATACCTGTATGGAAATCAGGCCAGGCACCTGTCATACAACGATTTCATCAACAAGGAGCTGATTCTGTTTTCCAACTCTGACAATGAGAGATCTATTCCATCTTTGGTTGACGGTTTGTACACGCTCAATCTCTGCAAACTATTTCCTGTTAGAATTTTTCCTGAAGCCATGAATTATTTGTTCTGACTTAAAAGGCCAGCTTAGATCAAAGATCCAAAGACCAGAGGAGTTGAAACTAGCAACGCACTGGTCTAGCACTGCATTGATGAGACAGTGAAGACCTTAAAAAAAAACAGAGGATGTAATGTGTATGCTACAGATTGCTCTCATGCAGTGCTCCTGAGACAGTCTTCTTCTGATTTGGGGATGTGTGTGTTTGCAGGATTGAAGCCAGGCCAGAGGAAGGTGCTGTTCACTTGTTTGAAGAGGAACGACAAGAGGGAAGTGAAGGTTGCCCAGCTCGCCGGATCTGTGGCAGAGATGTCTGCTTACCATCATGGAGAGGTACAGTTGACTCATTGCAGTTCTCAGCAATGTGACACTTGGTATCAAGTCATCATACCTACTAGAAAAAACAGTAATTTACAGGCTATCTTGAGATGTCTATCCAGTAGTCCTGCCAGTCTAAAATAATTAATCCTGAACTGAGTTTTTTTGTTGCTTTGTCTGACTCTCATAGTGACAATACTGTAATAGTAGCCAATCAAAACAAATATCTGAATCTTAAGGATGTCTACTTTAACCTACATTTCTGTGGTAGCTTCTAAAGATATCTACTGATTATCTATTCTACTCACTGTTGTTGATCTTTCACACTTTCCCTGTGTCCATGCAGCAAGCTCTCATGCAGACCATTGTGAACTTGGCCCAGAACTTTGTGGGCAGCAACAATGTGAACATCCTGCAGCCACTGGGTCAGTTCGGTACTCGTATCAACGGAGGCAAAGATGCTGCCAGCCCTCGTTATATCTTTACCATGCTCAGGTAAATAATGATTTTTGGATACATTTGTTTATGATACCAATGTTTATATTCTTTAAATATCAACATCCTTACAGATTTTACAGAATTTGCTATAGAAAACAATAAATACAAGATTAATTTGAACATTTGAGCACTGAAAATGGTCTCTAAATGACACTTTTCCTCACAGTCCTCTCGCCAAGTTGCTGTTTCCAGCGATGGACACCAACCTGCTCAAGTTCCTGTTTGATGACAACCAGAAGGTGGAGCCCGAGTGGTACATTCCCATCATTCCAATGGTGCTGGTGAACGGTGCAGAAGGTATCGGAACAGGCTGGGCGTGTAGGATCGCCAACTATGACCCGCGAGAGATCGTCAACAACATCCACCGGATGCTCAAACACCAAGAGCCTCTGCCGATGGTAAATAGTCTGAGGAATCAGAGCATGAAGTAGAAACTTTAGTCTGTGCCAGGATGTGTTCTGACTGGCCACAGGTGCGTTTGGGTAGTATGATAATGTATCTATTCGAGTTAGAGGCAATTAAAACTTCCATATTAATTAATTTATCAAGTCAACTTGTGTTATGTCACTTTAACTGTTAAATTTACTTTTCAGAAACTAAATATTAGTCTTTGTTGGCAGCCGGGCAAAATAGTTTTTTCTTGACTTACACAGATTGACTATGCCTCACTGAATTTTGGATGCAGCCATTAGACAAAATATTTGCATCAAAGTGTAACTTGGTTTATTCTTTCACTAAAATTTGTTTCTTCTGTAATTCCTTCCCCAAACAGCTGCCCAAATATAAAAACTTCAAAGGAGTGATCCATGAACTGGGTCAGAACCAGTACTTGGTCAGTGGAGAGGTGTCGGTCATAGACAAGAACACCATCGAGATCACAGAGCTGCCTGTCCGGACATGGACACAGGTATACTTCACCCTCCCTTCTCTTATCTGGCTAGTTGACGTAAGATTGAGTCATATTTGAAGCTTCTCTGGGTTTTATTTGAAGTTTTTGATGTGCCCAATAAGATATTTTTATGGTTTAAAGTACCAAAAACTTATCTCAATATAGTTTCACATCTCCTCCCTTAAGCTCCCCTCTGGAGTTTGAGAAAAAACAGCTTGTTTTGTCTCATTAATGTTGACATCAGAACTACACAGACGTCCTGATGACTCATTTTAAGGCACAGTTTTCTGAATACAGGTTGTGTTCATTTCTCTGTGGATTGGGTGTTTTGAAACATGGAACAATATTTATAACACCAAGACCTTTTGTAATCAAAAAGATATTAATAACCACCTTTTCTACAAAATATGGGATGTTTAGCTGGCCTCCAGAGTAAGAACTAGAATATTTTATGATGATAAACTGAATTTAAAAAGCACTGCACTATTAAAACCTTGGTGCCTGGTTACTATTTTGGGAACTGGTTTTGCGTATAACTGTGGTTCTCGTATAACTCTGCAGGCCTATAAGGAGTCAGTGCTGGAGCCCATGCTGCAGGGCACAGACAAAACCCCAGCTCTCATCAGCGACTATAAGGAGTACCACACAGATACCACAGTCAAGTTTGTGGTGCGCATGTCTGAGGAGAAACTGGCCCAGGCTGAGGCTGTAGGCCTCCATAAAGTCTTCAAGCTGCAGTCCAGCCTCACCTGCAACTCCATGGTAATCTGTCATTACAAAGTAATAAGTGTGTTCTGGAATGTACTGTAAATAGTGGGTATTTATATTTATTTATTGTTTTTATGTTCAGGTGCTGTTTGACCACATGGGATGTCTGAAGAGATACGACTCGGTGCACGACATCCTTAAAGAGTTCTTCGAGCTTCGCCTGCACTACTACAAACTGAGGAAGGACTGGTTACTGGGCAGTCTGGGAGCCGACACGGCCAAACTGTCCAACCAGGCTCGCTTTGTCCTGGAGAAGATCGAAGGAAAAATAACAATTGGTACGATTGTTCGAAATATTCAACAGAATCACCTCAACTAACAACAGCTTCTGTACCATGTGTTTGACTTATTTCATTTGTATCCTAACAGAGAACAAATCCAAGCGTGAACTGATTCGCATGCTGGTCCAGAAAGGCTTTGAGTCTGACCCTGTAGCTGCCTGGTCCAAGGCTCAAGAGAAGGTACAGTTATCCCCTCGTTTTAAAAATTGCAATAAACATATAACAGCTCTAGTTCCTTAAGACAACTACAACAAACACCATTACAACCATTACTACAGAATTGAGTCCCTATACAGTTGTTTTAGGCCCTGACATTGGTTTTGATCAATATCACAGAAAGATGTGTCTGTGTGTCGCATATGCTGTTGCTGTTGCTGTTGTGTGATGTATGCTTTTCCTGACAGTCTCAAGAAGAAGATTACCATGATGCAAATGACAGCGATAGCTCAGTGGACTCCGGCTCCTCTTCAGGACCAAACTTTAACTACATCCTCAACATGCCTCTGTGGTGCCTGACTAAAGAGAAAGTGGAAGAGTTGCTCAAACAGAGAGACCAAAAGGTATTCCTCAAAATGTCTTTTTTTTTTTTTTTTTTGCACATCAGCCATTAGTTCATTTTATTTCCCTGTCAGTGGTTTGTAGTGATTGAACAAAAGTGTTAAGTGCTTTCTGAAAATCACTGATCCAGGAGTACAGTTTAATGTGTATGGAATTAGGATGTTTGTTTTTATAAAAACATGTGCTTGTGTGCAGAGAGGAGAGCTGAATGATCTGCAGAAGAAATCCTCAGAGGATCTGTGGAAGGAGGACTTGGCAGTTTTCATTGAGGAGCTGGACGTAAGTAAACAGAATACCCCTCATATTTTAGTCTCTGCTGTTGTCTCAGTGCACAAAACTTGCTCAGCTATGGAAGAGGGTTGATACAGTAGCTTATGTTATGGTTTAATGTGATTTAATTCACTGTAGCAACTCATTTGGGTCTAATATCAAATACAAATTGAACCATTTCATATAACAGAAATACAATCACTCGGCATTGATTCTAAGCCAGCAGTGCAATATCACAATTTAACATAGTTTACCCGTTATGTCTGTATAATGTGATTATCTTCAAAATTAATGCCCAAACAAGTGCTGAGTGTGTACAGCTGTATGTAACTAAAGAATTTGTGCTTTCTATGTCAGAAACTGGAGGCCCACGAGAAAGAAGAACAGAGCTCAGGAAAGGGAATAAAACTGGTGAAGGGTAAAGTGGGAAAGCCCAAAGTGAAGAAGATGAACCTTGAGGAGACCATGCCCTCGCCGTTTGGCCGCTTGGTGGATCCTCCAACTCAGCCAATCAAATCTGACGCTGCCAAGAAATTGACCAAAAAGAAGAAGGTAACAACTGTTAATGTAATACTAAAATGGAAAAGAATGACGCCAGGGATCCAGGCTTGTTACAGCTTGTGTTTGTCTCACAGAGCGATTCGGACCCAGCAGTGAAGATGGAGTTTGATGAGGAAGGTTTGGGCGGAGAAGGAGGAACAGCTGAAAATTCTGTAGCAAAACCAAAGGCTCCACGTGTTAAGAAGGAGAAGAAAGAACCAGGTCACATTTGTTCAGCTTCAGCTTTCTGATCTAGTGTCATACACTCTTCAAGCTAAAATAGATTTTTTTGTGTCTATCTAAACTGCAATATATTGAGTTAAATTTTCATTGTTTTACAGTTACAAAGTTGAAGGTTGAGTTTTTTTTTAGATTTGGGGGGAAAATGTTGTTTGGTTATAAGAAGATGTTATTTTATCAGTAGATAAATAATGTATCAGGTATTTGTCGACATCAGCTTTCCAGACATGATTTCTCAATCCATTATTGAACAACCAGGAGCTGCTCAGTGAGAATACTGACAGCAGCAGCAGCAGCAGCAGCCTGGTAATCTTGATTATTGTCTTGCAGGAGCTCCCAGAGTCAGAAAAGCTCCGGGACCCAAAGCCACCCCTGCAAAGAAGGTGAAAAAGAGAAACCCCTGGTCGGAGGATGATTCAAAGTCAGACAGCGATGTGGAGAATAGCCAGCCCATCATCCCCAGAGAGACCAAGTCCCAGAGGGCGTCAGGTAGTCAGTCTTCATGTTTAACAAATGTCATCAGATGTGCTCTGAATACTTGGTTGTCTGTAACAATAAGAAAGCATTTATGAAGAGTTGCATTAGACGTGTAGGAAGAATATCTTGACTGAATGCTCCACCTTTGAGGAATTACAGTAAATCAAAGGCGACATCCACACAACATTCTTGTGAAAAAAACTCTGTCATATTAGTCTCCTGCAATATGCATACCTGCCAATATGTAAGCATTTTGCACAGCAGGCAAGCATTTTGGCTCCTTGTATGATTTATTGTTCTGAATTATGCATATTCAGATGTCACATTTAGTCCAATTCAGTCAAGCTGTCACTGAAGTTGATTCTACCACTGAGCCACAGATCCACAGAGATATGCATGTAAGCAGAGTTTTTTTGACCAATCAGAGCGATCTATTTCCTTCCAACTGACCTGCCTCACTTTGCACCTAGGTTCAGTTCTGATTCAGTGGTGCAAGGCAGCCAGAGCAAATTAGACAGCCATCCCCTTCACCTGTTGAGCAAAAAACGTAAAATTAATACGTTGAGTTAGCCATGCATGTAGTTGTAGGTAACTTTGATATGAAACATGTATATGTGTTTATTTAACCTTTTGTTGAATAGCTACTATCCCTCCCCAAACTACATTTCTTCCCATGTCTGATAGCGAGTGAAGAATCCTGCAGTGTACTCATAACATTCTTTCAGTTTTGGTAGGTCTGCGTTACAATGGGTCTCAAGTCTGTGTTTTCAGTTGCCTTGACAATCTGTTTCCTGTTTACACAAACACATAAATGCCCAGTGTGTGTGCGCGCGTGTGAATGGTCACATGGTATGCGTTTTAATACGATTTGCGATAAATCCTGCAAAGTCTTGTGGAAGTATATCATCTTTAGTTTAAGTTCTCTGTTTAGGGGAGAAATATTGTCATACATTTTGATTGGCTGGCAGGAGGCAGCACATCTTCTGCTGCAGCAGCTAATGACCCACCTATCATCACATCATGTTTTCTATAGAGTTGTAGGTTGAAATAACTAATAAAGGAACTAATGTAATCACCATTATTTTTCGGCCCAGACGGGATGAGACATTTTTTTGTCCAGTAGATCAGTACAGCTGTTTAACCACATCTGCCTGCACACCCTCACCTGACTGACTGCACTGTTGCACTGCATTATGTAGTTCTGCATGATTGAAGTCACAAACTCCTCCAAAGAGAACAGCAATTTTAAGCCTCTTTCACACATCGTTCCAATTAATTAACGAGATGCTTTCCATACGGATACTTTCCAACCTTCACTTGTGATTTCAATTATTCACACGTGCAACCCCATTCCAGAACATTACTGTCTTCTCTGCTGGTTGTTTGGTTGTGAGTTGGAAGAAAATTAGAAGCTTTTTCACACATATCCTTTCTCTAATATGTCTCTAATATTTTTTTTTACATTCTTGAAATCAGAAGTTGTAATTTTTCACTGTTCCGATAGATGCTTACAGTTTAACAGGCTAAGAAAATGGTTTCAATTAGCATTGTTTGTCTTTAATTGTCAATGATTTGAGTCGAGCCACTGATAGCATCAGGTAGCTGGTTACACAGTGACTGGCGTCCTGGTGCTCGCTGACTTTAAAATAACTCTAACATTGAGGGCCTGAAGCGTGTTGAGGTGCTGTCTGATGCAACCGCTCAGCAACTCAAGTGATCACTGTACAAGCATCAGACTCCACCGCAATAATAAAGTGGTTTAATGCACACTCCGTTCTTGTCTTCCAGCGTCGAAGCCAAAATACACGTTTGACTTCTCAGAGGAAGAGGAGGCAGATGAAGAGGAGAACGGAGACGACGATGTCGCTTCTTCTCCAGGGAGGTCGTTCAAAGACAGCTTCACTGCGTCTGAAACCAAGCGGCCCTTCGGAGACCATGATGATGATGATGATGATGAAGAGGATGACAATGAAGTCTCATACTCACCCTCTAAACAAAAGACTACGTAAGAATAAAAGCCACAAAAGCTCATTTCAACATGCAGACATATATTTTGTGTTAAGTGTTAAACATTTTGTGCAACAAATTAAAATGACAGTCCATAAAAAGTTTATATACGTGTGTTTATCTTCCAGGACTGCACCAGTAGCAAAAAAGAAAGAGACAACCAGCATCTTCTCGTCCAAGTCCGCCTTCTCTGAAAAAAGCAACGACAGTGGTGAGTAAAGCTGCGTCTTTAATGAACCTCCTGCAGTGTTTGTGGGCTCAGTTAGCCCCAAGAGGTCGAAGGTTTCTTGACAAACCACTTACAAATCCATGAGAAGCTGAATGAGTCCTTTTCAAAAAACATTTAAAATGACAAAGTTTAGCATGCTCTGCTAGTTATTTCCTTCATTTATAGCCTATGAGTTGCCTTCAGTGCGTCTACTAACCGTAGAAACAACAGCGATGCTCCATATAAGTTGCACTGACACATGCTGATGCAGAATGTCGACACACTGTCTTTCAGATGGCTCCAAATCCGACAGCGACGACGACGACAACGGCCCAGTGTTCTCCACCTACTCCAGCAGCTCTGCATTTGACAAACTATCGCCAGCAAAGAAAGGTAACGCCTCACAACGTCCAGCAGGTGGCGACGTGATGCAGCCAGCGTCCGACAATGAGAGAGGGAGATTAACATGAATCAAGTGACACTGAAATTGAAGCTCATTCAAGTCGACTATGCAGTTTTATTAGCAGGCCTGAGCAATAAAACAATATCAATAGCAGCACCAAATCAAGTTTAATATGAACATTCACATTCGGCCTTCTTTCCTCCTATTTATTGAAAATAGAAAATTAACAATCATCAATCATCATCAGCTGATAACTGATGAAATATTTGATATCAATGTTTTAGCTAGATCATTTGCCTCATGCTTGCATATTAAAAGTTGCCCCCCCCAGATATTTGAAGGAAAATAATCTGTTTTTATCAATATTAACAGATTGATAGTCTTTTTTTATATCGCCCAGTAATATTAAAAAAATTAAAATTCTGACAGGATAAACTCTAGGGTGTGACATTGTATGTTTAAGTATGGTTTAATGGTCATGTTTTCTATTTTTATGTTTGACCTACAGCAGCTAAGAAGCCTTCTGATGCAGCTCCTAAACCTAAAAAGCCACCAGCACCAAAAGCAAAGAAACCAGATAAATCCATCTGGGACTCCGACTCTGATACTGGGACCAAGAAGCCAGCACCAGCAGGTACAGCGACGCTTCTCTTTACTTTATTAAATTATGCTGTTGCCGTGAGTTGCTGTTCAATTTTTTTTTTTTGGTGAACTTGCAGGTAAAGGCAGAGGGAGGAAGAGGGGGGGGCAGAAGGGTTCAGGCTCTGAGGAGGACTACAGTCCAATGAAGAAAATGGCAAAACCTGTCGGCAAAGTGAGTCCTTTTCCTTTTTTTTGTTAGGTCCAGAATTATTAGTTCGGTATGTATGTGTAAGCATGTTCCCCTCCGCCAGCTGTCACGACATGGTGGGCATCAATGGAAGCTTGAGTCGTAAACCAGCTGCTTCACTCTAGCAGACGAACTGAGCCCCAGACAGCAATGATTTTAATTTATTTTGACAACACTACTATAAAGTGTTTCATTGTCCTGTGCAGAAGGCTCAAAAACCCCGATCGGACGACGAGGATGAAGACAGCAACAGCCTGAGTACGATGAATGCTCCGTCCCGGGACCGGCCAGGCCGCGCCAAGAGGGAGGTGAAATACTTCGACGAGTCGGACAACGAGGTCGACGACGACGATGACATGTTTGATTAAAGCAACTTCCGATCACGTTCAAACACACTCCGCTCCCGTTTCCCCCTTCTGTGTTCCCACAGACTTTTGTACATTTCCTGTTCCATTTTATTTTCATTAATGGTGATGTTGAATAATTTTTAATGTGTAGTTGTTTTACACTTTTTATTATACATATACAGGTTTCTTTTTTTATGCTCATTGAAATGTTCTGTATTTGTCCGAAGCGGCTTTTAGAAGTTTAGAGCGCTGTGCTTTAGCACATTTTAATTGTTAAAATACTATGTAACTTTTTGAACATGAAGTTGAAAGTAAACAATGAAATGGAACATGTGGTTTGTTGGCTTTGGATTATTTCATGACTCAGCAATATTACATAGAGAAAACTAATAAATTATCCTATAAACATTGAGGGGTGATGGTAGCCTGGTTAAAACCATTTTGATCACATGATCAAACATTTCTGTTCTTTTGATATATACAAACCAGAATTTGGATAATAATAAAATAATCCTAATAATAATAGGATAGTTTTAACAAGCAATGTCTTACAAACAAGGTTTGTCCAAGGTAGCGGAGGACGAAATGCTCACAAGTATATTACAAAAAAATCATCTCAGCAATTACTTTATGAGGCAGGAGACTCACGGCAGCTTTATAAATTAGATGATAGCTTCTGATGATTAGCAGGCTTAAATGCCCCATAAAACTGAGGTTCGTAGTTTCCAGTGAAAATAATTTGATGTTTGAACACTTACGAGACTGTTTTAAATAAAATCCTCATGTTTGATTAAACCACAGTATAGTATGTCAGCTGCTTGAGCAAGCTGATTTTATGAATTTATAAGTTATCACCTCAAGAAGTCAACCACCCTGAGAAACGTGGGTTAACATGTTGGTCCAGGTAGCTCAATTTGTCATAGAGGTGTACGGAACAGTAAGTTAAGAAACATCCTTGGGTATCTTTAAGGAACCTTGGGTAATAGTTCAATCATAAAAGACCCCCTATACTTACCACAGATTCAGTGTCATTAGACATCAGTGCCACCTGCTGATCCAACAGATGCTGGTTGTCTCTATCACAGTTTTCAGACTTTGAAACTGAGGAAATAGTAGGATGGCCAAGAAAAACATCTGTCCAGACAAATATAGTCACTAATGATATCACATGGGTTTGAGCAGATTCCCTAAGAAATTATGAGTAATTAGATGTTGGGTCAAATCCATGCAGGATGTTACTAACTATACTGTAACACATTGAGCTACATGGACTTACATGTTAATGGTTGTTTCTTAGAGTTTTTCACTTTTTACCTTATGGGGTAATACGTAACACTGTTTGCCCACCATGATGGTACCATTATGTGAAATTGTGGGTCTTGGCCCAGGGACTAATACAAGGCTGCCCAGTCCTGGTCCTGGAGCGCTACCATCCTGCATGTTTTAGGACTCTCCCCACTCCAACACACGCCATCCTGATTATTAACAAGCCCTTGATGAGCTTCAGGTACTTGACAGCGAGGTGATAATTGAAATCAGGCGAATTGGAATGGGGAGTTTACTAAAACATGAAGGACAGCAGCTCTCCAGGACCAGGACTGGCCAGACCTGGACTAATAGATTTGGCAAATATATTACAGGGACACAAGTTCACAACAGGACAAATGTATTTATTATTTCATGGGGTCTTTACCCAGTGGAACCATCTAATTTAAACTCCCAGCAGCTTATTTCTTCATCTTCTGTAACTGCATTAAGTTTGCATGTTATATCAAAGACACACACAAAGCTATTTTAAAATAAATATATTTTATTACTTTGCCAGGACAGTTCATGGTAAAGTTCAACAGTATATGAACATAAAAAGCATATGTTAATGTACAAACAAAGACAATATTTAAAATGGGAGAGTGGAAACAGATGCGAGCTCAGACCCCAGAGACCTCCTTAGGTGGACTCCAGCCTCCGGGTGGCAGCAGGGGCTGATGGGACAAATCTCCGCCCCCTCTTACACGCTCACGCCCGGTCAGATGTGACCATCATGTCTCACGTTTCCACGACTATACAACACTGCATCTGATACCGATGGGGGGGGGAGGTGGTGACCATGAGCACCTTCGGGATGGACAACAGAGCTGTCGATGATTCATATTGAGGTTCACAGTCATGTTTTGTGGCTCCGAGTTAAGGTTTTTGTGTCTAGGGTTAGACCGATATGCAGGGCTGATGTTGGGTTTTTCTAAACGTCTCGCGTTGTTACTGTGTGAGTCAGCTCAGGGAAATAATGTCTGGTTTGTGTTATGTTGTGAGCTTTCTTCCATTTTGTAAATAGATCTAAAGAAATTCCAAAAAACAGGATGAACACTTTTTATATCCGGTTTTCTTTTGACTATCTAAAAAATCTGAATATATGATGTGACTTCAAGGTCCCTCTTCTGGAGGGAGGCTCGGGACGGATGTAATAATATATCCAGATGATTTTTTTTGCTGTGTTGCTAGGGATGCCGAACCCAAAAACAGGGAACATGGCTCTTTAAATGTGAGCATCATCTTGAAGCTTCTTGTGGTAGAAATAGGTACACGACATGCCCTCAAATGACAGTTTTCTGCAGCTTCCGAGTAAATGTCACAAATTTTTACATTTAATTTAGACATTTAACATATAACAAATGGGAAAAATGCTCATTTTGCTGCAATAACCAGAGTAACCACTGAGAAAAGGTGGGCGGCATGAGATCTGGATAAGATCTTATCCAGTTTTCAATACATCCATAGTTCAAACAGAACACTTCGTCAGAGCTGCTGCCAGGATACTTGTTGGGAGCTAAAACAATACGCTAAAAGACGCAAAAATGCTCTGTAAGAGTGGAGGGAACTGCTGATGATTCACCAGTGTGGGTTTGTCACTACAAGCGACTCTTTTAATCATGTCATGTCAAAAAAAAAAGTAGATTAGTGCAGCGATGGTTTTCCCTGTGGAGGTTACATGGCTGAGACACACACACACACACACACACACACACACACACACACTCACACTCAACAAGCAGCTGATGTATCTGCATATTGCCACAAAGCATTCACCAAAGCAGATTGATTCAAAAAAAAAAAAAAAGCTTGTTTTTTTAAAACCCCATATCGGTCGAACCCTAGCCCATCGGTTGATTTGTTAACACCAAACGGCTGTCGATTGATTGGGTTTGATTGATTGACGACAGCCGATTGGCTCCCTGGCTGAAGAGGGGGAGGAGCAGCTCTGCTGTTTTTTTTTTCACATGGAACAGGAACGGAACGCGGCGACGCTCGTCGTCCATTTTTTAAATCCCGTTCCTGGATTCTGCGTTGTGTGGGTCCGACCCAGGAGCCCAGATCAGCCCACAAAGTTCCAGTTCCTCCTCTTTTTTTTTGTTTTCTCTTTTTTTTTTTATACACTTGATGTGAGTTGATGTTCCCAAGGACAAATAACAGAGCGTCTTTTCCACAGAGCTGCCAATTGGAATGCAAAGCACACACCATTTATATAACACCTCTGCAGTGAGCTAGATATTAGAGTAGTTACGTTGGTACAACATTCAACAGAAAACGAACAAGAGTAATTCAGCATTGTGAAGTTGTTTCCCACAGGAACAGAGAAAACAGCTCCCGGCGCGTCCGGGCCGCTCTGAGGGCCCGACCCGACGCTGCAGGGGTGGATGTGGACATTCTTCAGCTGTGAAGGTTTTCCATCGTCAAAAAAGAAGAAGAAGAAGTAGAAGAAGAAGAAGAAGAAGAAGAAGAAGGGGAAAAAAAAGCATAACACCAAGATGCCTCCCTTCATCTCTCACCAGGAGAGCAAGACAGAGAGAGAACCCAGGGAGACGTTCCTTATGTTACATTGAGATAGAAGTAAGTTATCCTTAACACTGCATATCATTCCTCTGATAGACATTATTCACATTCAAACACGTTAAAATAAAAAATAAACTGAAACAGCTCAGGTTTCCCTTATGATATGTATCTCTGAGCAGGAATGGAATGTCGATGTGTGTGTGTGTGTTTTTATTTTTTTATTTATTTTTATTACATGCTGCCCAGACCCAGAACCCTTCGCTGTTCTCTTGCTTTTCCTGCACATTTCATCAAAACTCTACATCCCTTATTTAAGGTGACCAGCGGAACATTTGGAGCAGATATTTGTGCTAGCAGGTAGATTTTATATTATGGATATATAATAATAAAAGTCATTTCTTTTTTTAAATGCAACAACTTAACATCTTTGATCTTACATCACACCTCAGTAACTCAGAATATGAGGCTCAAAATGAGCCTAAAAACCTTAAAAAAAAAAAAAATTATTTATATCATTGAATATCTATGACTAAATGAGCAACAAATGTAGCTTTTGAAAACTCAAAATCTCAGCTAATATATTTCTTCTGGCCTTTCTGTGGCTGGTTTGATCAGATTTGATCGATTCTGACAACTGTCACCACATTCGGACTCAGATGTTGCCAAACCCTGATTGTGGTGGGTGGAAGTCCACTTTTGTTGAACTCAATGTAATCCAGCTCCAACCGGTGATTAAAAGACGGAGGACGAAAAGAATTAGTAAATATGTGAAGAAACCACAATGATTGGAACAGGCAGAATATTGTTTGATTGTAAATGATCCCATCACTCATAGTCAAAAGTCAAAATCACCCGTTGGCACAAATATCTGCTTATAAGCCTTTAATAAAAGCGTTGAAAACTGTTCTTTGAACTAAAATCGAGGCATTTGTCCTCTTCTTTATCTGCAACATGTCTGACATGAAAAAACAAAAGCTCTTTGTCGCGTATTATCTTTTTTTTGTGCTTAATTCATTTAAAGTTAAACTTTGGCCTTCCTCTAGTCGTGGACACACTGCCGTTTGTAACCTTCATGTCGTTCAGTCTCAGTACCGCAGCTCGGTTTCCCAAGGTTCAACGTGTTTAAGTGCTACAGTTAGTTTGTACTCTAAGCGAACGGCAGCGTGACGACAGAACGACCGGCGCCGTTATTGGGCAGCAGGGTAGCGAGGGGTCTGGGTCCTATAAGAGGATATAATGAAGCTATTCCTTATTATTCAGTATCATGCACGACCTCAGCTGTGTTCATTTCTGCGGGACCACCTCATCCACTACTACGCCGTCCTCCACTGGACGAGGGGTCGTCTGGAATCTCCTTTTGCATCGTCAAACACAGCTCGCACTGTCACGTCTGAAGAGTAAGGCAAACGCGTGGAGTTGGCCCCCACCCCGCCGTGTGCTTTCTACGTTAGCGTACAATCGTCCCTGACGCAGCGTGGTCCTCAGCGTGTTTCGGGGATGGCGTCGACCCCCTCCCACTGCCCCTCCCTCCCTCCTCCCACCCTGCGTTCCGCCGCTCAAACAAGACACTTCTGAATGGGAAAGGGAAGCGGGTTGAGGAGCTCTGCTCATAAGGCCATTAACAGAGCCCATGTGCGTTTGTAGAGTAACCTGGTTGGTACTACGTAACCTGGTTGGTACTACTTAGCTGTTAGTACTACATAACCTGGTTGGTACTACGTAGCCGTTAGTACTACGTAACCTGGTTGGTAGTACGTGACCTGGTTGGTACTACGTAACCTGCTTGGTAGTACGTAGCCGTTAGTACTCTGTAACCTGGTTGGTAGTACGTAACCTGGTTGGTAGTACGTAGCCATTAGTACTATGTAACCTGGTTGGTAGTACGTGACCTTGTTGGTACTACGTAACCTGGTTGGTAGTACGTAGCCTGGTTGGTACTACATAGCCGTTAGTACTACTTAACCTGGTTGGTAGTACGTGACCTGGTTGGTACTACGTAACCTGGTTGGTAGTACGTAGCCTGGTTGGTACTAGGTAGCCGTTAGTACTACATAACCTGGTTGGTACTACGTAACCCGGTTGGTACTACGTAACCTGCTTGGTAGTACGTAACCTGGTTGGTACTACGTAACCCGGTTGGTACTACGTAACCTGGTTGGTAGTACGTAACCTGGTTGGTACTACGTAACATGGTTGGCAGTACGTAACACGGTTGGTAGTATGGTACCTGGTTGGTAGTACGTAACCTGGTACATAACCCGGTTGGTACCACGTAACCTGTTTGGTAGTATGTAACTTGGTACGTTACCCGGTTGGTACTACGTAACCCGGTTGGTAGTATGTAACCTGGTTGGTACTACGTAACCTGGTTGGTACTACTTAACCTGGTTGGTAGTACATAACCTGATTGGTAATACGAAACCTGGTTGGTACTACGTGACCTGGTTGGTACTACGTAACCTGGTTGGTACTATGCAACCTGGTTGGTACTACGGAACCTGGTTGGTAGTACGGAACCTGGTTGGTACTACGGAACCTGATTGGTAGTACGTGCTGCTGGCGGTACACGCGCCCTCGTTAGGTCGACCCACCGGACGCTTATAAAAGTAAAAGCTGCCACAGGCTGTGATCAGACTGGAGGCCGAGTGCGAAACTCTGATAACAGAGTGAATAAGAGCTTTAACAGGACTGTTCATTACAACAAGCTTTATTTGACCAGATCCTAAAAAGTAACTAAATACATTTAAAATGACTGTACTTGAGTATAGATTAGAGGTACTCGAGTATTTCCATTTGATTCTACTTCATTTTTCCACTTCACTATGTTTCAGAGGGAAATGATACTTTCTACTCAACTACATTTATCTGTTTCATTCACTTTCAGATGAACATTTAAATAAAATATTTTAATATTGTTTTTTAAATTGTCATTATTTTCTTTTTTTAAAGGGTGCTATATAAATGTATTTAAAAAAAACTGCAAAGCATCCATAAATATTAGACATTTGTTGAAATTTTGTTAATGGTAATAATTTGTAAACCATCTATAAACATTATTTGGATCATTATTAAGTTGCAATATGTAGTTCATAAGACTTTTGCTCAATAATCCTTCTACATATTTGTATAGCTGTTTTAGTATTTATTTTAACATGCCCTTATGATCATCAGTTGATCTTCAACACAAACATCCGAATAAAGTTTTACAAGCTGATTATTACCATTAACAAAGTCAAATTACTACAAATAAAAGTTTACCTATTAACAAAATGTTACAGAATGCACTACTTTGAATACTAATAATGTGCTAAAGTTGTTTTTCCATTAAAATTTCAATAATCTTGTTAAAAACTTAAATTCCATCTCCTCCTTTTCCCTCATTAAATATTCTAGACCTATAAATAAGTAAATATATATAATTTTTTCAGAAGTTAAACTGATGGACACAAGATGCCTCCTTCACTGAGATGCTGGTTCTCAGTGTTTGTGCACTGGAGGCTTCAAGTTTCTACATCACGCTTCTTTAGCTTTGAATATTGAAATCCAAACTATTTGTGATATCACTAATCATGCTTGACGGCTGTTTAGGCCAAACCTTCCACTTCTGGTAGATTCATGTGAAAAGAAACTTACATGCATTGTTTTTTTGCAAACATCAAACTGAAGCAACACGGAAAAAAAAACATGCGAATGGAGGACATTTATCTATTATGTGTTACTGAATCAGGCCAATGACGTCATGTGTTTTTCTTCCATTTGTGCAAATGCTATAATAAACTCTGAGATGAGGTGAATGCGGTCTGCTCACTGACGTCCGTCTGAAAACACATGAAGTGCATCCACTTCATCGGCCGCGAGGATTCGTTTTCATTAAGTGTTGCTTGGCCAACATTTGTTTCCCTTTTGTATTCGCTGGTCTTTTTTTTTTTTCCTTCCTGACAATGTTCGCTTTGTACTTTTTCCACCGAACTATAAAATCATGTTGGTGGATACTGAATCAATAAATGTTGAGCACTGTGCAGACCTCTCTGCGGTTTGAAGCGATTTCCCTCTTCTTCCTGGGGAACAAACTGTGGCAGAACACAGGCCTGTTTAACCTATTAAACCCCTAAACTGACCAGAAGATGATGACAAAGTGCGTCGAGTCCAGTTGAAGTATAAGGTAACCGATGCAAAAAAAGTGTCCTATGTGATCACAGCCTGTTGCAGGAACATGTCTGGCAACCTAATTTCCCCCCTAATCTGCTTTGACAGCACGCTACACCGACCTGCTGACGAGACGCAGCCGCCCAATGAGTGGATTTTCAGAGACCGGCCATATTTGAAATCTAATCCCCGCGCGTGGGGCCTCGCGTCCACACCGAGAATTTACACAGAAACGCGTATCGGAGGCTTCTGCTGTCGCGCTCCCTTTCCTTTTTTCCAAAGAAAACACTTGAACAGACCTGGCTGTCGATGTGGGGAGAAGCGTTGCATTCTGGCGGCGTGGATGTACACTCATTCATGTAGAGACATGAACCGATAAGTGTTATAAAAGACAAAAAAAATCTGTTTAAATATAAGGAACAAATATAAAATATTAGACTTCCGCAATGTCTATATGCAATAACATTCTAGATATCTTTTTAGGGACTTACAATCAGTCCCGCTTTAAACCTTGATGTATCGCCTCAAAGATAATATTTAAGACAATGAAAAAAGCACCACAAAATTCATCATAGAAACAGAGATCTAACCATACAATGGTATGTACAATGTACGTATGCCAACAATACGAGAGATGAGGAGAGATGAGGACAGAGAGAGAGAGAGAGAGAGAGAGAGAGAGAGGAGTGAAACCACTTATCAAACTCCCGTCATGCAGATAAAGAATTTTACACAGGAGACCTGAGGAGTATCATCTCTGGCGGTTTTCCAGTGGGTCCGCGCCCTTCCTGTGGCGGCCCCTGTTCCGAGAGACAAATAAGAGCTCGATTCAGAATTCGACACAAAGCGCTGATCCTTTGAGGCCTCCGTGTTGGCGTTCTCTTTTAAAGGGGGGGTAATTCAGGGGAGGAATCGGACGAGGATACAAAGATAACGTAATACCAAGCGAAGGAGTCAGGGTTGGGGGGTTATAGGGGGGTCGGCGCCCTGCCCCTGGTTGCTCTTTTTTTTTTTCTTTTTTTTTTCTTTTGTGCAAAGGAATGTCAATCATGAGTCCCGGGAGGTGGCGACCGGCCGGCTCCCTAGGGCTCGTCGCCGGGCGGCGTGGCCGAGGCCCTCTCGTGGTCCGAGGGCTCCGGCGAATCCAGGGGGGCGGCATCCTCCTCCTCGCCGGGGCTGTCCTTACCGCCGGGGCTGGACGCCGCTTCAGCCGGCGTGCTGCTGCTGCTGCTGCTACTGCTGCTGCTGCTGCTGCTGCTGCTGCTGCTGCTCTTGCTGCCGCCGCCGCTCTGGCCGTCCTGGCCCTCCGAGTTCTCCAGCATCTCCTGGATGAGGGGCGGCATGCAGCCGGGGATCTCCATCTTCAGAGAGATGACCCGCTCCGCTCCTGCAGGACGGAGGAAAGAAATATTCATCCATGTTGTCCAGGAGAACCTAGGAGAGGAACTACGGAAAAAGATGAAGTAGTTCCACACTTATTTCACACGATCAAAACCGAGGCATCTCAATGAAAACGGAGCAAACATCACTCACTGCTGGAAACCACAAAATGCAATTGCAAGAGCCACAAAAATTGGTCATCATCTTGTGTGAAATATTAATAGTGAAACTACGTAAGCAGCAGAAACAGCTGTAATAACTGTGTAGTGCACTTTGAAGCTAAACTGTGAAAAGCATCATCAGGAGGAACACACGCTGGTTATGTAACCGGATGAACTCATCCCACATTTCAGGAAGATAACTTTAAAAACAACTTATTTCTAAGGGTCAACAGGCCCTGGTCTGTGTGAAGGTTCCAAAGAGGCATTTGAGGAATCTCAAAGTTCATGCGGGCTCATACGGAGTTAAAGGCTCAGCAGTGTAGCGAGTCTAGAATGTGCATTAAAAAGTTAGCAAAAGGAGTTTAAAATCAATATAAACAGCAGGGAAGGTGAAGTTTCCTGTCCTGCTGCAGCGCTCGCAGCCAAACATGTTCACGTTTGACAGGAATCGATACGTCAAATCTTCGGATGGAGCTTCTCTGATGTCACGCACGTTGCTGAAGGGATATTTTGAACCTGTGTTGTTTGTAACTGTGTGACTCTTGGACGTTTTTTCCCCGTTCTCACCTTTAGCGCTGATGCTGCGCAGGTCTGTGATCTTCATCAGGGTTTTGGGGAACATGTGCGGTTTGCTGGGCCGACGCTTCCTCACATAGATCTTCAGGGCTTCCAGGAGCGGCTCCTGGAGCTGGTCCACCTTGGAGGGCTCCTCCAGATCCTGGCGGTCTGACACACACACACACACACACACACACACACACACACACACACACACACACACACACACACACACACACACACACACACACAGCAAGTCAAACTTAAGCTCCTGTGTGAATGATCCCTTTCTTGTTTTATTTGCATTGTTTCTGGTGAATCGCATATATATTAAATCCACCAGTAGAATCTTGTAAATTAACTACTTTCCCATGAAATATTCCTGATTCATTGGTTTCGTCATTTTTCTCAGCACAAATGTCTGTTGTTTTCACAGTGTGAAGCAGACAGATCATGTATACATCTCTATATCTATATTTGAGCATTGCTAGATTGGCTCTAGTCTTGTTTGTGGCTGGACTCTTTCATAAAATGTGAAAAATTGCACAAATTCCCTTCAGCCCAGCTTGGCATATTTGCTGGATTTGGAATCTTTGCAATTGGCTGTGAGAATTAAACACGAAGTTCTAAGGACTTGACTTGAAGTTTAGCACAAATTTAGAAGTTTAGATTGGTAAGTTTACACAACATTTTTATGCACTTTCATAAGTTTAAGTCTTTACTAACAGAATATTTTCCAAGTCCAGATTCTAAAATGATGATGCGATGAAGTTGAATATCTTATGAAGTTTGGACGTTTATTTGGATAAAGACAGAGAGTGTAATGAACATTTTCCACTCCTTGCTAACATTTTATAGACTGCATTGATTAATGAGAAATGATCCACATGTTAAATGACAGGCATAAGAATGACTAGTTTGGACCCTATATCAAACAGGTAAATAAATGGCTGAGGACAAACATTTAGTCTGGGGTTCGTCCTGCACCATGAGGTGGCAGTGTGCGCCCTGAAATCAGCTGCTGGACCCGCAGCCCCCTCAGTCAAGGTGTGTGATTAGAGACGCGATCAGGGCTGCACTTCCCATGGATTATGCAACAGCCTGTAATACTCGCCAGAGCTCTGGGGACTCGCCATAAAATAAATATATATTGTGGAGTGGAAACCCCAGCGGCGATGGAGCCTGATGACGATGAGGAGTCGGTGGAGAGGGGAGCGAAAACGAGAAATGAAGCAGTGTAACTTTAGCTTTAGTTGATCTACAGTAAACCTTAAGACACACGTGTGTGTGTCAGATAGAGAGAAAGAGCGGGACCTGTGTGTTAACGTGTGTGTGTAGCCTGACATGAGGGAGTCAGCCGTGCGTCGGGTATCCGTGGTGAAAAACAAGCAGAGCAGGCTCATTTCCTCAGAGAGGGGAAGTCCAAACATTCCGCTCTGCCGCGACATACCTGTACATCATTCTTTCACGGCTCTGGCAGCCGGAGCAGCGCGGCCTCGCTCAGCAACCTGTGGTTGACCTGCTTTCAGACTCCCATGGAGGCTGGCTTACTTTCATCCCAAACTGGGCTGCAGCTCCACTCAATATTTAACTGGAGGAATCAATACGCAAGCGGCTGTGTTGAATGGAGAGCAGTCAGGCATGGTTGGAATGTGGAGTGGATCCTTTTATTCATTCCACTTGATGTACTACCGCCTCTGATTATATCTTTAAATCAGAGTTTATGCTAATTATAATGTAATTATGCTGCAAAAACGCCTTTAGTTTGATGGATCCTCCTTGCAGAGTGAAGGATGGATGGGGGGGGTTACAGACTGATGTGATCTTTATAATAAATTATACAACCTGACGGTTGGGAACCCTTAAAGGAGGGGGGGGGGGGGGGGGGGGGGGGGTCACAAGATGAGAAATGCATGGGGGCAAATCCCTCTCCCCTATTTCTATCTCATCTATATAATAATTGTTCTGTGCATCTTTTGTTTTTTCACTGTAGAACTAATGTACTGTTTGTACTATTGTCTGTAATCCTGTTCTGTGTCAGTACAATGAGAGGAATGAACTATCAGAGCCAAAATATGAAATTAAACTGATTTGGATCTTTTTTTTTCTCCATACATATCAGAGTTCAGTTTATGTCAGATTTTTTTTTCTTTAGCTACAGCGCACAGATTTGAATTGCAAATTACCTGTCTTGTGTGTGTGTGGGTGGGTGTGTTTTTTAACCCTTTTAATTGAAATATCGTTAGTTCTCATGAAGCGTCCCTGTGTTTTTAATGCAGAGCATAAGGATGACTCTCATTAGTTTCACATTATCTCAGATAGACAGACCTTATTTCTTTTTTCCACTCATGAAACATTAAAAATAACACCCCCGTTTCCCTGCAGAAAAGGATATTTTTGTGATTTCAGTTGGACTTTACACCCAAGCAAAAAACGAGACGGAAATATGACCGTTGGCTTGAACTCATAAAAAGATCAGGAAGCGGCGTTTGACTCCCTGCTTCGTCCTTCTTTCCTCCCCTCCCCTCCCCTCCCCTCCCTGAATGCCCAGCGCTCTGCCCCGGCTCGCCCACCTCCGGAGATGAGACAGATGGCGCTGAGGAGGCCCGTCTCCGTGTCATCCATCTCGATGGGCAGCAGCTGGTTGGCAAAGGTGAACACCAAATCGGTGAGCGGGCCGAAGCCGGCGTTGTGCATCTGCGTTCGGTTGAGGGTCAGCCCGTCAGAAAAGGTCATGGTGTCCTGGTCGGGGGTGTATCGCGTACAGATGCGCAGGATCTGACAGGGAGGGGGTGGGGGGAAGGGGAGGGTGGAGACAAGCTCAGTCAGCAGGGACCCCAAGGGAGCGCCATATATCTCTATATACCTGAGTCCTTGAAGCATTAAAACCCACAGTAGGCCAAGATATCTGAGTCTTTATCAATACTACGACCATCCATGCTTTTAATTAGCTATTTAATACTGCTTGGAAAACAAACTCATTTCTGAATATATTAAAAAGTTCCTCACCAAAAACTAACTTACATTTGAACATATCATAATTAAATTGTCTGATACTCTACATTGTCTAACACATCATAATGTAATCCTCATATTGCAACACTGGATTAGTAATATCAACTAAAGCGACTGGATGTGAGGTTTGGAGACATTTAAACACAGCAACACTGAGTGGAGCAGGATGACTTGGCAGAGTTTTTTTCCAAACCAAAGACAGTGGAAGATAATGTTGCTGAATGAGAAATTAAGCAAATGAGACCATTCCAACATCTTCTCTTTCCTGCTCGTACCGAGGTCGATGTTCTGTATGTTGGACGAACCAAACCTTTAACCAGAATCAAATGAAGACATTTTCTGCACAAAGAAAATCTAATTGCCCTGCAGCATAAACAAACGCAGGAATACCTTGGATGTGTTGTTTTTTTTTTTTTTTTACTCCTGATAATAGTATGTTCGCCCCGACCGCACAGATACAAACAATTACCACCTGCTGATGAGGGCGGGTTGACTCTGGAATCGAGTCTGAATCGGGTCTAACGAGCTTCATATAAAGAGCAGCCGAGACAAACAAGTGCAACCAAAACAATGACCTTCCACACGCTCAAAGAATAACCTCTGGGTGTCTCTCTCTGCTGCACTGTGTGTGTGTGTGTGTGTCTGTGTGTGTGTGTGTACACCTAATGAAGCATCTGATGGTGGATGTGAAGACTACTGTAGCCTTTGAAGCCATTTGAGTGGGCTGGCTCTGACAGTGAGTGGCAGGCGTGTCTGTAACATGAAACAGAATAAAACATGGCTTCTGGCGGTGACTCGCACCGGCTGGCCTGGCTACCACGCTCACACACACACATGCACACACACGCACACACATATACACAGGCACATACATATACACGCATAGTGTTTGATCTCTCCTCTGACACTCTCTCACCCAGCCCTTGTGCACCGCGTCTACCCCCTTCACCACGGAGCTGTGTTAGTGAGCCGATGCTGATCTGAGGCTGAGCCAGAGCCAGAGAGCGCACGCAGCGGCCTTCAACTTCTCACCTCCGCGTCCCCGGGAGTTCACTTCACGCCTTTGTCACATCTGACAAGTATGAATTAATCAGTGCAAACAAATCCATCTATTAATGCGGCGGTGCCACTCGAAACCCAAACACTCGTGAGTAACAAAAAATAAAGTGCCTACAGCAAACCGCTACTTATTTCTTCAGCTTCTCCTCTATCCAGGTTGTATCTACATAGGATTTCAGCTACTTTGCATTTACATCTTGCATTAGTATGGCTCTTCATGCATTAATCATACATTTTGCATTGCCCCTTGCATTGCCAGTATGTCACCTACTTTCTTATTATTTTGTTGTTAATTAAAGGCTGCAGAATTAAGCAATTCCTAGTAAACCTCTCATTTGGAATTTGGAAGATTACACCGGTGAATTTAATAAATTAATAAATAATTAAATCATTCTTTATAATAATATTCACGATAGTAATTAAAATCATATATAATCAGAAAATTATAATCAACTTTTTTTTGTCATAATGCAGAAATAAAATAGTCTGCTTAACTTGTTCACATGTAATAAGGTAATAAGGCTGCAGTCATTAACATGAATTATTAGAAAAGTCCTCATCAACTCTAAAACAGTTGTGAACTGTTTGAATCTGTTAATTTCAGTGTTTAATTCATAATGAATTTCTTTTAAACAAAGTAGGGAATCAAGCATGTTGTTATGTTATTAATAATAATAGGTGATTACTAAATGAATGGCTACAAGTCTGTGTTAGTAAACACAAAACAGATAATTTTCCTCTAAAAAAGCTTGTTTGTGTGAGGACGATAGTGTAAATATAACTTTTAAGGTCAAAAACTATTTTTTTTTCTCAGAATTGACCGCATTCAGAGCACGAGTTCAACCCCACCTCAAACTGAGGTCACAAAGTAAAACCATATGTCACACAACAGTGCTGTCATCACTTTCCTTCCCACTTTCCCTTCTTCCTTCCTCCTCTCTTCCTCCCCTCCTCTGAGCAATAGAAGCTAATCAAATCACCCCCTCCTCCCCGAATCCCCACAACAGGCCGAGCATGCAGGAGAGAGACAGGGGAGGAAGAGAGACAGCCATTTGCCTTTTTTTCCATCTCATTACTGCAGCTACATTAGTACAGCACATCGCTCCACTTAACATCTCCTAAATAATAAACAAACATTCAGCCCGACATCGCAGACGTTTCCGCATCTGTACTCCGTGAAGAACACGCGGGGTCATTAACAAACGCAGAGCAACGGACTGTGCTCTGGTATTAAGAAAAAAATAAATAAATAAAAAAAAAAAAAAAACAGACGACCGTCCCCAAAAAGAGATTAGCGTCTGAAAAAATGTGCCTGTGTGTGTAATCTAATCTCGGCCACAGACAGCTACTCCACATGAAGAATTGAATTGACTGGCATGATCAATTAATCGGATCTTCCTGACTCCCATTGGCCGGCTGAGTAGGTCATCCAATAAGGGTCGAGGTTTGGTCTAATAGGCAGCGGTGGAAGAGGAATGCAGGCCCTTTATCTAAGTAGAAGTACCAATACAGTGATGTAAAAATACTGCATAAAAATCATATTCAAGTAAAAGTACATACATAATGTTAGCACAATATACTTACACTATTTAAGTGAAAGTACTCATTTAACCCCTCTGGTATGTTATTATATGTGACAATACTAGACTGAGGGTATTGATTTGCCACAGAGTCTAATCGAAGTCATGGATTCTAACACGCTGAGGAACTTCAGGGAAATGATAGAATAGAATAGAATTTAGTGACAACTGCTCATCCACTACACATCTAAACAGATCTGAGAAGGTTTTTAACTCATGAATTAGTTGTACACTGCAGAAGCATCAAAACTGTCCATTTGGATGCTTTACTAAACATTAAAATGCAGGAGAGTGACAGACGTATGACGGGATATGCCAACACCATGCTATGCTTTTTGGTTGGGTCGTTTTTAGCAGTGTATGGATTTATTTATTTATTCAAAACAACTGGAGTAGTTTCGAAATGCAAAAAAAAAGCGCATCTTAGGCCTGCAGACATGCAACGTGCCCTGTAACAGAGCTGGAGCCTGAACACAAAAAGACCTGAAGCAGCCGGCTCCACCTCGTACCAAAGCCTGTGTTATTTCACGGCGGACGTTCATGGGTTCATTCTGTCCCTGCGGTGGAAGACGGATTGTCGGAGAACTGCAATAAATCTAGTTAAATGCCAACCCCAGTGGTGGCCTTTATTGATTAGCAAGGGGGTCAGTACATGAGGCGTTCAACATACTTAACTGTCACACTGTAGCACCCAGGCCACTTTACATTCTGTGGAACTGATATAATACAACACACTATCAGCAACATGTACTTAAAGACTGAGTTATACTGTTATATTATATTTTATATGATCATTAAATACATGAGAGCATTTGACTGAGTAGTTGCACCTTCAACACATTTGCATATCAAAGTTAAATAATAAAAGTGTGAGAACTTTAGAATATAGATAATAGAAGTGCTGATTGACATGTTTTTCCCCCCCTGAAACAAAGGCGGCACACACACACACCAAGATGTCCAGGCAGGCAGCTTTCAGGAGCGTGATCTGGTCCGCGATGGTCAGCGCGGTGAAGCCAGGCACTCGTTTGGCAAATTCCACGATCTTGATAATGCACTTGGTGGCCAGCTCGCTAAACTTGTCCCACAGGCCCAGGTCCAGCCTCACACGGTGGTCCGCGCTCGAGTTCTGCAAAACACACATACACACACACACACACACACACACACAAATAAGGTGTCGGAGAGGCATCTCCTTTTCGTCATCCTATAGACTGCTGCTAATGATCTCCTCAGTGCACTCTCCACTCCGCTCTATATGTGTCACACTTACATATAGTAAAATGGCTCTATAAGACCTGAGCTTAAAAAAAAAAACACACACACACTGGCAGGATTGTTGTTGTGAATACGCTGAGCCGAGCCGGGTGGCCGGGCCCCGCGATAATGAGCGTAACGGTGTCAGTGAAAATCCTTTTTGGGCGATGACGGGATGCATAAACAGGGCTGTGACAGGTAGTGCGGAGCGGTTCGGAGCCAGAGGTGCCATTAATGCAGCTATATGTCGGGGGAACCTACACACACACACACACACACACACAGGGGGGGGGCGGGGAGCGATGGAGACACAGTGAATCGCGACGTGCAGAAAGAGGGGGAAAGTGGAAGTGAAAAGTGCTGCGAGACACAAGAGAGAGGAAATGACAGATGAAAAGGAGGAAAGTTAAGTATACGAGAGCAGCGAGGCATTATGGGAGGGATAAGCCTCTCCGTGAATCCTGGGAGGTGATGTGGAGGCTACAGAGATGGATGCATCGGTTTGTTGATTTATGAACCTGAGAGCTGATATCATTCACTTTCTGATGATCATTTCATAGGTTTGCAATAGAAACAATTACAGAGTTTTTACGTTCAATAGCATTAGATTTAAAGGATATTGGAATTTTTCAAGTAATGGAAAGTGGAGAAAGTGTTTTTCCTTGCTGTGATCATTCCTCCTGTTCATACCGGCTGTAAAATATTCAGAAGAGCTTGCATCGTACGTGATGGAGCACAAAATCCACAGTGTGTCCACACTTCAAACGTTAAAAGTAGCTGCAGAGCTTATATGAGGCTTAGCTCTGACGGCGTTTTAGAGTATCACTGACAAAAAATATGGACTCTGGTAAAAAGTATTGTGCCAGCGGAAGGTTTGATGGACGGCTGAAGCTTCATTTTGCATCGAAAAAAATTTAGAAGACATTTTTTCTGTGGATTTTGTCCACACTGACTTGCACTGTAAGTGCATTATGAAGCCATCTCTTAATGGAGAAATAATTACAGCTAGAAAAACATACTCACATATTCATTTTATTGTTGAGGAAACTGTGTCCTTTAAAAGGATAACAACTTGGGTCTCATTTTTTGTTTAGCGATCACTGATCAGTAAGAGCAGAAATGTTGTGCTACAGAAAATCCTGCTCAGGGCAGACAGGTGTAGCTAAAAGCAACGGATAAGAGGGGAAGTAATTGACATGTCTAGCTCCCGCCATCAGTAGCATGATTGCTGCAGCACAAGCCAACACGGATTGCTCCTGCGCGCTTTGAATGACAGGAAACAGCCGGGAGGAGGAGGAGGAGGAGGAGGAGGGGGAGGAGAGAGAGGAGGAAGATAACGCGATGACACATCCAGACAGGGAGAGAGCGGCAGTCGGGGAATTGGTTGGGGGGGGGGGGGGGGGGGGGGGGGGGGGGGGGGGGGGGGGGCTGTGGCTGATGGTGGGAGAGGAGCGTCTGATGATCATTTGTTTGTTTTCTGATGGTTTACATGGAATAGCCCATCTGTTCTACATGAGTGAGGCTCCACATGCGAGGGCACACACACACACACACACACACACACACATGCACATAGGAACGACAGAATCCTCTGTTGAAAGTTGGACTCCACCAAGTGCTGCTTTGACCTTTTTTGCCATCTGATTTTTTCTGACCTTTTAATACCCGCTGATTTGAAGTATGGTTGTCATTAAAAATAACCATTTTTAGTTGTGTGATTACAAGCTTTTTCGCTCAATCTCATACTCACCATCCTGCTGCCAGGTATATTCATGACACAATTAAAAATGCACTAATCTGCCCTTAAAAAAGTCCTTCCCAACACACACACACACACACACACACACACACACACACACACACACACACACACTATTTCATCCAGGTTGAGTCACATTAACGCTAAGAAACTACACAGGCTTTTCTTCAAAGTGAAACCTGTACTTGTGAGCTATTTTTAACTCTTCAATAGAAGACAATATAAAATAATGAGAGATATATTCCTTTTGATCTTTCCGTGTGATTGATAGCAGTGAGAAAATATATAGCGGAACACGTGTATCCTTCAATCTGTATGACAGACGTTTACAGTACAAAGTAGAGCTGGGATCTTAGAGACTAAAACTAATTTTTAAAAAGTTTTTAAAAAGTATATACTGTATATATATATATATATATATAAACACAGAGTCAGTGTTTCAATGAATGTGGTGGATAACTATAAACTATAACTATATAAAAAAAAGTCAGTATAAGCTTGCAATCCAAACATTCATTAACCTGCATTATCATTTCTGCCCACTTTGGGGCATCAGAAACAAATCGTGAGCGCAACACACTCATCACTTTCTCACTCTTTCCCTGATCTTTAACCCCCCCCCAGAATATTCAGTTCTATGTACACAGGAATTTATCAACAGAAATATCGTCTTTTCCTCATGTCAGTGGATGGAAAAGTGTTTCATGTGATGGATGCTCGCCCCCTAAGGTCGCTGCATCTTGGGCTTAGCTCTTGCCTGACTGTGACTGCTTTAAAGGAGTGAAAATGAGTGCAGCCAGATGGTCCTATAATTAGTATAGCATGATCGGGCTATGTGAGACTATTTGACACGTAACAGCAAAAATATGCCTCCAATCCTCCAGGTGACGTATTTAGAGGAGCCAAACACCCGTCTGAGTTGAACTAGAGGCGCTTGGTGATGATGAACGACTCAACAAACATTAAATTCAACATATAACACAAAAATAACCTGCAAGTGATAAATAATAGACCATAAAATGTCAAATTGAGTTACTTTTAAATGAGCAGTCTGCAGCCGTGCTCACTACTCTGACGTACAGTTCACTATTAACTGCTTCCAATTAAATTAATTTACTCACTAAACACAGAACTGAAGGTGGAACAGGAGGATGAACTATATAAGGCTGTTTCTGAACTGCCTCTTATGCTTTTGTTACTTATATTCCTGCTATATGGACATTATCTGTGATAGGATAACAACCAGCGATGATATTGGCTGTCGAGTTATAAAACGTTCTGTATAATACACTCGCTGTTTTCGTGAGGATTTGTGTGGCCGCCCGCTTGTTCTCTGAATTTCAGTTATGTAACTGGCTTTATGGGACAGAGCTCGAGCACATAAACAATCCATAAAACGGCTAAATAAAAATGCTTCTTGACAGCATCAGAAAGATTTGTGCCACGACCCAGTCCTGCGGAAAACGCTGCGAAGAGTTAGGAGCGAACACGGTGTTATTCACAGGCCTCAGGAGAGACGAGACGGAGCCTTTGTGCAGCTGTAATCGACTGTTGCAGAACCTTTGTGTTCCCACATCTTAAATACAACTGCGAAGAGACACTGACAAAGAAGGGCTTTGTGTCTCTAAACAAACTCCTTGGACGCCAAGTGTGTTTATTCGGGATGAAGAATGAATTGAGTATCTCTGTCAGTTTGGCACGTTTTTAACGGGGCAGTTCTGGCGTGACGTCATGCTAAAATCGTCTCATGGGCCGCGCAGCGCTTTCACCGCTCAGCGTTGATTGGAGTCGACAAACCTAATTCAAAAAGCAAATTCAGCCTTCGAGTGACCTGATGTTAAAGATGCGTCTTTTTCTTTAAAAGTTGTTACAATTCAGTCATGGAATAAGTTGATGTGGATGAGTAGTTGTAGTGAGTATTTTGTCTTTTGCTCGATGCTCAATGTTGAACCTCTAACCACAATATATATGTATATTTATATATATATATTTATAAAGTCAAAATTAGCATGCAGGAAATTGTTTGTTTTTCTTTTTCTTTGCCGCATTTTTCTCCTGATCATGTGACCAGGTTTTTGCAAAAAATTGGCTAGCGTCCATCACGCTCACATTCAAACTGGTCCGCTGTCCCGCACAGCTCACTGATAGGACACACACACACACACACACACACACGGACCAAGGAAACAAACAGCACTGTAAGGATTGTGAGTCAAGTTCATTTACGTGCAATAGTTGAATAAACAATATATTTTTCCTCAACCCCCCACATGTAACGAGCTTCTTGCACCACAGTGCAATTCATGTGAAATCATCACTGATCTCTGTTCAAATTGGATTTACAGACAGGATGAATTGATCAGAGCAGGCTGAGAGGAAAAAACTGCTGTGTGTGAGCTGATCTTGAGGTCCTGTCCTGAGATAGAAACATGTTATATCTGACTCTGTTTGCTCCTTAATAGGAGTTAACATCAATCTTGATATAGTACAATTTCATAATACAATAATATAACTACAGAAGAAATAACAGAGCATAAGAGAGCATTATATAACTTTATCAACCCGCAAACATTAAAGTTGGACAGATACCCATATCTTATACTCTGATTTTTAAACTTTTTACTTGCAACAGTGAAACCAAAAGAACAAACAGACGTCTCCATTTCAGTTTTCAGAAGATTAGACCAACAAAAAGACCACGAAATAAAACACACTCACAGGGGTGTTACGCAATCAGTAATTTATGCCACATTTAATATCATTTTTCCTTTCTGTTCGGCGTCGGCTGAAAATGCAACGCTTCCTGCAGATGTTTCACATTAAAAGCAGGAGACGGATGAGTTATGCCGCTCGGGTCCCTTTAATGTCAAACACCTGTGCAGGAAGTGTTCGGTTTCACTGACGGCTTAACAGTGGTGAGGAAAAAAACCCCAGCAAAATAGATGCCATTGGAATTAGTTCCTGAAAACAGTATTCCTCCTTATGTTGAATTATTGACTCATTTTATACAATAAAGGCTGTGTATTAATGACTTTGTGTCATTATCATCATTGTTAAGTTATGACTGTTAATTATATCTAAAAGGTCTTTTTTGGAAAGTTCTTTCACTTTTACTGCCTGTCACTTGAGCTTCCTGCACGTCTAACATGGCTTTTCTGGGCTTGTGACGGACAGATGCTTCATCCAATCACCTGCAGAGTATTTCTTTTCTTTTTAAGCGCTGCCGTTTTCCAAGGAAATTAAATTGGGAGAACGTCCCAAAAAAACAGGAGGCGGTCTGTTCTATTTACAGTTAGGGAAGGGGACGCTATTTGATCATTTCTTTCTGCCATGAATAAGAAAATGCAGTTCAGGTAATCATGATAATCATAATAATATAACATCATATCCAGGATTTTCCCACAACATTTCCTTTAAATATGGAGTCACAGCCTTTAAAAGATGGTTAAATGCTTCTTTCTCCACATTATGAGGAATAAAATGATGGTGCAGGAAATGCTAAATCCTGTATTAAATGGCCTAAAAGCAGTCAAATCTAAACATAACCTACTGAGAAAAGAAATAGTGAACTCAGCAAAGTTTTAAAATACATACCATTGAAATTGTCCTATTTGTATATTTGAATGTGTTCACTAAAATCCATGGAATTAGAAAAAAAACTGGGTTAACAGAACGATTTGTCGATGAGGAGAATTTAGACTAGTGATCAAGAGGCTGAAGCAGCTTTTTTTTTTTTTTACAGACGCCCGCAGCTGTTAAGGAAAAAAAAGCAGGTGGAAAAAAAAAACTACTAATACCAGATTATTTACTGAAAATCCAATATGTTGGCAAACTTCAGCATCAGTCTAAGCCTACCCCCCCTACAACCCCCCCACAACCCCAGGAGCTGTTTCAGCATGAGAGGAGCCTGAACGCAGCAGCAGCCTCTGAAGGGAGCGCGGAGACAGCTCCCCCCCCCTAACGCCCCCACCCCCGCCTCTCAGGACATCAATCCCCCCCGAGGCTGCTGCTGGTCGGCAGTCAGCGGAGCGGCTGCCGGACGCTGTCACGAGGAGACAATGTATTGTGTGGCCACCGGAGAGAGAGAGAGGGGGGGGGGGGGGGGCAGAGAGAGAGAGAGAAAAAGAGAGCGAGATCATTAAATATGATCCGGGGTTAAGTGAGAGGCCCATTAGGGCCGCGCTTAAATCACAGACAACGAGCTGCGGTCGACACAACAGCACTACGGACGCACATTCCACTGATTGACGTCCGATTTGATGGGGAAGGAGGAGGTGGAGGTGCCGACACACACCAGTTCGTGAGTGTGTGTGTGTGTGGAAGAGAGAGTATGTGTTTGCACAATCCACATGCGTCAGGGGTGTCGGGGAGGAGGGGGGGGGGTGGCTGATATTAAAGCAACTTGTCTTGTTGCTCCCTCTGGGCGGAGAGGAGCCGGAGCGGAGGAGAGGGGAAGCCGGGGAGGGGGGTTGGTGGGGTAGGGGGGGGTGGGATAATTCACAGTTGGATTTCTTTTTCAAGCACCCCCCCCCCCCCCCCCCCCCCCATTCTCCCCGCTACCCCCGCAATCTCAGTCAATTACACGAGTCCCATAATTCAATAGAGCGAAACAAGGAAGTTGCCAGGGAATTCTAATTTCATTTAAGCACATTCATCCAAACAAATTAGACAAGTTGCGACATTAGCAAATAAGCTGGCGGTGGAGGAGCGAGCGCCGCGCGCTCCATCAGCGGCGCCGCCCCGCGCGTTCAGACGCGAGGGGGGGAAAAGGCGGCGGGGAAGCGGGCCACCACCTGTGACGGATGGCGGTCGTCGGCACGCGGCCCGTAATGTGGCTCATATCTGCAGGGGCTGGGCCGTGTAGCGCCGCGGCATCCCGGCGCTGCCCCACCGCCGCCGCCAGGCCCGGCGAGCGCCTAATGCTTTATTTTGTCTTTGAAACTGCCGGGCTCGTTTTTCATCACCATCACTGTCAATGAAGCGTTATTCATGGCGGAGCTAAGCCCTCTCACTAGCGCGGGCTATCTCCGCTAACCCAGCAATGAACTCTTAAATCACCGCAGACTAGGATTTGAATATTTCACCGCAATAATTGGAGCTTTAACCTAATCTAGGGGTGCGGGGGCTCCTCTTCTGTTTCCGACGAGGAGGACTCAAAAGGCGCATCAGGATCCAATCTCTTGTAATAATGAGGAACTTCTCACAGTCTGTGAGCAAGCATAATTACCACTGATCCAGATTAAGGCTTTATCTGGGGCCTGACTGCCACTCCAACAAACAGCAAACACTGGCTTATATCATGACTGGGGAGCAATCATTTCGCTATTATGCTCCACTATTTTCGGCGGTGGACTCGTGGACTCCCGCCTCAATGCAGACTGTTTATTTTTGTGAAATTGCGTCTTGCGGGAGAGGGGATGGTATGAGGGTGGAGAATGGTTACAGCGATTAGGAGCTTTGTGCTGGGATTGAAAGAGGAGGGAGGGAAGGGAAAAAAAAAAAAAAAGCGCAGCGTTATGGAGATGGGAGCTTACAGTGCGTAGAGACGACAGCAGCAGCGGCGGCAGCAGAGAGCTAATGGCTGCACTGTACGCCAATTTGCTGCTTTTTGCATCACTTTCCCATCTCTGCTCCAAAGTTTATTGTCGGCGACTGGATGATTTTCATCAGCACGTCGCCGGAGACGCGGCGGCCGCTCTGCGGATTGTTTATCCCATAAACAGCGTTTTGCATGATTGACGGGTGTCGGGAGATTTCTCCGAACCGGCTCCTTCAGAATCATTAAACGTGCTTCCGCCTCTCAAACGGTCCCGACAGACGACTGTTTGTGGCACCCGGCGTCAATCACGGTTCACTCCCGCTGACTGTAATCTATATGTAAGTCAGCTTAAAAAACAAACACATTAAACGCTGTCACCTCCCTACACGCCGCTGCCATGCCTGCGCGTCAATCAAACCCGCTGCCGTCTCCTCCCACGATGGAGCCGCCCCGCGGTTTCGAAACCCGGTTTTTTCGCCTGTCAAAGCGTCAGGAAATCTCAGCCGGTTTGTGGTGGTCGTGACGAGTGAAGACGATGTCACCGAGTTGAGAAGGAATACAAAGGCCTTCCCACACGGGGTCAGACCGGACGACCACGGCGCCGGCGTGGCCCGGGTGAAAGGGATTCCACTTCAAGGCCCTGCGTGGATTAGCGTCCCCGTTCTATCTGGGCCTTTCATGGGTCTGTTAATCGTTTGAAGGGTTCGGAGGGGATGATAATGAACTCTCAACCTCCATGTCTGGTGGGAGCCGCCAGGTAGAATGAAAGGCCTCGCAAGCCTTCTGGATACGCCCGACTTAGCGAAGCCACACGTTCAAGCGTGCGAATTCCCCCTCGCTTCGGTTTACAGAAGCAGATAATGATGTGAGTTGGAGGCGAGCTGCGTTCATTCCACTTTTTTTCTCCAGACGCGTCGGAACCGGAGGAACGTCTCGACCAGCCTGATGGGCAGCCTTGCCTTGGCTTCCATCCCTGACATCTCTTTCTGATTTCTCCTCACGCTTGTCGCGGCGGAGAGAGGAAGGAATATGGGTAAACATACTCTGCAATCACCTGGCGCCGCCTGTTACGATGCACGTCTTTCGCCGGCCTTTCTACCACACTTAACGTCCGATCGATGGCTATTGAGAGGACGTGTCGGCGGGGATTTGCTCGGACAGTGAGCGGCGTACGTCTGGGCTCTGGAGCTGCATTAGAGGGGGATTTAGAGTACAGTACAGGAGATTGATTATCATTATGAGCCCTGCACCCGCGGCTAGTTTGTAAGACCGGATCGAAGAAGCACGCCATGCCATCAGAGAAACGGGGTCAGGGGTCAAAGAAACAGCGCAACTCCTGTTGAGTTTATGATTTAAAAGAAGTACAAATCTAAATTTGCATTGATTTGTTGAACAGATGTGGGGCCTATGCAGGGGAACCTGTTTGCTCCGGCAGGGCAGGACAGTGAACTCACCGTGGTGTATTTGCCAAGCTGGCAGAGGGAGGGGAAGGTTTCTTGATGGGCCTTGCGAATCTTTTCAATGATGGTCTCCAGCTCGGCCGTCAGCTCGTAGCTCTCTGCCAGCTCCGGCTTTGGGCTCTCCTTCTTCTTTTTATTCCGGTCATTTCGAACAGCTGAAGGAGAACAAAGGATTAGGATTAGTGTCAGCTAAGAATAGCGAATCGCCAAGCGGATGACTTGATCAACGCAGACGTCGGTGGATTGAAGGGAAATAAAGGATAAACCTGGAGGAGGAACAGCAGGAGTTTGTTGATAGTCAGCATTTTTTTTTTATTACTAATTACTTTCTTGCAGCACATATTCCAGCTGTAAGTTGAGACTGTACATGAGGACAAAACGTTCTGGAGCCCCAGTCTGTTCAGCCAGCTCCACCAGTCTGTGCCGCGGTGCCAATAGCAAAGTCTCACTTAAGTAGAAAACAAAAGTGATTGACTCGGTGGATTGTGTGATGCGGGCGGCCGTTCAAAATTAATTTCCTCGATCGGTTTCCACGTGGTTCGTGGATACAACCGTCCAGGGATCTTCCCGGGTGGTCCATTCAGAGCGGTTCATTCTCCTCTGCCCGGGTGCTCTGTTTACACAGGACAATGTAAGCAGAGGCAAAAATCCATCAATATATATGGGATTAATTTGTTGCATGTGATGCTCCCCTCTGCCCCTCATGTTTTCCTGCGCATCGCTGCACTCGCAAGCATTAAATTAAAAATTCAGTCAGAAACAAAAAAAAAAAATCCCATGTGAAAGATGAATTATATTTAACTAGCTAATAAAGTCTGCAAATAAATGATAAGGTCTCAGTTTTCTTTTCTTTTTTTTTTCAAAAATCTGCTCTGTAAATGTTTAACAAGGACAGCCTCAGGGATACACACAGTGTCTCCTGGTGGGAAACAACATCTGTACTTTAATATTGGCCTAAAAGTACTGGAGCATATAACAGGACATGTCCTGGTCCAGTATTAAGTTCTCAATAAAGAAAAAAAAGGTTGATTCTCAGTGTTTGTGCACTGCAGGCTTCAAGTTTCCCACATGTGTATGTTCAATATTGGAATAAATTTGTGAAATGTCAAATCATGCTCATAGACCCGCTCCTTAAATGTGGATTTTCGGAGAGCTCAGAGAAACCTTTAACTTGCAGCAAATGAATGTGAAAAACAAATCATTCTGCACATTGAAGTTCAAATATCGAACCGAAAGAACAAGAAGAAAAACAACAATATTGGAGTCCAAGAGATGGAAACCCAGTGAAAAACACCACTGTAAAATACAAGGTCTTAAAAAAAAAAGCTTAAATAAACATGTGTTGGAACCCCTAAGGAGAGAGTCCCACTGAACAAAGCAGAGAAGATCCACAACGCAGCCTGTCTCGTTGTTGCCTGTTGTGTGCAAAGTGCACCCTGAGAGACCCCAGTCCACGCAGTTCTTTGCTTCATTAGGTGCCGACGTTTGAAGTGTGTCACAGCAGGGGGGGGGGGCGGAGATTCAAACAAAACCAGCCAGGTTTATTACTCAACACGCGGCGCGATCGTCCCGACATCACAGGTCTGTGATCAGCCGCACGCCCCGCTTTAAAATAATAAGGAGAGGAGCCCGAGCGGGAGGAGCTGGGCCCACTGTCAGCGCTGAGACTCCCAGGGGGACCACGAGTGTCTGACAACACAACAGTCACATCCTCTGCCCTAGTTTACAGTAATTCACACACTAAAGCCAGGGATCAGATCTAGAAACACACACACACACCTCATGTTCATATAAATATATGTGTATATATATATATATATATGAGGGATTTTGAAAACAGTGTCCTACTTAAAGAACAGAAAACATGATGAAGCTTACGAAACCTCGCCTCAGCTCTTGCTGCACCACCGCAGAGCTGTGGACTCGTATTTACAGGCAGACAGAGATAAGTGCAATTATAGACTAAGTCTGAATTGTTGAGGGTTTTTTTTAGGTTGGATGTTATTATGTGTTTTTTTTTTTTATGGCGTTATAACAGCAGAGCAGCAGGAAAAACAGATGCAGTAAAAGAGAATTAAATAAAAAGCTTGGTTTCCATCCAGCCTTTTTTTTTTTTAAATGCCTTTTTGATGGTAAATTTGCCAATAAAAAAATTGAGTGGAAACAACTGGAAATTTTAGTAAAAACTAAAAAAGTTTCCACAAAAATGCGATGGAAACAGACTTAATGAAGAAATGACATGTGACCTAAATATCCCTGAAGCCTACTCCCAGTGATCAATACGTGCCACGCTTGTCAAAACGCTGCCAAACGCTTCCTTTTTTTCCACTGTCCATCATGTTCCGTCCATAACCGCCGTCGACATCATGTTTTCCATCACTTCAGCTCTGGCTGTCACTCAACTATCAATATTTAGTGGATGGAAATACATCAAAATAAAATCAAAAAATTCGTTAAGACCTGAAATGAAGAGATTTGTTCCAAAGAAAAAGGGCTAAAGGGCTTTTAACTTGAAACAGATGCCAGTTAATTTTTTTTTGTTTAAATATTTTTGTAGACATTGAAACTGATTGTTGCTAGTATGATGTCAATATTACTATTAAATGTGGCTTAGACGTGGAAAAAAACAGGCGAGGCACCGAATCTTTGGAGAATGCATGGCAGCTCTAACCTGTTAACACGGGTGGTGAAATGATAATTAAAGTTCTGCAACACACACACACACACACACACACACACACACACACACACACACACACACACACACACACACACACACACACACACACACACACACACACACACACACACACACACACACACAGGCAGTAAGAAGTGAGCATTAGTCAAAAGAAGCTTTAAAAAGGTGAGTTTTAAGAGCTTTTTTAAAAGTAGGGAGGGTCTCAGAGCTTTAATATCCATCCTCTATGGGGAGCATGTGCAGCTACAAAGGTCCCATATTGCACACTTTGTATGGGTTTTATTGGAAGTTGTGATGTCCCTAACAAGATATGTGGTCTTTTTTGGTGGTGACTGTATAGTTGTAAACAGTGGCTGTGAACTTTTCTCAATGGATTGAACATCTTGAAACAAAGTGTAGCATTTATATAATTAAACATCACACTTTCTACAATATGGAACCTTTAAGTAAATACATCGCTGTTGACTCCATGCCATGATAAGATGTAAATCTCTACAAAGTGGGGCTTTTGGAAGTGACAATGAGCATTTTCCAACCGTCAGCAGCATCAAACACGGCGGATGCAGAGTGTTGATGGTCGGAGGGATTACGACGTTCACCGATCATGGGGCTTATCCCCATAATCAGGCATTAACCCCAGACGGACGGCTGAAATATATTATCTGTTTTACCAACAAAGCTTTATATCTCTCCACTGATCTCCCCTGATGGAAAAAGATGCACTCAATTCAAGTAAACCCGGTCCGCGCCGGGGAGTCCAGATGCTGTCACATCTGACATATAGGACATATTAGGGCTCACGTATTAGCTCTGACTCCACGCCGCTGGACCGGCTCACATGCATCAGAGTGAAAGAGGAGTCAATCTGATTTTCTGTTTCAGAGCATTAGACTAAACATTTTGGTCAGTCGCCGCATCCTGATGAGCACTGTGACCGCCGTAATGAGCTGACATTAATCACTCTATACGTTTTGACCTAGATGTGTGACCTATATGGCCACATATGCATATGCAAAATACCTCCCATCACATCCTCTAGCAATATACAGAGAAAGCAAATGTAGACAATGACAATATTAATTACTTCACTTGCCCAGAAGATGTGAGACAAAGGCAGGAGCAAACCCACATTTTTTTCCCAAGTCAACATGTTTTAACGGTGTTTTTCTGCTTCCTACCTGGCAACAATCATCTTCAGGTGGGGGGATAGATCGTGACCTTGTGTGTTGTCAGGGTTTATGGTGTCAGCGTGGGGGCAGAGGGAGGCTGTGACTGACAGAATAGAGAGTATCGGGCCCGGCTCTATCTGCTGCTCAGCAGAGAGCGGCTGCCATCGCTGAAACACGGCGGCAGAAGATAAAGCAGACGGTAAAGTAGCGCTTCAGAATGGAGCGAAAGCCCATCTCTCCGGTGCACACGGTCAGAGCGGGTACGAGGCCACGCCGCCTTTTGTTGCAAGGCCGACAAAGGTTGATACGATTCCGGCAAGAGCCGAAGAGATAAAAGAAAAAAGGAAAAAAAATTCTACAAAACTGGAGAAGAAAATGCCCATTAAAACACACATACAGGTTTTCTACATCAATCGTTTCATAAATTCAACTTATTCCAGTCTCAAATTTACAGGCTTCTGTTGATTTTTCAGTTCAAACTGATGAGCAAAATTCAGTTTAACATACCGAATAAATAAAATGATATTATTGTTCCTCTGAACAACTGAAAAATTAGTTAATAAAGTTTATTAATGTCAATTTCATTAGCATTTGTGCAGCCAATCCTCATGTCGAAATGATGGTCTGTTTAGTTTTCAGATAATTACTATAAACATCACATAACTCACACATTTTAGATAAGCTTAAGGTTATGTATAATGTGTTATGCTAAAATATTGCTGCATTTTTTTGACTATGTTACATAGTTTTCATGAAACCCACATTCAGGTATATCTTTCTATGTGATTTTATGAATTCACGTGTGATTTCCTACATTTCTGATATGAAGTGTTAATTGATTCACCTTCATGTGAATTAGCCACAGCTAACACGTATTTATATATATGTAATAAAACACGTATGTATATTTACAACTCTAATCATATTAGAGTGGGGGTGGCTATTAATGTGTGTGTGTTCAATAAAAAAGCTTTAAAACTGGTAACATTTAAGAGAAGGTAGAAACAAATTGTGTCAACAGAATATATAATAAGCATTTAAAGGATGGACTGAACTGCTCTTACAATCAGATTTTTATTAGAACTGGAATGATATTCATATCTGTTTTAAGCTATAACTCTAAAACTGATATGAGTCAAATAATGCAACTTCCTGATTGAAGTGTCACCAGCTCCATCTGACAGTAATATGAAATAGAGGCACAGCGTGTGACAGACTGTATATGTGATAACTGTATTTTAAAGTCCACTCCAATGACTATCTCCCAGAAAACTGTCAATCTCGCTTTCCTTCCACTGTCAATTACCCATCAAACCTGAATAATATATCTATCCCAGGAGGCTTTTTCTTACTGTTCAAAATGGCTCAGAAAAAGTGCATCCTTGCCACAGATCACAATATAATAGAAAATAGCAGAATCTGCAACTACTGTATCACTAAGGCTAATTATGTCAAATAAAACAATGTTTCTGTCAGTGGTTAGAGAACTCACTGAGGACATGCAGCCGTGATGGTGCTGAAAAGGCAAAATCAGGCTATGATCCTTTCCCTATGTCACAAAAAAAAACACAAAAACATCCTTGTCAATGGAAGAGGGGGATGGTGTAGAGAAGGGGGGGCTGGTCCACAATCTGTTCGCATGTGTGTGTCTGTTATTTGTCACGTTGCGGTGACGAACTGTGTCTGGTGAAAGGGGGGTTGTGGTCCGCACAAAGGCCGGCGAGCCACGAGATGTGATTTAGTGAGACATCGACATGGCCGGTGCACCCCCCCACCCCCACCCCCCCAGTGCCACCACCAACCCCACCCCACCCCACCCCCCCGTCCCGGGGCAATCACTTACCGCCACACTCCGAGCAAATTACTGTGAGCACGAGCTGAGACATCCAAATGACGCATCGGACAAGAGCCCATGAAAATATATGGCTTTTTAATAGCGGCGATAGGAGCAGAGGGAAACCCGTACAGCTCACTCATCACAATGTAATCCACTTTTTTTTTTACTGATCTGTACACATTTGTTCAGTTCCCTAAACACTGTTTGCCATACGCAGTTCTACGATAGACATTCAGATTGAAACAGCAGCATGTCAAAAACAAGGCTAAACGCCTACAGCTATTACCGCTCACTGAGCTAAACGCCAATGACAGCAGTGCTAATTAGCGTCTTACATCACTTCGCTGGCTTCCTAACAGTAAATAGGCAACGCGTAACTAAGGCTGATAGGAATCAATCGTTTCGCAGGTACAAAAGGTACGGGGTCACCCAGATGATTACGTGTTTTCCATGAAAAGGTCACACTTATTTAGCAACGGGGTTGCAAAATGAATTGAAAATGTAGTCAAGATATTGATTAAATGACATTGATTGAACATAAAATAATTAAACATAAAAAGGATCGGACTGACAACATTGACACTGCCAGTTTTAAAGTTTCTGTTCATACTTAATCATTTCAGGGCAACTTTTAATTTATAACCATTTATACAACTAATGCTTTAACTGATGGTGATGGGACTTGGTGGAAAGGTTGTAGGACTTTTTAAAGTTTAAGTCCAATCTGAGTTCAGACACAAATAAGCCCCAAATTGGTGGAAATAACACAGGTCTCCCCGACTAACCCTATTAACACGGTGGTCTTTGAAATGGGGTCTATATTACGTAAGTACTAAAAAAAAAACGTCATTTCAATCCCAAACTACAAAATGAAAGCAAAAGACCCATGTCATGCGTTTTCCTGTGATTTTGTCCAATGTATGAAAAGCTCTGCTGCAGCTTCGGGGGAGCGCTGTGAGTGTGCAAACATGGAGTGTTTCTGAAGTGCTCTTCACAGTGTAAGACCAAGGGACGAGGGTCATTGAGTGGAGTTCAGACACGCCGTTAACCACATTCTTCACAGCCATGCCTACTGTCACACTCCCGTCCCTCCTTTAGTCAATGAGCAATATCCACCCTCTCTCTTTTGTCCTTCTCTTTATTTCTCCCTTTCAATGCTGCCTTTCCAGCCCCCGGTGCAGCCTGGCACCCCCCCCTCCCCACGCTCCCCGCCCTCCGCTTTGCTGCTTTAGTGGGATGTTGTGTGGCTCGTCGGCAGCAGGCATGGATGGCGGCTGTTTTTTTCCGCGAAGCCGCCGGGCCAGCCATCTGTGGGGCTGCCAAGCTGCGAGCAGTCTCGCTATCCAAACAGATGCAGCTGTAAATAAACACGATCTATCTGGAGCCCGCGTGGTGCGGGCCGGGCCACTCGCCACGCCACTTAACACGGCAACTCCCCAACACCGACCAGGTGGGCGTCGAGGAACGGTGATAATTCCTCGCCGCCGCCCAACCGCCGAGTTTACGCTAATGGTCCTGATGGGGCGAAGGGGGGGGTGGAGGGGAGGGGTTGCCAGAATGTGTATTGTGAGAATATGACCTTGGAGCGGCAAGGGGATTTGGATGGTTCATAGACAGCAACTTTAAAACAAGATAAGATAGCTAAACAAGACTGAGACTGAGAAGTCAGCTTCATTCATGACTATCTGTGCACAATTGTCAATGTCAAAACATCCAATAATTGTTAATAACTCGGCCTGGATGAAAGTGGTGAAATGACAGTCCAACAGACCAATAGCGATGGCTCACACCGTTTATATCAGCGGTGGTGCAACGAGCCAAAATGATCTCCTGCTATGGTGAGAGCGTCCTTCAGACCAGAGGGCTCCATGCCAAGCCTGCTTCTCCACAGCATAATCCATAGAGCTTTCTCCAGATCAGAGCCAGCTCCTCTCCCGGTGCAGCAGCTGCCGTGACGAGTGTGGGGTTGGCCGGCGTTCTCCATTGAGAGACGACTGAGCTGTTGGCGGCAGTTCCCAGGCAGCGCATGGGTGGCTTTTTTATACCTTAATCAGACGATTCTGCAAACCCTGAGATAACGTTCAATGACGATCTTTTTCCATCGTTGAATGCCAAAGTAAAATATATATATATATATATATATATATAAGTGCATGTCAAGGTCATGCAATGATCTGTGTTACAGCTGTGGTTAAGGTATGTTTAGGGGTAGGTACCTAAAACACAACTTCAAATGTGACGGATGATCTCATGAAAGTCAGAATGTGAGCATAGTTTCTCAGGACGCTGGATGCTGGTAAGCTGTATGCTTCGAGGAGGATCTTCCCTGAGATCAGGGAAAAGAAGAGCTAATCTCACTGCTATTCCCACTACGCACAGGTCAGCTTCAGCTTTACAAAGTCATGGACAAATGTCGAAATGCCTACACTGTCCATTTCATTGTTTTCAGGTGTTGAATACACGAACAGAAATGTACTGATATGACTCAGACGCTACAGCAACTCAAATCAGTTGGATTGTTTCCTTTTAACAAAATCCCGATGAAGCTTTTCTAAAATCTAGCAGATGAAAATATTCTAAATGAAGATATTTATATAGGGAGATGATGCAGTCAACAAATGCACACACAGACCATAACAGGCAAACAGTGAAGCCTCCTCTTCCTCCTCTTCTTCCTCCTCGTGTGCAGATCGACCAGATTCATTTATCGGTACTCAAGACGCTATGAGACTCATGATCGCTTAACGCTGAAGAAAATACAGACACAACTTGTGTAATGACGCATTCAATACCTGCTGGTGCAGCACACACACACACACACGCATGTTGACACAATCACACACACGCACACGTGCGCGCTCTACAATCCGCCCTTTGTGTTCCACTCCAGGCAGCAGTTCAGCGATCTCCAGAGGCACATGATAGCACGAGTCCAGTGACCAAAAGCAGATGTTCCTTTCCATCTTTTGACTCTGTGTGCCCCCACACCCCCTGCTTTTATTACCAAATAATTACCACTACAAATGTAAGCATTCAGGTGATATACAGCCTGAGGGAGAGTGAAAGCAGAGAACAGTCTGCGGTGTGCCTGGATGTACAGCTAGGACTCATGGGAGCGATACTGATCTGTACTGTCTGAGTATGTGGTTAGATGTCACTCAGGCTAATGAATTAACGACAGTACCCATTGTTGGGGAAAATAACCGGAAACTTTAAAGCAGTATAGAAAACTTTTCATTAATTATTCCTTTCATTACGTCACTGTTCTAAATTAACAACATTGATTAAAAATTACCTTAAAAAGCTGATTACGTCTTGGCCTTTAAATCAAAACTATGAACTGATAGATACATTTTGCCTTATTCACACAGATTTGGTTCATTGTTAACAAACATATTGGTATATGCAGATTGTTTTTTAGCAGTGCAACAGTAACTGAAGATGTGTTGTAATAGATTACAAAGGCATGTTAAGAGGTCATTGAGTGTGAATGATTATGATTAGTTCTGGGCAGCCTGAAGTGGAGACCCAATGTGATTGGAATGGATTTAAATTTACTATCAATTTTGGGAAGAAAGCTGGACATCTCCAATTCATGAATGTACAGAGACAAGAAGAACAAGTAGCAAATAAGAGAAAAAGCAGATTTTCTGGTGATTTTGAGAGTCTGAAATTCTGCACACACACGGAATCTTAGTGTGAATTTAATCGGGAAGACAAAATGGTCATCCACTTCTGCATGTCCACTCATGCATGTCACACAATTCTTCAATTTTTGGACACAACAACATGAATTTGGACACATTTGCCTGATCAGACAATTCACTTATCAAATAACTCTTCCTCTCCCTGTTAGGCATTTACAGCTTGAATGACTCTTCGCTGAATCACAGATGGCACCGGCCAATCTTTTGGTCCCTACAGGGTGCCATGGCCAGTCAGCGGGGACCTTCTGGAGTCTATGTTCAGATCGAGAGGCGAAGGACACCATCCCATCACCTTCATCCATGAATATAGGAAAGGAAATAGTTCCCTTTTTTCATCAGTGGCCCTGTGGGGGGGTTAGCCCGAGGATATCAAGATATCATCTTTTCCATGACTCCTCTGCTGAGGTGTGAAACAGCATCAGAGAAGGAATGGTCCGCCCCCCTCCCTTCAGGCTAATGGAGCATGAAGTGGACCTGAGCTATAAATGCTGATGCAATCAAAGGATACCAATAACCTGTGAAATGCAAACTGTTCCTATGGATGACAAAGGAGCAGGGGGAGGACACGAGCCGCGGCAATCCACCCGGTGTCCGAAACGCGGCGTGTGTCGCCGCCGGTTCATATTTTGCGTCAGTCGTTATTTCACCTGTTCATCACATCATCTCTCAGACGTGACTGGGTGGACTTTTCTGAGACCGACGTCTGAAAATGATGCTCTGCAGAACGATACCCTCGGCAGCTGTTAACGCTGGTCAGTACGGAGAACACGCATGATAAAGAATGACTGTATAAAACAGGCAGAGCGACTGTATGCTCACTACACAACAACGTATAAAACAACCGAGCGGATGCAGCAAAAATCAAACAGTGATCATTGCTGCATCATACCCGTCCCAATAAACCCATCAGTCAGAGCATCTACTGACCCGATGAGATCCTATCTGACAGATATAATGCTGTTCACTCATATTAATGGATAACTTTTAACACCTTCAATTCGTGTAGTGTATAATGCCTCAGGCCAGTAGTTCCCAACCTGCGGGTTTAGATGCTCAGTGGGGATCAGTGATGGATTATTAGGTGATAGGACAGGATAGGATACAGGAAAAAAATATTTAGACATAAATTGTGTGTTTGCTTGTGTGTGCAAGCCACTGAATGTTAATAAAGTTAAAGAATTGGATTCATTAGCCAACTGACAGTAGATGAATCAGCATCTTTCTCTAAAATCAGCCAATCAGATGTGATCATTTATCGCTCTTCTCTGTGGAACATGATCGGGTGATTGGGTTGTGGACTATTAGTTAGACACAACATTTAAGGATGTGACTTTGGGGAACTTTATTAGATATTTACTTTTAACCAACAATAATCAGTAACTTAACTCATAGGTAATACACAGGTAATAAACAGGTCACATGGTTGTCTCATATACACTGAATATTCATTGTAAGAGCATTGTTTTTATATTCAGTGTTTCAGAAAAAGGTTCTGCTATATATGGTGTATATTTTCAGTGTTAAAACAACTGAAAATCATGTTTCACTTTTAGAATTAATATATAATGGAAGAACAAAATGGAATTAAAAAATTACCCCTTGCAATGTGCTGTAATCCTCTCTATTATTATTGCTTTCAACAACTCTTCATAATAATGTGCATTTGCAGTTCATTAGCATTTAATATGCAAAGCTCTCCTCACAGAATACAACTGGAAACCCGTTTTATTGCAGTTTTTTTTTCTTTAAACGGCGTTAAATACTGTCCTCATGCAGCAGTAATAACAACAACAATAATGCCCGAATGCCTGGGGACATAAAAGTTGAGTGAAAATACATTCCCCCCCCCCGCAGCAGACATTTTGACTTGTTATAGTAGGAAAAGCACAGGCGTTACTAATAATTCAAGTGTCCCAGAAGGCCACGGCAGCGTGACGGCGAGCCAGCCAGAACAATACCAGCTATCCTGGAAACCCAAGCAGGACTAAACAAGACGTTTAGGGGTTGCGTCCATGAGCCTCGGGAAAACGGTGACGTTAGAGCCGGTTTTATAATAGTAACATAGTTGTGCATGATTTGGAATTTTGCCGTTTTTGATTTGCTGGGAAATAAGTTCTGTGATTTCATTGCAGTAAGCCTAATTAGGACGCTGGCTCCTGATTGGTTAAAAAGTGACATGCCTGGAGAGATTTGACCCTGAAATCTTTAAGTAAATGTTGGAACAGAAGAAATGGATTAAGGAGTTTTATTGAAGCCTGTGTCAACTATATGTTATGATTCTACAGCATAATTGGGCAGCCACACTAACAGGTGATCAACATTTTTTTCCCCAATGATTTATAAAGAAACTAGTGAATACTTGTGAATACATGTTCCTCATACATACTCATACATTGGCGCGCTGTGTCTATATTGGAAGTGAAACTCACACTCTTTGGACATTCCCACCGTGAAGCACCTCTGCAGCCGGCAGTACTGACAGCGGTTCCTCGTCACCTTGTTGATGATGCAGTTCTTGTCCCGGTGACACGTGTACACCATGTTCTTCTGTATGCTTCGGCGGAAGAAACCCTGAGGAGACAAGCACACGGACAGAGAGGGGAGGGAAGGAGCCCACGTTAAAGCCGGCTGTTGACTGAAAAACATCCACATAGCTCCGCGGAGATTCTCCTGCCGGTTGAATAACATAATGGCATGACAGTCAGTGTAACAATGTGCTAGACGCCCCGCGTTATCGCCGCCTCTGCGTCTCCACTGGGAGCTGTACAGAGCTTCAAAATGCTCGTTTTAAGCTCAGAAGCGGAGCGCAAGTGGGAACGTGGTGGAGGAACCTCTGGGATACCTGAGAGTAACTCCAGACGCCATGTCTGAAACGTGACAAGGTGACTCTGAGCTGCTGTGGAAAGACCAAAAGGGAATTTTCTTTTAAACGAATGCTTGGACTGTGTTGGACACTAAGCACCAATGAGACGCATTTTCAACTCAGCTCAAAATCCATGACAAAAGATATGTCCTTGAATATTATGAGTGTTAAAATCTCATCTTAAAGTAAAAGATAAAGTGAGAACATTTCTTTACATGCATACTAAAACTCCTCAACATTTGACCAGGGACCCACAGAGGCTTCAAAATGAGATGAATTGCAGCTTTGTTTGGTAAAAAAAAAAAAAAAAAATTAAAAAGAAGTATAGTTTAACAATTTTCAAAAAAAAAGTTCTTACATAGCCATTTTTAAATCAAGATCAGCGCAATAGTCCCTCTTGTACATGTCGGCTGAAAGGAATTACATTGACATCAGCCAAAGCAATGAGTACTTTTTATTTCCTTTTACAAAGTTACACTCAGCTCAGCGAGCAAAGTCATAGCTGCAACTTCAGAGTAAAAACAGTGTTACCACACAGCCAGAAAGCTGTCCGATTTATTTAACACTAAAGTGATGAAGCCTCATATTAGCTTCAGCTGACATTTGGAATGCATGTTTGCATTTTGGATTCAGCACTAGCTCTGGAAACCAGCGGCCTTGGTTGATGGATTTTTTTTTTCTTTTTACAATGCACAGAAGTGATACTTAAAGCAGTGTTATGTCCTTGGAAATACACATTCTCCTTGCATTAGATATAATACACCAGTGATACAATGCACTACAGCACATTGTGAAATATAGATATAGACATAAAGGCAGTTAGGTTTATTTTAAGGGCAGCATTAACATTGTATTTTAAGCCTTTAGTGTTTATGTTATTACTTTATGGGAACCTGGTGGACACTGAGTAGCTGATTTCTCACTTTTTCTTCCCTTCTGGCCTGTGATCAGTCCGTTTGTCACTTAACTGCTTTTACAAGAGCCTTCGACCTGACCTCAGGAGGTTGTTTCGGGAACCCTTTCAATCAGCGTGATTCCCTCCTCCAGAAGTCCTCACAAGGCCCATACAGTATGCACACACTTGCCAGAAATGACCCTGCGGAAACCACTGGAGCCCTCTCCATTTAAAACCGCATCGAGACACCTTCGCATGCACCCACAGGGCCGCCCGCCTGACAGAGAGCGGTAATGAAGACAATGCGGGTCCTCCTTGAGAGTCCCGATTTCCACAGAAACACAGTGAGCCGGGCCCGGCTGTGTTTGTCGCCGAGCGGAGTGACAGAAAGCAGAGGAGCGATTTCCCCCCCCTTGATATTAATTTGCCCGGCGCTCTGGGGTCTTTCGCAATGATCGTCCATCATTTCGGCCCCTTCGCACATGTTTTCAGGGCGTCTGTGGCTGAGGAGCTTCGTTGAGTATAAGGAGGGGGTGGGGGTTTAAAATTCCATTTACCATAGCCGCCTGTGACTGATGGGACCTTGCCTTTTCATTAGTGAAGCAGGATGCATGATGGGTAACAGATTAGATCACAGGACTGAAACGGCTGACTCTGTAGCCCATCTCGCCTCAGCCTCGAGCATCTGTCAGCCGTCGGACCGCCCCCTTGGTAGCGCGGGTACCCACCCAAAAACAGCCAATCACGCCTCGGCCTCGAGGACACGTGGCCGGTCCGAGGTCACCCCCCCCTCCTCCGCCGGTATTATTCATTGTCCTAATAGAGGCCTTTATCCAGGCTGATTTAAGCCAAGTGAGTTCTTAGACAATACCTGCGAGGTGTGATGGATGAGTGTGGCGGCGGCCTGCACCGCCATCAGCCGCCTTATAAGTGTGTTCAGGTTGGGTGCAGAACCCAAGGCTGCCAGGGTACTTATGTCATTCGAGCTGAGAGCATGCAGGTCACTTAGCCTTGGAAATCTATGTGTGTGACTGTGTGTGTGTGTGTGTGTGAGAGAGAGATAAGTAGTGTACAGTGGCTGGAGGTTAAAGCAAAGCATGGAGTGTGGCTGTGAAAAAAATGCATCAGGCCGTCTTTAGATCCACTATTTGGTTTGTCTATTCTGGGCTACTGTAGAAACATGTAGATGACAACGTCTAAGTCTAAGGCAATAGACACAAAAACTTCTATTTTGGTTAATTAAATGCTTATATTCCATTTTTGTTCCACCAGATGCCGCTGTATATTGCACACTTTACTTTTAAATATATTCAAATGGGAAAAAAGAACAATGAGCCTGGGACATAACATATCTCCGCTGTCATTAGGGCACGGAGTGAAAAGAGGCGGGATTTAGGAAGGGTCAATTGCTGTTTGGGGGAGGGGCTTAGTGAACGATCAATCATATCTTCGATTCGATTCGAACTTTCCTATCACAGGAAAACGCCCTCCCGGTTCCTGCATAGATTACATTGTATTGCACTGTTTCGTGTCACATCATTATGTGCGTGAAGAGGCTGCGTGTAATCCGGTGTGTCTCCAGTGGTTTCCAGCAGCGGCGGCGAACAGATGCCGCGACTCAGAGCACTTCATCTCGACAAGCCTCCAGGGAAACGCCATCAGTGTCTGAGATGACACCGAGACGCACATAATTATCACAGCTGCTCTTTTGCGTGGATCCTTTTTTTCCCCCTTTCCCTTTGTCTTCCTCCTCGCTCTCTTCCCTTTCGTCTCTCTCTCTCTCTCTTTCTCTCTTTTCATTCCTCGGCGTCACCGGGGGACATGAGTGTTGACCCGGGACTGCAGACTGCAGCTCTGATATTTGCCGCTTTCCCGAGTCCCGCTGGCTGCACTCGTCTGAAGTTTATAAATGTGCAACCGACGGAGCCCCTTGAGCCGAGTGTTGAACAAAGGTGTTTACCTGGGTGGAGGCGGCGGGGGCTCAATAAATGGTTCCGCTGTGGGAACACGCTGAGGAGGCACACAAAGATGCAGAGGAGGGCAAAGCTATTAAACAGTTTACCCTCCTGCTAGGGCTGCATGATATACACTATATATATATATATAAAGATTCAGCTTTATCATCGCCATGTGCACATGCACCAAGGATGTGCGATTTCAACTAGGTAGATTAACTCAAACATTTCATTTTACGCTACGGCCTGAACAATGTAGCTGACAGTTAGTAGTTTCTTGCAAATCAGTAATGGTGATGGTCTACAGCAGGGGTGTCAAACTGCAGGTTTTTGTTCCAACCAGGCAGTAACACACACCTAATTCTAGTAATGAAGCATCAGCAAGAGCTGTAATGGTTGACACCCACTCTAGGCCCTCCAGGACCCGAGTTTGACACATGTGGTCTACAGGATGGTTTTAGGCTGGTTAGGGGTTGCGTGTGTGTGTGTGTGTGTGTGTGTGTGAGGCTGCCTCCATCTATGTGACTTTAGACACAACGGAGCACGAACATGTGATGTGGCCACAGAATTACACTAAGGTAAAGGTCCCAGAAACCAATTAGAGCAGTAAAGTTCAAGTAAGGATGATTTGCACAGAAAAAAGTGTATTTTCTACAATTATTCATTGTCTTTCTCTGTCTCTCTCTCTCTCTCTCTCTCCCAGACACACTTTTCCTGTCTGGCTTTTCACTGACAACTGTTTAATAAATTCATGAAAAGCCAGGAAAATATATAAAGAAAAGCTCCTGTATTGGTTTTGTGTCAATCAACTGCTTTTTGAACATTTGGATGCACTATTTGTCTTCCTTGTCTCCGTGTGTGAGTCGGACCACTGGCCAAAACAACAACAAAAAAACAGAATTTTATACCATGAAATGTATCAAAGGCAAAAATATTCACACACATCGTGTTGTAGTATAAAAAAATACAGTTCATAATCATAAAACAGCAATTTAAATAAGAATAAGAAAGAATAGTAAAACATATTATTGTATGTCTGAAAAGTAACTGAAGCTGACAAATAAATGTAGTGGAGTATAAAGTACAATATTATAGAAATAAGTATTAAACAGCATCAAATGAATATTCAAGTAAAGTACATAAAACTGTACTGGAGTACTTGACTTAAAGAATTTCTAATTACTTTTCAGTACTGGGCTTTGATATTAGAAGTAGTACTATTCTAGTAAGAGTTCAGAATTAGAATCAGGCAGAGACTGATTGTGTCAGAGGCATTTTATTAATTACAAGAGTCTTATATATTTATTTTGTTAAGCCTTCGTTTAACCAGGTTCAGTCCTGCTGAGACTAAAGATCTCTTTTTCAATGTATTATGCAGCCTGGTTCTTTTTAAGGTTGTGAACGACTACCGTGCGCTGCCGTGTTTTCTGCCTTCTAAGCTGCACTGAACATAAGACTGAGAAAAGGTCTGAATGTATTCATATTCTCAGAGAGCGCCGTAACGGTGTTTGTGTGCTCGACAGATACCAGGAGTGTCTCCGTGCCGCTATGCAGATAAGGCATTGTTAAGATGTGATGTCAGGGCACCGGGGGACATGAGCCCAGCCACCTGGGAGACGAGGCCACTTCCCCCCGGACTGATAAACTGCACCTTAACAGAGATCATTATACAACATCTTGTTATCTTAATGGGCCAGGTATAGGGTGTCAGAGCGGCGGCCCCGCCATCTCAGGCCGTCTCGTTTACAGATTAAAAAACGAAAGTGCCGCCCATTAATTATTTAGCTACAATCCAACCCCTTGTCCACCTGGCCTCCTCCTCTCCCTCTCCCTCTCTCTCTCTCTGTCTCCCTGGTCCTGCCATTGACTGGCTGTCCAGGACCCGCCTGCCCCGGCCCTTTTGGACTCGCCCGCTTTGTGTCGCCTGAGCATTCAGCACGGCCGAGGGAGAGGGGAGGCCGGGGCGGCGGATTAGCTTTCGCTCTTAATCGCGTCGACATCTTATCACTGCCGTGGAAAGTGGAGAGGACACTGGAGACCCTGGGGGGTTCCAGAAAAGAAAAAAAATGAGGAAGAGAGGTAGAGTGGAGAGTAGGAAGGAGGAGGAGAGGGGGGGGGTATGTATCCAGTCCACGCTATTACTTACACCTGCGGTTCACTGGAAAGACACGGCAGAGTTCAGCGAGGGGACCGGGCCAGGGGGAGGAGTGAAGCAGCGTTCCTAAAAACGATCCTGACCCATTTATGAGATGAAATAAGAACAGATTATTGACTGGCTCTATGAGACCGGGCTTAACTCTCAGGTTTATTATAAGGGGCTGCGGCGGGCAGATATTGAGTAAGCTACGTCTTCAGGTAGCTCATAGTACATGCCAAGCGTCTGGGAAAACATCTTTAAAGTTTAATTCTACTTACAATATAATAATCACATCTTCTCTTTCATTAATAAGGCATGGGCTCTATATGAAGAATTTATTTATTTACAAGGTCCAATATTGTTGCTCAAAAAGTCTCCAAACTAAGAAAGTTGTGAACTACTGTGTTATGCTTTTTTCCACTTTCAGAAGTGTTTGCTATCACTTATCTTAAGGTAATGTCGCTGCCCAGATGAGGCCAACACACGTTGTATCCTCATTTTCAGGCAGCTTCAATAACAATGTTGGGGTGAACTTCATTTTCCAAAAATCGCCCCAAAAACACAGATATGTGTGGTGTGTTCTGAGTGTGCAGAAAGTTTTGAATAGTAACAGAAATCTTGAAAAGTCCTGGATATTCAGTAATTAAAGTAAAAGTAAGTGAAAAGGTGTCAAGTGCACATTTTAAGGGGAAATTATTTTATTGTAGTTTAATAAAATATGAAACATTTATCATATTCGTCAGTCATCATCATGGGATTATAACAAGGAATATGAATCAATGAGATATTCTACTTTCAGATGTGCATGGCTGAATCATTCCGGGTGAATAAATGCATCCGGTGAGACCAGCTCCTGAAGATTCGGGGAGTTTTGCAACTTCCAAACAGCCGACACGAGAGAGTAAATCAGGCCTGTGTGTGTGTGTGGTGACTCAGCAGGGATAATATTAGAGGAAAGTTTCTCAACAGGCGAATAAATATTTGTGGTGTGGAATGCTTACTGCGGTATATTTTGACTTTTGAGTTTCCTCATACGAATGAGGATATTTGCAGCATAAAAAAAAAAAAAAAACAGGCCCGAGCTTTTAGCGTGTTCCCCAGGACCCACGCCCGTTGTTGTGGTTTACCCTGCTGTATCAACAGGTAAAACAAGGACCCGGGCTGCACAAAGAGCCGCATTGTTAGCGCCGTAAATGTGAAACCTGGACAGATAAGGCGCAAACAGAGCGGCAGTCAACAGCTACGACGCAGGAAAAAAAACAAGAGACGGCTTCTCTCGGACCCCCACGCTTCTGTTCTGCTGCTCCTCCTCTACACAAACAACAAGCCCTGAAACCCAATCAGTGCTTATCTGTCCATCCGAGCACCTGAAGTGCACAGATGGACCCGGAGATACAGTGGAGATTGAAAAGGGGAATGAGGGGGAAAAGTAGAAGGGTGAGGGCAAAAAAAAAAAAGGAAGAGAACAAGAGGAGGAAGAAAAGGCAGCGAGAGGCCTGAACAGAGGAGCTGTGTGACTCACCCAACCCGCAGCCTGAATAGCTGCGAGAGACAGAGAACAGGAGACCGAGCGAGAGAGAGAGAGAGAGGCATAAAAAGACAACGAGGAGGAGAGAATGAGGAGGTTTCGGATCACCCGGTCCTCCACAGACGCCCCACTGTGGGCCCATTCTTCAGGTCGCCGCTCGCCATTCAGCGCTTGTCTCTCGGCCTCCCCCTCCCCCGGGCCCCGGCGGGGGCCCCCGGAGCGATCAGAAGCCATCTTTAAGCTCGCTTGCTCTCCGATGGGAGGCCGACATTCTGCTCGCTTACACATTAACACACACACACACACTGACCCGTCCTCTCCAGTAACTACAACAAGGCCGCTCAGTAGGAACGTGTGGAACCAAAGAACAGACATTTAGCCTTGGAGCCTTCACACTCCTTCCTGGGCCTTCAGGGTGTGTAGGGAGAGGGGTTCACATGAGGTCACTGTAAAATACATTCATAGCGGCCTATATTATTATGCATTTCTTTTTCTTTTTTGTTGTTACTGATTGATTTTTTTTCCTGTGTTAAAAAATATACAAAATTATAAACAAACATATCATGTAAATTGACATTTTTGATGTAAAATCACATTTTATTAGATTAAATATTGATTGAATTGAATAGTGATTTTAAGACAGACTTTTGTAATATAGCAATGTCATATATATTTTATAGAAAATAAGTTTATATTGGTAGAAACTGTTATATATGATTATAAAAACAACATGAGCGTACAATTTCAAATTAAAGCTATAAAATGTTCAGACAATTACATTATTTTTGCTATTTTTTTTACCTGCACATTCAAGTACTGCAACAGATTTATATTTCAAATACAAGTTACTTTCACCTTTACCTTTTTTACTGAGTATTGAACTCGAATTGAGTACAGATGTACATGAGTTATCCATATAGATAAAAATAAAATAAGGTTTAGCTAAAGTAGATGCGCTCAAATGTAAAGATAATCTTGGAAAATGAATGAGAAAATTTGTTTTTCAGCAATACAAAATAAATAACTACTAAAAGGGAATAAAGTAAGAGTGAGAGTGATAAATTGCTCATTAAAAAATATTTGGCATCTAAAACGGAAAGTAATTGTAACTTATACTCTTAAATAATGAATGAGCAAATATGTTTATACTTTAACTTGGTTTCTCAAATTGTAAAGTTTACTTGAGTCATGTTGGAAGCTGAAATGTAGTGACATATTAAGCGGCATTAAATGTAAATACTCAAGTTAAAATTACAAATTTAGAAAAGTTTAACACCTAAAGTATCTATTCTGCTGTTCACCAACACATAAACCATGAATCTATAAATGGGGATATACCAATACTTGAGTGAGATGAGAGATTTACTCTAACTCTAACAAGTATATTGTAGCTGCAGTGTAAGTGTTTATGAAACCTCCACTGGGTTTCCTTTCAATGAAAAACCTCCACATCTCAGCCAGTGAACCTGTTTGAACAGGCGGCTCCTGATTCCCCTGACAAACAGCAGAAAGGATCCATTCCTCGAACGGCGAATCAGCCTCGGCCGCCGGCATGCCAAAGGACACTTCACATGCTGTTACTTCACTTCACACGTCCTCGCCCTTCCAAACACGCAGCCGCGCTCCGGGAGCCCGACAACGCGCACTAAAACCAAAGCCCTCGCCTTTTAACCGGTGAGTGGAATCAGCCGTCGAAGCGGCAGATTGCACTGCGGCGGGAGGAGAATAACGCTCCGGCATAACAATCATATCTATTTCCCGTCACACCTCTGCAAGCGGCAAACGGGCGCTGACCCTCTCTTTGATTTTCTTCCTCTCTCTATTAGCACTCGGGCTTCTTTTATGTTGTACAACGTTGACAAATCACATTATGGACTGCGTGTTAGCACCGGGGGGAGCCGTATAGATTACAGTGACAGGCAGGGAGAAAGGCCCCGGCAGATCCGTGTCCTCTTTCTGCTCTCGATCTTTTGCCGTAAAGTGTCAACTCTCAACCGCGCTCTTCATCATCGCCGTCCCGGAGTAAGTGAAGATACGGGGGGCACATGGGAGGAGGAGGCTTATGTATATGTAGGCAGGGGCGCAGAGGGGGAACAAGCAGGACACCGTTATAAAACAAGCAAGTGGCTCCTTTTTAATCCTTTGCAGATTAAACCTAAAGCTTGCATGTTCATCAAATGTTCACATTTTCTACTGAATCCAGGGACAGACACAAAGAATTCAGCAGATTCATCAGTGCGGGATAGAACAAAAAAAACTCTGTATACACAAAGGCAACAATATGCATTATGCAATCTTGTTCCCAGAATTATAAACTCCTGAATATGCATTGTTACACCAAGGAGATTATGTTGTTGGCCCAGTTTGTGTGTGTTTCTCTGTTAGTCAGCAAGATGCATTAAAACTTGAAGTAAAAATCAGGCCATGTGGACCATGGAACTAGTGGAAGATCTTTAAACAATAAAAGATTTTAAGACACATTAACCGTTCTAATGTGTTTGGACCTGTCTTCAGTGAATTTATTACATAGATATTACAAAACAGCCTCATATATATATATATATATATATATATATATATATATACATACATACATGCAACCAAACCAAAGGCTCTTATTTTATTTTTTATTTTGAAGGTGGTGTTTAGAGAATATTACATTCCAGTGTTTCTCTGGATAAAAAATTCACTCGACCTTGATTCGAACACTTGTTTGAGTTGCGTTTGTCTCACAAAACCACATAGAGTTGCATATATACTATTACAAATCAACATTCCCTGCGGGTCATTTGTCGGTTTGTTTGGATGAGATCTATAGGCTATCAATTAATAATTACAAGACATGTGCAGTGTGGGAGTTAGAAACATGTAGACTGGGATACTTTTATTTAAGGAGTTATTCAAGTAGTGACCTTTGGTTAGTCCAGAACCATTTAATAAATTGTGTAGTGTAGATTCAGCCTATTTAATTGCGAGCGATGTAGGAAACAGCAGCCTCTTCGACATGTTCCCAAAATAACAGATATAATGTTGGGAAAACATCTTATTCCGGTGTATTATGTGCTATATAGAGCTGAGGAACACAGCATCTTGAGAACATAGGACCCTGGGAGAGCACATATCATAAATTACCAAATAATAGCAGAATTAATCATCCGTCCCAAATTCCCACCTGGCGTCAAACAGCTCGGCTATTATATGGTGATTTGTGGTGTTTAGACTTGGGATATGACAATTTTCTACATTTGATCCATTAAGTTTCCTTTGCATTTATTGGTTTTGTATATGAGCGTGCATCAGGGGATTCCAAGACCATCATTCTACCTGATCGGTATCCAAAAAATACATTCACACTACAAACTTGGCAGATGTTAAAGCTTCCTTAGACACAAAGGTGATGAAACTTTTGCAGTCAGGCGTCCCACAGTCTCATTTTTTAAAATTGCTTGAAAGGCACTATTAAATAAAATGTATTATTAGTATTAATGTTATGAATGCTACTACTACTCTCTGCCATGTTGATGCTCAGTACGAGTCGGCATGTTTTGTGTCAGCGTAGCGTTTATCTGCATTTAAAGCAGGTGTTTTCTGTGTGTGGGTGAGTGGGTTCATTCCTCCATCCCATCCCCTGCATGTATGTCTGAAGTGCAGAAATAGAGAGGATTGCCTTTTTTTTTTTTTTTTTCTCTTTCCCTCCGACGTGAGCGTTCAAAATTGTGTTTTATTCAAAGAGGTTATGGTCTCCCGCTTGTCAAACCGGTTCCGTCAAACTAATCCCAGCCGTGTCGATGCCTCGGGACCCCACACGTATGAGGGAGAGAAGGGGGGGGGGGGCGGCCTGTTCACTGGTTCAAGTTTTGTCCTCGTCCCCAAAGGCATGTCAGCGCTGACGACGTGTGTGTACGGACTCAACCCCCTGTTTCTTTTCTCTTTCTGGACATCTCGGGGCTTATGCAAAACAACGTTATCCGTCCTGGAAAAAAAAAAAAGGGGAGCAGACATCTCCGGTGGTATCTAGTCATACTCCTGGTTTTATTTCCCGGCTTCTGAGATAACGGCCTCCGATTTCTGCTCAACCTCCGTACAATGGGAGTGAATTTTTTTCCAGCCTTATTTCTCTTTTCAGAGCGGCGTTTTGTCATTAAGACAATGGCGTCTTCCACTTAAATGTTCCTGGCGGCTTCATTCAGACATGACAGGATGTTATGGTCCATGAATTATTCTCCCTAGGATGTATGCGACATATGCTCGGATATTCAACGTTCTCTTTTCACGCGGCTTGTGCGAAAGAAAACGCTCCTCTGATTACTATTGTGGTTATGCAAGTTTCCTACTTTGTTTCCCCCCCACAAAAGCCTGCGCCGCGTTCACGGCGATTTGTGTTCTGCGAATAGAGAGAAGAGAAGCAAATAAGAGCTTAGCGAAGCCTACACAGCACTTAATGCAGAAATGCTGCAAATCAGAACAGGGCAACATTTGTATATTAGTGAATCCATGAAATTTTCTTAGTTTTGTGACTTATTCCCGTTTTCTGTGCGAGATGCAGCGTCGCTGCGTTTGCTTGCATTTTGTTTTTCTTAAATGCTATGTGTCGTTATATTTCTAAAAAAGATTTCTTTAGATTTTCCTACTGTGAGAACGGGGAAATGCAAAGTGCCGGACATGATCCCAAAAGCGTATCCGGCGTGTTAGGAAGGCAGATCGTACAGTACGGCGTGTAACCGGTATGGCGGTACCTGCGACACTTTGTGGAGTTTCCGCACAGATTTTGAGAAGGACATTGTTCAGGTGTTGGACAGGAAGTGGAGGTGACCCCGACATGTAGGCTGTCTTGACTTTGGAGGATTTTTTTTTTTGACTTTGGGTCAACACAGATAGAAAAAAAAAATGTCACCTGCTGCATATGCATGTGCTTCTGGACGCCCATATGCCCGCGCCCGGTTTTAACAATTTAAATCAGCTCTGTCCGTGCAGCAGATCCGCTAAGTAACACATGCTGGAATAAACACGGATAAAAGTGCCACCAACGGCTAATAATGCCAATTTTCTGTCGCCATACATATGCATGGTCTCTTTCTGGAAGCTTAGAAGGATCCACTGAAAAATAATTCACCGATTTGATTGTGAATGTGATGTTTAATCCATCTATTGACAACAAAAAATAAACTGCCGCTGGCTCCAGCAAGAATGCCTGCTTTTCACTATTATTGCAAAGAGAATAGATCTTAGACCGAACAAAAAAAAGAATGTAAATCACTTTACTCTTACAAAATGAAACTTTATAGATGCAAACTCCATTTTCATGAAACAAATAATTGTTCAGTTTTAAATTACGGGAAACTATATATTGTTAAGTTCCGTTAAACAATTTAACAATTGAACAAAACAAAGTCACATTCATGCATGTACATGATGTTTTATAGATGCAAAAAAATGATTCAACAGCTGTCGCCACAAATTATGATTCATAAGAGTCTGAAAACTCTGTTTACTGCTCACTGTGGGAAATATTAAGAGTGATTTCAGATACAGCTTAACTCTACACACTCAGCCTGAAAAAACTCTGCATCAGTTATACTGCATCGTACTTGTCAAACGGAGTATAAATATTTACCTGAGCAAGTAATGAACCCACTGATAATAATCAGTTTGAATAGTTGAAATAATGTGATTTATAGTCAGTATTAAGATTTAAAATAAATATGTTAGTTAGATGATTTTCCCTGATGTTTATGTGTAATAACCTGAACTAACGTGACGTTTCTGTGGAATTTCGTATCTTAACTTTAAATTACTTTTACGCACCGGCAGGGAGAAATGAGCAACATGTGCGCGTGTTTTCTGTAAGTTCTTTAAGTCCTTAAGTTCCTACGCGCACGCACCCGTGTAGCCTCGGCCTTTGAGTCTATTCGTGGCTCTAATTGACACATTCAGCGGGCAGTAAAAGGCTCTCCTTGCCGGCTAAAAGCCCACAGCTGTGGAGCATGCTTGGCTGCGTCCGCCCAATAGAAGGGGCTCGCCGCTCGCACCGCAGACTACAATGCCCTCGCCATGGAGACAGAAACACAACACAGAGGGAGGATAAAAAAAAAGGAAAAAAAAACTATAATCCTTCCACCTAATCCTCTCGAGTCAGGATGTCACAAAACTGTGTCGTGACGTGAACTATATTTACATCGCAAACGGATGCGTTCAGAAGTGATCTCACTTCATTGTCTACAGCTCTCATTGGGGAGGAGCGGTCTGCACCGGTGGTGATGATGTGATGATGATGATGATGCACTTTATCTGTCAGTGTGTGTGTGTGTGTGTGTGTCCCCAAACTGAGCTGCCGTGCACATGCCGCACCGTTTATTCTATATTCTATAAAGTGGGCCTCTCCGTAACAAAGGGCAGATCAGGGAGGTCACGGGTCGTGACAGGCGTTTACGACGAAGCTTATATCGGCGGATAAGCGGCATGGGAGTCCGCGGAGAACTTAGTTTGACCCAAAGCCGAGTGAGTGAGCTGATCACCGCCTCCCTCTGGGCCGAGAACTCCAAAGGATTCCTCGCATACCACCGCTTCAATTACAGAGGCGGGGAGAGGAGGGCTTCACACCGCGGTCTGGCTGCATGGGAGAGGACTGCATCGCCGGTGGAAGGAACGCGACACACGGAGGGCTTTACCGTTCCCTCTCACGGAGACGTGTGAAGTTTAATTGTCACCAACGTTTAAAAAAAAAAAAACAGTTGCAAACATATCTGCATCTATATATGTATGTATGTCAATGCGAACGCAGGGTGTGAGCGGTCGCCTGGCAACAGCCGTTGTAAATAGTAGGAGACAGACAAGCGCTGGCAAGGTAGACGTCGGAAAGAATTTCTAAAAGTAGAACATTTGAGAGCTGCAGAGGAGACAGAGGAGATACTGTCATGGTTGAAGCATCATAAATTCTGAGCCGTGGCTGCAGCAGCCAAATACTCGTTGTTGCAGCCTCCCGGGTATTTAGCCATGAAGGGGGTTTCCATTTTTAATGTGTCTCGGAGATATCCTCATCCATCCATGGGATTCTTTTGTTTCCCACATGTATGGGAATGGACATCCTCCAATGTTTCCCAACCATCTGATTTTTCCCAATATTGCTGTTCTCCAACAGCAGCTGGTTGTCGTGGTGATGGGTCGACACGCGAGCTCAGACGTTGTTACGGGTTCATCCGTAGAATCTTTTTTTAGGAATTCTAAATTGAAATTGGGGAAATAACAAAGCAACCCCTCTCCACTACGCTGGGCGGTAATAATTTGTTTTGATTGGGATGATAAACCGATTAAGACGCTGCAAAGTAAACAGCGCCGGGATACAACGGGACCACACAGAAGGTCTTTCAGGGTCGTAAACTTAGGACATGCTCGCTAGAATGTGTTTTTTCTTTGTATTCGGTTGTTGCATTAGTCCATTTATTGCTTAAACAGGAAACAGAAACTTATTAACAAGTGCAATGGAATTTCCTTCGATGATCAGAAATTAACTGCAGAAAAAGGCTTCGGGGGGAAAACCTGCAACATATAACCCAGATCACGTCGATCAGATCATAGTTTCAGATCAGCGCTTCAACAAAAAAAAAAAGCCAGTTCAGCTCTCGGTTTCCCCTTTAATCAGAACCACTCTATCAGCTCGGTGGAAAAAAAATGCCCTTTTAACCCCGAGAGAAAAGAAAAAACCCTGCTCAGTCTTACCTTGCAGCCCTCACACGCACTGACGCCATAGTGGTATCCGGAGGACTTGTCCGCACAGACGAAGCAGGGCTTGTAGACCCGGGGAGGCGGCGGCGGGGACGGCGGGCTGGGGACCAGCTCCTCGGAGCTGGTGCTCTGTGTTTCAATGGCTGCGGGCAACGCAAAACACGGGAAACAGGAAAGACATTGGAAATCAGGAAACATGATTCAAAACTACACATAAAATGAAGCAGTTTGCTCAAAAAGATATTTGTGCACATTTCCAATTAAAGGCAACTTGCATGACCTTTAAACACCTCAAAAGTGAAACATTCGTGCGCTGGAGAACATGAGGTCGCCACATGCAGTGAGCATGTTTACGGAAGTGGACGCTAGCATCTGCAGATGTCCTACAGGAGCCAGCATATTTGGTTTCAGGGGGAGATTAGGAAAGTAAAGACGTGCTTGTAGCTTTCTTTTCCTACTTTGACTCAGAATAATGACGTTTGTCCCGACGCTGGTGACCTGTAGGTCGGATGAACGTGACCTGACTCGTCATGTGTCAAAAGATCAGATGTGTATAAGTTTTAGGACGCCGCCAATGGAAAAAAAAAAAAGTGTCGTTCAGAATGTCGTTCAGATACAGGTCGCTTTGTGATGAGAAAATCTGATTTTGCTCACAGTCTCAATGGCAAAGTGTATTGGTGCTAGTTCTCCCCATGAATGACTATTTACTTTATTAGGTGCTTTGCAATGTGACTGTAAGAAACTTCATGAAGTGTTTGCTTCTTTCTTTAAGGGCAAAGGTTTTTGGTGATAAGTTAAACTCCAATAAACAAACCCAATGTGTAAAATCTATCTATTTATCGACTTAACCTTTCCACATCAGTACTAAATCAGAACATGGGGAACATGGTCCGTAGGTGCCGTGTGAAGTTTTCTCGTAAACACACAAGAGAATCGCATTAATGTTCAGCGTTTCTCTCCAAAAACGGAGGCGTGGGAGGTGATTTCCTTCCTTGTAAAACGCACGCAAATGTGATTGACCTTTTTGTTCATGGCAGATATTTCGTCTAATCAAAGCAACTTCTGGCAAAGTCGAATAATAAAAAAAAAGGGATGGGGGGAAAGCCAAAGGGGAAGATTCTTTTAAAGCCACTCTCACCAGAAAGCAGGTAATTGGACTCTAATTGGAGACTAGGTAGGAGAGACGCTGCACAATAGTGCTTACAGAACTGGTCTTAATTTGCAAACAAAGCAGCGCTTAACAATGCTGCAGGACAGAGGGGCCAGAAATCACAAGACATTTAGCGACTCCAAGTGAAAAACACACCCGATAAAAAAAAAAAAACATCTGCGGTAATACGGAGGAGTGAAAAGCCTCCGTGCTCACGGCCTATCTGCACGGAAAAACGGAGAGCAGCCTCTCCAGCATCGCCGCTGATTAGATTACATTCTTCCGTACTTCATCAGAGTAAACTCAATTACAGATGGTAAGGGACAAGATCTTATAATTACTGGACCCTTCCTTGCGTGGAATTCCCTGGTGGTTTAATCTAATCTTCCACCACGTTCACCCTGTGTGACTTTTATTTTTTATTTGTTTTTTCACGCATGTCCCCTCCGCGGCTTTTTTTGCTTTCTGCAGGTTCAGTGGCTCGAGGGGAAAGACTTAACTCGCGCTCTCGTTCGCGTTAGTGCAGCAGATTGAGCTGCGAGGAGAAGTCTCGGAACTCAACGCGAAAGAGTGACAGTGCACACAACTTTCTTTTAAGGAGACTAAAGCCGACAAAATACTGCAACTCCAAGTGGTGTTCATGTGGGAACGGCTTGAGCGCGCGGGGGAAGTCAGCCATGTTATTCCCCTGTCCTCCGAATGGCCACGGTGCGACCTGGTTTCCCTGATGAGGACGGACAGAAAGGCATTTGTTTTCATGGAAGTCAGGTCATCTCTTTTTTTTTTTTTTTTTTTTCCTTCCAAATGGTCCAAATGCGTTTCCCTCTGTCGCTGGCAGCGAGCGGTTGGAGGCAGCTTGCACATAAAGCAGATGTATGGTGAGATATCACGTTGGAGGGGAGCCAGCGGCCCGACACACAAAGCCTTCTGAACAGGCACTAAGCTGGAAATAGGCGGCTTTTGTCTATGTGTGAATACAACTACACCACAAACTAATACACTGTTTAATGTATTATTATTTGGGCCAGTGACAAATAACGGTTGGCGAGATGAGAAGGTCAAAAAAAAAATTGAGATACAGTTGTACATTTTGTGTTCATGTTGGCTTCTTGTCAATTCAAAGTCCATTTGTATCAGCTTTTTTCTGATTTTTGACACAAGTGTCAAATAAACCAAATAGGTAATGCTACATTTCACATATTTAATCCACCTAGATTATAAAACTGGTTGATATCATGTGTTTTCACCTTTTTAAGAGAGTATCTGGTGCCACGTTTTTAGGCATTTTTTGGGCTTAATCGTTTCAATTCTCCCCCCACATGCCTTCAGTTGGAATAACAAGCTGCAGGAAACACCTGTAGGGTTGCATCTAGTGCTTTACAGTGAAATATCTCAATGAGTATTAAACTGATCAACATGAATACATACAATATATACAACAGATATTCAAGGTCCTCAGAGGAAACATTCAAAGCATTTTAGGAATTATCTGAATTGCTTCACAGGCAGGTTGAAGTTTTCATTTATCTACTAAATTGACAGAAATACAGTTCAAGCTCCACAGAGGATGAACCTTAACCATTTTCTTTTCATGATTTTTCCAACAAGCAAATAAAACGTCAACCTGTGTGTGTGTGTGGAAGCATAAATGTCTGTTTTTTTGCCAAATTGAGGGACAAATATGGTACTCAAAACAGAAGAAGAAAAGAAACAGGAAAATGTGTTAATAATGTGAATTATTATGTCCTATTATGTCCTGGAGTCCACTTCACTGAGAAGTTAAAACACTGTAAAAGGCAAAAACAAGATTGTTCAGCTGCTGTAACGGTGCTGTTTAAATATGATGAAATACCATACCACCATTAAATAAAACATGATACTTGGAATAAATTGTTGTATGTGGTTAATAAGAGAAATATCCTCAACCTGATTCACATTAGTTGATGCAGCACTTCTGTACTCGTCTTCATCAGGGATTTGGAATCACAAATTGTACTTGTGTGTGTGCACTTGCTCAAATATACTGGACCATCCTGCACCCGTGGGTTTGCTCCAGTATTAGTTTAACCTTCTTTCTACCTGATTTCAATGTAGTTGTTGAAGTAAATACACAGTCAATCTGCTGCAAATCATTGTCTGCATTTGCGGATCATTTTAACCGGACTAGCTTGGATACACGTACTGTAAAGAGTGAAACAAGCGCCCATGCGATGGCGATGAGGACAGCGTATATTAGCCTCCCCCAGGTGGTGCGGCACACTTTAACATACATCTAGAGGAAAAAACGACTTTTTGGTGCTGATATGCCTTCGGAGCATTTGTAACGGCTGGGTGGCCCCACGCCGAGCAGAGGCAGCGCCGCCAATTCAGCCCCGCCGCCTATTTGAAACTCATGGCTGCTCCTGGGAGGCGGTGTGACCACCTGCAGACAGATGGGACGCATAAACGTAGATGCATTACACCCCGCACTGTGTGTGTGTGTGTGTGTGAGGGGGGGCGGTCAATGGGCACCTGTATGCTGGTGTACGGGCCCTGTCGGGTGCGGGGAAGAGACCCGTTTTTTCCATTTTCTGCGTGATTAATCTTTGAGTCGACTTCCCCGCATGTTAACACACACACACACACACACAGAGAGCGTCGTTAGAGGAAGAAAGGCCGCTGACAGACAGGCGGCACGGCCGGGTCTGGCTTTAGAGCGGGGCCCGACGAGGAAAAAAAACAAAAAAAAAAAACGTGGCTGCTGAACCCTTAGCCTCTGGCTGAACCTGCCGGCGAGGTCGAGCAGGAAAGCACACACTCCCTGCTGGAGGCTGCTGGCTGAATGAGGGGGAAGACTAGAGAAAACAGCTCTCCTGATTGGCCCGTCCGCTGGGACCCGGCTCGCTGCTGAAGCCGACACTCGCTTCTCTACCAGCGATCCGTTCTGTGGGATGAGCTCAGGAGAAGCACACAGCTGATGTAAAAAAAAAAAAGTAGAACAGCTGGAAAACTTTTCCCCTTCGTTTACATTAACCTCATCATCTCTTGGGCTGACAATCACTTGTGCAGCTTGATGACTAGAAACAATCACCAATTTTTTTTAAACATAAATGATGGTTTATTCAAACGATTTCTTAATCATGTGAGTTTGTTCAAAAAAGTGAAAGTTTTGCTCAATCGCCTTCATTTGCTTTTCCAATTAAGTTTAATTTGGTTAAGTCAATTTAAGCCTGCTAATATTGTTCACTTATTTTATTTCATATAAATAATATATATTATTTAAATACATTTTTTTTCAGTGAAGAAATATATATGTCTCCTATTATCAGTTTTAACCTATAGTACTGTTCCACCTTTCATTTAAGACAAGCAGTCCTCCCAATTCCAACATTTTGTCCTGCCTGTATATAAAGTTTAAGCTGATTTATTTTATCAATGAAAACATTTGAACTCATCACCTCCCTTTTCTCGCTTTATAAAAATCCAGAATTCTTCTGTAAAAAAAGTGTTCATATTTTTCATTCCAAACGTCTAAAGTCTGGACAAAATATGACTCCTGTGAGTGTCTGCATCACACATGCGTGAACCTCGATTGGCTCCAGATGTCACAAATCCTGCTCACAGGAGCTTCGACTCAAACATCCAGCTGAAACTGAAAAAAAAACACGCAGAAACAACCACTGTGTATCACAATCAGTTAATGAGCAAGGGAAGGGGAAAAAAAAGACAAGGCTCATCATATTGTACAGGACGAAGGCCTTCAGAAACGGCGCGGTAGCCGCTACGATCACCTTGACAAATCGCTGACACCTGTTCGGCCCCGAGCGGGCGCTGTGAGGCCACATGTGAGGTTACTCGCAGGTAACGTCGGGGAAAAAAAAGATGTAAAAAAACCTCTTCCGCGGAGCTGCAGCGTCATCTATCCGCACCGCTCCCCTGTCTGTGCTTAGATCCAGTGTCCCCCCCCCCCCCCCCAGTCTGAAAATCAGTGACATGTAAAACTGGTCCACATGGTCCACAGGACCAACAGATGGCAAAGAACCTGAAGCAAAGTCTGTCGCCGCACACAGGCAATTTAACACAATGATGGTACATCGGAAATTAGGACAGAGCTGCGTTTCTGCTGCGGATCGCGCCCAGATCGGACGCTCCGGCCCGATTTAAATAAAAAAACAATCGAGTTTCTATTGAACGCCCGAATCCCTTCATCACGTTGATTGAATTAAACCTGACAAATCACCAACAGATCACCAGAAACAGGGATGGGAGGATAAGCAGCAGCAGGAGGAGACCGAGTGGCATTTCCTGAAGCTCCTCGGGGGTATTTGTGTATTTGGTTTGTGTTAAAGAAGAAGCGCGAGTGCGATTTGGGGCGTGGAGCGGTGGGTACAGCTCGGGAGAATCAGAGGAATATTACTCCCGGCCCCCCTCCTCCTCCTCCTCCTCCTCCTCTCAGCTGACGCTCCATCCAGTCTGGAAGTGTTTTTGCTCCAGGTTTTCTCTGCAGGAGCGCCAAGCCCATAGCTCACATCCACCAGGCCCAGTCAGAGGAAATGGTCAAAGTTCACCCAAAGTACAGCAAATTAGAAGCAGCTTTGCGCCGCTCGCCCTCTCCGCAGCGTACGGAGGGAGGGGGGGGGGGCATATTTACAAGAGCCTTAAACACTCAGGGAAAAGAAAATAGTGGCATGAGAAGCCATTAGACTTCGTGTCTGGTGGGGAAATGGAAGGAGAGAGCAGCGGCAGGAAAAAAAAAAAAAAGCGGAGGATCTGCTTTTCATCAAGATCTGTTTCATATGCACACACTAGATCCTGATACAACTCAGGTTCGGCTCTACAGATTCCCAGGTGGTCACGTGACCATCCCCCCCCTCGTGTGACCCCCCCTGTTTGACCCCGTCGCGACCTCGGGGTGACTGCAGCTCTGAGGTCAAGCTGCAGACAGGCCGCAGGGTGACAGAAAGCAGCGGCGGAGGCGGCCGAATACACGGGGAGCACAACAGGTGCGAGACACTTCAAAGCTTTCAGGAAAACTCACCGAGAAAGCTGAGGCAGCCGTAAAAAAAAAAAAAAAAAAAGGGCGGATGACAAGGGGGAAACTGCAGGGAAGGAATAAAGTTCTGGAAATGTATTAGGTTTTTTTTTTAAAGCACAGCGATGATTTTATTCTCCCACTGGCAGCACTCGTGTGTGTGTGTGTGTGTGTGTGTTAACGTAACCTGATTCTGATGTTCAAAAACAGGAGGGTTCAGAAGAAGTGAGTCTGGTATCTGTGAGATGGGTGTGGCAAGCGTTAAAAAGGGAGTTTTTCCTCCTGAGAAATTGTACAATTGTGAGTTAGTGCAGAGAATCTTGATGTGTAAGCTGATGACCTGATGTACAGGAGAGTTTAGCTGCGGGATTCATTAAATATCTGCTTTTGTAGGATGATATTTTATAAAGTTGTTTTTTTGCTGATATTCAATGTTCAGAAAAGATTTAATATTCTGTTTTTGTTTCTGTTATTTTACTGGGGTAAAAAGCTTTCTAGAAAAAAAAAACACTATTTAACCAGTAAATGCTCTTTTGACCATCTTCTATTATTGAATATTTTATCTGAGGTAGTTTCTGCAAATCACATCACAGCAGAGATGATGAGTTCTGTTTTGAGGCAAAATGCTGAACTGAGCCATGTTGATGTCTTTTATAGTAAGTAAGGTAAAGTAAGTAAAATCCCACTCTGCAGAGTCAAACATCAACTTGTGTTCACTTAATTATATATCAATTCTGACCCTTAAACTGTGCTGAGGTTAAGGCAAATGTACCTAAAACAAGTTAATTTAAAGTGTATAAATTTGTTGCAAAACAGATCAAAATCCAGCCCAGAATGTTGCAGTATTCCCCGCAGAATCCAATAAGTCAAATTTGTGATGCATTAAATAAAGTGTCTTTAAAATAAATGCAAAACATATGGAAATATGTGACTTATATTCAGAAGTGTTTGTATAGATGAATAAAGTTAATAATAAAGTGTTTTTTTTAGGTTTTATAGGCACAGAATGTCACCTCAAAAACTACAGAGAGTATTTGATATTTATTCCAAGGTAAAGAATTAACAGAACTGACCAATCAGAAATCATGATCACATTCAGTTCGTGCAAACTGGGGCCTTGGGTCTCTGCAAAAAGTCCATTAAAACAGAAGTGGATGAGGTCTTTACGCTGGTTCACTGTGAGGCAAAGAATTGGCTTAAAAATACTGCGACCACATCACAAACCGATGAAACAAAATACATTCTGTGTTTTTTTTTATACAGTCTACTCAAAGTTTCCAATGGTTTCCATCAAGGATTAAAATGCTCCTGTTTGCCAAACTAACTTTTGAATTAAACCTGGCACTATGTGATCATATGTTTCCCCTGTTACCTTTCCGTCTTCTGTTTGTTTTAATCTCCGACTCGCGTGTCTTTTCTGTGCGTCCTGGTGATTACTTTACACCCCTGGTTCTAATGCGTTTCCCTTTGTTGTTGGAAGGTGCAATACAGTTCAACTTTCTTCCCTGAGCAGCAATTAGACCATCCAGAGAGGTGCTTTTATCCGCATCCAGTCTGGAAGCGGATAAAAAAAAAAAAATGTATATTTCTTGCAGCATTTAAAAAGATGATGACATAAGAAAACTCTGGGAAACATGAGAGTGTTGAAATGAATCATTCTCTCAGAGCAGTGAATAAAACATGAAACAAAAAAACAGCAGCTGTGGTCAAGCAGGAGCCTATAAGGGGACTCAGTATTTGATATTTATTAAAAGGCCGGCGTCCCTCCTGATTCGTGGTATCAGTGTAACCCTGGCGGGACCCTCGCGCTGCCCTAATCATGTCGATTAAACATGCCTGGCGTCAGACGGCTCTCCTTTCATTTTCACTGTTGTACATCGCTTTTATTTCCCCCCATCGCGCCTTTCATTTCACACGCCCACTAAATTAGCTTGGTGTGCAAGCTGTGCTAATGGCCTTTCATGTCCATATCACAGGCGCTTAAGCCTTGAAGACAAAAAGGCCCCAATTATCCCATAACAGGCATCAGCTGTACAATGCCTATCACGCTGGAAGCTCCTGTTTTTTTTTTTTTTTATCTCTTTAAAAGTCACAATCGCCGCGCCGTTTGCGGACGATCACCTTTCGTCTTATTTGTCTGGCGTCTTTTTTTTTTCTTTGGATTCGCCCGCGACGAGATGAAACGGCTCTAATGTGATATTCATGTGTTTTTCCCCCCGCGCAAGCGTCATGTGCAGCGATTCCTCAGCCACAAAGCCCCATTTTATCTGCGTAAAGCAGGTCCTTGATCATTCTTAATTAACATCTAAACTGGATGAGGAAGTGCATTAATGGCCGGCTCGTTGTCTACGCGGCTAATTAACACCCAGGAGGCTTCCATTATCCTGAGTAAATAAATTACTAAACCAACATTGCAATGACCCTGGGAGAGGCTTTCTCGAATCAAAAGGCTAATTTAAACAGCGCCTTATTCAAACAGGAAAAGGGCACCGGCGTCCCCGTCTGACAGCGCTGAAAAGGCCAGCGCGCGCCTTCGTGTGTTGGTTGGGAATAAAAAAAATAAATAAAAAATCAACAGGATCCACTTCCGTCCCGTCGAGCGCTTCATGAGTCCTGTGTGTAAAGGGCAGCGGCTCTCTGGTTCAGGATCAGCGCGATCTTATCTTAAACGACTTTAAATTGCTTAACGAATGTATACACAAAGCATTATGGTCCGAGAGGGGGAGGGGGAGCGGGGGAGGGGAGGGGCGGCGACTTTATTTCGGGATCTAATTGATGACAACTGGCAGACGTTAATGGAGAGAATTGGATCAAACAGGCAGGAGGAATGACACAAAAGAGCTGGAACGCCACCGCCACTCAGGAGGTCACGCAACCACAGCTTTTTGGGGGAATTTTTCTTTTTTTTTGGCAAGCAGGTAGGGGGATCAAGTTGTTAAAATGTGAACATATGTAGAGTTTGAATTTAGTATTCCAAGTTCAGTTTTGTCTGTTTTTATTCCAGCAAATAAGGAAATGATTAAGATTGAATTCTATTTGGTTAGCTGTCTTTAAAATATGAATAGGAAAAAAAAGATTTTTAAGTATTGAGCTATTGTTACTTAAACACAGTATGGGAACGATGCAAGTTCCTAAAAAAATAAAAGATTTATAATCCTATGACAAGTGAAAAGAGTGTGGAGCAAGCAGCATTCCATCCTCATGTAATTAAATAATATGTGAAATATGGCTTAATGTGAAATTAAAATGACATACGACAAAAATATATATTTTGGCAGCCTGCAATTGTGTTGTTGTTCTGTGTGTGTGTGTGTGTGTGTGTGTGTGTGTGGGAGGGCGGGGGCAGGGGGGGGGCGGGGTTATTGGGCTGTTCTGAAGAACATCGCTATTTATAAATTCCTGGCTGCGGCCCTGTCAAAGAGCCAATGTTTAACATGGAAATGTGCTCATGATACGGGAATACAAATATAAATAAAATAGGGAGAAGACCTGCTTTTACTGTTTGCAGGCGTTTTTATGCTTTTTACACTTGCATTTATTGAGCTGAGTCTGTGATGTGGGGCTGAACAATTCTGAGAAAATTTCATTACAAATCATAGTATGGTCTATTTTATTTTTTTCTAATTTACATGTGAAATTAAATATTGCGCCTCCACATTATATTGCACAGATTTGATAAATTATCTTTGTTTGGTACCGATCTCTGCAAACATCACATCATAACCATTTTATTAGCATTAATACTGATATATAAAGGACTAGTACCTCTAATATCCAATTTGCAATATCAGTCAAAACAACCAATATATTTCCAAAATCCTGCAATCACAATGTGATTAAATAATAACATGAATGTTTGAACACTATATTCAGCACACAAGCACTAATAGCAGGTTTATTGATTATTAGCTCACTGCTGTATTATTATTGATCTGGTTTAAAGCTGGATGCGATTATTTCCTTTGATATTTTTTTCCAAGCGGAAATGCTTGAACATTTTGGTTCCAGCATCTTAAATATGACAATTTCAGCTTTTTCTTTAGCTTTGCATAAGGTATTTAGAAGTATCACCTCAATCTCTAATAACTTAAGTATCTTTTTAACACTTTAGAGAGAAAATCATAAGAATAATGAGTAGATTGATGTATATTAAGGCAAAAGAGATCAACTTCCGTGGGTTTCCTCTGCTCCCTGCAGCAGCACAGAGGACTGGGAGGCAGCTCAGGTTAAAGGTGGCAGCTGTAGCTTTTGCACTTTCCCTCGGCTGATAACAGCCACTTTGGACTGGAGTGCCCTTGAGCAAACACTTCCTGAGGAATGACAGCTGGAGGCCAGTCATTATCAGATGGGAATAAATCACAGGGCAGCGGCCAGGGGGACAGACGAAAACAAACAGGCGAGTGTCTCTGAGCACCGAGTAGAGGTGACATCCCTCCTTTAGAAATGGCTTTAACACGTAACATTTCTTTTTTTTAAATTCCATCAATGCCAAATAAAAAAAGAGGAACTGCAATTTAAAAAAAAGACAAATATATGAGGACTCAATAGAAAGGGCATCATGCTCTATTGTTACTGCTGCTAAAACATGATCTCACACCAGCTCGGACATGAAGGAACAAATATGGTTTGGGAGCATCTTAACCCGGGCCGTGATCAATCCAAAGCAACGCTCAGCACGCTCCTTTGACACCACGTCACACACGCCTGTGTAAAAAAAAAACGCCAGCTCTGCGAAGACCTGAGGTTTGTGGCGTCACCGGCCCCACAAAAAAAAAAAAACCCTCACCCTGATCCGGTGGATTTTAATCTGAATTAGTTTCACATCAGAGCGTCACAGCTGCACCACCAAACTGTGCACAGCTCGGGACAGGAACCTAAGGACCATCCTGCAATTTTGGCGTACCTGAATATTCCTGCTACGCCACTTAATACTTTTCAATAATGCACTTTCTCTTCCACTACATTTATCTGACAACTTCAGTTATTTTCCAGATGAAGATTTGACTGTCTCAATTTAATTTAACCACAATCATTTATATTCTAAAGCTGCAGTCCTCATATTATACAGTAGTTAACCATTAATCTATCCAATAGACTGAACAGTGGCTCCACATTGATAAGGTATAACACTAAAATAAATACTTTTTACTCATAAGTGTATACTTTTACTGAAGTATGATTTTCAATTTACAACTTTTAATGGGTTGTTACTGCATTTCTGCTTTCACTCAAGTTAAACCCTACTCCTCTACTTTTCTGCAGCAGGACGCATAATTAGTAAATATTGGGAGGAATGCAGCTGCTTTATAAAGCATCTCTCTCTCTCTCTCTCTCTCTCTCTCTCTCTCCTTCTGTCCTGGACTAAAACTCGCCTCGGTCCATCCATCACGCCGGGACAATCCCCCAAACGCGGGGCGGCTGACATGTTCCGATAGCGGCCCGCTAATCTGGTTGGAAAAAAAAGTCCGCGGGGTCATTTGTCTAAATCAGTGTCAGCGCAGGTCGCGGCTCGTCAGCCCCCCCCTCCTTTCCCCGTCATGTGGTGGTGGTGGTGGTGGTGGTGGGGGGGGGACGCCGCCTGTGTTTACTCTGTGCATTCCTCCGGCCAGCGGCTGAGGAGGAAGAGGAGGAGGAGGAGGAAGAGGAGGCTGCTGCACATCTGCAGCTCCACCGCTGCCAATGCATGGCACGGCTGGGCAGGGGGGGATAGGGCGGGGGGGGGGGGCTGCTGGTGGGAAAGGGGGGTTTCTGCCATATCCGACATCCGACAAGAACAACAAATACACTTTTAAAACACACACACACACACACACACACAAGCAAAAAGTCATGTCACCCAGCTGCTGCAGGTGTCATATCCTCGATATGAACTTTTATGTGTGGAGCAATTCCCCCCCTTTTAAAACTGATCAGACCTGCAGGCCCCTTTTTTTTTTTTTAAACTTGTGAATCTCCAGCTTTAAGTGAGCCAACAACAACAGCAACAACACAAACAACAACATGAAGAAGAAGGAGAAGGCATGAGGAGAAGTTGGACCTACAGTGCGCGCTCCGCCGGTGCTGCCACTCTCGGTGCGCCAGTCCGCTGATGCAGGCTTTCAGCGCCTTCTCCTGCAGCATGCAGGACGACGGGCTGGACGTGTAGAAATCCAGCATCTGCCCGGGACTCACGGCCAGCACGTCCATGCAGTCGAACATGACGACGACGACGACGACGACGACGCCGCTGCGCTTCACAAACCGCTCGTGTGCGTTATGGATCAAAATCAACCGGCATAAGCGCACACAACTCCATCAAACTCCGCCGCTCACCCCCTCCTCCTCCTCCTCCTCCTCCTCCTCCTCCTCCCCCTCCTCCTCCTCCTCCTCCTCCTCCTCTTCTTCTTGGCACAGCAGATTTCGCTCCTCTTCGTCTCCTTCGTCCCGCACCGGAATCATGAATTATTTCGGATCAAAACGCTCCACGGCGTCTTCTAAATGTGCCATTTTTGTTTTTTGTTTTTTTGGTGTGGTTTTAACTCGCACTCGGCGCAGCGTACGGAGTCCTCCACAGTAACAGTAGTAAACATCAGATACAATCCCGGTGCTGGTTCGCTCCCCCTGTCCCGGTTTCCCCGAACACCGGAGCAAGCCGAGGCACAGCCCGCCTTGAAACCGGAGGATCTCTCCCTTTCTTTTTTTTTTTTTTACCTCCTCTCCTCTTTCTTTCTTATCCAAAAAACAACACGCACGGCGTTTAAAAAGCACACGTTCTCCCCTTTCCGATGACGAATGGGTTATCCGTCCCCGCGTGCAGCTCATTTCCAACTAGTTTTTTTCTTTCCTTTTTTTTTTTTTTGTGCCACAGAGAATGAAAGATTGAATTGCCTAATATATGCGGGTGAACTTTGCGTGAACCCTCCCGGAGCTGCTGACCTTCAGATGACCCGGTGCGGGCTGACATCACCGCAGCTCCGCAGCGCGAGGCACGGCGGAGAGGAGAAGCGCAGGGGGAGATGGGAACGGCTTTTAATTCAGAGAAACAAAAATCAAAACGATCTTTTGCATTGCTTTAATTTTAATTCTAAGATGAATTAGTGCTTCTACAGCTGAAACGCTCTGAAGGGCGCTGCTTTTTTTTTTTTTTTTTTTTTTTACGCACAACACAAGGAAACGCTCCATTCCCACAGATATATGTGAGCGTGTTCAACACCGATTGTATTGATTTGTTTTTTTTTTTTTAAAGGAAAGACTTTTGTTTTAACGTGTGTGTTTGTGCTGCAGCAGAAACCGGTGAAAGTTCTAGTTTCGCCCTCTGACTGATTTATTACTACATATGACATCATTAGACGGGAAAGAAGAACAGACTGAGTTCTGTTTCACAAATCTGTTTTCGATTTTGCTGGACTTTTCCCTCTAATCTTTGGGTTATTTTTTGGTGAAATGAAACCATGTGAGGAGTTAAGTTAAACAACTCATAGACATAAGGTTGAAACCACTGGTTTCATCTTTAAATTTGTTGGATTTTTAAAAGCTTGTAATTTTCATCCATTGAGTCAAATCTCCATCTGAAAGCAACAATGCTGTCAGACAAATGTCTAGAATAAAGTAGCATCACTCAGAAATACCTGAGTAAAGTACAAGTACCTCAAAATTATACTTAAATACAGTGCTTGAGTTAATGCACTTTGTGGTTATTTAAATAATAACATATATTTATTGCTTAAAAGCCGCAGGACTATTATCAGTTTTTCTGCTATAAATGAGAATAAATATAGAATATGTCTACAAGCACATAACATGGTTATGTACTGTAATAGCTAAAAAAAAAAGTGTCAGAATCAATTAATGTTACTGTGAAGAATTTATTTAAAACATAAAACAACCCCAAAACTGACCCGATTCAGGGGAAAAAATAAGATGAATTATTATTAAAGTTCAATGAATAATAAGATAAGAAATCAAAGACCAATTATTTGTCAAAAAAATCAAAGAAATCATCTTTAAAAAAGAATCATTAGATATATTTGGTTAGATCCTTAAAAAAGAGATTATAAAAGACCCAATAAAATAATCATACACTCGCTCCTAACTAATTTAAATATCAAAATAGCCACTAGTTGCAACCCTATTACTGTTATATATTTATACTTTAACAGTGGCATTGTGTTTTAGTACAGATAAAAATACTTTATTTAGTATTATAGATGCATTAAATAAAAGTTTTTAACATCACAGTGATGAACACAATAATGCATCAATGATTATAGTCCAATATGATTCTTATGATTCTCACATGTACGTACTGACTAATTTCATCCTAAAGCGTTTTACTGACAATACTTCTACACTTTTTGCTGAAGTTAAACTCGGACCTTTTCTACATATCGGTGACGGGGACATGATGTACACTTTTGCTGATGCCAGGTACACTGATCTGGTTACTACGTGACAACAACAGCGCGGGGTGTTGAGCAGTAGTTTATCATGTGAATCGGACACAGCACGGAGTAAAGACAGAAACACAAAGCGGAGTCCAGGGTACAGAAGTGGCTGCTGATAACATGCATAGCTGTGGCCTGCAGCTGATATGAGGGGGAAACCTATTGTCTGCGTATTTGTTTGCCATTTGCTCATGTTGCATGAGTTGCAATAGACTAGATATGTTGAGTATTTTGAAACAGATCCATTGAAACCTATTGACTGAAGGATTTTTAAACCAGTATTCTAAGGGGGAAAAAAAAAAACTTTTTTATCTAGTTTTAAGACACTTTTTTTCCCACAGTTTCTTCTTCAGTTATCAGAGCAGTAAGCAGAGCAAGTGTTAGAGAAACAACTTTTAATGTGAAGCTGCGTTTCTCGGTGATTTCTCTGGTTTTAATCATTGGGTGTGTTTGTTTTGCAGCGAGAAACCTCTGAGGGCAATTCGGCTGCTAAAAACCCCCTGAATGATGAACCCTAAAGCAATAGAGGACTACAACTCCCATGATCCCATGCTACTTCATCAACCTCATTATTTTGTATTGTTTGTATCAGTTAAATCTATATTATCCTGGTCTTATCAGCCTTATTAGAGACACAACATCACAGCTTTTTACTATAATTTGAGGTGTGGTGACATCTCTTAAATTAAAGTTTTTTAAACAAAATTATTAACAGAGGTGGGATGTAGGTTAGAAATAAAACTGTGCTCATTTTTAAAGTTTGTGATTTTTCGTGCATTCATGTGTACATTCAGCTAAATGCATTCATAGCTCAAGTTCTGTTTCCACATTCAATATTAATCGCGTTTCAACACTGATTATACGAAAGACACACATTTACAGAGGACAAGTCCATATAGTTGCAGATAATAAGTTCTGCGGCAGCATTTTGAAGCGATCAGTCACTCTGCTGCTGCCGCCACCTTCGTATTTAGACCCAATATACAGAGTTCCTCACTTTCAGCGCCGACTGCAGAGGAAACAACACCGTGTGACAGCATGAGTTACCAGTGACTCATTATTTACGACTATAAACCCCATGAAAGCCAGACACAGAAAACAGACACATGCACACACACACACACACGCACGCACATTTGGATAATACACTAAAATATGACTCATATTGTGATGAATTGCAGTCATTAGTTCCTTTATGTAAAGCAAGAAAATTGAAAATTGAATTCAATCCATCATGTCATTAAATGTGCAGCTGCCTACATAAGTATTATTCACATTCTTTTACGTTTCTATCATATTCTGATTATACATATTGTACACCCACAGTAAATTCTATACATTTGTGATGCCACACAACTTCTGAGTTGAAGAATTGTTTGACATTTCTAAATATAAACACACTTGCATCTTCTTAGTCCTGAATTAGTAATCAGAAAGCAGTATAATGTGTTTTTTTTTTAGAAATTTCTGACAATTACTGACGGCTGCAGCTTCCTCCACCTACTCGCGTTACTTATTCCGTCCCTGCTAACTTTCTGCCTCCGACTTTCACTCTAATCTGGGTCGGTAGGAAAAGGATACTCGAGTTTCATTACCTGTTTCTGCAGGGTTTAACTGCTGCGATATCAGTTTGCAGGCTAACATTTGTGTGCAGGGTAACAATGCATTCTTTGTTTAGTGGTCATATATAGCAGTGTCTGGCTCTGCAGCAAAATTATAATGTGACACAACATACTCCCCCTACTGTGAGAAATGATGTGACTTAAGTTTCTTTTCCGTTTTTTGATTATTAGTGATACAATATCGATCATGTGTATTTATCTTTCACCTTTTTTATATGTATTTGTTATTATAATTTCTTAGTTTTTGGGTGTCGCTTTGCAATGTTTGAATTTTTGCATGCAATGCAAAATTTTCAATGAAGCATCTTTTTGGTAAAGTTAAAAAAGTAAAGAAAATCTGCATGAAAGTCTAAACATGACAGTGAGTGAGAGACAGCTCCCCTGATTTGCATAATAAGGTGGAAATGCATACAGAACAGTAAATGTTATAGGACATACAGAAGTAAGTATGACTGGGGAAATAAATAGGGGAAATAAAAAGGGAAATTAATATATAAATAAATAAATAATTCAGTGTGTATATATATGTATAGGGATATATATATTATATATATATATATATATAATTTTGCCAGTCCCACATCCCCACAGGCAGAACTCTAACTTGGCTTAATAGAGCTGTTAAACAACAACTTTATATGAATTTCAATGTCCCCAGCAACAGACATGACATGGAAAATTTGTTAGAATTATTAGAGTAGTTGGAAAATCTCACTGTCAAGGCTAAAATCAGGGCCAGAGCAACTCTCTATGGGACCTCTGTGCAAAAAAAAAGAAGTTGTCCAATCTTGAATCCTGAAATGAGCCGTGGACCTGCACTGATCCCCTGATATCCATATTTTTTCTCTCAGCTACAATTGTGAGACATTCTTCAAGGTTAAAATATACTTTCTCCAAAACTTGCGCAGACATATAGACTTTTTTTTTAAAAAAACATAGAGAAACATGTTTGGTCTGCAGTTCGAAGCCATTGCCTGGCGGCGGTGGTGACGCTGTGTCTCCCACAACGTCACGGGAAAAAATGCGATTAGTCACACGGGAGCTGGACTTACGCTGCCGTAAAACTCAGATGGATCCTAGAGACTTTTTGATATTGTTTTCCCGGTGTTTAAACGTCTCTGTATTTCTCCATGGGAACAGGTGAAATATGCTGATGTTTAGCAAGCATAATGTTTAGACAGGTACTGACAAGGGCTCAGCAGATTGCCAAAGACTCCTCTCACCCCAGTAACAGACTGTTTACACTGCTCAAGTCTGGCAGACGCTTCAGCTGCCTTCAGCTCGGACACAGAGCTTTTATCCTCAGGCTGGGAGAGCTATCAATAAGGAACCAGCGTCTCCATGATAACTTGCATTGGGCGTACATATTGTATTTAGTTGTCTGCTTTAATCTCGTTGGTCACGTTATTAGGTACAAGTCCAACTTGTTAATGCAAATCTGCTGCATGCACTGGGCATCAGAATGGGGAAGAAAGGTGATTTAGGTGACTTTGAACGCAACATGATTCTGGGCTGGTCTGAGTATTTCAGAAACTGCTGGGATTTCATGCAACACCACCTTTAGGGTTTACAGAGAATGGTGTGAAAAAGAGAAAAAGTGAGCTGCAGTTCTGTGGGTGAAAATGCCTCGTTGAGGCCAGACTGGTCAGAGCTGATAGAAAGGCAGCAGTAACTCAAATAAGCACTCATTACAACAGAAGTATGGAGAAGAGCATCTCTGAACAAACAACATGTCCGACCTTCAGGTGGATGGGCTGCAGCGGCAGTAGACGATTGGAAAAACAGGAAATCCCTGTCAAGGATTTGCCCAAAAAAATAAAATAAACTGTTCCTCTCTCTGTTGTCACTAACTCTTAGTAATTTGTATATTTTTCTTTAGATACCAACTTCTGTACTAACAATGAAACTGAATCCATGTCATATTTGTTTTTGAAATGCTCACCCTCAATGATTCTCTGGACTTTTGGAAAATTGAGAGATAGGTAATGGTAGAAGAAATATTAGAATAAAAATTGGTCACAAAAGCTACAAAGTAACTTTGTTATTAATTTATTGATTCTCTATGGTAAATTTCATATTCACAAAAGTCAAATCTCCAAAATAATTCCTAATTTCTTTATATATGTTTGTGTTTCTTATATCTGACTTTTATTATCTATAATGTATGTGAACACCGTATTTTCTTATTGTTTTCTATGTATTGTTGAGCATGTTTAAATAAAAAAAAAGAAAAAAAAAGTTACTCTCCATCTTCTCTTCCTTCCCTGTAGTAAAAAGTCACCATCACAGTATGAAGTTCTGTTGAAAGAGACTAGAATGGTTGTGCAAAGCATTTTTTTTTTAGTTTTTAACTTTCTTAATGTTTCCACTGAGTTTTTGCAATGAAGGCTGGGGTAATGTTGGGTGATGTTTGCAGTCTCTAGCTGAGAGAAAGCATTCACAAACTCACTTGTGATGTCGAATGCAACCCCCTCTGCACCCCTTCACCTCCTGTGTTCGTCTGATCCAGCCTCCCTGGGTTCTTACTCGTCTTAGCTCATGCAAGCACCTGTATCAGCATGTAGATTTTTAGCTCTATGCACCACTGTACCTAAACACAGCCTCACACAACTGCTATCTTGCATGCTATAAATGAGGGTTTGGAACAACTAATCATTAGTATAATTAGTTTGTACATCATATTGATTAATAATGGGCCGTTTTCACAAAAAACAGTTCAATTAGATAATAAAAAAATCCTTAAAATGGCTACTGAAATATCATGGATCTGAAGACGCTGCTGGGCTGCAGGTTCACACATCACAGTTAAGTGTGAGTTGCACCCTGGACCAGGATTAGTATTCCTAACTATGAGTGATGTCACAAATCTCGGCAAAAATCCCACGTGTCACTCTCCACGGTGAAGCTGAAACATTCAAGAAAGGATGAGCTGTTTGGTGTCTGTTGCATTAATATTAATGAGCCTCTCCTCTGATTGGTGGATTTGAATGGCCGTGAATTAGGTGATTGCACAGTTGTGAGATCATAACTTCAGGGAAATCTTGATGGTTTCTTATATGGAATTTGGGAGTGTTTTGAAACATGGGCCAGTATATATATATATATATATATATATATATATATATATATAGAGCGAGAGAGAGAGAGAGAGAGAGAGACCTTCTTATCATCAAAAAATATTAAAATTATTAAAATATAATTCTCTATGATATGGGACCTTTACTACTGGTTGAGTAATTTAATGAAGTCTTTATATTTATTTATGAACTTGTTCATTAATAAACAATCTAAATTCCAGTCCTCAGACTTTTTTTTTTTTTTAAGAAATATGATTCCATCTAATTTTAGGGAAAAAGCTGTTTGTCGGCTGCTGATCTTAAACAAAACTGAAGGAAGACTTCCTGGTAAGCCGAGTTGCTTAGGGAGCATTTCTCAAGCAAAATTTACATTAATGCATGAGTGGGGAGGTGCATCTTGTTAGTGCTCACTATCTGAAGCATGTAGTCATTAATAATTAAAGGAATAATGTGTTTTCTATAATTGGAATTGGATACATCTATTCCATTAAAGGGCACGTATAGTGCTGAATGTGATATATATATATATTCAAATGTCATGAAGAGATCTTATTAGTGCCTTTGTGTCCTTTATGGACACACAATATCCACCAGGACCTCAGTGCTTATTCAATGTTCTTATTTTTAAATGTGGCGAAGAGATGTATGTGTAGAGTATATTTAGGAAAAACAGTTGATGTGCACCTTATTAAAAAATAAGACATTTCTGTGTCACTGTGTAAAAGCATGGTGGAAATGCCCTTATTGCGTCTTAATGTATCTGTACATATGTGTGTGTGTAGATTACATTACTGGGTATTGACACTATAGCATCATATGTGTGTTAATGTTCTTTTCATCTACATTTGTTTGCCTTTAAGGCACATCCATACTTTTAAGTGTGTGTTATTCAGTGGCATATATCACAGCTTTCAGAAAAAAAATGTTTTCACAAGATCGTGGATTCAATAGATGAAACCTTTTTAAGCTACAGCCAGATACATGTGGTTCATTACATTACATTACATGTACATCACTGTGGTCATTTTACATTCTGGCCATGACAGTGCATACTGGCTATTGGAAAATTTCATCATGAATCAAGATAAGGTGTCCTTACCAGTAGAGTCTTAGCTACACACAGTATACAGCGTGTGTATGGTGCACAGACAGCAGCCATAGTAACAGTCAGTAACACTGGTGATAGTGTGTGATGGGGTAAAGACGGCGGTGGGAGAGGCGGAGGCGGTGCGAGCACACCGATCCCCACGGAGCTCATGAATATTGCAGGAAGCCTACAGCAGAGCTGAAACAGGAACCCCTGGAACCCCCCCTCCCAACACACACCAGCTGACCCCCTGCAGTTCAGCCTGTGTAACAGTAACCCCGGGCGCACACACACATGCGCAAGCGCGCCCCGCGCATATACACACAACCCAGCTCTGCACAGGTAATGAATACACCTAAAAATCCACCTGTAATTAGAAGGTGATAATGAACCCATCCATCAAGATAAGCCGCTTTTTTGGCATCGGCGCTCTGCAGCTCGTGGCCGGCGCTGCCAGAACCCGCCAGGCCGTGACAATACACAGCGTAGCTGATCATTTAATAAGGCCCGGGGAAAGCCTGACAGCTAAGAGAGTGACACGCACATACACGTGCATGCGGCGGCTGCTATTTTCACTCCGTACAAGTAAGTGGAAAACCGACCACATAATCTGCAGCTCCAGGTACGCTAATTCCTATCCCTTTCTCACAAGAAACCCTCATTTCATCGAATATTCATGAGCGGAGCCGAATCTGGTGCTCACAATTCATCTGTAGGTCAAACCCCGTTCAAACGGCTATATTTAGTTACACTTAGACTATTGGTAATTTAATTGGAGCTGCGTGGCGAGCAGCAAACATATTTTCCACTCGGGCTGTGTATCGTACAAAGCGTGTGGAGGAATTATGTTTTTATGTGGCGACATGACGCGCAGAAAGAACCTGTAGATGAGGATTAATTTCGGCACGCATCATTAGCATAACGTCCGGGTAGTCAAACTGTTAAGGGAGCATAAATGGATTTAATACCTTCCCATTCCAGATGTTTCTTTTTTATCTCATTATAAATGAGATGCATGGTTTATATATATATATATATATATATATATATATATATATATATATATATATATATATATATATATATATATATATATATATATATATATATATATATATATATATATATATATGTGTGTATTTACTTTTTATCTGCACAAATGCAAAGGCGTGAGTAGGCAGAGGATCAACAGCTTGTTCCTTTCAGTTTGTATTTCAAGCATTGATTCATAGTGTCACTGCAGGAAAAGATGAATGTCCATCAGTGGATCATTGGAAGCAGGCTTTTATAAGTCCCACAAAAAAGAGCCATCCAAAAAAAAAAAAAGAACAGCAAACACCGCTCCGAATGAATGGAAAAAAACAACAACACACACACACACACGGGAAAACAAATAAGGTGTTTCATGAGGTGCTGCATTATTCAGGGCTCGTTCCCTTCATTTAAAATGACTTCCTCCTCCGTAGGCAGACCGAACGAAGCTGTGAGCCAGAATAAGCGAGCGAAGCTGAAGAGGTGCCGAAAAACACGGGAACATTTTATTCTGAGAGTCAACGATTGTAATCAGCCAACGTCACCCAAAGGGCCCGCAAAAAAAAATTATTCATCATCCCCCTCAATGCATTTGTTTTTTTCACGAAGCATGCTGTATGTCTTGCAGCGGGACAACGTGTCCTCAGATCAACGTACAACGATACCCTGAAAAGTTTGCAAAACAAGCACAGGGGGTGTTAGAAAAAAGAAAAAAAAAGTCTACATACGTATGTGCTTCTCATGTAAAAAAGGTAATAATATATAATTTTTGTTTCAGTAAAAAGTTTTCGATCATGGAGGGCGATAAGAGGGTGAAATGCAAGAACTCCTTAAGGCAGCCCCTCTGTTCACCCTCTGTATGAAACAGGCCGTTTTCCCGATCATTCTGATTGGCTGTTGGAGGCCGTCTTTTAGTCTCAGAGGTCACATCGACAAACCATGAAAGCAGATATAGTAGTAGGGTTTCACTGCTTTCCCTCACTATGTAAAAGCTTGTCACAACAGCCCAACACAACAGATTTTTTTTCTTAAACGTTGCACATTTTTTTCGTGTTTCATTTAAAGTTTTGAATCCTCTAACATGATTTATTTGCAATTTAATGTGCAAAATTTCAACCTAATGGAGCTCCAGAAAGCTCGAGTTGCTGGTCTGTCTTCTGATTGGTGGATTTTCACTTGGAAGACTGTAAAAAGTGGAGCAGGTGGAGGGACTTTCTTTTGGGGAGCTAATAAGGAGTTTTTCTCTATTTCTGTCTCGGAAAGCATATTTAAAGTTCTGCTTGTTACAAGAGAATCTTATTTCACTGTGAACTGCAGTGATCAGCATCTTCCACAGGATTCGCCACAGTGGAACGTCTGTGGATTGAGATATTATATATTATTATATGGAGTTGCCAGCACTGGTGGATCCTCCTGTTGATGTCCACTACGTGACACAACAGTCGAGGAAGGTCATCTGGTCCTGGTTTGTGCTAACATCATGTAATCTGTTTGTCCTCAACCTCACTCGTGTCAGGCGATTGCACTGTGAACTCTTTCCAAACTCCGCGTGTCCGTGTTTCGGCTCGTACTGATAACACCAAAAAAAAAAAATAATAAGTTCCAGTACCGCGATTCAACGGCTCCCCGTGACCCTGCGACCCCAGGAGGGGTGGGGGGAGCTCCCCCTGCGTCGCCTTCCTCCTCGCTCAGCAGAGGACGCGGAGACAATAATACATTTCAGCGATAATAAAAACACAGTCAATGCTTCGAGTTGATCTCTTATGGACAGCTATTTCCCGCTCAACTGCTATATATTATTGTGGAACGGTGCAAAGCGACCCGGGCTCTTCAGCATTAACCAAAAAAGGCAACCGAACAGGCCTCTTTTACATTCACGCCCATGAAGTGTCATTATGAGCACATTGTGAGTTTAGGTGGATATTCAGAACATGATTTGATAACCTACTGCGTATGAATAAGTAGTTCAAAGATGATTTTGCGTGGGCATCGGTGCTTCACATTATGTGTGTTGATAAAACCTGGAACAGTGAGTTGTAAAGGTGATAATATTGGCTGGTAATGAGCCTGTCCATCCAACGCTGGCCCAGAGTGAAATACTCCAAAAACAACTGGAATTGAAGTCAAATTATAAATATTCATTCAGCTTCGTAGAAACGATCCAAAGCATGTTTTTAAATGAACATGTTCTCACTCTCAACACCCAACATAGTGACAAAACGTTCCAATGATCAGTATAAGTGTTTTCTTGTTCCAGCACCAGTGTGGTGTAAGGCCCTTGTCAGTTTATGCATTTACATCCCTGTGTTTAACAGAAACGCAATTTGACCGGACGTGAATCAGAGTCACATACTTTGTTGACACAAATAATAACCGCACCCTGGAAAATCATCATCTATAGGATTTTTTTTCACACCCTTTGAACAACTGGGTGTGTTCACGAGCACTCGGTGCGTTCCGAGGGTTAACACTTCTACTTTATACTCGCGTCAGCACAAGAAAGTCATGTTAAGACGGATTATGGACTTGGTTCATAGTCATTTTCAGCTACATTCACAGTGAAAAGTCAGCATTTAAGGAAAGGGAGAAGACAGAATATGGTTTAAATACATATTTTAATGCCTCCTTGACCTTTGCTCTAGCGCCACCACCTGGAAAAGCGTTTCAGACATGTAAAATAAAAGCATAAATGTGGCTGAAATTTGGCCCGCATAGAGCTTCAGATGTTTAATGTAATTTCCCACTTTTCCTGCAACATTAATTTTTTTTCAGACTGGAACTGGCCCTCAACCTTTAACTTATCAAACTTCCTGCCCGGGCAACAGTGATATTAAATACAATGTTATTTTGCTTTGCTCGCTGTGAAAGGTTATAGGAAAGGAAAGAAAAAAACAGCTGTCGTCTGATGTATATGGAAACTAATGGGACTGTTATTCAACGCGCTGATAACTGTCATAAATAGGAAAGCCATTTACTGCACAGACAGCTATTTGTGGGAAACAATGCTGCTACACAACATCACCACGGAAGATGACACTGTTCAGGTCAAGACGACCATCCGTCCCACATGAATCACTTATTATAAATGTTGCCGCCTTTTGAGCCGCTGCGTTGATACACATTAGGATTGATGATTTCAATCCCGAATCGTTTCCAGCAGGTCAAACTGCTGCCAGCTCTGGGACTCACACGAATTCCAATGCAAATGTTCCTTCTAATGAGCAAATACAAGGAAACACAGAAGCAGTAAAGTCCTTGTGAAAGTTTCACAGTATCCTAAACTACATTCACGATCATACAAATCACAAAGATGAACTATGCATGTGAATCACGGTTCAGTTCAACATAAAACATTATGTCCGCTGTCTGTATGCAAAGTACAAGCAAAGATTTGCACAGGGAGTAAACAGCTTCTGTTCCTTTAAACAAACAGGTGAGCTTTATGAGAAATTCTAATAGAGCCATATTAGCTGCTTTGGATTATTATGCTAAGAAAGGCTGGCCTTGAATATAATCTGCTCTTTACTTATTTTTCATAATTTGTGATGTTGACATGTTTGTTCAGAAATAACCATTTGTAATATGCATGTTAAGTAAATAAACCTACATTGGAACATCGGAAAATAATATGTTTCACATATTGAATGTTGAAAGTGTTCATGCGGAATCATGTTTTATTGAAGTAGAAAGCTTATTTGTGCTCTCATTTTTCAAAATTACTACTGTGACATAGCCATATTTAATGTGAGCACTGCCAAAGTCCAAACTATCTCTCTGCATTAGTGTCATATATATTTTTTACATTGTTTTACATTCCCTGTCTCATTTTTGGTAAAAGTACTGGAACAGCGACTGTACATAACAGTTATATAAATGTTAATAGTACACTTTTTCTGGTAATGCTGCACATACTGTAATGCATTAAAGACTAATAACTATCTGAAAATACTGCTCCCATGATAAAGTCCACAGCAGAGGCTCGTGCAAACTGTAACTGCAATTATCACGGCGATGTTTCGCCAGCAAACCTATAAACAAAAGCCCACCCACATAAAGGAATATATTAATGTGGCCGCTACGTGTAAGGCATGGATCAACAAACATAATGAACCGCATGTACCCCTCCGCCGCACAGTGTGAGACTGAACTGTGCTAAATTAAAGTTAGAAGCTCGAGCCTCCCGCGGTCACGACAGGGCATTTCAAGTCAAGTGCACGTAATTGTCTGTTCTGTACAAGACAATAGCTAATAAACATCGACTGCGCAGGCTGATTGTGATTGGTTAAAGACATGTACCGCTGGCCAGAGGTATGGGAGAGAGACCCATTACAAACTAGAAGGCAATAAAGTGAGCTCATTTACTACTAACAGCCTAAGTACCTTCAGCAATGGGTCCCCTGCTGGAAATTTGGGTCGATGGAGAAGCAGTAATTACACTTCTGTCTAAGTGTCTTGATGTGACTGCCTCCATTGTTTATTTTTCTGTCTCCTGCAAAACATTGGCTGATGGATCATTTTCATTTCCAATCAAATCTGCGCCGTTTGTGTGTGTGTGTGTGTGTGTGTGTGTGTGGCTGCGTGTCGCGGTGTGTGTGGGTGTATTTGTCTCCATATTGTGCCAAAGATAATGCAATATAAAGTCCATCTAACACAATCTGGCAAAGGACATTTCTTCTTCTTGGAAATTTGCTAATGTAGTCTTTTGTTTCCTCTTTTTAAAATATATTCATTTTGTCTCCATCTGTGATTCTAAACACTACTCTACATTTTCACTCATTACACGATAATCACAAAATCACGCGATAATCTGTGTTAACAACCGCGGGTGTATAAACAAAAAGGCTGCTTCCTCCGTCTCACTTTGACTTGCCGATTTATTCGAATTTGCCCAGCTTTCGTGTGTTGTCTACGTTGAACAAGTTCCAGACTCTTTATGCCTTTTTCGCTGTGTCTTAATTCCTGTCTGGCTCTGTCTGCTCCGTGCACACAGTGACGCAGCTTCGGTCAAAAAATAGACGACTCGTATTTTTAGCGGCGAGCCTCGTCCTGAAAAGGCGCCGTGGCACATCTGGTGGAGTGGCCAGCGTGGACTAAGAGCGGCGGCGGCGTCGGGCATGGCGGACACTTCAGAGCATGGGACAGCTTGCCAGATGAGCCTGTGGAATCACGCTGGGCAAACACACAGGGGGAAAAAGTATTCCAGCGATTTCCCATGACTGAAAGGGGGCCCGAAAAATATTAACATTGGGTTAAAAATAGTGAAATCCGCTGTATGCAGAAAGCTGCCTAACTTTTTACTATCAATAAACACCATACGGTAAGTACTGGACTGCAACACAAGTTCATTAAAGCCAAATTCTCCTTATCTCTTCTGTGCACAAAACACACACATATTAAATTGTTGTGTGTTTCTGATTATTAACTGATAACATATTATTTGCATTAATATAATGGTTGAAAACCTTGTTTTGAAAATGCATAGACTATAAAATACTGAATATAAGTAGTAGATCTAAAAAAAAGATGATGCAGGTAGTATATTTCTGTGAACTTTGGACAGATTTTTTATTTAAGGTCTTTCTGGGAAGGATAAAGTAGTGTTGGACTACAGAGACTGCTGCGATCACACTCTGTTTTTGGCAGCAGAATCAACTTTCTCCTCCGCCCTCTCCGTTAAAACCATCAACTCAGCCATCACCTCCTGTAGCCCGTAGGCCTTCCCAGTCCTGGCCGCGATTAACTGTTTCAGAAGGCAGAAGCCCGGTGTTTGCGGTGAGGGGAGCTGCCCGTCTTCTCTGAAGGCTCGGGGAGGGATTACCGGGCATTCAGGCGGCTTCACACGGTGAGCCGCAGCCCATCTGATCAGAGAGGCAGGCGTCTATCTCCCCGCCTCGCCCTTGGGGCCCGTGATTTCACAGGGATTAGCACACAAAGTCGCCTAATCTCTCCCTCCACTCTTTCTATTGACGGCCATCTCAACCACGAACGCACACACACACACACACACACACACACACACACTTGCACATCGAAACAGAAAAGAGAGACCACATTTCTGTCAGCCCGTCAACAATTTAACTAAAGCAACTAAATTAAAATCAATGGCGTTCTCTGCGGCGACCTACGCAACGCATCTTAAAGATATAGTATTTAGATGTATGTTTATTGGCTTTTTTGAGATGGAGATGAGAAGATGAATATCAATCTCGTGTGTTTGTCAGGATCAGGAGCCAGGATATCTGAGCTTAGCATAAAGACTAGAAACAGGGGGGACACAGCTAGCTAAAAAAACACACACCTAGCATCACACCTAAAGTTAAGTCACACTTGCTGTAACTGTTTGGTCTTGTCCATGAACGCCTCACAGACAGACTTCAGCTTCTTCAGCAGTTACAACAGATGTTCCCCTAAACGCCACATATGCAGGTTCCCGGGGGCTGTGCCTGTTCCAAACATGCCTGAGACATCCTGCACTTGAACTTACATGTAGAGTTTCCTGCACGTCTGGTGCTGAGAAAAGGGCAAATCACAGCAAATCAGACACTGTACACTACACCACACCGGCCAAGATTGAAGTGGATTCATATAGGGTGGATATTTAGACTTTGGATAGGAATGCTGCTGTCAAACTCAAGGTACCACCATGCCTTTTTTCATGCACTAGAAGTTTGCAAAGAATTATGCAATTTAGTGAGCAATGGGAAAGCAAATGAATGTTTTAGCTTAATGGAGTCGAGCCGGTCACGTCTTCTTTGTAATGGGGCACAAAAGAAACTGGAGCCAAGTGTTTCCTCATATATTTATTTATTGGTGGCAGCCCACCATAATCAACCAACTGATTATTATTGAATATATATACTCCCAAACAGGCGTGATCACTTGGTTCTCCTCCTCTCACTCCTCTGAGTCCTTACCTGCACTCACAGCATCTGCAAGCTATCACCACTTAAGAACTCAAATGCTTCAGGATTAATTGTGCGACATCGCACTGAAGTGCCGACCGTGACCTGCACAAACCTGCGTGATGCATTCAGCTGCACCTCATAAAATCTGAAATCAACACAGATTTGTGTGGCAGAGCGTAAGCCTTCAGGGTGCATTCAAGCGCACCTTGTAAACAGCAAAACCTACATTTGATTGGGACTGAAATACCAACATCTGTACATTCTTTGTCTTTCACTGCAGGATTCTTGATAGTCATGTAGCAAAATCATAGATTACAATCTTCTGAAGTCCATTTGGCCTAATAATCAAATCAAATTGTTAGCAGCAGCAGTTATCAGAATATTCCTATGAGTCCCTAGTTATCTGTGATGATGTTCCATGTTGTTCCACTGCACCATTGTTAATAATTATATCATAACAACCATACAGCATTAATTTCTAAATAGTCATTTTAAAATTTTATTAAAGGCCTTATCAAATTATCACCAGCAACTGATACATTAGTTATTATGACTCCAAAGGCAATTATCAGTAATACGTTGTAATAATATGATGAGTAGAACGCCTTACTACCGGCCCTTTGCAGGCAGCTCTAGTTTATTGCTGATGTGGCTCGGGATGAAAATGAGTTTAACAGCCCTGCTTTAAACTAAGACCATTGCCCCGAAACTAGATGTGTTTTCCGATGTGTTTCACCTAATTCCTCTTTATCATATGAGATATTATCCTAACGAATTCACTTCTGTTAAAGAATCATTTAACAACCTGTCACCATGGGCCGTTCTCGAGACATTCTAACACGTCGGCGTAAATAATAAACTGAACGTTGGCCGGGTTCCATTTAGCTGCTTCGTTTTTTTTTCAGGGTCGTCATATTGCGCCCGCTGGCTCATTATCACACTGTCACAGCTTAGCGGGACACTTAAACAGATCAGAGTCCTCCTTAATGTTATTAGTAACACCTCTTTTTTTTTTTCTACGATAATGTAAAACAAACAGTTTTGTCACCATAGCAACCTAATCTATAAGCTGTGTACTCCTACCTCCATCCTTTTTTTGTCCATAAATGCTTGTAAAATACTGTTTTGTGCATTCTTCAACATCTCATTGCATCAGGCTTCCTACCCTTGGGTACTTCACCTTTTCTGTACAGGCTAACTTTATTCATCATGGCTGATAAAGCAAAGGCCAATGACATTAGAGTAGCATTTGAATGACCTCAAATGCCAATTATAGAATAAAATTGAATATATAATGTCTAATTTAACGTATAATGACTAACGAACATTTCAGCTTCTGAACCTATTGTGTTTGTTAGATGGGCCCTGTCTGTATGTAGATTATTCCCCCTAACAGAGGCATAATGCCAAGGAATATGCATCCTATAGGAAAATTGCAGATGTATTATGCACACTGGCAATCGCAGCATGCCATGTTAGGAAAAGCAAACAGTTATATTAGCCATTGGAAAGCCGTGACACTCGTAATTGCTGAATTTATGAACAGCAGCATTGTTCATCTTTTCCAATCCCCTCTTTGAAGGCAGTAAATAACTTCTGCCCCCATTAAGTGTTGGGAATACTTCAGGCTGGTACCAAATGGCAGAACACAGACGCCTAATTCAATCAGAAAGCCCTAGGGCGGCCCGGCATGGCTAACTACATCACGGTTAAGCATCTTGATTTTGTCAGAATTATAGAAAATGACAAGTGAACTCGACATGAACCAGAGAGTCAGGGTGGAATCCTCGTATTGGCATTTCTTAATCTGAGCAGGGTGGTGCCAGAAAATCAATACCTCTCAGCCTGCTTTTTCTGCTGTTTTCTCCCCATGAGACTGGAGAAAAGGACTCCCAAACATTACAGTACAGTAACGCAACAGAAAACACAGGCTCTCAGTGCTAAAGCAGAGACATGCCCTATCATAAACCCAGTTGTTTCTCAGCGTATCCAATCATATATACAATCCCTTTTAACATTTTATAATAAAAAGTTTTTTTTTTTTTTGTTGCAGCGGTGGTCTTCAGGTTAGAGGAGTGAGGTTGTGACCACAAGGTTCCTGGGTTCAACCAGACCAGCAGGACAAATCTGTGTGGGAAACATGGAAAAAAAAAAGAAGCAGCACTTCCCTCATAAGACCCTTAACCCCAACTGCTGCAGTGCAGCTGCTCGGTGGCAGCAGGTCACACTGTGGTTGTACTGGGCAGCTTCCAGGTGTGAATGCGTGTCAACATGTGACCTGCAGAGGAAGGCTCTGATGACAACAACGCTCCAAAAAAATTGTCCTGGCCTGTCTTATCTCATGCAGAAAGCAATGTTTTGATACTGTTCTGCACAAGGATGCACAAATTCTACTGAGGCTGTAGTGCTGTAATATGCATGGGTGTACCCAGGGCCAGAGTAGGGAGATTTTGAATAAATCCTTTGGGTCCTCCAGTTCATTGGTGCCATAATTTAATATGGTGTGAAATATATTTATAATAATAAAAAGTAACTTTTCTATGCAACTTTACTATACTGAACATTGTCTGGGCTCCCTCTTAGAGAGAAAAATAGTTTAGTCCAGTCACTTACATTTTTCTTTTTTCACCCTTTTTTCTGTTGCAAGAGCCTTGATCCCGAATACTTCATTTTGGTGCTCAAATGACGTTAAAGAACACTGAGCTTTCTGTTGTAAAATAGGTAAAGTAAAACTCGGGAAAAGCAGCTACTATATGTTTTAACTACAGCACTGTGATATTACTTTAAAAAAATGTAAGTTGGTTGGTAGTCATAATGATTTAAAAAAAGAATTCAAATAAATAACCATATTTGAATGAATCGCCTGTCCCAAACTGCTGCCTGGTCTCGAATAAACGCCTGATCTATTATTTGGCTATTTTCAGTAAAGTTACAGTACCACTGTAATTGCGCATCTGTTAACCATGAATTTAGATTTCTAGACTTTTAGACTTTAATATACGTTTGACTAACCTGGATAGGGGCTCAGTGACATTAAGGCCCAGAATTTAATGCTTTATCCCCGGTAATACACATGCCGTCCATGTGTATGTGCAACTTAAAAACTTGCCGATCTCTGTTGATCACAAATAGTGAGTCAATACTTTGTTGAAGAAGCATCATTTTAATCAAAAGATTTTGTAACTTAGCATCATTGCAGATTTCAATAGGATTAATGTTTCCTAAAGTGGTACAGACATAAATCCCTAAATATCATATTACTGTATGATTTATTTTCTGCCCTATATACAATGAACATCCATTTATATATTTTTTGTGATGACCAGATCTTTAAATTTCACATTATAAAGATCATAAATAGGTGGCTTTGTAGAGATGAATAGTTGGCTTTTCTCTTCCACTACCTCCCTTGTTCATGCAGTCGTTTCCCATTTCTGATACAAACAGAAAGGTATCAGGAGAAAGCGAAACATAAAGCAAAAGTGGACAAAAAAAAGGGGAAAATCTGCAGGCTTCATTTCAGCGCAAACAAACTTACTTTTCATCAGGTGCTATTACATGTCCCTCTCACATTGAGTGGATTGAGTCCTCGCAGCATAACCAAGGTGGTGACAGCCGCTGATTACGCCGATACGTCTGGCAGCCTACACGCGGGGTCACCCAGAGGACAGGAATGCAGAAGGGCCTTCCTGAGGGCCGAGGCTGACCCAGACTACAGGCTGGCCCAGAGGATGGCTAAAATCCTCCCCGCCCCACCTCCACACGGAGCCGTTCCCTCCGCTGTGCTCTTTCTGCTGCTCTCTGGCTCGCTGTCATCCACAATCCTGCTCCCCTAAAGCATATAAGTACATGATGTTTCCGGTTTAGGGGTTCTCCACCATTTTGAATGTCACAAGCCGCCACAATAGGCAGGTTCACCTACAAATTAGACTGCCAGAAGATATGATTTCCTCTTTTGAATTCAAATTTGGGTCTTAATTTAAAACTGTAGAACACTACAACTTAATTATGGTCTATGAATCACAGACTCACTTTAAAGAATGGTTGGTTGTCAAACCAGGTTTCATACTGGTGGCGCATTCTAAACAACAGGCAAAAAGCTGCCATCATAGAGAAAAGCCAGACCTGATGAATCCTACAGATGATGTGAAAATGGCTAAAATACCAAAACTGGAACAAATGTTTAGTTTGGGACAAGCAACGTAAACATAAAAATAATGGAAGTAGTTGTGTAAAGAAGGAAATTCAACTCTCTTTCGACAAAATGTTGTTTTGCTGCACTGGTTTATGATAAATGGAATGGATGGTATAAGTAAGGATGTGTGGTGAAATTCAGGTGTTGAGTTACAAAGTTACTCAGCTGCTGAGCATGCATAGACTTAGAGATTCTTGTGTGCAGGGATCAGTCACAAAACATAGCCACCTGCAGGTAAAACGTTTCCCAGTTTTAAGCGTCCTATTTCAAGAGCGTTATAGCAAGCGAGCATCTAAACGAAACACTTAGATGTACTGTATTGCCTTATCATCTGGAACTAGATCTCTGTGAAAATCTCCCTTTGAATTTGAGACCGACAGGAGAAGCTGGTGGGTCCAGCTGGTGTCTAGCTATGAGGGGGTAAACCCTGTAGAATGCACATTAGTGGTTTCTCATTCATAAGGCAGCTCGGGGCACCAGGTCAAGTCTTTGTCAAGGGAGCCAGAGTCCTACAGAGAGAAAATAATGGGGGGGTCTTACTATGTCCCGTATAGAAAAGCAGGAAGGTTCCTTCTGTTAAAAAATCGAGCAGATAGAAATTGACATAAAAAAAATTGCACGTGTTCCAAAGTATGAAAAATCAACTTCAATCAATATCAAGTCAATACATCATTCTTTGTATTCAATTTCCTTGTCTGTCATCACTCATTGAAATCATTTATGTCTATTTTAAATGATGTTGAACCAGTCGGCTACAATGTTGTTGTGAGTGAAACCATCAATCTGTCACCGCGCTGTTTGTTCTCTGTCTGTCTTTTGTCTCTCTCGGCCGTTTCCTGCCTCCGCTCCACGCATCCAGCGGTTGTTAATCAGCTCCACGCCGCTTCCACCGCCGCCGTTCCGTTCTCCTGAGCCCAGGAGTATGTGGCTGAGCTCCTTTTTTTCAGAGGCCCGACTGGCTGCATCGCCGCAAACAGACCGGGCTCCCTCCTTGAGGGAACAGCCTCCACACATAAACAACCTTTTGTTTGCGTAGATGAAGAAAAAAAAAAAGGCTCCACAGTCTGCTGGCCTTCCCCCAAGACAAACTCACTCGATTAGAGGGATCTGTTCGTGGGTCCTGCACGCCGGTGCCGGCCAGGAACCTGCAGCCAAGCAGCTAATGGGAGAGACTGAAGAAAGCAGCTTCTTATGTGACGTCCATCCAGTCCAGATAACGCCATGTTGTCCCACGCAGCGGCCCCGAAACGAGCTCGGCCTAATGTAACCCAACGAGCTAGCGGCTAAGTTGTGACCACGGGCTAAATATAGCGCAGGGGCTACACAAAAGGGGGCTCGCCCCGAGGCAGAACACGCTGCGAACAAGCGCTGGGTGTGTGTGTGTGTGTGTGTGTGTGCCACACAGCGTGACGGATCACGACAGAGACGGCGAGGATCAGGGCGTCTGTGGGAACTGGCCTTTCTTACACTTCTTAGTGTGACCCGCTGATACGACCTTTATATGTACTCATCAGAATCACAGTCTGTGTAATGCAAATATAAATATATGTGTTCTGAGTTTTTCACGAAAACATGTTATTAACATGTTATAAAAACTGTAATTCAGTCAGCACCTATTTTATAGTCAAATATAGAGTTATTTCAGTGAAAGAAGTAACTTCAATAATAAGTCAACGGTCAATTTATCACTAGTCAATGTTCAAGTTCAGTGTTGTCACATCTGAGTTTTGTTATTATAACTGACTAGTGCAGGAAGTATGTACTCCCATAAAAAGTGGAAGCTTCAATCGATTTTTCATGTTTGGCCAAATAAGAGTGTGTTGGACTGTTACATAGTCTCAATAGAGAAATTGTACATTGGGGAAGACATGGACATACATCTACATAAAGAGAGACATGCAAATACAGTTATTATAAGAAAAAGGCTAACGTTATTTTAGAAAGTGTGGATCTGAATCTACTAGTGTAACAACCTGGTTAATGTTATTCCGTATGTGTCTATAGATACCTAAATAAGTTCGGGCCTAGGATATGTTCTGGTAGGTTATGTAACTGGGAAACATGTCTTTTCACGCGAGAGACTTTAAAGCACTTTTATCACATTGGCCACACGATGGGTGCAGGAAAAACTAAACAACAGAGCTTTGAATTGTACCTGAAGTGCTGTGATACATAGGTCTGTGGGATTTTAACTTTTACTAATGATGATATTTTGAAAATCTATCAAAAAAATTCCACTATATACATGATAGTGCCATACGAAGCTGAGATAGGCGAGCCACACACAGACACTCTGCTTCTAAATTGTACTAGTAAGGTGTAATAATACTAAGAGCTACCTGCAAATAAGTTAAAAAACACGAGTCTATGGGTGCACATTGCTTATTTACTCGTGTTTTCTGTGCCTTTTCATTGATATCCCCATGTTTTTCCACCTCTGTTTGCGTTCCAGGCAGCATGTTGTGGAGTATCCGTAGCCCTTTTAGCAGAGTAAAGCGCATTGGCTCTCCATGAATGGGAAGCGAACATCCGTCCAACTTATCTCTGCGTGCAGACTTGGGCTCTCTGCCTCATAATTGCAGGTTCATACACACAACTCACGGACACACGTTAAAGAGCTTCTTTGTGGGAAGCTTAAGACTATCACTCATTTCCCAACCCCCCCTTTTTTTTCCATTTTTGAGTCCAGATCAAATGAACGGAAACACATTGTGGAAACTGGACTTTGCTCCTCGTTCTGCCACGACGACCAGGCTCTGTTTGCATTGCCTCTTAAGGCTCTTACGAAAACCTCGGTTTCCCCGACAGCAGGATATACTTCCCGTGATCATTTATCTAAATCTCAAGCCTTCGCCATGTTTTCAAAGTGTTTGCATCCTCTGCAGCGCAAAAAAAAAAAACAGAGTGCTGTAAAGCTTCCTATAGATGTGAACCAAATTTAGCGTTCGGAAAGTTCACGTTGGCCTGCGTTTGACTCCTGGACCGTCAGCTCCGCCCGCCTCTCCCTGCCCCCACATCCCTTCCTGTGATGAAATCTACTCCTCACGGTCGGTTCCGAGCCCCTCCTCCACTCCCATACATACCACCCACCACCACCACCACCACCATCACCAGAAAAAAAAAAAAAAAAAGGCAGCGATCTTTGAAGCGAGCCGCATCTCTGCCGGCCCTGTTGAACAATGAGATGCTCTCCGGCTGCTTTGTGCTCGGGGCCTCTCAATGCAAACACGTCTCTGAGAACTGCTTTTTCATTGTCTCATCTTCAAGGGGTAATAAATAAAGGGCGCGGACAGCTAGACGAGCCGCTACAGGGCGAGAATGAGAATGCCGCTGTTAAAAAGGCCGGCTTTCAATCAAAGTCCATTCAAAGAATAGTTGGGGTTTTGTATGGACGCATGTTGTGCCTATTAATGAACATACAAAAGGAGCCATTTTCTTGATTTATGGGCGGCTACCATGGAGAATGCACCGCGGACACAGGCAGGGGAGGCCATACGTTGGTGATGCGCGTTCCGATATTTACCTCGCGCTGCTTTAAGGACAGGATCGTCTGACGAGTCAATTTATCCCCCCCCCGAAAGAGAGAAAGCTTAAAATGAGTTTGGATCCTGTCCCGGCGACAATCGCCTCCCCCCCCCGTGGTTATGGGGCGGATTCCCGTGGCTCAGAGACGCAAACAGTGCCCAAAAGCTCCCAGTCTGCCCACAGGTGCAGGGCACAGAAATCCCGTCAATAAACAGCAGTAAGCTGTGTAATCAACACAGGTTGCCCGTCGCCGTGGGAAGTGAATGCCATAAGATGCACCCCGAGATCCAAGCCTCCCCAATTAGTGCTCGCCGCATTTAAATGTGGAGTTATCGCCTATGTATCGACATCGTTTTGGCAAAAAGCAAACTGGAATCTCGGTGGGCTGACGGTGGGCTCCGAGTTAAAAAGTCGGGCAGACTAGGCCTCTCATTAAACAGCTCCAGATGTGTGCCAGATGTCAGGGGGGGGGGGTCTCTCCCATAAAAAAAAAAAAAAAAAGGCACCATAAAAAAAAAAAAAAAAAAACATGGCCGATGCGATCGCAGTGGGTAACCGCTGTTGCCTGCAGCAGCGCGGGCAGCTTTCCAAACCGGAGGCAAACTGTGGATCATGTTGTAAACAGCGTTTTTAGTCCACGTGTGGAATGTGCGGCTGCGTGTATGCATAGGATTCTCCCAGCGCTGTGCAGGGAAGGTGCTGGTGGGTGTGTGTGTGTGTGTGTGTAGGGGGGGGGACTCCTCTCGACGTGAACTGTGGTTGAACTGTAGGAGGGAGTGCACTGAAAGGTTGGAAACAGTGGGGGTAAGAAAAACTCTCCCAGCCCTTCTTCAATCAGTCATACGAACCCCCGACAATGGTCTGCTTTTCTGCCCTTTTTTTTTCCCTGCGTCATCGATGTCAGATACTTCTCTCTCTTTTCTTTCTTTTTTTTTTTTTTTGTGTTCCGCAAGCCCTCGTTTCTCAGCCCCTTCTCGTGAAAGAAGTGCGACGCCTTTTTTTTTGCAGCCGGTGGATGAGAAGCGTATTGGGTAAACGCTGGGGAGCTGTTAAAACAGAAACGCTGTTAAACCTTTAGGGTGCACTATCAGACGGAGACCTCGCTCCCCTCGCTCCTCTTGGCAGAGCGGCCCGGCGAGTTAGCGCCATTCATTTGCCAGCCACTTGAGTGCACATTGATTTTCAATCCAGGGGGTTAGCACATGGTGTAATGAGAGACGTCTGCATTATTCATACTTTGCCAGGGCTAGAAACTGCCTGTGACCTAAATACCCTGCGATGGATTCTAAAATAACAACAGGGAAAACACTGACAGACAGTGACTTGAAATGAAGGAGGACGACAAAGGAAAGGGTGTAAGGAAAGAGGAGGAGATAAATCTGGAAGTAGGGGGGGGGGGGGGATAGATGAACGTGTAGGTGTGTGAGTGTGTGTTTGCGAGGTTTGAGAACAAACTGACAGCCGAGTCTCTTAAGATTAGGTGCTGTGCAGACACGCCGTATCAGTCAGGTGTTAGAGCGGCACAGACAGAGCATTAAAGCAGCCTGTGTACGAGCTATATGCTGCATCCATATCACTGCAGAGATGTGTGTAGGTCCTTAGTTTTTATTCATAAATCCTTTCAGAAAGTGAAAATGTCATTGATTATACATTGATTGCACACAAAGTTAAGTGGGTATGAATCTATATTCTATGAAAGTTTCCCTTTTTTTGAAAGATTTATGATTAAAAACTAACTCAGAAAAGGATCTGTATGTATGTGACGTCTTTCCGGCTTCGCTTACACAGATGGGTTTTATTACAACTGATTTGTGAGGAAGTTAATGTGAGACACTTCAGAAGTTAAAAATGCAGCGATTTTAACATTTTTCACATTCCTCAGTTCTATTAGCCGGGGCCTGGGTTTACCCCGACTCTACCTTGAAACAGGCTTGCATTAGAGACAGGCCTATTTTTTAACACTATATGTCATCATACTTTTGTAAGAGTCCCTTTTTTCAAACTTACTCCCTTTAGCCTTGATGAATTCAAAGAGGTTTTCTGCACATCACAAACGCTGCAAGAGGATCAAAGAGCATAAAGTCAAGTTGCAATGTGGGCATCGAGTTTTGAAAAAGGAAAAAAAAAATGAAGTGAAATGAATCTCTGGTTCTGCTATAACTATTGATACCTTTTTCCTTTTGGAAATTTTATATGAATACAACGCTAATTAGTTGGTTAATTAATGTAAGAAAACTAAGAAAAAGTTTACTTCTATGGTAACTCACCTTGTAGATTTTTCTAAATGTGTGGAGATATTTCCACAAATATGTCATCTTGACCACAATAGGAGTTTTTTGTATTTAATTTGGAGCCGTTTCAGTCTCAGGTTCCTGCCATTGTGTGTGTTGACACACGCCGTCTAGACCTCACTCAAACGCTGTGTTTGCATGGCCAGAGATCCTCAGATAGCAGCTTTTTTTTTTCTTATCACCACTGACAGGACACACTCTCAGCTCCGGGCCTGATGCTGCCGTGTGGATTTCGGGGGGGGGGATTTTTTCCTGGGCGATGCAGGAAGGAATGTTTCTGTAAGCATCTCTCTGCATAGGCGAGGAGCACCTCCACATTCCCCTGTCAGATGAAGGCTTTGATAACCTGTCAGCACCGTGAGCAGGTAGGACACCGGCAGGTTGGACGTACAGGTGTCCCCCCCAGTCCCCCTCAAGGCCAGATGGATGGAGAGCGTGGGGGGGGGCACAGCAGATGTGGAGGAGATGGTGTGAATGACAGCATCCATTCATCAGCTCGCAGACATTCCTGCCTGATGCCTTTTTAGATACAAGCATCGGAGGATGACGCCTGCCGTGGCTTATTATTTCATTTTTGATGCTTGCCGTATTTTTTTTTTGCTGATAATCCATCTTTACTTGTACTGAAAGCAAGGAGCACTTACAATTGAAAACTTTTAATTCTTATTGAGTATTATTTCACCTTTTACTCAAAGGATCTGAGTAATTTTTCCACAATGGTTCATAAGAGTAATGCAGATTCATTAGAAAAAAAGTTGATGTTATTCTAACGTTTACATAACTTTACTATAACATAACTAGCAAAAAATTGTATCCGCATACAAACAAGTTAAAAATGGATTTGTATGAAAAGAATAAGAATGACTGAAATTGTTAGAAAAATATGTTTTTTTAAATTTGAAACAAGCAAAATATTTCCTTTAAGGGTTAAAGAGGTTGATATATGTTAGTATCATTTATTTTGTATTGTTGATGTTATTGTTGGAAAGCTGGAAAAAAAAGGTACATATATGAAAACGGATTCTGAAAAATCCTTCAATGCATGATGGAAATGGCTGCAATATAAACTTTGAATTATTCAGAATATTAATGTGTGCTTGATTATAATATTTCCTTTGTCTTTGGTTCTCCTTTATCTCTCGCTCTCTCACACACACACGCTCACACACTTCAGTGATGTTGACTGGGCCACCGGAGTTCCCAGGAGGCATGTGATGTTTGCAGTAGAGTTCAGTTTCTTGTTCTAATCCCCCAGTGGAGGCAGGAGGCAGCGGTCGGGGCAAACCGGCCCACTGACCCAACAACAGCGGGTGTTTGAATGCGTCCCCGGGGGACGCCACAACAGCACGGATCATCTGTGTGAATTCACAGGAAATCACACTCGTGGCGGCGCTCATTACCTCACGGTTTCGTTTCATCTGGGTTTTTCCTTGACGCCCCAAAGTTCAGACAGATCTGTATCAGACGGGCCTCAAATTTATTCTTTTTGTCTCTAATGTTGTGAATAATGCAATCCCTGTTTTAGTCTATTCCACACATCAAGGAGAATCCAGCATATGTTCCCTTTTTATCGCCTTTTTTGTTGGTAGCTTTACTTTTCATATCGGCGGTGCTGCATATTTCATGTCTAAACTCTGTCCTGCCCCAGTCAGCAACACAGCATTATTTTAGCGTATTGACATTCTCTTTGTGTTGCTTTCAACCGCAGAAACCAGCTGCGAAAATGGTATTTTTAAAATGCATTTTGATGCTTCTCATCATAGGTACCTGAGCAATGTGCCACGTGGAGCAAGAGCATCCAGATGATTCAGGCAGGGGGAGCAGAGTTGTGGTTTTGCAACCCAACTTTATGTCTTCATAACAAATACATTTTATAAACTTTATTCAAGCAGCCTAGTTTTTCATAATTTCACTATTTTCAGTCACTGACAATTGAACCACCCTTATTGGCTGTAATTATAATGTCTCTCTGGCATCTAAACCATATATATATATATTGTGTTTTTTCATTTTATTCTGCTGACTTTTTTAATATGATGGGTAAAATGTGGGAAATATATTATATTAATTGAGATAAACAGCAATTAAGCAATTTTAGATCTTTTCTACCTAAAGGTTTACACCTGAATGAATTGAATGGGGGAAGATATTTTTAAGTTAAAAAAAAAATCCACTCACCAAAAACAACTACGATATTTCCAGAGTCGCTGTGTTCCATTTATTTGCACTTCGGAGTTCAGCAGCAGGCACCTGAGCGCCTGCTGGGGGGAGAATCCCCCAGGGTGAAGCTGCCGGCTGGTTTTTAATGTCAGAGCTGATATTTAGGTGTTGATGGTGGCGGGGGAGGGGGGGTCGGGCAGAGGGAGTAGATATGTGGTGCTGAAAAAACACTATAAAACAAGCGAGTACCGATGAAGGAAACACAACCTGGAGTGTGTGACGGTATTGCTACAGTAGTGGAAAACGCCACTTTACAATGGCGGAACGATCCAGGAGCCACACAGCTGCTGGGTTACTCATCATAATCTGAGATGCTATCGTCATGTTGTCTCTGGTTCACGTCGTCTACCCATAATGAAGTCAAGTGCTACGTTTGTTTTGTGTTACAGCTATGAAAATCACCTTAATGCAAGCGTGCATCTCAGTGATTCAAAGCACTTCTAAAGCTACAACCTGAGAATTTTTACTAATGGAAAATATGTTTATTTCCCTATAATTACTAATAAAAGGGGTATTCCAAGGATTTAGTATTACACTTAAAAATATATCCAAATTGAGTCGTAGAAACACGTGATCTGTATCTGGATACAACGCAGGATTAAGACCAAATGATCCTCTGCATTTATGCGTTAATAAATCAATCACACACAGTGCTACGCAGCGCTCATCAAATATGAATCAATATTAAAGTTTGTCACTGCAATGCTTATTTATCGCCTCAAAGCTTTTCAGAAATACATTTTACAGCACTTGACTTGAAACAGCTCGCTCACATTGTGCTAACTCGGTGCTCAGGTTTGTCCATTCATCAACTGAACATCCGTTGAGGTGAAGTTGCTTGCAACAAGTCCCATATGCAGACAGCAGTGTGTTCAAACCCTTTTTCCAGATAAGAGTGTTAATATAACTGTTTTATTTACAACCAATACCACAAGAATTGGTTGTAAAGTATCTCCATCTAAAGGTTAGAGAAAGATGATTAAGTTAAGACCAAACCATTCTCTTCACGGTTAAACATTTACTGATGGCAGAGATAGAACGTGAGCAGGAGAGATTTTCTAGGATTAATTATTGATTATTGATAACTACAGTGTTGTTCTTTACCCTGCTATATGCAAAAACAGTATGGCCAAGATATAACTAGCACTATTTGCTATTTGCTATTAGATTTGTCATCATGGGGAATTTTTATTCGGTCACAATGCTGTCCATCAAACCCAAGGTGGGAAAACTTGATAATGAGTTGTTCCTCATTGGCTTTCAAGCTAGCTATCTCCAGAACTGCTGAAGCCATGCTTTGATTGGCTCGTGCATGGATTCAATTTGTGCAAAACAACATTGAGACCAAAACTGTTGAATTATCTGGGTATAGAAATCAAGTGTGTCCCAAGAGGTTAAATCCTCTTTAAGCAGTACTCACCAACGGGTGAGGGCGTGCTGCCGCTGCTAGACGGCTGCTGGACCTGCAGCCTGTGCGGTGACGGTGGCGGCGGCGGCGGCAGCTGCGGCAGGGAGCTAATGACCGACGGGAACAGGAAAGGATACACGGCGGGGGCGTAGCGCCTCATCTGGACCAGCGGCGGACTGCTGCGGGCCTGGGCACGGCTGGCGGTCTTCATCACAGCGATGGGCGGTGGTTGCCGGCGGGAGCACTGAGCGAGCTGAGGCGTGGCGAGGCCGGGGGGCCATCAGGCGGCCCCCTGGCTGCAGTTAGTGGGACGTCGGCAGGCTCGGCGCCAACTCAGCCCTCCACAGATGCATGGTGGTGCAGGTCGGTGTCACCCAAGATCAGATCAGAGGTTCCACCCACTCACACTGGAACGCAGACACACATTAAATCAGAGTTACTCACTGCTATTTATTTCTCCAATAGTAGACGGTGAATGAGCTGCAAACTCATATGTGGAATATAACTTCTATTACTGTTCAGTCTTGGGAATCCAATGCAGAATTAGCTGAGAAGAGTTTAGTCATTTTCTGTTGCTGTCTTGTCTCATAAAAAAGCTTTTGCTTCAAGACCAAAAGACCATTATAGCGGAAAAAGTACTCCCGCACACTGTCTTCTTTACTAGCAATAGGAAGATTTATTGGGAACAAAGTTTCAGGTACAAAGACTGAAATATGCATTGGTTAGTCTAAGTGCCTTTAAACTTGTTCTGTAGGCTGTAAACCTTTAAATTTGCACGACAAGAGCCTGGATCTTCAGCACTCTATATTTCCAAGCTACTCCCTGCATCGGCACCAGATGCAGATTGCGCACCACAGAATCATCTATAATAAACCTTGATTTGCAGGGATGCTGGAAAAAAATATATGTATAAACTATGCCTTTAAAGACGAGAAGAGACACAAGCAGTTTATTCATTAGTGGAAAACTTTCACTGAAACGACAAAGATCGAGTTTTTTTGATGATTTTACCTTTCGGTAACTAACATGTAAAAGCAATTTCCCTGTGAGGTTGAAGGAGAATTGTTTAAGAAGGCAATGAAATAAACATGGCTGCTTTGTACTCGAACGCTTCTTAAACAAGACCTTTCAGCAAAAGACGGGCTGTTAGCGATAGAGAAAATGAAAAAAAAAGGAATCCTTCAACCCTCCCACTCGGTACAGTGTCATGGCAACTCCACAAGGGGGTACTAAGGATATTCCTCGCAGCATTTGTCCTTATATGTCACGCTCCTAGTGTGACGGGGTGTCTGCCCCGCTCTCGTCATATCAAGGTCGCTGCCGTCTGGCTCAAAGTGACGGGGGGAAGACGAGCGGGGTGGAGCCGAGGTACGATCAGTCCCCTCTGTTGGATTCTGTTTAACAGAGTTATAAACTGGTGTGGTGTAATGGTGGTCATAACGCTCTAATCGGCAGTCAGGGGGGCCATTAAAGTGATATGTAACCACACTTATCGTATTATTGTAATTAATGACCAGCAGATAGTGTCCTGCTGCTGCGCTGCGTGCCGCTGAGGAAAGCAGAGAGGTGATTGTAGAAAGGAGGACGGGGACGTGCTTTCTGAGGGTTGAAAACATGTGGTGTACGTTTTAATAGCCTCATGTTCTAACGATTCATAATGTTGGGTAAGACAGGTAAACATAGCCCATTCCCATTGACCTTATATGAATTAAGTTCATATTGGACGGCTCTGCAGCTTACGATTTATAACCCACCTCATTCATACAAATAACTGTGTGCATGTGGGCAGGTAGCTTATTCCTAGAAGGGAAAATAAGACACTTGATCCGCTCTATGCCAACGTCGAGGAGGCTTACGGTGCCTCGGCTCAACCACCACTTGGCAGATCGGATCACAATCTGGTCTTCCTTCAGCCTCGTTACGGGCCCTGTGTAGTGAGGCAGCCTGCAACCACCTGCTCATTCAGGAAGCAGTCACCAGAGGCCAGCGAGTCTCTGAGGGACCGTCGTACTGATCGTACTGCTGGAGGCGCGGGGGGGGGGGGGGGGGGGGGGGGGGGACAGCATGGCCAGCGACACGGACGCTGACAGAACGGCCAACCGCACAACGGACTGCGTTGACTTCTGTCTACCGGCAAGGACGGCATGCTGTTCCCCTAATCACAAACCCCCGGACCACCAGTGACATGAAGGCATTCCTCGTCCAGAAAATAAGGGGCCTTCAGGGATGGGGGACATGATAAGATAAGATAATCCTTTATTAATCCCACAGTGGGGACATCTCCATAATTACAGCAGCAAAGTGGACAGCAAAAATACAAAGCTTAAAAGAAAAATCAGACATAACAACTTAAACATAGGCAATACAAAAAAGGAATATAGAAATAAAAATCTGAACAATTTAATGTGCAGTAAAGTGGACTCAGTCGGTGTGCAAATTATAGTGCAGTGTTGAGTCTGGAGTGTGTAGTCTACTGGGAGCACAGCTTGTTGAGTCTGGCGGCTGCAGGAAGGAAGGATCTGTGATAGTGTTCCTTTATGCACACTTTAGGTCTGTCTGTCACTGGAGGAGCTTTTGAATGCGTTTACAGTGTCTTGCAAGGGGTTGGGAGACGCTCTCAATCATGGACGACAGCTCAGTCATTATCCTCCGCTCACCCACCACCTCCACCGGGTCGAGGGGGCATGCCGGGACAGAGCTGGCCTTCTCAATCAGACTTTAAAATCTCTTCTTATCAGCCGTCGCGACGCTGCTCCCGCAGCAGACCCCTCCATAAAAGATGGCCGATACCACGCAGTGTCATAGAAGGTCCTCAGGAGAGCCCCCTGCACACGTGCGCCTTTCTTCTAAAGCGCGTTTGTGTCAAGGGTCTAGGCCACTTTATTGTTCAGTTGAACACACAGGTCCATTCCCTGAATGTTCACTGGTGCCGGGGGGGGGGGGGGGGGGGGCAGGGTGGAGGAAAGGCTCAAAAATGTGCAACAACAGCTGAAGAGGAGATCAAAGCAGGCAAAGGAGGGAAATACTGGAGAGAGGAAGCTGCAGCACAAAAAAATGGCCAGAATGGTTTCCTGGATCACAGAATACCTGACAGGACGACTAGTTCCCTGGGACAGCGGTGAGCAGCACAGGGGACCGCGTTGGCAGTCTTGCCATATCCAAAAATACTCTGATGATCCTGCTATTGTGGTCCGAGTGGAAGTGGAAGAGGGGCGTGCAAGTACCTGACGAAGGCCGTCAGTGAATGGGGAAAGAAGAAGTGCCTCTCACTGAAGACTAAAAGACTTACAAGAGCACAGATGTGCATCCAGACAACAAGCAGGACTAGTCCTTGAACACAGGTGCCTCCTACTAAAAGTGAGACGGCTCAATTTCCAGAGAGTCCTAGGTCCTTCTGTACATCTGCGGTAAAACACTGCACATGTTTAAACAGTCGGCAGCGTCCTCTTTCACTCTGCCCTCCGCTGGGGAAGCAGCGTGACAGACAAGGACACACGGTCGCTGGGCAAGCGGGTGAAAAGGGCCGGACTAGTGCTTGGCCACTGGGGACGTCGGTGCGCAGCGCTCGAGGTGCAGGCCGTGCCGGACAATGTCAGCCGTCCCCTGTACAGAAACAACAACCCTGGCAGGCCAGAGAAGCAGCTGCTGCCGACGGCTCACCGTGGCGCGCTGCAGGACTGAACGCTTCAGGAGATCCTTTGTCCGTGCAGCCATCAGGCTTTACAACGTCTCAGCCAATAGCAGGGGCTCGCGAAGTTGTGCCGCGCTCTCTCCCCCTCCCTCCCTCTCCATACACACCATAACCTGATGCACCAGATGGTTTGTGGCACACAACCATCTGAGAAGTCGTCCTTGGGAACTGTTCGGAAAAGGGCAGGCACTTTCCAAAGCGATACTTGGCAGGTGATTGGATGAACCATCTGTCTGTCACTGTCCATCGCAGGCTGAGCAAGACATCGCCTTGTGACCTCGAGATCATACAGGACGCCGGTTGGTCGGGGCCACTGTGGTTTGGACACAAGCACATAACTTGAAGCTTGACGAGTAACATTCTTGCATTATTTGGTGAATCCAGCATCACAAGGTAACACCACCACCCTCAGCTACTGGACTCAATGATAGTCTAGTGGCTCATAATAATCCTTCAAGGACTATGTGGTGCTTTTCTTTTTTTTATTGGAACATTCTATTCATTTATTTATTTATTTTGCTAATAATTTAGTTTTTAATCCTGTCCATGCTTCATTACCTTCTTCTATTGGTTATTGTCTGTGATCTGTATTTATAATATATGCTAATACAGATTGTGTGAGCTACTGGCCATGCTGTGTGTTCTGCATTGCACAGATTACACACATACTTAATGTGTTATCAGCACATGACAAACAGAAGCCGGATTCATTTATAGCTTCTCCTACCTTGTTGTTGCTTAATTTAAAAAAATGGCACTAACACTAATTTTCTATTTGACTGATACTGAAGAACAAATCTGTTCAAAATCAGGTCCTAAAGGCTTAGGTTGTAAAATTAAAACAGACGATTTTCTAGTTTGTTAGATTAAATTTCAGGAGTATAAACTGTTCCGGTAGTTTGGCACAAGCTTAAATGCGTGGGGGGGGTTATTAAATGTAACAGTATTTTTATGTTATGTGCACTAAGATATACACAAACCTTGACTTTAATTTGTTTTTTACGGGAGTTTTATGAAATATTCGGAACAATTTTTGCCTCTCTAACAATCCAGGCACGCTACCATAAGAAAAAGCATAACCCCTCTGTCACTGGCAGGTGATTACTGTCTGAAGTAGAATGCAAAACATGTTAAATGCAGACAAATATGAAGCGATAAAGCGGCTTTCGATTAAAAAACAGCACACGCTATCCATTCTTGATATGATCAACATCCCAGATCCAGTTGGATTTCTGTCTTTTTTTCCCCCCTTTTCTTGGTCGGTCATGTTAATATGAATATTCTCACTTGGAGTCATCCAGGGTTTAAGGGTTGGAGGTTTGCCTGCTGTCTCACTAATAGTTGGAAGCCTGCGTCAGAAGCCGTGGGAGATAAGAGAGGCTGCAGCTTCCAGTGGGCTCATCTACCCCGGGGTTCCTCACTGTCATACACACATTACAGTAACAGTATCATCAAGAGGGGAAAGAGGAAGCACACACACACACACACACATACAGTAAACACACAGATTGAGTGATTTCTAGTATCACTTACTGGAGGCTTGTTCAGATCTCGCGTCTTGGAAATTCTACTCTCTAGCAAACAGAGACCTAGTACTGTCAGTACAGAAGCTATGATATAAATAAATCATTTTAAGGATGTTGGAGAAGGTTATGATGAATGCAGGGAAGCTGATTTACTTTCCTTCCTTCGAGTGTTTAGAAGTCACATTTACACAGCGTTCGGGGGAAGAAGCAGAATCCTTCGCCTTAGAGGGCCCTTAAACCCTCGGCTATCCCCGAATGTTGCTGATGCTGCTCAGTGTGTGTTGGTAATTAAGGATGAGGACCACTCGCGGTGCAGTTTCCACCTTCATCTCTAACAGTTCTGGTAATGTTCACCCAGTACAGTAATAGCCGGAGTCGAGGTGCACGGCGTGAAAACAGCTACACAACAGAGTCGTTCGCAGAAAAATGATGTGCGAAATGAAATGAAGTTTCTATTTGGGGAGAATCTCAATGATGAATTCAATCTTGTCTGGAACATGTGCTTTTGCACACGTGCAGCCCACTAGATTTGCACAGGATTTTTTTTTTCACAGGCCTCGCCCACTAGTTGGGAAAACATCACAGAGATTATATTATGCATAATGCAAAGATAAATACTTGACCTTATTTGGAGGTAGTGGTGTATCATTGTCCTGCGTGGTTTTCCTGTGTTTTGCTCTGTGTTTTCCCTCCTCAGCTGTCCTGAATCACCTCATTAGCCCTGTCCTGCTCAATGTGTTTCTCTCGATTTCAGAATGTTGGATTTAGGTCAGAAAGCAGCAACGTCGGGCTGCAGCTTTTCCTCAACTTAGGTCAGCTCCAGTGAATTTCACCGTCGACATCTTGTACCAGCCCATTATCCCCGGGATTTACATTCAATGTCAATGTTCACAGTGTCAGGTGACACGCCAAGCTCCTACATGCTGCAACATTTGGGTCCCATTTTCTTTGTTTGTTAGATTACTTTTTTTGTAGCTACTTTTCTACAATGCGGCATATAGACTGAAACGTGATCGATTTTCATATTTGCAAATTAACCAAAATTGGTCCAATTGACATTCCACAGATGTTTTGGATCTCAAAGTTTGTCATTTGGTGTGGAGTCAAGCTTGATTTAGTGCACCTGAGTGTGACTGATGCTTTCACACCAACAAAAATGGACCATTGCTGAACACTGCACTATAATGCTGTTGGTGTGGAAGCACCCTTAGGCTCTGTCTAAGCTTAGGTCAAGCTATCCACCAAAGGTACGCCGGATGTCTGTTTTAAAACTAAACCTGAATCAAAGATCATGATGTCAAAATAGAGTAGGTTATCATTAGCTCTAATCCGAAAGTCTGTGTCAGCCTGCTGAGATTCTTATTGATCAATTGCAGTATTCATCTGTCCTTTTCCCAGCGATTCATAGCACAAAGGCAAATTTCCATTGCAGAAGTTCCTGGTGAAGGAAGGGAAGTAGGAACTTCACCAGAAGCTGTCTTCTTATTGGCCACTGCATAGTAGGACACTTACAGTCAGACTGTGATAGAGAGTGTGTTCCTTCAATGGAAACACAGCTATACTGTGCATCTGTACCTGTGCTGTATATCCCGTCTCTCCCTGTTGCTTGTTTTCCCTCTTGTCTCCATCTTCTTCTATCTCTCTATCTCGTCTTGCTCGGGTGCAGTAGACTCCCTCTAATAGATGGAGCCTCCCCTGATGCCGACCCCTGGCATCTGGATCACAGCCATAATGGCCGAGCCAAGTGGTGCTAACATGCCTCAGAGAAAGGTCAATAGACCCGAATGGCGATACAGGTATCGACAGTGTCATCCATCAGAGGCTGGAGGGGCTCGACAGCGGCATGACAACCATTGATTGTACATCAGTCACTCCGGGATCAATTACAGAATAATTTCTGCATCGTTTTCAGATGCACAGAAATCAAAGTGAGCAGGCTCTGCACTTAAGGGACAAGAATTATGACAGGCTCTCACCTAATCAGACAAACCGCACAAACACATTACCTTCATTATTCATACAGGCGGTATGAAGGTTTTTTTTGTTTGTTTTTTTTTCCCCTTCCTCGCCGTGCATTATTCATACACTACATGAAGGCAACTTTCTCAGTGTGGTAGACATGCAGGGATGCTGGCTGTTTCATGTGGAGCATGGCGCTCACAATGGGACCCATTGTGAGTATCAGGTGTTATGGGGAGTACAACAGGCTTTATTAACTCACAGGCACCCATGGTCTCACACACACGAGAACAATGATATGCACACATGAAACGGTTCACACATGCCTGCACTGCAGAAAGAGTCAGTGGCGCCGTGCATATTCATTACCTTCCATATTTTGTCTTTGTTTGAGAAAATCTTTTTTTTTTTTCGTAGGCATTTTATTGTTTTCATTGTTAGGCAGGGTCTGGTACAGCATTAGACAGACAAAGAAAAACAATACAAACTAAATTTTCATAAAATTACTATTAAAAAAGTGGAAATATAGAAAGGTAGGCAAATAAAGAAAGGTGATGCATCACATGTTATAGTTGGAGTTGAGCTGTAAATTATTAATCACTCGTTTTGTTCAAAGATTAGTCGGCCACATCAATTTACTTACAGTATTTGCAGTAGGTATTTCAGTGTGTACATCAGTACATGCAGGAATAACTGTTTTATTACCATAAAACATATATGTGTGTCATGTGTAAGACCCGATTCTGATCCTAGTCTAGTCTTCATTTTTTAGTCTAACTTAATTTTATTGCATGACTCAAACAAAATTGCTGTTCTGAGATATGTTAATAGTGTCAACCGGCTCCTTTAGAAACTTAATTTAGTGAATTGACTGAACTCTCATCATCATTCAACTTATTACTTGAAGTCAAAAGACTTAGCATTAGAAGAACTAACAAATATGATTTCTGAAATGGTGCTGCAATAAAAAGACCTTTTAATTTGAATTAACTTGAAATTTTTAATCATATGTTAAAGTCGATGCATCAATCATGCATTTTTAACTTTATGTGGAGGAATCAATAAGTAGCTATAGGTAAACGAAGAGAAATATTTTTTTGCAGTGGCTCACATCCATGAACACAAATACCTGCACATGTCTGCCAGGCAGGGAAATGTGTCCAAACCGAGACTCTTCCTCTGGCTCCTATTAATTTCCCAGACAGGCGGACTGGGGTGATGTCTGAGAGCTGCCCCCTCGTCATGCTGGGTGTGACTAACCAACCCTGACCACTGTCTCCCCGGGACACACCTGGATGGACGTATGGCTGCGGAGATAACTTCTGAGGGATGTATACGGTTACGGGCATCCATTTACTCCCGTGATGAGTCGACCAATCTGCTGCAGCAGGCATGTGTTGTACAGCCCGGTACAAGGGCATACAACAAAACAAAAAAGAAGCAACACTGCAAAGAACAGGGTTGCCATACATTTTTAATCAGCATTGAGAAGGATTGCAATCAGATTGAAGATGTTAATATTGCATTCAGTGTGATTTTGTCAGTGTTGTGACTCAGGAAGCAGTCAGAAGATCACAGTGTAGGAATGCGTGTGAATGGATGAATGTGCAATGCTGCTGTGCAGTGCTTTGAGCCGGTTATAACTACGACATATGACTCCTTTAAGTATGAAGTTATTTGAAACGAACAGATTAGTATTTCGCCGGCTGATCTCGAATGCGCGTGGGTGTTGGATTTGCTTGACTAGCTGCCGGGAATCAAAAGACAGATTGATGTGTTGTTGTTTCTGAACCCTTAAAGTAAATGAGGCGCAGCCTCAAACATCACAAAGTGCTTCCACAGTTCCTGCACACGCATCCAGCGAACACAACGATGCTCGGGTTGACGATTAAAACTGCTCGGTAGCCAGTTATCTTGTGCCTTATCTTGAACATAATATTTAATGGGCAAGTTTTCTGAATCAGGCTGTTGTACAGGAATGCACTCCTAATGTGAATTTGGATATATGTATATGCATATATGCATTTGGAGGTAGCAAATCGTATACTGGTTATATAACACAGAGCTTTTTTACTACATTTTAACGCTAAATCTTCCAAAGTGTTGTCTTGTGCCTAAATCTAACCAAATTTTATCCACAGTGTGTTGCCACACCATAAATCATCATTACAATATACATAATTAACAGTCGCTAGACGCTAAAGGGCACAGCAACCACCATAACAATGATAGAAACCCAAATTTTAAAAGGTCGCATACATTCGGTCCATGAACATTCTGAAAATGGAAAGCACCGTTCTCAGTTGTGAATGAGGTGAATGTCACCATCGTGCTTGAGGTTCTCGTCGCAAGGGCTAGTGAAGGGGGATGCAAAACTGTGCAGAACTTTTCGTAAGTCATGTTGCCTCTCTTTTTCTCTCAAGAGTGGAGGATGACTTTTGGATTTAAAAAAAACAAAAGCGCCTTACGCGTCCCGATGAGCGGATTTCTGGCCTCTGCCATCGGTGTATGAATGTACGTGAGTGGCTGAATGCTGGCACGTGCTGCAAAGTGACTCGAGTGGTCAGCAGACTACAAGCAGAACAGCTCTATATAAGCTTCATAAACCACATTTAAATCAGAAGAAAGAAGAGCTCAGGCCAATGTTCAACTGCCTGGGATTACAGCTTTGAGCAATCTCCTTCCATACAGCATGTCAAGCCTTATCACTGCTTGGCTTTGCTGCTAAATGGAATGCAATATTCCAGAAGATTCACTGACCGCTAATCGTGACATATATTCTCCGGCTTTAGCTCAAATGAAAACACGCTTAATGCAACATGTGATGTTATCGGCGTCAACGCGGCGAGGAAAAACAGGCTCTTTTTCCTTCTGTGACAAGCAGCTGACAGACAAACAGAACCGCATCAGGACGCGGACGTCTAATACCCTGAGCCGTATATTTCTCATATCATCGGGGCCAAAGGACAGGGTCATTATATAATTGTGTAATTAGTGGGGTTTGGTATAAAAACAGGCTCAGGAAAGCTCAGCCTGGTAAGATGCCAATAAAGAGCGGAGGCCCGGCATGTTAACACCAGCACTGGGGAAATAAGCTCCCTTTCAGATTCGGGGAGAGAAACACTTAAAGACAAGCCATCGCAGCAACATCCTCGGCTGTTTTCATAAACTCGCAGCCACCCCGAGCCGTCCATTCTCTCAGCGAGCCTGGAGCCACGCCAGGCACAATATTGTTTCATTTCTCACCGAGGCTCCGGAGAAAAGAGGCCTCTTCTCTCCCGCCTTTCTCTCTCTCTCACACACACACACACTCGCACATCTACCAACTCTTTATCTTTGTGAGCGGACGTGACAGCGGAGTAATGCATGCCAGGTCCGCATCAGGCTCTTGCGTTCCTGTTTTCCCCGTCGTCACTGAGCACGTATGGAGGTATATGCCCGAGCTGGGAGAGCCACGATCAAACCCACAGACACATCATGGCTCATCACCTTGTTTGTACGAGCGGTACTGGCAGCACTCGCCGGGGCTTTTGTTTCCTGTTCCCTCTCTTCAGCATCCGTCGCGTGGAACAGCCTTGTCCTCGATGGCGCCGTCGTCCTGATTAAGCTCCAATCCGGCCAATTAGCTCTGCCCGCTCGTGACCTCCAGCGAAACCGCTCTCGAGTCTGAGAAGCCGCTTCGGTTGCACTTTATTCGAAAAAGCGTGGCGATGCCTTACAAGTAGATTATAGATCCAGCCGAATCACACGTAAAACAAGCATCGTAAAAAGCTCTGCGTAAACAGCTCCAGATTATGATTCCTTCAGGTAGGTCAGATGAGCTCATGAAATGAAAAAAGATGTGTAATCTATTGTTTCTACTGTGCTGCATGTTCTTTTTGAACTTTGTACATTACAGCGCACACGCCTTTCATTCATATGCAAGCACAAAGATTTGGTGGGGAAAGCACACACACACACACAAACACACACACACACACACATGGTGTGAAGAGAGGTACAAACAACCACTGAATATTAAAATTGCCCTGAATATATAAAAAAACATTGCACTGAATAAATATTACATTACACTGAATAAAATATTGCACTGAGCGAACCATTGCATTTGAATTCGATAAATCAATAGATCAAATACGGCCTAAAACCTATTGAGCTAAGTAGTAGTTATGTTGTGTGTCGGCCTGTCATTGCCCTGAGCTTCAAGACCTCTTCCATCTCCTTCCCCCTGATGGAGGTGAAGTGAAATTGTCACTGCCTTTCGACAGCCGTTCCCTCCTTGCTTAAAGGGTAAACGGGCTGCATTTGTACCTTTACAGTTTTTTTCAACTGCTCAAAGTGCTTCACGCTACAAGTGTTCACTCACCCGTTCGCACACACTCTGCCATACAAGGTGCCACCAGCTCATAAGCAGAATCCGATCATTCATAAACACACACACACACACACACACACACACACACACACACACTGTCACCATGGAAAGAAATCTGGGGGTGAAATATCTTGCGGGGTTTCCACATCTGAAGCTGTCCTGGTTAAAGGGCCCATATTAAGCTTGTTGTGAATTTCTGTTGCTGTTATTAATGCAGTGCCTGTAGAAAGTATGCTTTCCTATACAAATACAGGAGTGAAGTGCTGACATTTGAAAGCAGATGAGAACAGCATGGGGAAACTCAGAAGTACTTGGTGATGGGATTACTGTAACATGGATTCACACAGAGAGAGCCCAAAAATTATATTGGTAGGACAGGTTGAACCAAACTTATGATAAATGTCTTACTTTGTATTTTTTCCCCATACTTTTTTTTTTACGTTGGCTGCATGATCGGTGCAGGAAAAAAAGGGGACAACAGAGCTTTGAATCGTAATGAAAGTGCTGGGAAGCAACATGAGGAGGAGCGCTGCACTATGGAGCTTTACACTGGAATGAAAGTGCTGCTGCAGGACTAACTTTTAATGATATTATATGCCTTGAATATCTATTAAATAAATTCCACACAAAAAAAAGATGCACACCAAAAGCTGAGGTTGATCTGACAAACAGTCAGAGAGACGTGAGCCACAGACACACACGCTGCTCACGTTACACATAAAGGATGTTGTATATCTATTATAAATATGCTCCTAAAATTTAATGTTAGCATATAAATAACTGCTCCTTGCAAGAAAAAAAGCCAGGGACTCGCAAACAGATTCTGTTCCATAGCCTCGGTTGACCGATAAATTTGCAGGAAAATATGGCCTGAGGTAGTTGTCCAGCAGAGAGCACTAATAAATGTGATTTCCAACTGTGCACTGAAACACATATCTTTGTCACTATACATAAAAAAGATAAATAAATGAAGTGATGGTTGCACGTTGAACATACATAACACATGATTATAAGACCCCTGGTTCATTTACAGCTTGGTACATTTAATACATACACGCTCCCCCACTCTCTCTATGTCAAATGCTATTACTGTGTTATATATATATAATATTAGTGTCAGTCCAACAAAACCGGGAGCTGAACAAGGCGATCAAGTTCACTTTGTGCATGCTACCAAAGTCCTGAGAAGAATTTCTAATAAGGTGAAGTGAAGACTCCCCATGTTGGTGGCCTACAGGTATGTACGGCTTTTACTAACAAATAACTGAGTAGCTCATCAATAATACAATAATAGAATAATTCTGTACTACAAACAATTTTTCTCTTTGGAAACTCTCTTCCGTCTGGATCGAATCCCCTGTCCGACATAGCAAGATTAACATGGATTTTTCTGTAGTTTACTTTATTAAAGTGCTGAAACACCTGTCGGCAGCAGGCTCGGGAGGTCAGCACTTTGTTTGTCTAAAGATATGAAGGGGTTTATCTGTCTCTGGCTGTGTATGGACATGCTCACAATGCCTCTCTGGATATCTCAATAATGCACAGACTGACCCGGCCTTCATGGTCCCAGGGAAAAAAAAGTGGGGAGCTGGGAACTACTTGTAACTCAAGTATTTCTACTCTACTATGCTTCTTTCGCTGTGTAAAACTTGCTCTTTTGAAATATCCTCTCAGTAGCTCTATTGCAGCATTATTATAGGAATGTGTCATGATGACACAGGAGGTGCTGGAATCACATTCAATTCATTCAATTTTGCATTAAAATTAAGTCACATCATCAAAAAAAAGTATTTTAATACTGTCCTCTATGGTAAATGACATAAATATTAATTTTGACAAGTTTATTTTAAACCCTGCCGCAATAGAATTCATTGATTTTTCATTAATAATTTTAATATACAACAGGAGGAAACATTTTGCGAAAGAAGTGCACGTGAGGAAATGTATAATAGATATATAATCTTTGGAGCTATATATGATCATGGATTTATAACCTAAGATTAAAAAGCTGTGGCAGACGAGGACAGACTTTCGGGGCAACCTTTGACCTCTAGCTTAGTTTGAACCAGGAGAACAAATGTTACCTGTCGAATCTAAAGCTGTGTAGTTATTACAAAGAATTACGATAAAGTTATTATATAAAATGTCTCAATACTACATAAAAAGGAATGAAAGTTATTCACAAATTCATGATCCCTGCCAAAAAACATATCTGACCATACACTCCCTAACCCATACACTGTACATTATGCACTGATAATGCAGTTGTTTTGTGTATTTAAGTATTCATAACTAACTGAAGGCAAAGATCGGCCAGCTTCATTGCATTACTTGTAAAAATACCCATAATAATTTTTTATTCTATAAAAGAGGTATTTTTTCCACATCCTCCCCCCCTCTTGCATCAACACAAACATGAGATCTCGGCTTTTTTTCTGCCGATAATCCCCTGCAGGAGCTACACATAAAATACACAGACATCCTTGTTTGTGTTCACTTTCCTCATGGATTATTCGTCTGAATGATTTCTGCCCGTGTGTGTGAAGCTGTTTTGTTTGCTCCTGACTCAGACACCCGGGGTCCCAATGGTTGGCAGACAGTAGCCAGGTTTCTATTTATGCAAATTTGTCATGAATTGAACAAGAAACTCTGAATGGAGGCCGCATATTTAAAATTACAATTTTGAAAAAAAATAGAAAATGTTCAAAGTTGTACAGTTGCTTTAGGCTAAAATCATTTTTCTGTGAATTGCAATGGAGGCACATTTGTCAAATATGACATGTTTGGCATTTCCATGTTGATGAATAGTTAAACCGTTGTTTATGACAGCTTATAAAAAAAAGTAGCGTTTGACAGAGTTGCTGTGCCTTCCTGTAATGTTTGTATTTATAAGTGAAATTCTTTGTTTTTGCCTCTGGACTGCGTGAAATATGGCTGTAAAAACACAAACCGGTGCTTGACATGAATGTGTTTTTGACAGTTAGGAAACTGGTTTCGATTCTTCAACTCATCTCGCGTCATTTTTTGTGACATAACGATGCTCATTATGGCGCTCAGACGCACGCATCAAGCCAGAGGAAGAGACGGAAAAAAGCGAAGTAAAACGAAGATGCCTTCAAAGTCACTCAAAATCACGGTCCAAGACTGGAAACGTACCAAGCCTATATTTTATTATAAACTATTTTTGTGCTCGTAATTGGGTATTCAATCGCCTTCCCTGGATTAGAGGCGGGTGATGCAAAGATATCTCCATGAAGTGAACTAAACTCCGAAATAATGCAGCAGTCAGGCTTTAGATGGTCACAGCTGGATCCCACAGCTACACGTGTGATGTGTATTACAAGACCAGCCAGGAGACTATTCATGAGGGGGACTTGTACGGTACTCTGTGGAACTCCTTGTCACAGATGAAGCTATTTGTAGTTGAATAACATTTACACACACATTTCCTATGACAAGTTTTACTGGGTGTTTTCAAATTTGTCAGATTTGCAGTTTTCATGTTCAAAAATCTTGTTTATGGGAGGATGCCTCCAATAGTAAATTATTAGTTTAATTTGCAAGTATTTGCTCATTATTCCAAGTATTGACCGACTGGTATTGACCACATCATGACTCCATTTGGTTCTGTTCATCCCTCTCCTTAACCCATTCATCCTGTCCTTCCTGAATCCTCTCAACAATCCAAATAAAAGTATTTTAAACACTATAATCACCACTAATACAGACTGGATCATCACAAGACAACTCTGTTACTCTGTAAACTTAAGCTCATGTTCATCCGAAGCAAAAAAAAATCGGGACACAAACCGAAAAAAAGGCAAAAACAACGTGACATGGGCACTTTGGGGGATGATGGAGTGGAGACCAGTTGCTGTGTTGAAGCGAAAGGAACCAACAAAAACATCTTGTGAGGAAATGTCTAATGGAACAATAATAGTGCTCTGTCATCTTCTGGCTCTGCAGCAGTGCGTTTTCCATCTGAACAGTTTCTTCCATCAATAAGTAGTTTGAAAAGGGGTGATTTGGTGTATGTGGTGAAAAAAAACTGTTACTGTTTCAACAGTGAGCTTGGTCTAAGCTTGCTCAAAGTAAAATAAAAGTTTTTTTTTATGGACAAGGGTAGACAAAAACATGAATATTATTTTTTTGCTATACTGATACAAACGCTTAGAGCATATTCATTACAGAAGTAAAAGATGTATGCATTTCTAAAGGAAGAGGTCTCTTTCTGAACATGAGCGTTAATTGATTTGCTGGTTCAAAATTACGGCAAAATTGGAGTCACTGCAATTTGTCCAAATCTCTATTTCTCTTCTCAAAAAGTTACGTTGCTTTGGTTTCTTTTCGTTGGTGTAAAAGCATCAGTTGCATTCGGTGCATTATAACAAGTGGGTCCAACCCAACTATTGGAGATGCATCAACGAAAGGGATGGTAAGTATTTAATTTCCAAGATAAACGTTGATGAAACACCAATCAGAACAAATATGATTAGAGTCTATAGAGTGGTGTGAAAGCGCCCTCAAACTGGGGGCAACAAATTAACACTGGGGTAATTTTAATGACGTGTCATTGAGGAACACATCACACCGATGTTCCTTTTCCACAGTAATAGTTCAACGCATCGAGCCGCAGTCCGCGCCCATCACATGGAACAGGAAGACATACCCTAATTGCCGTCTGCTTAAATGTCAACTGTGTTATGTGTAAAGTAACGGTGGAGCAGCCAGCGTACGACCAGCCCCAACGTCCCATTTCACGCCTCAGAGCGGAGGCATCATGACAAAACGCAAAGGTGCGCGATGGGCTTTCCTCATTTAGATGAGTCTGGGTAAGGTATTTGGAAAAAGTGTATTCATTTACATATTACATATGACTAATCAAAGGTGATTCGTGATTCTAATAGGTGGAAACCTACCCAGCGGTGATCATGCATGGAGCCAAACTGCAGGGAAACTTATCTCAAGACAAGATCTATCTTTCCCACTGACGAATCTGAGAAATACAGTATGTGTACCGCCGGAGCATGGAGGGCAAATAAATTCGAGCTCTGCTTTCCCAGTGATAGCAATTCATTCAATAAAAGCGGGATTTATAGCGCATGAACCTGCAACACAAGCAGGAATATAGTGTAAACAAATCAGACGTGGCTACAGTCATGGCGTCCTGTGGAGCGAATAACAGGCTCCTGTATGCTAAAGATATCAGCTACTGTTATTTTTTTACTCTCTCTACTCTACTTTCATCTATGTTTGATTGCATGTGTTCATTCCACTAAATGAACTAATTATTTAAAGAAATAAGAAATAAATGAAATGTACAATCTAGTATGTAGCCGTGAGTAGTACTGTGGGAGTGGATGGATGATGAGAAATGGAAAAAAATATAATAAATAAAGTGATGTTGTTGTGTACTCACCAATCAGTGTGTGCCAGGGGATGAGGTCAAACTAGATCAGAGCAGCGCACACTTGATTTCTCGTGTTATGACTAGTACATTTACTTAAGTGCAGATGGTCGGCGTGGGCCAGACGTTTGGCTCTCGCAGGGGAACCGAAAATGTAGGGTTACGTTTAATCATGTTACGAGCTAACAGAGGATTTCAAAGATGACTTTTTTAATTATAATCTGCCTTTTGGGAGTTCTTTTTTTTTTCCTCTTTGCCTCCTGGTAGAGTAGTTTCGCAAACGCACGGTGAAAAGTGTCACCGCTTTTTGGCTGCTGGGGAAAAAGGTCTGATTTTAGCAGCAGCAGAGAATGAGCAGTTACAGCGTACAGGCCGTACGTTGCAGATGCAACAGCTCATCCACACCCCGAACCGATTTCCTTAAACATGCATGCTTTAAAAGTCAGAGTCAACTTTAAAATGGCAGGAAAAAGAAAAAAAACTAGGCAAATGTTCTTCTCTCGAAAAGCTGAGAAAGCAAAAGAACAAAGAGACAAAGCGCGTACGGTACCTGAAGTCTCATGCAGAATATTAATGATAAAAAAAAAAACCTCTGGCGAAGCATACACACGGAAAGAAAATATCGAATTCACACCAACTGTTCACTCGATTACCATCGAGCCGCTCGTGTAATGAATTTGAAGCCGCTCCTTTTTGCGAAAGGTTAACGGCTGGATTCATGTCGGAGACTCTCGGTTTACTGCTTGTCAAAGTCACGCGCTAACGACCGCTCAGCCGCTCTCCTTTTTCCCTGTCCTGCCTGGGACGAATCATGAAGCTCCGCACCATCGTTCAAGTCAAAACGGAAAAAAAAACGTCCAAACAATGTGCATGAGAACAGGAGCACACCCCTGCCCAAACACACACACATATTTCAATAAGCTCTGCAGAATAACCCATGTCAGAAGAACTCATTAGAAGGTTTTAGGCGTTTTATGATAACTCCGTATGTTTATTTTATGTGCGAGCCGAGTTTGTTGACTCATTTTCATGCTTCATTTATGATTTAAAAACAAGCAGCGAAACCCCCCCCTTCAGTAAATCCCGTCAGCGAGTGACTCACACTGACTCGACAGCACACTTCATTTGGTGATCATCTCGGCCATTATTATAGGCCAAACAAACAAACGCCACAGTGTAATGGATTAGATATGCAGCGAGAAACTGGGCCAAGTAGGGCGGGTGGAGTTTATGTTCAGGCGCGGGTGGGGGAGGGATTGAGATGCGGCATAACTGTGACAGGAAAAAAAAAAAAAATCCTTTGAAGGTGTCAGAACGCGGACGAATTAGAAACGAAGACAACTCTATCCCATCCGATTCTATTAGGAGACAAAAGGGACATTAAGTGATGCAGATTAACATCGCGCACGGAGGAGTAATAGCCATGATCAAAGATGGACGGGATGGGTTTTTTTGGGGTGTTTTTTTGGAAACGTCTCTCCATAACTGCGGCTCCTGCAAAAAAAAAAAAAAAAAAAGCTGGGGGTCGTACAGCTGTCACGGTGCTCTCCTCTCCTGCCGCCTCATTTTTTTTTTTTTTTCCCGCCCAAATTCTCCGATGCCAGGAGCGCACAAAGCGTGCTAGAGCCCTGAGGAATAGTGCATCAAGCTCAGCGCCAAAAAAAAAAAAAAAAAAAACTAACAACAACGAGGCAGCGAGAAAGGAGATTAACATATAACATAACGGAGAGGAAAAAAGGAGCTCCATTCATCCATCATACGGAGTTTGGGCGTAGAGCTGGCTACGCTACAGAAGCAGATGAGCAGGAGTATTCACCGCATACAGAACAAACACTCTGGTCAACACGTTTCGGCTACTGTAGAGAGGAAGCGGCTCCATTCTGTAAATACACAAGCTTGGTGCTAAATTGCTTCATTTTTGGCATGGCTCTTTCCTACATTATCTACACCAAATGCAGCAAAGCCACATTCCATAGTTAGAGATGCACTTCCTGATAACAAATACTTGATATTAAAACCATCCGTTCACTTCAAAATTGATGAAATACGTGCTGGATGTATGACATTTACATGGACAGAAATACTTGTAATATGGACTTGATTAAGACAATACTCAGATTAAGACATTGCTATGTGACCTGCATTTTCTGACTAGTCAAAGTAACCAATAATCATATTAATATATATCCATTATTCTAGGCATGTTACAAACGTCAATCCCACTACGTTGTTGTACAAATTAAAGTTAGGTCCAAACTGATCAAACTCAAAAAGCTTCCAGACAGCAGCTTGTTGATGAGCTACAGCAGAAAAGATGACTAATGCCTCCAAGATGACGTCCCACAGCACAATAGCGTTGCCAGGGTAACGGCAAACAACAATGAATTACGGGGATAAAACAAAGTCTTCGTCAAAATATCTGGTTATTTAGATAATCGTATAGGGACTATATATATTTACAGTGTACAGTGTTAACATGGATGACTCTACAGATAGTGATTTATGTCCAATATTGACTCTTGATGGAGGAAATAAATGACACCCTGCGTGGATTCGAGTTTTCATTCTCTAACAATCCAAAATGATTTTCGTACCTTAAAACAAGTGCTTTAGTTTCAAGGTGTTCATTACACTTACTAAAATCCTCCATCATTCATTTGAGCCAAAGCTCAGAAATTTACTGCTTACAGTGATGAAAAATATATTTAGAATGAAAAATCAGTAGAATATTGATGCTGAAACCCACATGTTTAGCATTTTAATAAGCTACTTAAGTGATTAATCGCTAATCAAAATTGCGGTTAATTAGACAAATTCGCACTCAGCAGGACTATTTCTTCTCCTAAAACTACATTTTGATGTCCGTTGCATCTATCCAGGCAACACACGTCCAAACCTGCCTCCATTTTCCAGCATTTCATTGTAAGACCAATGTGCTGTACATATTGTAGCAAAATCAGCAGCTGCTTTGTCTTTACCAGTGCAACAACGAACGCATCGTGCTTTAACTTTGGCGCTGATCAACAGAGGTCTGCGCCGCGTCCACGATGGATTAAGCCGAAACCGCAGGTGAAGTGTGCAAATGCTGGCGGAAAAAAAATACTGGCTTGCACTGGCACGGGATGAACTAAACGGCATAATGGATCGTCATTCTGGTTTTTTCGTGAAGGAAGGAGCTGGGGCGCATGCGGCTCTGCCACTCGAGCCCGGTGACTCATAATCCATGTCGTCTTTCATTTAGCGGGGAAGCGCGCTTGGCGTATTGCGATATGGAAATAAGAGGAGCTGATCAAAGCTCTCCTCCCCTGGTTGAGCTCCTCATCCGTCTCTCCAAGGACTCCCAGCCTGCCAAGTGCTGCAGCTCCTAATACAGACATTTCAGCACTCATGCCCAACCACCCGCCATCATTAAAATTTCATACTGACACGCCGCATACAGATTCCTGCGAGCCCTACAGGCTCCATTCTATCCACCTGACTGACTTCGAGCTCTCTCCTCCTCACTCCTGGGCCCGGTCAGAGGTCTGGGGGTCTGAGGACAGATGCATATCAGGGGAAGGACTGATTTATTAGGACGGTATTGAGAGGGAGAGAGCGATGGCGGTTGGGAAGCAGGGGGGTTCAAAATGAGATCCTCATCAGTTAGCCTGTCTGAGCAAGAAAAACATCACTCGGGTTCGTAGAATACAGTGCGGTGTGAGTGATGGGAAACTGTTCGCTGCTAATTATGACCCGGAGAAGTTTGCTGGACAGAAAGTTCTACACCCATGCATCTGGAAAAGAAAGAAACATGGCACAGATGACCTATAGAGGAGTTTAATATGTACGACGTGTTCTCCTTCCTGGGAGAACATATGAAGTGTTAAGAGCAGGAACCACCCCCCCCAGGAAACGCCCGGTGGTTGAAGCCAATTTTACCAGTGGCCAAACTATTTTTCCATCCACAATCATGGTTGGAGGAGCGGCCGTGAATCCATTTGATTTTGATCCATAAATAAAAAGTAAAGTGGGAGTAGCCAGCAGAAGTCTCCACATGCTAGATCGGGGAAGGGGGGGGGGGGGGGGGTCAATCCTGGGCCTGGAGGGCCGGTGTTCCAACCGAGCAGATGGAACACACGTGATTCCACTAATGAAGGTCCACAGCGAGAGCTCTACTGGTTGATCAGTAGAATCAGGTTGGGAACTGCTTGGTTGGAACAAGAACCTGGATTGCCCACCCCCGTGCCCTGTGCTAGATGCACATTATGCTTTTATCTGATTATTTCTTTACGTTTTTTTTCTTTTTTTTGGCTACATCCACCACTGAGCACTGATCAAATATTATTATAGATCCATAGCTAAGAGCTGTAAAGAGAGTCAGAAGGATGGTTGGATGCAGCATGTTAACAGTGATAAACACAAATCAATCAGCAGGTTCATCTCTAGACTTAAGTAATTAAATGAATAAAGTTTAGCAGTGAATATTGACTTCCACCAATGAATCAGTATCTGATTTATAGATGTTGCTAATGCACCGTATGATACGCATAAGTCTACGTCATATTGGCTGTGCTATGTTTGATATTTATATTGATGTCCTGTGTCAAATAAAAGGGCAGGAGTCGACAGAACACAATGAGGCCAGGTGATAATTCAATTCAGCGATATAAATCTACTGATATTGAACGATAATAAGGGATGAACGATATAAAAAAACAGCTCGATAAACAGTTTGATAGAAAAAGGCTGTTTCAGCTTGACAACTTGTGTCATTAATCCTGGTAATTAAGTGCATAGAGCTTAGAAAGACTTTTAAATAACATGGAAAATAGAATCTTTATGGGTAATTAACCTTAAAAATGGCTGAACATAATTTCATTAAAAGTTTTCAGAAGTCAGAAAAGATTGATGCAGATAAACAAATTTTGTATTATCACTTTAAATTATCAGTCCAATACAGCATCCTACACATTTTAGTAACAGCATTCAGTGATTAATGTCAAACAATACCCGGTTTTGCAGGTATCGCAGCACGACAACATCATTATGCTTTCTCACGCAGCAATATTTCATCGTTGTTTTTCATCTCATGACCTCGGCGAGATGTCACCGAAGCATTTAAAGTCCCGTCGCCATCGTCTGTCACGCTCGAGCCTTTCACAAATATTCCTCTGCAGCTCAAATCCTTTCCAACTGTTGTGCGATTGATGCATTCAGGAAAAAAGGGAAAAAAGGGGATGCCGGCTTTGATCAGCCCCATGCAAATTCAAAACCCGGAGGGTTGGGGTGGGGGGTGGGGGGGAGGCACGTGGCACCTCGCCGCTCTGCGCCCTTGCTGATTGTATTTGGGGGACACTGGGATGAAAATGCATCAAGACGCCCGGAGAGGCGTTCCATCTTCCTCTCCGTCGTTATTCAGGCATGGCAGAAAGGAGCGCAGGGACGCCTCCGGTCCTATTGTCATTCAGCCGCAGTGTCAGAACATAGGCGGGTGGAGGGGGAAATGATGCAGGGGCACCAAGGCTAAATTTGTGTCATCTGCCAAAACTCTGTTCTACCACGATACACCCCGTTTAACCAACTTGACTGGAAACAATTGATTTTGCCCGTTTGTACAGAAAGCGGGGAAAGTTGAAAGTGATGAAGGGGGCATGAGGGAAAAAAATGTTAAATAAAGAGAACCCGGTCTGCTTTTTTTTTTTTTACCCCTTTCTCCTTCGTCAAGTATTCTTCATATTTCACACTGTAGATTTGATGCAGCTATGTTGTGCAGGGGAGACGCATAAGAAATCACCCTGACATGTGAAAAGGCAGCTGTGTCAGGGGAGAGGGGGAAGGATGACAAAATTACTGGAGGATGGATGTCAAAACAGCTGCAGGGTGATAACTCCCCAACACAATGCATCAGAAAAAATCTAATGTTAGAATATATTATATATATACATTATTTTACTATTGAAAATACTGAGGCGTTTTATTGTCCGATTCCTACTTCCTGTTTTTAGACTTAATGTTGTATCAGCGAATCAAGCACATTCGCTTTTAATGGCATTGCATTCAATGCTTTTTTTTTATAATGGCTCAAATTAAACTTTATTTATATAGACATTTTCAAAAACAAAGGGCTTCCCAGAATAAAACCTCCTGTCACATACATGCACATACTTGCAAATGTACGACACAGGAGATGAATGTAATAAATAAAATACTCAATATTCATAGAAATCAATAAAACAGGAACCGGAATAAACACTATAATGGAAATCATTGAATTGTCGCAAAGCTGAAATTGGCTAATAAATACATTTTAAAAATACTGTGAATATTTAAATAAAAATAAATGAAGAAATAAATAGTAGAATAAGTAAATACAACCTCTGAAACAGTTGGTATTAAAAAACAAATGAATAGTAAAGAGCACGGGATGAATAAATACTGAAAGAAGGAAGTATTGCTTCACAATACCAATGCTTGTTTCCTAACGTCTGCACATAGTTGGAGTTTGTAATTTTTTTTTAATTTAACCCCAAATGACAGTAGCCTAATTACAGAGTCAAATTCAATCCAGTGAATGTGCTGACATCAGGTTTCCCTGTGAGAAATTTTAATAATGCATATAATTTAATATGTAAATATGTACTTTCTGTTGTGTCCTTTACTTTCAAATTATAGAAGAAGTAGATCAGCCGTATCACAGCTTCCAGAGAACTTGAGCGTGCTTTATTGAGAATACAACTTGGACGCTGTCATAGTTTTAAAAAGTCAGAAAGTGATGATGACAACTCCAATATGAGATGTCTGTGCCGGATGATTCCTGCACTACCACAGCATGAAAATATGTTTCTCGCCAAGACATGCAGGTCCATCCTGTCTTCCACACTTCAGCCTCCCCGGAGTATTCCGCCTTTAGCCGCCGGCTCTACTACCGTGTATTCTGTATCATAGCAACCAAAGAGCCTCCACTGAAAACTTATTTTGCCTCTAAAGTGCTCTGAAGTGCTCCCAGCTGGATGTTTTCAGGAGAGTGCCCGGCATTTATAGCTAGGGGGGGAAAAAAAAAAAAAAAAAAGCTTTGGTGGGCACTGTGGCCATTACGGTAGCATTGCCATGACAACATAAGTGAGATCAAATCAAACAGCACGACAAACGAAGCGGAGCTTTTTGTTAGCCGAGCTTCCTGACAAACATCGACTCGTAGCAAGAAAAAAGTGCCCCGTGTCAAGTGGGTCACTCTGTCTGATGAGACCTGAGAAGACTGGATTAGATCTGATCTTGATGCTCCTCTGCTCACACTTGATTATTTAAAGAAAACATTCTGATGTATAGAATTCATTTAAAACGAACATCTGGAATGTGCATTTTACATACTTTTGAGGCTATTTTCGTGGGGGCGTGTTTGACAGCTCGGGAATTAAATAAATAAATGATGTTATTTCTCCACTTGAAGGTTTTTTGATGCCAGCGCGGAGAGACCTTTGAAAATTTCTCAGGGGGGGGAAGGATGAGGGGAGCATTAGGGAAAAATGTCATGGATAATGTTCTAAAAAAAAAAAAACATCTGCAGCCGCCCTGTCGTAAAGCCTCGGAAAAAAACAAATGTGGCGACGGGCGCAAACGCGTCTTCCTTATTTTTTTCAAAACTGCTGACTGCCTTTACTGAACCATAAAATGCCAAGGAAGAAAACTCCCGAAGAGGCCGACAAGTTTGTTGAGACATCATCAATAGTATAGCAGAGCAGCACCATTTACCTTAATGTGGATCAGAGTTTGCACTGATACTCATTATGGGCCGTGTCAAGGCTCGGGAGAAATCAATACGGAATACATGAATTGCTTGAAGAGGAAAAATGATGACCATAACTGCTGAAAAAAATAAGATGAGCTTCTTTACAATATACTGGACTGGCAGATTTGGATCTTATCAATGCCTCCAAACATGCAGTTCTATGCAGACATTTAGGCTATTTAAAAAAAATATTAAAAAAAGGACAAACACTGATGGAGCTCTGTTGTGCAATCCTTCATTAAAAAGCAATAACAGGAGTAATCTGTTAATGATTTCCCCTCCTGTTAATGGATGTTTCTTTGTCTACCAAGGTCTTTCTGGAATAACATCCAAACAATGCCAGGCATTGTCCTGCGCAGGGCGGAGGCGGACGATTGTGTACGCAGCGTTGATGTTTTTAAAGCGCGTCTGGGAGCACATGACTGATTTGTGGGGGTCCGAATGGAAAGGCAAACAAAAAACAAAGATGTGAACTTCCTTTTACGCGAAAAAAAAAAAAAAAGCCGGCGTCTACAAAGTCATGGGATTGTGTGGCCTTGAACACTGAGTCAGTGTTTCCAGGTCAGCCTCATAGAGTGCAGGACGCCCAAAAACCTTTAGGACCTTAGGATACTGTTAATGTGCCAAGGAGATAAAAATAGACAGTAATGCTCTTCCTGTGAATCTCTACTTATTCTAGTTTTCCAGGATGTTTTTTTTTGTATCACGTATTCCTGTCAAAGAGCTTGATGTGATGTAACAATATTCTTTGTGCGTCACATGGTGCTTTTTAGTTGTGTTTCAGAGGTGAGAGGACATTAGCTCTACTAAAAGTGCATGATTCAATGTTGCAGTTTGGCTTCTCCAAGTGATGGAGAAACTACGATTGCAAGATACTATAAATTCTCTAATATAAGCCCAGGCATTTATTGAAATGAGGCCAAAATTAGAGACAGGTCTCTAATAAATGTTCTACTAGTACAATGAAGAGAAACAAGATTTGCATGTCTATTTTAACCTTTTAATGCAGCCCTAAAATAAATAACCTTGCAAAACTTTTTTGAACTTGTGAAATAAATGTTAAAGCTATGTTATAATTTTTTTTTATTTAATTCTCTTCTTTTTGTGCTTATATTTCCTATAACAGTTCAGCGACCGTGGAGTCAGGCTGCCGCTAATGTGCGTGATGGCTCGCTGAAAAGGCCCTGCTACAATAAATGAACAAAACATTAATTAGTATCATTAGCTAACACCTGTGTTTAGCTACTATTTCATGGCAATATGGCTGCCGGGATGACGGTCTATTAGCGCCAGGCGATTTAGGAGGAGCAGGCAAGTCCCTGGTAGGTGTGTATGGAAGCAAGAAACATGGGTAGGAAGATGGAAAGTGACAAGGAACAAAGGAAGTGAATGGAGGATGCTGCAGCTACGTTATGCAGTGTGCGTCCTAACCATCAGGTTTATTTAATTATCATTGTCTGTATTGCTTTGGTGAGTATTGCATGTGTTATTGAAGTATGTTGTTTGAGTTTGTTGATTTGAGCTATTGGGAGAGGTTATAATGAAATGGTAGTGATTGTCCACATTTCTTCGTTCTGATGTCCTCCGTATCAAAGCCTCATTCATCGATGGTCTGATTGTGGATTTCCCCCTAGATTTATATTAGACAAACGCTCGGCCGCTAGCAAACGGTAGACTTTGGTCGCTCACGCCGCAGAGCAGTGGACTGAAGTGGAGAGGAGATCCAGTTCTTGATGGCGGGATAATCAGCCGTGAATCCCCTCTCCTCTCTGATAGAGCCCTGCAGCCCCGGGGCCTTGATCCAGTCCGAGAGCGCTCATTAAAACCCCGGCAGAGAGTCCAGACAGGCCCCGGCACAGAGGCAGCTCGTGCTGGGATACTGGCAGGGATTAGGACTTTTCAGCCGGGCTTTGTGATGCTGAACGACCTTAAACTTAGAGAGGACATTCGTGGCGCTTTGATGATTGGCATTTGAGCCCATCGTGAGCCCTCGAAAGTTCGTTTGATACTTTATAAATGTCAAGTAATGATGCAAAAACGCACATTTAGTTAGATTTTAACTGACTGATTTTGTCCATTTTGGTGCATCTGCAGTGACAGACTATCGTGGCAGTTACAGGCACATAACCTTTTAAAAGTGTTTTTACAGCCTTTGTTCTGCGCAAAGGTTTTACCGCACACATATTTATTATCAGATATCAAAAAATATATAATAAAATAAAATTAATTAAATAAATTCCACATTTTTACTACATAATGTGCACAAAATACCTTTTTTACCGGATTCTCTGTCCCTCCGACATGCACAAAGCACACAGATTTTATATTATAATATAAAAACAAAGTAGCCTTGTATACTGAGGGCATCAGAATGACTAACCGGTCAGGCTGACATTTTGTGAATTTCTTTTGCACATTTAAATTCTGGTAGAAAATGGATTCTCCTTAACTTCCTGCTTCCTTCACTGCAATTTAACTTTGCAGAATCTCTTGAAATTAGAATTAGTCCAATCACCATTAAATTCTACTGGAATGGCCTGCCGCAGAGAAGGTTCCTGTTAGTCATTTTGTGCATAACGTAGCATCCGTGGCTGCAGAACACCAACACTATAAACCAAAGGAGCTGCATGGAACGACTGTGACTGGGCACTTATCTTATCAATCTAAATGGCTTTCTAAGCCGAGTGGTGGATTTTCATCAGCGCTGACAAGAGAAGGTATCTTCCAAGCTCTCCTTCATTGCAGCAGCAGAGTTTAGATCCCACCAGAATATTATGAAACTGACCTAATTTCCCAAGCTCGCTGCAGGCAGCGATATGGCTCCTTTGTACTTTTCATTTTAGCCTAAATAATTGATTCAACCCTCCTTTGCCTGTAATTTTTTCCACAAAATACCACCCAGTGATAGACTCATAGCTTTGTGCCATTATAAATTAAAATGGATAAATATGTAATAGCTGTTGTCTCAATCCAATCACAAAAACATTTCTTTAAGCTATTTTTGATCATATTTAAGCAGCAGCACCAATACTATCGAAATGAACGTTTCCAATTTTTTATTTATTTGCACATATGTCAGAAGGACATACAGGTGTATCATTGTACATAATGCAAATGTGCAATTGGAAGCATGCCAGCCCCAAACAGGATTCATCGCCTGCACAAAAAAAAAAAATTAAGCCCCCTCCCCCAATACAAACATCTTCCATTGCTCATATACACAAGCCTGCAGGACTTTTCCACATTATGTCTAACACCTCACGGCGTGCTCTCCCCAGCAGGCCAGGGTCTGATAAAACATTCAGAGCAGGATCCTGGCGCCTGGTGCTGCTCCTGTGATAAGACCCTCCAGGTCCAGCACCAGTCAACAAGGGGCTGTAGGCGAGACCCTATGTAGGGGGGTGGGGGGGGCTCTCCTCACCTGAACCCCAACTTCTGCTCTCCTTTTGGCAGTACTTGTGCTTTCAAGGCGCCACCGTGTTGTACTTCTGCAGCGTGATGAATAATTGGACGGTTGCGGCGGCACCTGTTTATTTGTGATATGTGTGCATTGACGTGGGCGTTGTACGACATTACAGGAATAATATTAGCTTTTTCAGTGAGGACTCAATTTGAAATACTCATCACATTATATCTTCTAATCCAATTCATGATCCGTTCCTTTTTAATACCTCGGGGTTTGGCATGTTCGCGGTCTAAATGGGTTGATATCAGTGCAATCTCTGTGATTAGCTGACAAGACGCCCCAGAGGAAGAGGGATGTGACTCACTGTTACTACGAAACACAAAGTCGTAGCCTAGCCAGCATGCTAAGGATAGCCGGGAGATCCCGCTTCTCTCGGGAGTCAGCCGACGCTGGTTGTTGGAGGGTGTGTGAAGTATGCAGCTGAGGTCTGGAGTGCTGCATGCATTTTCTGAGGCTGCGTTAGATGGACAGAAAAAACTTCCCATCTATGTTCCGATGCATACACAAAATACACAGATTTGAAGGATTTCGAGCTATTAAAAAGCAACATTGATCAAGGCGTGTGATTATATAAGGCTTTGCTTTTGCTGCTGACTGATAAGCAATATAATTTTTTTTTCAATGAGCCATACGTAATCATCAATTAATTCCAGTTTTCATGTAACCCTGTGTCATTAATCGGCTACATGGTTCCCGGCAAATAACAAATGGTCAAATCCTGGTCCATGGCCGCACCACGTATTGAACGCTAGAGGGATTTTAATTTGAAACAGATACACGGAGTGGCGTAACGTTATCTCTGAGTCACATGGCGTCCGGCGTACGGTCATCACTCAGTAACTCCGCCAGTTGGGGACAGGTATTTTACCTGTATAGGGCCGGCCCTGCTGTTGTGTGCTGGGCCCGCTGTGGTCCCCCTTCTCTAATTAAAGCCATGCAGAGCCCGCGCTGGAGCCTGCCTACAGCGAAGGAACCCGCAGAAACTGCTGGGGACGGCTGTTTGAGGAAGCCTCTGAAATATTAAGACGCCGCTGACAAACGGAGGCTCGAGTGAGCATTCGGCTGTCAGCTTCTCAGCGTCGCTCCTTTCGCGGGGCTGATTGAGGCGGCTTAGCGGCGAGGGGAGGCTGAAGGGTACTCAGCTGGGTCTGACCGGTGTAGGGTTTAACGGCACGAGAAGCCACCTAAATCTCTCTAAATGTCACCATATCCGTGCCAAAAAAAGGTCAAATATTAAATATGTATTAAAACGCTCCTGCTCTGTATACATTATATGTTTTTTTCCCCCATCAACAAATAAGAACAACCAAAAAAAAACAAAAATGGAAGCGATTAGAAGTGACCCACTAAAATGTGTCATCTGTGTGTCCGAAAACCTGATCCTATTGTTGTCTGAAAAATCGTGTGAATAGGAGTCTGATTACAATTACTGGAGTTCCAGCCATGAAACAAAACCTATCCAACAATATGTCTAGAAAAAGGGATGGTACGTTTTTTAATTGGAGGCTAATAAAGCAACATTATTAGCCTCTAATAATAATGTTTAGACGTAACATAAAAATGTGCAGTTCTCCACGGAGCATTTCAGTGTCTATCAGCTCACTGTTCTTCTTTTTTTCAGTCTGCACTTTATGCCTTTTATTGTAGTATCGCTGGAGAGAGACTGAACACAAGGCAGTGTGCAATAAATCTACGCTGCCTGAACTGAACTGTGCACGTAGCTGGTTATGGGGCATGCAGCTTAACCAAACTAGGTTTCTCATATCAAGAGCGGTATTTACTGTACAGAATTTATGTATGGATACTAAACCACTGAAATATGTGTGACATTTTAGAGAGTCAGATAATCTCAAAAGAGAAATACAAAAGCTAAGAGAAGATGTCAGGGCTTTTTCCCTCTCTTGTCCCGTATAATAGATACTGTAGATTGTTTAAAATATAAATAAATGCACATAAAGCCTACATAAGGACGCCAGATGTGTATGAAAACAGACCCCCCCCAACAAATCAAGTTATTCCTCCCACGCAGAAACCGATTTACAGAAAGAACACACACTTACTGGGTTGCATTGACAACAATAGGACAATGGTGAATGACTGCCAGCCTCATCGTTTTTTTGTACAACACTCAACTTTTATATAAAGCATTTCTGCACACGACACCAAATGAAGTCAGCAATCCATGCTTCAAGGCAAAGCTTTGTACAGTATGGAGTATCAAGTAAGAGACCCTTCAGCTCCGAGGCCTTGATTAAAAAAGCAATGAATAAAAGTCAATATTTCATTTCACCCTGTGGGCAATGTGCCCGGGGGGACTCGGAGTAAAAACCATATGCGACGAAAATGGAGAAAAAAAACACTTGTTAACAATGATAACTGACCTGAGAGGTGCAGAAAGACACAATAATTGGGTCTCATATTCTGATTTAATGAGATCCCTCATTCCATCTCAACTAGACAAATGGACTGTGGAAGTATTGACACATAATGAATTACCTTTCATTTCATGAGGGTGAGGGAAAGCAATGGGAGCCATAACGCCTGCGCCGTTTTCCATAGTTATTCTATTTTCAGAGTAATCATGCCATTAACAATTCATTACCTTTTTTTATGAAATCAGAACGACAGCGCTGAGAGAAGCTAATATTCCTCATGGTGCATATTTATACACAAAGTGTACAACTCATTCGGGGTATGAGTGCGTGGCCTAATCCGTGGCACTGATGACTGCAGTCATTAGCGGGGCCGCCGATGCCGGGCGTTAGTCATTAGTGTCAGATTTAAGGTGTCACGGAGTCAACGCATTAGCAGAGCGATGTAGGCGAGCGCGGACGGGGAAGGGGGGGGAGGGGGGGGGGGGGGAGAAGCGATCATTCTGCAGATGCGATGGGCTGCGAGTGGGCGTGGCGGCAGAGATGGAGCGAGGGGGTGCACGGGTATTCTGGTGTGAAGACGTCCGGGAGAATAAAAGCACCTCCTGCAAATGTGTGGGTACAAATGACAAGAAACAATGGAGGGGGGAAAAATGCTCAGCAGCGTGTTGTGTTCCTCAACTAAACAGTCCATAAGGATGGAGTCTAATTTATAACACAGGTATATGATGTACTCATATAAAAAGATAAGGAAAAGCTCAACAAATAATGTTATACCAAAAAAAAACACGTGTAATCATCTAGTCATATCTAATCATCAGACATTTTTAGCTTCACTTTCTGTCTTTAAAAATGTCTCACAGCTCAAAGGTCAATGGCCTTAGTTGAAGTAAGTGTAGTAAAGTGTAAGGTAATGTTGCATTATCGTTGGGGGTCAGGCTTGTGCAACTGATTAAATTATGATCCCAATTTTGATTTGTGCGTCAAACTCATAGTCCTACAAATCGTGTGGGATTTGCGATAAGTCTCGGCAACGCAACGAATCTGTTTATTCATCTCAAACAAAAGCACAATGTCACTCGTGCTATATAAATGCATTGTGTGAATGAAAAATAATCATTCTAACTGTGACTAACTTGATAACAAAATTGACCAAAATATCTGTGATAATGATTTTTTTTCATAATCAACCATTATATTGCACCCAGAACCCAGTATCACATACTGTCAGGGATAAATTAAGGGTTAGGGTTAGAATCAGCTGTATTGCTGTGTGCTGCAATGCCGAGTTAAAGCTCTACTCTGGTGGAAGCATCTGCAACTCAACATGGAGGAGCTGTTAACAGTTCTAGACAATCACCCGGAGCTTTTAAGGCAACGCTCTTTACACGCCGGGGGTTATTAAAAGTTACAACAGTGATCTTGCAGCATAACTTGATCGTTTTTTTTTCTTTTCCAACTTGTTATTTTTTTAAGGCTATCTTTTAACAGACTCAGTAAAATAAGAATAAAACTTTTATAAAACAGTCAATCTGAGTCATCTAAGACAGAGCCCAGATCCTCAAACTGCTGCACTGGTCTGCTTTAAAGTGAATGTATCATTTACTATTGTGCTGCTTTTGACAAACTAATCTTTAATCTAATAAATCCACTCACAAGTTTCATGTTCCCATGTTATTTGATATAAAAATCAGTTTCTGGCTGCATCCATCTATTGTTCTTAACCTAATAAAACCTATTTCTGATGAGCGTGTGCTAAATTTACTAAGACATAACCATCATGCTGCTTCTGGGGGTGTTTGCAGATATTCCGTCACCCCCCGTTTCAAGCAAGACTTCTGCACAAAAAAAAAAGAAAGAAAATTTAAGTCGAGTGAATATTTACACAGAGCTTTGTGTGACTTCTAAATCACAAACTGTTTCATAAACCCCCTTTGTTTCTGGCGTTGTTGTTTTCAAATTCCTCTGCTGTTTGTTTCTTCCTCCTTTATTAAACCATTGTGTCCTCGATGTGTCAAGTGACAATATGCGCTCGGGTGAAGACGCTCGTAGATACGGCGAATACATTTTAAAGAAAAAAATAAAAAAAACCTCAGAGGGATTGGAGAGAAAAAGAAATCCCGGTTGTGAAACAGCGGGATAATTCTGTGAACTTCTATTTACCTCGTGTTGAACTTCATCTCACTTACAGTATTTACTTTTTCTACACTGCATCTCCTACGCGCGTCCATTCATCTAACTGGGAGGCTGGAATTACACTTTTTACAGTTAAAGCAACAGCGTTTACAGTATTCCTCATTTCGGCACGGTTGACATTAACGTACCCATGAAAAAGTACGACGCTTTATCTCTGTTGCACACAAACACACAATATCCTCTCACTTTATTTGCCGGCTTCCTTTAATCTCTCATTTCCTCTCTGTTGTGCCGCTGCCATCACCTCCTCTGTTTCTCTCCGCTGACCTGCGTTTCACTCCCGTGGAAGACCCGTATTAACAGTAACTGGAAATCTGTTCACCGTGGCCAGAAATGAGGCTATTTAAACGGCTTCTAAAAACACGCTTTCCGACTGGCTGGAATGTCGGAGATTGCTACCACATGTGCTGAACGCAGATCAAAGTTCCTCCTCGCTCTTCCTGGCCCGGATGAATTGTGGGACTAAACTCTGCGTTTCCTTGGTTGCAACTGAGCTTTATATCAAATTACTCCGAGTGTGACTCAGTCTATGGATTTGTTTTCCTCCAGCGGAGATATCCCACTGATCTCTACAACAAAGGCCAATGCGATGCCTATTACAAACATGGCAGGAGTCAGGCACCTGTAGCCATTATAATAAAGTGATGGCTTTACATCAGTATTAGTAAAAAAAAAAATGACCAGAGATGCCTTTGTTCTCATGAAACATGAGAATTGACAGTAAATCCCTGTTTTACAGATGCATTTGTTATCATCATCAATAAATCTTGATTTTATTATATGTTCCTTGATTTATTTAATTTTTTTCATATGTGTAGTCTTGCACACTTTGATATACAAACAGATGCTCTATTGTTTTTTTCCTCTTATCCATGATTTGATTTTATTGTCCGAGTGCCCATTGATTTCTGTAATTCATATTTCATGAGAAGTTGTAGAGTAATTACACAGTAATTCCAGAGGGATGCTAATGCATAGGCACGGTGTAGCACAACTACTCCATATAGTTTATTTTACTGAGATGTCTGCCTGACCTCTGAGATCACTTAACTCCATCTGGCGTGAGCGAGCAGATATAAAGCCAGCGGCCTTTGAACTTGAAACATGTCAAATTGCTGCTTTTCAATATCACAAGCAGATATTGAATTAAAAATTCAGTGCAGCCGCTTGAGAAGTCTTCAATACGTTCCTGCTATTAGTCACATCCGTTAGCAGCCCTAAGTGGGTGTCTTGAGCTCAGTTATTGTGTGTTTAGCGTCACCGCGGGGGGTGGACCTTTGCCAAGAGGTTATGGTTTGTGCTTCTGGTGGAAGTCAGGAGGACAGAGACAAAGCCCGACTGACGCAGGAGCAGGTTCGCCTCGTGGGGGGAATTCTTGGCTACTGACGATTTGCATGAGATGTATGAGTTTTTTTTTTCTGAGTGACCCGAGACTCCGGTGAAGATACAAAAGCAATCCTTAACATCCAGGAAGAACGGCTATTACTGCTGTCCAGACCACAGGTAAGAACACACCCTCATCCACCTCTTAAGACACACTGTACAGTGAGCATTTACAGCTATTGGTTTCTGTGCACTAATAATGCAGTAATCATGGTCTCGAAGTTGTTTTGCGTCACCTGACACCATGCAAGCCAATCGACGCACGGGGTCAGGAGATAGCCAGATTAAAAGCCAATGAGGACAGACTACCAATGGAAATTTCCAACACCATCCAAATCTAAATCAGCCAATAGCCAGCACTTTCTAAAAATGTGACATACTACTTGCAACTTGTGCATAACATTTTTTCGCTAATAAGACTGGGTGGGTCTTAAAAGGTTAAGGAATCCTGCGTGCTACTGTTGGCCTTGTGCCAAAAATCCCCAACGAAAAGCATTTAAGTCCCAATTTCTATTCTTCGGAAAAGCAAACTTTTGCCCACCGAAATCAATTGTTTTCACGTGTTAATCATTTACATACCAAATGAAAGATTGAGCACGATGTGAGAATAAATCTATGGCTGACATTCGGAATGAAAAAGAGGAAATTTATCAATTACGGAGCTATAATTGCTTGGCGAGAGCAATCCCTCCTCCCTCTATTGATTCGGTTTGACAGGTGCCTTCATATTGACGAATCCAGGCGTGGCGGAGGAGTGTTCCAGCCACCTCCGGGGTGTCATCCATCTCCCGCCCTGAGTCTCTGAGCAAACCTCACGCCTTAATGCTCATTTAAATGGGACACAAATCATCATCCAAGACAAATGGCCCGCTCAGACGAAGTGTAGCATCAGCAAGACCAGGCCGTCTGCAACAGCGTGGAACCGCTGTGGGAAAGTCACAGAACAACTCACACGCAGCTGTGTTGGAAACTTATACGCCGAGAGGCTCCGATCTGCTTGATTGGTGACTTTTATATTTATATTAAACTAAATCTCAGTGATATACATTCTTACCGAAACCGCTTAGACGTGGCTGATATAAATCAGCTGCAGCTGCGGGTTGGCTAAACAGAAAAAGTTCTCATTTTATACAAAGGCAGACAGATGCAGATAGCAGGTAGCTGTGGAGTGTTAGAAATAGCTGGCGGATGGCTGTTAGAATCTGCCATTAAGCTTCCAAACACATCATTGTTTGTCAAAAACTCCTCATGGCTTTCTAGCTGTGAAGCAACGTAGGTCTGTGAAGCTTAAACAGCTGTGCAGAGCTAAAAAAAACCCTGAAGAAATCATTAGTTTTAGGATACAATCTTAGAAAAGTACATTACTATACATTAATAAGTTTTGCAAGTATTTGCAGGATATACATGAGATGCTATGATTAGTTAAAGGTGCTGTATTATTATTATTAAAAAACTTGTATTGCTTGTGTGTAAATGTTTAGGTCTGTTCCTAAACAGTCACCAGGTGCTTTTTGGTCTAGTATGGTATTGGCATCACTGCATTATTAACCGTATTTCTCATTGCTCTCTCTCTCTCTTACTCTTCACTGCTTGCAATACTACATTGTGCTTCTGCACATTCTGTATATATTGTAAATGATTCAATTGCACTACTGTACATCCATGCACGCACATGCACATTGAGAATATTCGACAAAAAAACACATGCTTTTAACTTAATATATATATGAATTTTAATTGTAATCGTAATATTGGATGGAAAAATGATAGTATCTTAAACTGTGCACGACACAATGCCGAGGCTCTGACTAACCGGGGAGGCTGAATCGCTCCAACACTCCACCACTGAGCTGTTTTCTCAATTAACCAAGCTGTATACACAGCTACTCTGGAGGCCATAAAAGACAACTACCCCTCGTAGAGCTGTAGAATGTACTACCCTAGTAGGATCAGAGCTATCCATTCTTCTTAACACACTTCACTATTGCTTCATTTTGATTGCCGGCGCCGTAAAAAAGAATGAGTGACAGAAATAACCCACAGTTTGGTTCTAAAGCCAGCTGCGGCAGTTGTTGTGAGGGTCAATAATTCAGACTAGATAAGACTTACAAATGGTTTTAAGGCACCAGACGACATACAAAGTCTTACCCAGAGGACACATCGCCACAACCGCTATAATATGATATATATATATAAAAAAAGAGCTGCTACGTCTAATGGATGATTCAGATATTGCACCGCTCTTTCATCATCGTTTCAACATTATGAAACTGCGGAGGAGTAATTATTCCACTCGTCGCTGACAGTTTTGATGATCTGTGTGGGGGGAATGCTTGAGGTTCGCTAGCAGATGTGGGCTCTGTCCTGGGGCGAGCCCTTCAAGTGTTCAAGTGACAGGTTCATTGGCTTGAGCCGCCAGGTGGGACCTCGGCGCTGCCGCGTCCTGCCCGTGTTCCGAAAGGCATGCTCCCATCGTAAAAAATGCAGCTGTGTAAACACGCGGGGATGAATATCTGGTTTTAAAGCCGCGGGCGTGCTGGACCGGAGCGGGAGCCTGGAAGTTAAGTGCTGCGGGGACGTATAAAGAAGAGTCGGACAATTGTAAAACCATAAAATATTTACACGGTCGGGATTGTCGGGAGTGTGGGTTTCACTTCCTGCCGGCGAAAAAACACACAGAAGGAAACGGTGCGTGCGTGCGTGCACCGGGGCTTGATAGGAAGCTTTTAAAATCTGTAAAGCTGCACTAATAAATATTTTTTATATTAACGGCGGGTTCAAGAGAGACCTGCATACCACATGGGCAAAAATGTCCTGAGTGTACCTCCGGTTTCAATTGTTGTCTGGCCAGACCATATGCTGCATGTCAAGTAAAGGCTAAAATTATAATACTTATAATACAAAAAATGATAGTACAATAGAAGAAAGTATATACAGTGCACTATATTATATTCATACAAATAAATATAGGAATATACAATATGTGTATGCACTGTGACACACTTTAGGGATTTTTTTACATTGATTGTTACCCTTTAAGATTCTTAACTCTTGTCAGTTGCGGAGACGAGTCCAGTGGTTAAAACCACAGCCTGGCCTGCAGGGATTCTCTGCTTTCACAATCTCCATCTCTATGTTCCCTATCCATCCCCCCCCCCCCACTTCCCCAGGAAAATGAATTGTCCTTTCCACCAACACAAACATGCCGATGCTTATTAGATTTATCTGGCGAATGGACGCCGGCCATCCCCGGCCTCCGTCGTGACCTTCTCGTCGGTGGGGTCAGGTCACGTCTATCAATCTTCTGTTTATTTACCACCGACTTGACGCGCAGGGCTTAAACTTATCCTTTTGTTTCCTTCCATAACAACAGGAGGAACGTGTGAAGCTGGAGAACTGAACAAAAAAGTACAATGTCTTACAAACAACAAAAAAAGGAATGTACCATTATGTGCTGTTATTAAAGAGGTATGTCATTATTGGTACATTAACAAAACCACAAAGGCTCTGAAATTATTACTTTAGTAGCTATTACACGATTATTACTGATATCTTAGACACGAGACAGTCAGCCATCAGTCAGTCAGTCAGTAGTGGACTCAGACCGTTTGATAGGCAGCAGCAAATAGAATAAAAGGGCATCGGCTTTATGCGATTCATCACATTGTGTCCACAGGAAGAGCACCCTAGAGGCTACTATCATGTAGCCCCCCCACACTCCCCTTCATTGCCCTGCAGTCAGTCTGTGTCTTTGAGGATTCCTTCGGTGTTCATCGTTCAGGAGGTTTTCCACGGGAGGTGAATTATCCTCAGAGGTCTCACTCTCTCTCCACGAAACCGCTGAATAAAGCAGTTTCACCTTAAAAATCTGTAATGCTCCGACGCTGTTCGGGAGACACAGGACACCAACGGTGTGGCGGGCGGCTGAGTTTGGTCAAAATCAGCTAGCATGCATTTGTAATATCTTAAGAAGCAGACATTAACATGTTTTGTTTTGTTATTGGAAGTCGGATTATTTAAATGCATCTGACCGGGAGTTGGGAAGTGTTGTGGTATTGTGGAGGAGAAAGGAACTACTGGCTGAATAATTGTCAATCTGACTCCTCACCACCACATATGCAAAATTAAAGCCAAATCTGATGAAAATAAGGACAATAAGGGAAAAATTCTTAGCGAAAGATCTCTGCGATTCACAAAATAATATATTGATGTTTATCTTTACTGCAGACTTACAAAGGTATAGATGTGGCGCCTTCATCCATAATGAAGCAACGCTACATTTTTAAGCAGGTTCTGTAAAACACCAGCCTCCCCCTTGCCTTCAAACCTGGACTGCATGCGGTGATTCCGAGTGTATGGAGCGAGGCATGCTGGGTAAAGAGCCCGGGAGCGAATACCAGCAATGACAAATGTAGCTTTGATGGATACAAATTGAATTATTCAGACTCGCGACGCTTTGGGCTGGATGGGAAAAAGATCATTGGTTTGTGTTTCGGTGTCCATCCCTCATGCTGCAGGACAATGACAAGAGCAGAGGCGAAACAGAGGTCACAATCTATCATCCCCCCGCAACATGCAATTAATCAGCATTTTGTTTGCTCGCGCGTATGAATGTGGTGGGGGGGGGGCTATAGAGTGATGGAGGTGCGAGAGGGAGTTTTATTCCAATCCTGACTTGATCAGTGCACCACATTAAATGTCCGACTCGGTATGAGTGGTGAAAATCGAAGAAACAGCAGCAAGGTCAGGACAACTCACTCCAATAAACCACTGTACACAGTATAAAACACACACACACACACACACAAACACACACCAATCAGAAAAAAACATTGATGTGTAAGGAATACACTTTATTTCACCATTAGTACTAATACTACCTGCCTAATACTACTTATAATACTGCGGATGGTGCTTTTATGGGACATGAGACATTATCAGTATTATATTATAATGCATTTCTACATGCTCATCTGTTTTTTACTGAGCTGATAATACATGGATCGCTTTTCCTTACATAGCTATGTCACTGTCCCTCCTATAGTGCATACTGTCCTCCTGTCTACTCCTATTCATGTCTGGTTTTCCCCTTGTAGAGAGCGTGCTAGCGATCATACTTGATATGAAAATGCTCTAAGTGCTTTTACATATAAAATACATATGAAGCTGGTGTGTGTGTGTGTGTGTGTGTGTGTGTGTGTGTGTGTGTGTTGTTGAATGCTCTGACAGCACATAGCAGATCAGTGTGCCTTAGTTGTGCATGAGTAACACATTTCTCAAGGGCAAAATATAAAAAGTAGCCATTTGCATTCTGCTGGCCACCCAGTCAACGATACACTGTCTTCTTTCGCCCCCTTTTTCTCTTTCTTTGGATGCATATGCAGAGTCTATCTCACTGAAGTGGTCGAAATCAAACCAGCATTGGAAAAGGCTCCTCGTAGCCCGGCGTCATTTGCTAGATTGCTTCGGCATTGTGAAGTCCAAAAGCTTTAGTATGGATTTTGCCTCTGAGAAAGCCGGTGCCGTCTCCGTGAGATCAAAGCGGGCCGAGGACAGATGATCTGTGCCGTGTTTAAGACAGCTCCGAGGGCCCCGCAGACGTGACTGGATTGTACAGACCTGGGTCAGGGGCGTCAGAAGAAGTGAAAGATCCCGTCGAGAGCCGCAAGGTGAACGGGATGAAAGGTGGAGGAATGGAAGCAGGTTGACTACTGAGAGGGTATAGGAGAAGGATTACAGGTGAGAACACACTTTACACGATGGCTACAGACACAGAGCGTCCGTAACGCGGCTCGGCCAATTCATACAAGTCCTCCGATTCACTGATTTATGTGCAACGCGGTGAAAAAATCGACCTGAGTGCGGTTTTCCTGAAAGTGACAGCTGCAGGATATGAACTGATCACCGTTTGCAATACCCTGATGTAAAAATTCCAGAATTTTAGAGAACACTAATTATGACTCATTTCTAAATGTAACTACTGGAAATAAGGTGACTCAAGACTGAAAAGTCCATCATCAGTGTCATCCACATCATCTTTTCATTTACTCAAGTTGGACACCGCACTATGTTTAACTCCTGGTCAAAGGTACACGGCTTAAACTCAGGGTCGTTTTTTTTTTAAGTGAACAGATGAATGTGAAACAAACTCATCCATGCATCATCCTGCAGGGTGAGAACAACATCCATCTGAGGGAGCAACAGAGAATACCTATTTTGGAGTTTTGAAAGCAAAATTGAAAACAGAAATGTCTGTACATGAACTTGTTAAACTTCGGAATTTGTCAGTTTTTGGCCAGGAAACTTTGTGGGGTCGAATTAAACTCAAATAACTCCATGGAACAGGGACTTGTGGCTTCTTCCTTCCTTCTTCTGTCCCCCCTCAAGTATTAAAAGGCCCTGAAATCCTATTAATCATCTTCCGACTTAGGAGCCATGCGGTGCAACAGGAATTGTCTGCCAAATTTAAAAAGGTTTGGTTATTCTGCATGAGATTTACGCATTTGGTTTTGGTTTTGTAGGACAGGGTTTGGAAAAAAAAACAAAAAAACTAGTGCAACATATTTCTGTGCAGGAGTCACAGTTCAGCCACAGTTGGAGAAGGTCGAACCCTTCACATGGAAATGTGTAATTATGAATAGCTTCTCTGAGGAAGTATTGTGTACAGTTTGTTAACTTTAACATTGCAATCATATATTTGACACTTTTTTGTACAAAGTGACACAGAGGCTACTAGTAACTAGCTACTAGTTTTTTTGTAATTTCAGCATAATAATTTTGTAAAAAAAAAAAAAAAAAAAAAAGACAATAAAAAATCTATCAAAATCTGAGTGATTGATATATTAGAGTTCCATTTTTGAAATGGTAAGTAAACTGCATTTGTATAGTGTAGGATTCAGGATCATTTACTCTAAAAAGAGCTATTAGTTGCTGACCTCTGGTTTAGGGTCTTTCTAGTATTCTAATCACTCAAATGACCCAAATCCAAATTTGTTATCTGCATCTGTCTGGGCAACACAGATCAGATTTTTTGTAAATGCAACCCAGGCCACTTGGATATGTCCTAAAACCGATACATATATGACCTCAGTCTTAATCTCCTCCTTAAAACAAATACAGTATATTGTGCTGGCTCTAGTAGGACAGCAACTTTTGAGGTGTTTAAAGTTCTCGCTGCAGAAAATTGAAAATGTGAACAAACTTTGCAAAAAAAAAAAGAAATCGGATTTTACGCAAAAATCCAAGTTAGGCCCTGCAATGCTTCACACAGTTATCCTCCCAAAACACACTAATGGCGTTTACTGCTATGTGACTAATGCTCGACATTCTTCTCAGGCACACATACAGGTACCTGTTCATTTGGGGACACCTCGACATGTGGACTAACGGAGCCTGGTCCCTCCCGCCCAGGATTGTGCTATGTAAGTTTAAGCTCCCTCATATGCAACATGAGGATGTTTCTACAACGGGACGCAGCCGTAATGGAGTAACATGACATCTAGTACATATCCAGCACACATAAAATGCCACAGAACAGCTTGCCGCTTTCACTTTGGATTTTCGGCTCGAGTGCATAAAAAGCTCCACATGCCACAACCGTCGTCCTACCGGATCTGTGAGAAGACACAATTGCTCAGTCAGTGGTGGAGGGGATATCGCGTTAACTGGTTTATTCATGAAAACAGAGGAGGGCACGTTCAGCGGCCCATGTTAGCAGATTAACCCGAGTAAGACCTGAATCACGCACGGACGACGGCACACAATGTAAATGCAAAGCAGGGGGTGAACTGTGCAGGGCGGAAAAAAAGCACCATTAGATTATTACATGCCTCTATAGCGCGGCCATACAGGGATTAGAATGAATGGACATGTTTATCCAAGGGTGAAAACAGTGACATGAATAAGTTCGCCAGGCTTTAATTGTTACCATCAACAACCATTATTTGGTTTGTATATGTGTTTTTCATTTCCGCTCCATTCAAGCCCACATAATCAAACAAATAGTCATCTCTGTTCTTACAGTAATTGCATCGCATCCAATTTGTGTAATGAAATCTTATTAACTCTTAGACACATCACATGCACATCATCAGCTCCTAAATCTACTTGATCTGGAGGGATAGCGGCGCGCACGCGTTACAGAGCTGCACAGAAAACCTCGTTTGACTCCTACATGACAATACAGATGTGCCCTTCCCTTTCCCCGTCTGTTCTAGAAAGGAGCAGGAATGTCGGGAATGTCTTCCCCCTGGCACCGAAACGTGGATTTATTGTAGGGAACGGAGAGTGAAATGACCAATTAACATTCCGCGTCCCTGTTAGTGATCACGCTTTTCCCTCCAGCTGAATCTGATTTTGTCAGTAAAAAAAAAAAAAGGCTAATGACGATCATGTGGTAGTGTAATCACATTGTATGTGCGTGATAATTATTAGACTCGAAACAGCATGTAATAAGCAGAATATGCAAAACACCTGAATAATCTTCACATACTTGTCCCTATCACTTAACCTGTGTAACTCATATATGATGTGTGTGTCACTATCTACTGACCTGGGGTCAGTATTAGCAATTTCATGATTTTCTAACTGGGATTTTATGACTCACAAGACCTATTTGACTTTATTTTGTTATTGTCTTTATACAAAAAAAAAAAGCCTAGCTACTTTTTTGTCAAGCACTCAGCTATTCTTGCCTGAAGAGTGTCTGTGCACTCATCCTGCTCACAGTACCTGGAGTTCAGTGATTGGGGGAAACGAAGTAGCACGTCAATCAACCAATCATCAGCCAGACAGACGACACGGGGGCTGCGAACAGAGTCGCGGGTGAGGGAGATATTTCGAGCGCACCTGGTTAAAACTCCTATTTATTTTTCACCCCGTAGACAGGTGACACGGTTGGAACACTTTTATGACTCGCATCAGCATGAGAGTCTCATCAAGCGCGAGAGATGAACAACTGTGTTAGGAAATGTGTGGTGGGCGAGGGCAGGGGAGGGTTCGTGATGAATACTGAGATAACGGTGCGTTCTTTCAGGCGATCTCTCCTAGAAAGCATTCAGAGAGTGAAATGCACTTGGTGGCTCATATAAAGGTAGTTGTGTCATGAATTGAAAAAAAGAAGGCTGAGAGAGAAGTTAAAACCCAAGAAAGTTACAGAAATACTTCTGACGGCCTACTAAAAAAGCCTGTGTCATGTCAAAAGTCGCGACGGGGTTAAATTGTCGGGGACAGCCGCGTAGCGATAAAAAAAAACGGGGAGAATGGATCCCTTAGCTCTCACGCGGTCAGGAGGAATGCCGAAGCCACGCTCGGTCTGAATAACTGTCAGGGCCACGACCCGGCCTGCTGCGTCCCGACAGGAAGCAGAGCAGGAAGGAGAGGCTCGGAGAAGGGACGGGGAGGAGTTATGTCCTCGCTTTGAACCGCCCTCGCTTTTTTCTGGGCGAAAACTTCCCCTCGAAACAACGCCTGGAATGCGGCGCGCGCGGGGCATAAATAAAGCTGAGTGACAGCTAAATACCGGGCAGACGCTTGTTGTCGATGCGGCGCTGCTCGTCTTCATTGAAGAGGGAGGGGGGAGGGGGGGGGGGGGAAGGATTTTCAGGGACACGCTGAATGGCTCTGGCTCGAGCTGAGCATCCAGAAGAGGATTTTCACACTGCAATTGCACCACCAACCCCCCTCCCTCTCCTCCCTCCTGTTATCATTGTCGTCTTTGAGGATCCACCCCGCCTCCCCCCACCCCCCCCACCCATCGCCAGACACAGCGGACGGGTACAAACGCTTGGCACGGCGCGGCGGCGGTATTTGCCAGCAGCCTCTCTGGCAGCGGCGGACCGGGGAGGGTTCAGTGAGAGGTGAATCATCACTCACCAGCAGTAAACACAGAAACGCCGTACAGTACAGTACAGCACGCTGCGGGCTGCAGCTGCAAACATCATCATCTGCAAATTACACACCAAAATAATGGAAATTAGGTAACAGTAAGTACTACCGACTGATGATAGTACTTGTGCGCTGATGCTGCTGAAGCTAAGTGGCAACACACTGTATAAATAGCTATAAAGGAGCGTAATTATGTGTGTATAGGTGTGAGGGTACATTTACATATTTGTTCAACTGTATTTCTTGTTTTTTTTGCCAGATTTCTATTCAAGGATTTTTAGATGTTTTTCCCCCCTTGATGTGGTGGTGGTTAACCATATCGAGCCTGTATATATATATACATATATATATATATATAGACGTACTATAGGGACAGTTTCACACAACTTTGACTTGCAAGCACCCGGCGGAAAAACAGAACATTTTCTTTTTCAGTCAATTCGTGGTTCAGATATAACTCATTTCATTGTGGCAAAACAGCTCAACAGCTAATGCAATTGTGGTTTCCTCCTGGGGAAACGGACTGGCACGACCCCGGAACACGGCGGCGTGGCGCACGCGGAGAGAGCTGCAGCTGGAAAACATTTAAACCAAAAAACACACACAAACTTCCACGACCGAGATTTTACAATTACTCAAATCATCTTTTCTTTCCAAACATCTACGGCATTGCTCATCCAGAATTGATTTGTACTGCTGGAGTGTCCTTCAATGCACCGCCTCTGCTTGCGAACCCAGGCGCAACACGGACATCAAATGCCTCGGCTGAATGCTACACATTGGGAACACATTGCCAGCCCTTTCAAAATAAAAGCCTTTTAAACCCGTGTGACCGCAGCTTCTATCACCAGTGAGCTCTGCACCTGCACTACTGTACCTGTATGAACAGAATACTGAATCTCTGTTCGAAAGGAAGCAAAGCCTTTTTAATGGTATATTATTCAGAGTCTACCCTTATCCTTGGTCTGTCAGGTCTTTGATTTGATATTCAGAGGGCTGCAGGGGCAAACATATTCCTTCAGTATCAGAAAACTTACTGCCGAGCAGGCTGGAATTAAAGAGGGAATCAAACTCTGATGGATTTATCTCGATTCATCATAATTAGTGACTTGACTCAGCCCACAGCGGAGGAAAAAAAAAAAAAGAGAATACGAGATGCCAGCATGAGCGAGTTCATTTGTCGTTAACTAGAGTTATTCGAGTTTAGTTCATTAAGGACGCCTACTTTCTGCAAAACAGGCAGCCGCTCTAAGTCTCTGCTGAGTGGGGGGTGTATTTAACACCATTTTCTGAAGCTTTAATTACCTTCAGAAAAGTCCGGAATAGAAAGAAATGAACTAATTTAAGACGTGGGGGGATAGTAGAGAGGGAAACAGAAGCGGGAGAGGAGAGGAGAGGGGAGAAATTGAGTGAGAAACTCGGGGGTTTGTTTCTGCACTTGTTAAAGCCACCATTAGAACAACTGCGGCGCGCATCTCAACCATTATGTCAAATATAAATCCACATTTCGGGGGAAAGCAACTGACAGCGACGTTGCGGCTGTGGAAGGAGAACCTCCACCTGCACTCTTCCATGTGGAGACAGCAGCGACAGCAGGTTCACCGCTCAGCTGGGTGAATTATAGAAATACACCAAGTTTACAGGAGATGCGGTAATCCTACGCTACAATGGACCACCGAAGAAAGCCAATTATAGCACATTTCAAGCCACACACACACACACTGATTTTTTTTTACCCTTTTAATCAACTGGTTTTAAATTGTATCTTGATGCTTTTCATATTTTATGTAAAGCACTTTGAATTAGCTCGTTAAATACATTTTTTATAGATGAAGTTGCCTTGCTGAAACTGACATGAATCATGTAGGAGGACCTTCTGAGTGTGGTTGAATACAGACATATAGGTGTAGGTATAGGAGGGCAGCAGTGAAAAGCAACTTTCTAGATGATGATTTTGATATTTTTATTTGATTTACTTGTTTTTTAATGGAAAACTACTATCCACCATCCATGTAGATTGCTTGATCACATGAAATATTTGTCACACACCTCGGCAGCACGTTTTCAAACACACTGGTGATCCTCAGCATCAGTTTCCATATGCAGAGTAGTTCCGCAGACTTCCATGACACTTCTGTTTTAACATATGATTCTTATTTTTTTTTTTAATGACTGATTTATGACTGATAGAAATAGCTTTATTCGCAGGTGAGGGGTTAGGTGGTCGTGGGATAATATAGATGATGTAAAGTTGCAGAAGCAGCAGGAGAGAACCACTAAGTGGACTTTTTAACCCCCACATAAAGACTCTTTTACAGCATTTTGTGACCTTTCCCTAAACCAAACCAGACATTAAGTTACAACAGTGTTTGTCACACCATTAAAGATCACTAGAATTTACCTAATTAACAGTTATTGGTGTAGGTTGGAAAAGCATGATGCATCTCATACAGATGCATCCTTGTGCATCAGTATCAGATTTTAGGCGCTATCCAATCCCAAGTCACGCGAAGCCGCGAGACGATCTTAAAACAAAAGGCGGGAGCGAGCAAACGCGGATTGACCTTTTTTTTCCCGGAGCTGCACCGGGCGAGCAGGGAGTGGCTCGCCGCCGCCTGCGTCAGACACGTTACGGGGCTGATGATGCCGGAGTATTAGGTAACCGAGAGGATTATTCAGATGAGAATGAGTCATTTGCATTGCAAATTAAACCAGTATTTAAAAGCAGAGAGTAACGTGCCCTTCAAATAACTTCTGCTGCGGAGAAATCCCAGCTCTCCTCCCTATTAAAATAGTTATAAGGCAGGATGTGCGGCACATGAAAGAGTCAGCGCTTCCACACTGAACATCACTATCACACCGAATTATCGTTGGCTCCCCCCCAGCCTCTCTTATACACAGCATACTGTGTCATCATCATTTCATGGACGGTTTTGCAAGGAGACCGAACGTGATTAATTCATTGAAATGGCTCTGTTTTCCTCTCGCAGGTTAAATAGTTTTATGAATCAATAAGCCCTCAGGACGAACCGCGTGTCAGCGATGCGTTCTGTGCTTTTTACACTTTGTGGATGTCAGGAGTGATGGAGAAATAGAGCAGATGAAGGAGAAGAGTGGCTTCTCGAGTGAAGAAAAAAAAAAAAAAAAACATCTTGAAGTATGTGATGACTGATTAGAGGCAGGTCAGAAAAAGTTTACATCTCCGCGTCTCTTTGATCAGGTCCATGCTGGAATTGGGGCAGTAATCTGTGATACAAAGAACTGGCATGTTCAATTTCTGTCACACTGCATACGGCTAAGCGCTCATCACGCAGTGCAGTCACGTTCCGGGCAATGTACACACTCATGGTACAATTACTGTCAGAAAACGTGGGGTGTGCTCAAGCAGCAAGAGGCCAAGATGTGCACCTCTCACGTCTTCTTAAAATTATGCGTAGAAACGACTCATTAATAACAGCAAATATGTTGCATTATGGATATTATCGGAGTAATGAGGACATGTTTTTACAGAAACAGATCTGCAAAGTAGAAAATCCTGCAATTCCTGCAATATCCACTCATGGTAAATAAAACAGTTCTGTGGTAAAATGAAGGCATGTAGGAATAATCAACATCTTCATTACACAGGAAAGGACAAGGTTATATTCCATATTCTGGTCATAATTGACAACTTGTATGAAAAGACCCAACACAGCAATTTTAGTTTCTGATAATCTGTCTGTGGGACTCGGCTCCACAAATAAGTTTTCATGAAAAACGTCTTTAATTGAAGTCAAACAGGAGGAACTATTTTCTTTTACACAAACTGGAGATGATCCTCGGCCATTGGTGTCACATGTCATGTAAGTATTCCGTTTTCCCCACTTCATTTCAAATACATTTTTCCTTAAAAGATAGATCATTTTTTTAATAATGTCAAATTCCCAAACTGTTTTCAGCCACATTACATTCACGTTTCTTGTGACTTTTTTTTACTTGTCCAGTGCGATGAGCATTTTTTCAATACTGAATGGACTATATGTTGTTTATTTTCCAGTTTTCTCCTCACTTTATCCTGCCTTAAAGTGATTTGTTGTCTAATCCCAATCATGAATGGTACTCAAAAACTGTTTTCTCCTGAGTCATGTTCATCGATCACCTCCATAATCCGTGTGGGTCATGAACACATCAGTGTATGTGGTTACTGTTAATTATGTATAAAAGTCGACCATGGAGATGACAATGGTGTGACAGTGTTCTGATTAAATAAACAAAAGCTTCATATTACTTTATATTTCCCAAATAGCCAATAAAACCATCCATCTACTGTGTTAAATTTAGTTTTTTATTATTACACAGGCAGTAATTAACATAATAATCTAAGCTAATGTGGCTTTCTTTCATTCTTTTTAGTTGCACTTCATTTCTGGTCATGTCATTGAGCATTGTTTAACTTATATTGTACAGGTTTGTACTTTATATTGCGGTCTCAAGTCAATAAATCTTTTTTTCATTTTAAAGTAAACATAATCCAGTGCAGCAGTTTTTTTTTTCCTTTTAACCATATTTCACAAAACTGCTCAGCAGTAGATGCTTATTTTTACAATAAGAGAAGTGAGGAACAGGAATTTCTTGTGATGAAATCAAATGAATAATTCAATTTATTGCCCAAAATTCCATATATACATGATATAAAACATCAAGATACTTAATGAAGAAATACACCCCTATGGACACACTGGTTTCTGTGACATGAACAATTAACACCTCATCAGTTCAGAATCAACAACTCAAAACAATTGAATATTAGAAGGTAAAATACACAAATCTTCTTCTTTTTTTGTCCTGTGGGCTATTGTTTCAACACCCCACCCAAATCTCTCTGTGACAGCGTCTTATCTGGCTAATGAAGCATAGCAAACACCCTGATGCAATTTTTACATAAGGTTCATGGTAACAAATCAGTATGCCAGTTCAGTCTTCCACTGAACAAGATATCTTTCATTCATTATTGATGTTGTGTGAGAGGAGCTTTCCCCTGAAGGCACGCTAGGATTCCCATAGCCAGACTCGGCATCAAAGGCTTCTCTATAATCTTGTCTTCTCTTTTTCTCACCCCTCCGCTCCCTGACTCTCCACATTACATGGTCCATCTTACTCATTTGCTGCTTTCCCCGCACCGTACGTGTTTAATTATGCTATCACTTGTCGTAGATAATATGATAGCCGGGTGAGCGGCGCAACAGCTATTTGTGATATCCTTATTAAGGGAGAAATCTTCATGTATAAGACAATCGATTGTCTATGGAAGAAGCTTATTGTGTCTTCATTGCCTCACTACAGGGGCTGTCCACAGTTCTGCATTAGTCGGTTGATCAGATTCTGAATCTATACATTGCATTGCCAGGTTTAAAAATATGAATGTGGAATTTTGTCCCATTGCAGGTGGCGTTATCCTCCTTTGAGTAGTATTAGCAATTCAAAAGCTGAATTACGGTTTGCTGGTGGTGGAAAGACGTAGACCTCGGCTGTTTTTTGAGTTGGAGCGGAATTCACGTCAACAACCTGGAGCTTAAACCTGAATATGGGATGATCAGCATCAGATGTCACACCCCAAAGCTTGTTCCATGCTAACGCGATTAGAGAGATCTGACATTATCTGTTGTTGTTTCATATTTCACATGTTGCTAATTAGTCTTCTTGTTGTATTATTGACAGTGAAAGTGAAAGCAACCAGCAATAGATTAGAAGCTTGGCTCGTCACCATTGTAAAAGGGTTGAGAAGTGTTTAAGTTTAGCAAATGGAATAAACATAGGATTAATTTATGAGACTATCTTTACCCTTCTTTTACTCCTACAAAGGACATTTATTGTTCAATTGTGTTGTGTTGTACGTGTAGGGAAGTTAAATGATGCTTACACCCTCCAGGTTCAACCTTGAAGCATTCAGTCATTTAAAGAACATCCTGAGGGACTCTAGATTATCTGTAGCCCAGCACACTACAGTTCTGATGTCCAAATAGCCGCCATTGTCCCTACATGTGTCCATGTACAGATAATATTGTTCCCTATGATGTTCAGCGGCTACAACACTTTAGCGCATAAGTAGAAATGATGCATAAAGCTTCCAGGGTTCGAAATTCTACTACTCAGAGGAAGCCATTAGGGCCTGTATCCACTCATTATTTTTCCTTAGAAATGTTACATTCAGTCATTACTCAGGTTCATCTTACTTATTTGTACCCGAAAATAGCCGAAATAGAGGAGGGCATTCATAATGACAACACGGAGCAGAAGACAAATCCAACAAAGAGACAAAAACAGCAAATGCTCTAAGGGTTACTGAACACAGCACTCAGCAGAATAAATAAGGACACTTTGTTCTGGATCCTGGAAAACCTCCTTCCAGATGGAGGAAGATGAAATTTAGCAGAGAGGGGATGTACAGGTCCATCCAGTATACAGTCTATCCGCTGCAAGTGTCTGGTACACAGGGACTCTGGCCTCAGCTGTGATTGACCAATCAGACGACTGGACCATTTAACAATTTTATTTAGTCTGTTTCCTTGCTTCAAAAGGAATACTACAAAGCAATGGCCCCAAAGAAAAATATATAAAAAAGAGACTCAACAAAAGCATGATAAAATGACATCATTTTTTTCAAAATGTGGAAGCAGAGCGACCCATGGTTCCCCTTTCCACACACAGCTTTTCAAATTGCTTCAATTTTCAGTAAACAGTCAATAATAGTCCCAAGGTTTTTTTTGTTTTTTTTTAACAGGATTGCACAAGTTCAACAGGTTGACCCTTAATGGCTGAATCAATGAACATATCTGCGGTTTCAGAGATGATCTGAAGACGTCCTATCACCTCGTATTGGGCGGCACTGAACTCATCAAGTGGTGGAGAAATGCATCTCGTCTGCATTAGTGAAACATACCAAATTAGGCATGAAGCTTCTGTCACCTCCAAACAATGTTTGGCTGTGTGTTTGTTTATATGTATATATATATATGTATATGTATATTTATACATATTAAGATGCGAGTATTGCTGATAGACAAAAAGTGCAACTCAGCCAAGAAGATGCAGACCAACCCAACTCCTGAGGAAACGATGCACAGCAGCACACTACAGTGGCACACAAATAAGGGAAAGCAAATGTGCACAGATGCAGAAATATGGTAAATCAAAGGGACAAATGCTCAGCCATGCTGCCGACTGCCATGCTCCGGATACGACTGCTCGCTTATGAAAGACATACTTAACAAGGTTACTAGATTTTCATTGGACACTTGTTTGCAACTTGCAAGAGACAGCAGTTGGACGGGCTGTGCATGACTAAAACGTCTGCGCGGACGCTGCCAGAGTTTGGGTCCCATTCCCCCCGAAGCAAGGCACAAACATCGCCAGGGTTTCCGTCCCGGTATGCAAGGGAGTGGGACTGCCTCCAAATCATTCCTCTGTACCACTGTTAATAGCCTGCACCGCGCATTCATCATTAGAAGCAATTGCAGTCCATCTCCCTCTGACATGATATTTGGCTTCCTGACACCTCCGCTCCTCCCCTTCATCTTGAAGTGTGTGTGTGTGTGTGGAGGGGGGGGCATGTACCCGGTGGTGTTTATTAAGCAGCGGTGAGTGGTGGATCTCTGCGGGGCAGGCTGGGAGCTGTCACCCCCTTCACAGACAGTTAGCCTCAGTGCACATCCCGGGAGCTGCTTCAGCAAATACACCGAATACAATAACGCTGTAATCTAATTGTGAGAGTCAGGGAAACGATAGGATCCTGTTCATACACTATAGAAATGGTGCATTAATATTTATACACAGTATATCATCTATATCAAATGTTATGTGCGGTTGAGTTTCAGTGTCCCATTGTGGTATATGATATGTTTTAAAAGAGGCTTTTGTTCTGAAGGAAATTTAAACACTTTAAAAAGATGCAAAGTGACAAAGTTATTGTTTTCCAAGTGACCAGTAAATGTAAAGTTTTGACTATAAAGTCCATAATCAGCCACTTGCAGTTGTTTAAATGTGTTTCAAGTCTCAAACAAAAAGCAGTGCAATGATTAGCCAACATGATCAGGTTGTTCTTGGTCATGTTGTAACAAATACTTTCATAATATTTTTAAGTCAATTCATTGTTGCTCAGAGTCTTTGCATGCGAATGTGGTAACATGTTGTCTGGCTGCTAGTATGGACTGACAAGCAGCAGGATGATTGATTGTTGTCATCACACACACACACACACACACACACACACACACAGACTTTCTAGTGGATTGTAAGTCCCCGTAGATGTACAACTTCATTATTACATGGCTACATAATTTAAATATACTAGTTAGTGCCCATAGGAAGCATGTATTTCTATAGAAAAGTGAAAGCTTAAGTAGATTTTTTATGTTTGGGTGTGTTGCACTGTTACATAATCTTAGTAGACAAATGGTACATTGGGTAAGACATGGACACAAACTGAGATAAGGAGAGACATGCAAATACAGTTATTGTAAGAAAAATGCTACAATTTATGTTGCTGATCTCAATCTACAAAACCCTACTTCTAAATAAGTTGTTATAAGTTTGTACCCATTTTTTTCTTTTCTGTCTCCTATTCTGTTGAGTGTTTCAGATTTTTAGGACTTTCAAAAAGTTGAACTCAAAAAGTTGAGACTTGCTTGTGTCTTTAGTGCACCCCGCTCAATTTAGAATTCAAAGTTTATCCCTTAAAACACTGTTGAGTCATCTGAAGCCTATAAACTTTGACAGTGCAGTGAAGAAATGTCTCGCACTGTAAAAAAAAAAAAAGACTGAAGCGCTAAATCGGTTTTCATGAAAAGGCCCTGGGTTTCATCCTCAGAAGACTCAAATGTGTTGAGACAAAGCAGCAGCAGCGATGGCCTTTGAAACTCATCTGAGCATCCCTGACTACAGCAAGCCGCCCTTCAGAATGTCACACAGCGCCGTGATAGATCTCTTTTCATCCCTGAGAGCGTTTTGCCACCTACTGACTGTTAGTGGTAATCACATGACTGATCACATCCCACATAGGCAGGGTGTGCACTGCGAGATTAAAAGCCACGATTAAAAGCCACATTTGGAAAATCCACAGTAACAAACGCGAGGAGCCAATATTTTTCTGTGCACATTTTCTTTTCCTTGCATATTGGGAGAAAAAAAAATAAATAAGTAAAACATGCAGTAAATGAAAATGTATGGAATAATAAAAAAAAAGCTTTGATTTGGGCACAAGACTCAACATGAAAGCATTGGAGAAACACTCCAACCGCTGATGGAATTAAGCACATTATTAATGTAGGCTTACTTCAGGCTATTGCATCTCTGAGGTTCATCCTTTGATATCTTCCAAAGTCATTAATATTGCATAGTGTAGCTGAAGTCTTAATCACCAGATCCACCAGTGTATAAAACTCTCTCTTTTTTGTCTCTTTCACATGGGGTTTCTCACAGAAAATAAGTTGCAGACAATATCAAACCGGCGATCATTTAAAGCACAATCTGCCATTGACTTTGAAATTCCCATTGACAGCATGTCATTCTGTCATGGCTTCATTTTCCCCTGATGGCATTTCACAGAGGACAATGCCGCGGTGCGCATACAAGTGGGTTAATTAAAAGATGCATAAGTCAATCAGGGAACATTAACATACTTCAATGCACAGGGTTCGGCGGCGAGGAAACATCAAAGGGTTTAAACTGCAGGCATGAGAGGCATGGGAAATGAGCTTTTCATGCTGGAGAAGCATTGCCAGTGCCTGCAGGAGGAGAGGAGCCTCTTGCTGACACTCAGGTACCATTCAAGAGGCTTGTAGCCTACCAGCTGCAGCTTGGGGGGGGTGAAGCAGCTTAAACAATAATGCCTTGTTTTATTTTTCTCTTTCTTTTTTTTTTCTAAATGATGCTCTCTGTTGATGGATCAGCTTCCATTATTGGTTCCTCTTAGACACATGTTCCTGAGTACTTGTGTTGGCTGTGCTCCTGGTATGGGAATGAATGGGTTTATTGTTCCGTATCATTCACTTTTTATTAAAACAAAACAACACTAAAACCCGCAAAAGCAAAGCAATTCTGACAGATGAGGAGATGGATGTGCACACATCAGTGCTGTTATATGCTTTTTTGTGGATGGTGTTTGTTATATAATGCAAAATAATGAACCTATATACATATATGGCAGGTGAGGTACAGTGGTCAGCTATGGGTTGCAACAGGTAAGTGCTGCCATCAGTCAATCAATCAATCAGGTCCGTCAACGCATCACATTCTCGCCCCCCGTGGAGCCAACAGCTTCTCCCACAATCCGGCAGCCAGAACCAGAACCAGAACCAGAACCAGAACCAGAACCGGCTGCGCGTGCGGACGCTGCGGGGCTTAAGTTGCGTTTTGCGGCTCTCCGCCGCCGCGTCCAGGCGCAAGTGTCTAAACGCGTTATTGCGACGGCGTCTCATTTCACAACTTTTTTGATGCTTTTTTTTTTTATTTACACGCACGCGCGCACGCACACGCGGACATACACACAACACGACGCGAACAGACATGCACAAAGGAGAGCAGAATTTGGCTCATTCGGACTTTAACTTACCCGCATCCCGCAGCTGCGCTTGACATCTTTATTTAAAAAAAATAAAAAATAAAAGGAGGGAGAGAAAGAGAAAAAAAACGTGTATCCTCTTTGTTTGTAGTTGGCGCTCCTCGCCCTCGGCGGCTTAACCTTTGCCTGGATGCAGCCTGCAGAGCGGCAGCCGCTATTTCCTCCTGGGGAGACGAGGTGAAGTCCTTTTGGCACAGGGACCCGACCCGCACGGCGCGCAGCCGCGGCTCACAGACGGAGCGCTTTATTTATTTCTAACGGGCGCGCTACCGCAACATGGCAACGCGGGGTCTAACCCAGCGTGATGGGGAGCGCTCGTTAAACTGACACTGTTAACCACATGACACCCAGCGCCGAGGTGGCGCTCACCCACACGACACGGATGATCCTCACCGAGCGATCGGTCCCACAATGTCCTCACGGAGCACAAATCCCGTCGGGGATCTGGTAATCTGCGGGAAGCCTGTGTGCTTGGCTAAAAAAAGGCTTTAAAAAATAACGCCAATGCAATTCGGCTTTATGTGAATACAGTCTTAGTTTAGACACACACACAATCACACATACACTGTAGCTTTTTGGAGGTAAATAAGATCATCCATTGTTAAAAGTGGTGGTGAAAAAAGTATTCAGATACTTTACTCTAGTCTATAAATACTCCTTTACAGTCTTGAATTCTTCTTGAATATACTAAAATGTATTAGCACCCCCAATTAGAACTGAAATACACGAGTACACAAAAAAGAAAGAAAAAACAATGGAGTCTTTAATCCAAATTGCATAATGATAAAATGCAGCTCATTTTTTAAAGCGTTATTATGATTATGATAAATTATTGTTATAATTTATGCCAGTTTGTTTGTACTAGTGATACTGCATCATAATCTATACATGTACAATAATAATTAAAAAAAAGAGACTATATGGACTATATAAAGGTCAAAACCAAAAAATACCATTAGCCACATGGCAGCAGCTGAGCAGCTCATGGCTCCACTCTGCTGTTCTGGAAACAGTTTGTATAGCAAAAAAGAAGGTAAAGCACCTATTGCTATGATTATGGGAAACACAGGGATCAGCAAATTTTCAAATATGTTGAATTAAACCCCTAAAACTGGGGAGAAAGGATGCTATGGGTAGAGGAAGGAAAAGAAATACATACAGCAGAATTGCAGTATAGGAAAATGTGTTGATGTGTCTAAAATATTACCTTGACCTGATACTCTGGCTTTTCTTTAACTGAAGGTTAACTGGTTCAAACACTGTTGCCACTCTCTGTACACCACACATTTAGTGAGAAACTTAGGCTGCCCATTCGCATCACGTGCAACACGTGTGCAGTGAATCAGAGATTTACAGTACGGGGCGTCATTTGCTGATTCAAGCTGCCTGTTGCAATTTTCACAGCCAAAGGAGTTTTATGTTATGATGGTGCAATGAGCTTCTTAGCTGGAAATATGGCTTCATTTAGAACAAAAAATAATTTCCTTTCATCAAGTTTGTTCCTTCTGTACAAGGACAATGACACTAATCCTAGAACCGGATCCACAATTTGACCGTTTTTTTCATGTGTTTGTATACAGTACAAACCTTGCAACAGCAGTATGTTTGCATAACTCACCTATTTAAATCTGCTGCTCTGTTAAATGATCCAACAAAAAAAACTAATTGCTTATAAGACTGAATGCTTGAGAAGCTACTCAAAGGCTGGAGATGATCACTGCACACAAACATTCATCTTTGAGTAACATCACATCACCTCTGCACGAATTATTACATGCAAGATGTTTCCGGTAGTGCTTCTGTATTCAGCAGAGTTGTAGGTCTGCAGCCTATATGCAATGAGCTGTGCATAATGGAGACATGGCGAAATGCTCTCAGTATGGCTTTACAGCAGCTGTAAACTCACCTGAAGTCTGAATCTGATAAATGAATCCATGTGTCCTAACACATGCATTAGAAGTCATGCTGAATCTAAAGTTGTATATGTAATTCATAATTTAAACATGAGGATCTTCACCAGATGTATATATATAAGATATATATGTATATATGTATATAAAATGCTGTGCTTTCTGTGATGATTTTTGTGAAAGTCTACTGTGTCTTCTACTTCAGTGAAAAGCCCAGTTTCTGATTGTGTTCAATGCAGATGTGCAGATTTTTGGACTCTTACACGTAGTGTTGGCGTGAGGAGGCGGCGTGCTGCTGGCTGGCGTGGACGACGGCACGGCGTGGAGCCACGAACGGAGTGGCATCAGTGGTGAGTGCAGATGGCGGCATTCTCGCAACCTCGTAAGTAAAACAGCAGTTTCAACTCACAATTTTATAAGAAGTGCAATAGACGATTAATCGGCGCTATTAAGGTTAACATTACCCGACTTTGCCAGAACGCTAGACCTGTCCAGGAAGCCAGGAGTGGAGCGGGCCATCTTCAGCGGGGTTTGAACATGGCGTCGTCCAGGGGCTGAGAGATGTGTGCTGTGTGGGAAAGTAAGCACTGTTTTTCCCCGGCTGCTTCAGCAATGCACTGATGTGCTCTTGGGTCATCTGCAGCTGCTGATAAATAGATTTTCACCCAGTCTGGAGCAGGACTTTCTCCCTCGACCTCGAACTCATTCCCGAAAGCCAGTTTCGTCACAGTTCTAGATAAGATGAGGCTTGACCTTCCAAACTGAACGGCCTCAGAGAAGCCTTCAGTGGCCTCTGGTGCAGCACCGTGGGCTCCGGCTGTGTCCAGGGACCCCGCCGTCAGGGAGGTCAGGTCTGGATGGTCCGCTTTGAACCCGGATCACCAGACCTCTCCTCCAAACTGACGAGTGTGATCTTGGTTTTGCCACTTCGGGGCCTGCATTTTCCTCCTCCTCAGGCAGCAGGGCAGAATTGGGATGAGGGTTGTGTAGATAAATATTTATTTGGTGCAGAGAGAGTCTTGCTAGTTTCTACTTCCCTATCGCATTGAAACAAATATATTTTACATATCATCTTGTTAATGGTTACAATCATATATGATAAAAGAAATCACTCAACTGTCAACACCTTAATCATGTGACAGTTGACCTCTGGCAGAATTTTGTGCTCGCTCTTCCTTTAGCTGCACATCATGTTTGCTTCAAATTGCTTCCACACTCACAATCACGCTCCCATCTTGTTTCCCTTCTGCATCCAAACATGTTTGTGTCAAATGTTTGTGCAAACAACATTTCATTTTAAAATGTAAAACTCTGGCGTACAAACCTTTACTCATATTGACTTATGTTATGTGTAAACCAGTGTTCTGTGTTTTGTTGTTAGATGGTGTTTTGCCACCATGTTCTTTCTATGCTTATTCACGTTTTGAAGAGATTCTCCAATCTCGATAAGTAGATTTTATTCTATGCTTGTTTTGCACTGTCTCTGTATACTTAGTTCCCCTGGATTATAGTTCTTGTTATTAAGGTGCTTCGGAGATCTGTGTTTCTTTTTTCTTGTGTGCAGCTACAGTAAAGTATTGATTATCCTTTGAAACTGTTTGCTGAAGCCCCTGAAACATTTCTCAGTGTTGAGGTGAACTCATTTTATCTTTGGTATTCTACTTCTATTCATAATAATATACATTAAATAGCTCAAATGTGGTTTGAATAAATTAACTTTCACTTGCAAACACATTATAACATGCTGTTAAATGATCCAAAAATGTCTACATTTTTGCACAAATCATTCTTTTTCATGACATCAAAGTGGGATCACAAACCCTTAAAGAAAAAATACAAATAAAAATAAAGTTGAACTAAGATGTTGGCTACAAAATTGAGCGAATCACGTTCTTATTTCAGTTCATCCTCATATTTCTACAAACTGCTGTTCCGTGAACACTTGTAAGAGAAACCCATTTGGATGAATGGACCTTTTATCACCTTTATCATCACTCATTAGGAATCAGTGAACACAATGAGTTCAAGAAGACAGAGCTCCTGTATCCACTGACCTAGTTACTGCAACAAGACTGCACAGAGCGCCATTTGCAAACAGCAATTGCACGTCCCCGAAGGGAATGTAAAAAATAACCAACAATACATTTATACACATTTGCCGTTTGTGCATCTGTGTTAAAACCTGCAGCTGCCTGCGTCTGAAGGTCTACTTACTATTGTCATTTAAAATATAATATTATACGTATTATCCCTATTATTAGTTTACTGTTGCCTATCTGTTGTTAGTATTCACTCTCGTTTATATCTGTTTTGGTCTTTACCAACTTCTTAGGGGAAAAAATGTGCCTCTTTAGCTGCTAAAGCCATTATTACACTAATGTCTGCTGTTTGCTGCTGCACAAGTACTGTATACTTATTTATTTAACAAAGGCACAGTGCATACAGATGAACATTAGAATAAAGGCGTTTTAGAGTTTATTAGCCTAAATTGTGTCTTGATGATGCCTTCACATTCGGTAAGATCCCCCTAATCCAGAGTTAAAAGGATCATACTCAGACTAGGAGAAAGGACAATAGCCATTTTACTTAGGTTACTTTTTATTTTTAGCCCAGGTTAAAATTTCCTATTCTTTAGAATAAAAGACCTTGACTTGGGTAATTTAACAAGCTTTCATAATCAGCTGCTTCAAGAAGCAAGAATCTATGGTGCATAAGAAGCTCTGAAGATGATTATTGAATCATTGTCTACTGGTGAGTGATGAAGGCTATAGGCTATAAGGTTTTATAGTATTATAAAAACATTATAGTATATACTATTTATAGTAGATTTTTTTTAGTAATTTAATCCAAACTTCACGTTATACTTGATAATATTATATAAAATGCTCTCCATGAATAAATGCAATGATTATGTAGCTAATTATAAAGAAAGAAAGGAAGTTCCAGGGTCTTCAGTCCATTAAACATGTTGATGCCTGTTGAGTGTCATGACTTCATTTAAAATTTGCCACATCTCAGGTTTCAGAGAGTCATCAAAACTGGATGTTGGAAATGAGTTACGCTCAATAAACAACGAGCAAAGCAGACCTGGGAAAGTGATGAAAAAGGGACCTGACATTTGGTTAATATAACTCAAACTAATCTAAGTTTTGAGTTTGCACTGTGGAATGAAAGGACAGTTTAAGCCAGGTTTAAAATGGCCTTAAATTGTTTATAAATTGGCCACTTAAAGTTGTTTTATTCTTTACAAAAGTGACTCACAATGTTCTATGCAAGTACACATTCATCCACTGTCAAGACCTTCTTGGTTCAAATGATTAATACATATAATATTCTCTGCATTTGATTAACATTTTTGTGTTTTCCCAAAAACTTGAAAAAATGACTCAGACCATTACTTTAATAGGTCGATGATATGCTAGAGTTACCAAGCTTTGATAATTTACATCTAGAATCTCTTGGCAAGTCAAGAATAAAAACAGGCACATTCAAAAGTTAAAACGGTAATTCAGATGTTAGTACATTCGTTCAAGTGGAAAAGTGCAGCCGTAAATTAGGTGAAGTGCAGTTCTAGCATCTCTCTAGGTTTTGAGAAGGAACTATTTAAAGTGCCTATTCAACTAATAGTAGGGAAAAAGGTTGATTTGGTCCCGTCTGCTGCCTGAGAGGTGACTGAGAATGAGCAACGCAGCCCTCTTAGTAATTTGACCGATGGTTAATATGCTGCATAAAATATAGATCGGTGCAGCTTGATGTCCCCCACCCCCTGAACATGCTATACAGTAGGAGTCTAACCTTTTCATATATGAACTAGACCCTGAACACAATCAGCAGCTTATTCAATATTCCGGATCAATACATGCACAATAGGCAGCGGCGTGTAGCTGGGATCCTCTCGGCCTTCCCTGGACTTCATTCTCCATCTGCTCCAGATACTGTAGTGTTTTTTAATGTACTCCTACACCCCCGTCTACCAACCCCCTCTTGCAGCCCATTCAGTGGCAAAAGATGATGTTGTTATCAGCACTAAGGGCTGAGTGTGCATTCCTCTTCCTGGAGATATTATCTCCCCCCCTTCTCTGCAGACAGCCAGAGAAAGGGAAGAGTGATGGCGGCGGAGGGCCGGGAAACTCCTCTTTTTGACACCGTATCAACTCGGCGCTCCTTATCGCTCCCATTTGCCGCTGAGCCAGACGATTACCGGAGTGGCTTTATTCACACAAACCCCGACACCCAATTAGTCTCCCACACCCACTCGCTCTGTTAGTGCCCGGCCCCGCAGGACCCGCAGCGGCGGGCCACGCCGGCGGGGAGACGCGGATGAACGTTGACCCGAGTCGATGGATCGAAGCCGGCTGTGTTTACAGAAAATCCACTCCTGACCCCCGTGTCTTACATAACGATTTGTTTTTGTGCGGTGTGAAAAGGAAAGAAGATGTTGTTTTCTTATTGTTTTCCTAGTGTTCAGTGTAAGGAGAATTATGAATGAACATCATGGCGGTCGCAGGAGGTGACGTGTCTCTTTGGTTATTTTGTACGTATTGTACTCAATAAAATATGTCTGTATATATGATACTATTCAATAATATGATTAATATACTTTTTTGAAAATTTGATTGGACTATTTTAGAGTGGATGTATTCTAGCGTGTGCACAACAAAATTTTGAGGACTTCTCACCTTTATTTGACAGTTGGATGCGAGGATGATAAATGTCAAGTGAAATATGTTTCACCAGGAAAAAAACAAAAGAATTTTGACCTGATTTTGATATACGAACACAGAAACAAATAATTTAAAAACGACATTTAATAAAAGTCAGCGGTAATTCAAATCAAAACCATATTCGCGTCCAAACTTTAACCAAATGCTAACTAAGTTAGCGCTAGCTCAGTCTGGGCTAATACCGGTTTCTGTCGGTAAGCTATGACCTGCGTTAGCTTCATGAGGAGCCAAGCTTCTGCCTCACTGAACCTCACTTTCAGGTCTCGCACAACCTTACACCTAATATGTGTACGGATATCGCTAGTGGAGGCCGAGGAGTAACTAAACATTCGACACGCTAAGCAGGAGAAAGCAGAAGAGCGGGAGGAAGGAAGAGACGCCATCGCTAGCTAGGTTAGCTGAGCTAAATTAGCGACTGTAGATTCGGTGAAGGAAACGATAAAAATAGTAACAACATAAGTTTCGAAAACCCCAAAAGATGTGATACACTCCTTATAGAATGCCAGCATTCTTCCTAAGGTTTCTTCATTTTTTTTCCATCTTAAAGGGTTTTTTTAGGGATGCTGTGCTGCTGTCATATAAACTGTAAAGCCATTGAGGTTGTGATGTGGAATTTGGGGCTGTTCAAAGAAAAAATTGACTTGACTTGATGTGATTTGACCTTATTTAACTTGACTTAAATACTGTCAGTGCCTAACCATAGTAATGTAACATGAAGTCAATACCAGCACATATTTTGCTACAGAATCTGATATTGGTGGAAAAAAAAACATGAAATGCTTACATCAGAAGCATCACATCTCTCTCAGATCACATTTGCTGTGGCAATACAGGAGCCAGCGTCGCCTGTGAAGTTAATCTCTCGTTCAAACATTACCTGTGTCATTACTTTGAGATTCATATTGGATCCAAAAAAGATGGATTACCGTGCCACTAACCTGGTAATCACAGTTCAGTTCTTTACAGGAGGAAAATTGAAACATCTGTAATTGCTTTGGAAACCCTGCACCTTCCTTCCCGCCTGCCAATCCCTCTGAAAGCCAAATTGCGTTGCCAAGCCTGGATCTGTTACAAAAATCTTCACCTGAACTCCTCAGATGAAAAAAAAATAATATCAAGATCTTAATCTTTACCAGTGTGGCAGGTTATCAGTGATCCCAGGCTCCATTCAGCTTGTACTGTAAGAAATGTGTTCTTGTAGTTCCACGCTACTAATGTGAAACGTTTGACAGGAAACGCTGTCATTTGTCCATCTATTGACTCTCGCGGAAAGTGGAGCAGACAACTTTGGTGTGTTTCCTAGCGGATAAATGTTCCCTCCCCGAGTGCCGCGCTGCTCCAATCACCAACATAATTACACAAAGTCTATTTGCTGAGGAGGATTCGCTGTGGCTCTGCTTTTGATCAATGTCCATGTGTGGAGACCCGGCCCCCCTCCCTGTTTGGCAAATACCAGCTTGAAACACTAACCTGTCACTGTCAGCTCATCTGTTTGTTCACTGTTAGATTTCTCTGTCCTGTTTTTTTTCTTGGACACAGCACATACAGTATTTACAGAATTGCATCTTTTTTTTCTTTTTTTTTGTTTTTTTCTTGAAGAATGTGAAGTCAGCAAGCGAAGCCTAATGTCTTTCATATTTCAGGGTGACGGCCATCGATGGCACAGCAGATCGTCTGAAAGAGTTCTGGATTATTGCCGTCAGCTCAGTTCCTGCAGACACAGCGATGCTGAAGGTATTTTACACCTCGAGGAGACGCTTCCTCAAGACACCCTCATTCTGTCCATGCGTTCATTAGTGCCTCTTGAGAAATTTCACTATGCGTGACATATGCTGTGATTATATTTGAAATATATGTCCTCGCAGGCAGGAACAACCTGTGTGGTATTTGAGTGCGGTGACTTATTTTTGACCTCGGAAACACGTTTCACTTGATTTATGTGGAGCTTTTGGTTGAATCACAAAGGCCTTTTGAAGGAATGGATTTTTTTTCCTCAGGTGGCGCTGCGTGACTGGGACAGCGTCAAACTCAGCAGCAGAGAGATGGATTACCACGCAACAAGTTTCATTTGGTAAAGAAGCTCTCCAGAAAAAGTGATAACATGACACATAGCAGCTTGGTTTAGCTAGAGGCCAACATTCAGTCACTCAGTCGCATGGATGTGCTCTATAATAATATCTGGATAGGGTGCCACCCCTCATAAAAATGCATAAAACCCCCCTCCAGCTAGGCATCTTTCCCACATACAATCATGGGGAAATTAAGTGTGTGTAAAACGGATTACAGGACACCATCAAACTGTAAACAAGGTCAAATTAGACTTCCTATTATGAATTGTTGATACATTGAGGTCTTGTGTTTTGTCACCTTATTAGAATAACAACTCACTAACTCATTTTTTCACATTTTTGAGAAAACAAAATACAGTGCATATTTAGTGGGTCGCAGAGAGCCGCCTTATAACCCAGAAAATCCAGAAAACATTTTTAACATATGCACCAAGCACGTTAATCCTATAGGACTGAATGAGCAACATTTTTGGTCCATTATCCAGATATTCTAATACAACTATGATTAGTCCCACTTCATCTTTCCTCCAAAGCCCAGGGGTGAATGTCGGCTTAAGTTTTATTTAACTGTGCATGTTGTGAGTGATTATTACTTATTACTGATATTCCTTACTCAGCAATGTATTACTGCTCAGCACTGTGAATAAACTACACAGATTTATAGTTTGTAGCCTGTCTACAGTATACAAACCCTTTCTAGCAAGTCTGTGCATTTTGCCAACTTCAAAGTCACTCAAGCAGCATCCAAATAATATTTCATTTTGACCCGTTGTCACTTGCATCTGCAGCAGAATGCTGCACTGCGGAGCCAAACAGTGCACTTTGCAAGGCTGTACTGCACGCTGAGGCGACAGGAAACAGTAAAGGAAAGTGATGAAAGGCTCGGATGTTGATACCGGTTCATTAAAATATGCCCAGATGTCAATCTTTAGGAACAGCTGCGGTATGTTGCACCCTGATCTAAATTTGGATCAGGCTCGAAGTTTCATTCTTGGATTGTGAACCTTTTTATTTAGTTGTGTGTGAGTGTTTATGTGTAGGTATTTAACCCTTTATTGTGAAATTTGAAAATGGGTGAATTGCACCCTTCTATTTGCTTCCACTACAATCTATTTCTTATGTAATGTCATTAGGCTGTAATGTCAGGCACCTATCAACACATAGTCACGTTTCAACTAAAATATACACCACTGTTCAAAAGTTTGGGGTCACTTAGAAATGTCCAACATAGATAACATTAAACTAATCAGAAATACACTCTATACATTGTTAATGTGGTAAATGAATATTCTAGCTGCAAATCAAGTGTGTTTTTTAATGCAATATCTCTATAGGTATATATTTAGAAACCCATTTAGAAAACCCTTGTGTAATTTAATAAGCACAACTGAAAACAGTTTAGCTGCTTTGAAGCATTCTTTAACAAAAGCAAAGTTTGAAAGAGAAAATTATTATTTCAAATAAAAAAATATTTCTAACCTTGTCATTGTTTTCACTGTATTCTCTGTTCATGTTGCAACTCATTTGATGAATAAAAGTGTGACCTTTCATGGAAAAGACAAAATTGTCGACGTGACCCAAAACTTTTGAATGGTAGGGTTTAATTATGAATAATTTATTAATTATTTTCATTCAGAGGATGAGGGAAGGATGGAAATATTGTTTATTTCCTGTTTTAACTGTGAATAAAGACAGTTTAATCTCATGGTTATTATTGCAGCCATGACGACAAAGATGGTCTAACTTTAACCTGTTAAAATCCTTAACCCCTGATACAGGGCAGCGTTGATTTTATGAATATATTACCTAAGAAAACCTCAGCTAAAGCAATAAATAAGGTAGTTTTATCTGTTGTTAAACACAATGTTACTGTTACAGTATCAATATAGTATATTGTCAATATTTACATCATCGATACAATAGGGCTGCGAGGACAAAAATCAACAGCAATCAAGTGAAGCTACATGCATGAAGAACAGGACATAAGATGCTAAACATGTTGGATAAGATGCAGCATGTACATTTTGCCACTTTGGAGTTATTAGTTTGCTTTTTTTCTGTGTTTTTTGTGCTAATATATTTCTTCCCCCTGCTTCTAGCCACTTTGTGCATTCTGTAGAGTGGACATGTAGGCACAAAATTGATATTGATCCTCTCATCTGACTCGAGGTTTGATGGAAAACAAGTTCATTACCCAAACGACCCATTTGTATTTGAACGTGTCCCAGGATGCTGACGCCCCAGTATAACTCCTTTCACCTTTTTCATCTCAGAAAGCTGCAAGTCAGTGATCGCTGCCCATATTTAATGAGATGTTGCAAACAACCGCATGAGGATGAACATTAAGCAGCTGGAGCCCAGGCATCTTCCTGTATTCCCTGTTCTGACGGATTCTCCAGAACCGGGTGCTCCTTCATCGCTGAGGCGGCACAGTGGGACCCGCTTGTTATTAACATGTTTAACTCACGCACGCTCCGCGCAGATCGATGCCCACTCTGTCCCGATGCTCCGGGGGGCTCTTACTTGCCATTGATTGACGGAATAAGAAGAGTTGCCAGGCCCTGAGCCGCAGAAAGAAATAATTGTCGAGCTGATGTGAGAGGATAAACTGAAGCTCATCCCGGCTTAGTGAACATCCATACTGTAGAGAAGTGGTTCTCAATCTTTTTCATGTCAAGCACCCGGAACTGACACAAATTAGATGATGGAACCCCCATCTGATAAGATTTTTGCTTTTAGATATTAAACAAAGGGGACGAAACCTATGACAAGAAATGTCATCGTGTTGCAGCAAGAAGAGAATCAGAACTAATAGATAAGATGAAGCTCAATGATTTAAATTACATTTTACATCACAGGCTTCGCTGGAAGTGGAGTATCACCACAGATATAAAATAATACAGAGACAGTCACCTGCTGATGATGTGGGCTTCATCAGCAGAGTGTTGAGTGTTTGGTAGGAGCTTGTATGTAATAGATGTTCATTTATATGAAAAAGTTATGACTGTGGCTTTAAGCAGCAAAAATAGAAAAGAAACACAGTTACAGACACCACAGAGGAAACTCTCCAAGGGAACTAGAAATAAAGATTTCGCTTCTGAAATACATTTTTAGACACACACACACACGCATAAATCAAGCCGCTGAACTAATTTCTTTTCCAACTAATGATTTGGAGACGAAAAAACAAAATAAAGCAGCACATTTAGATGACTTAGATTGCCGTGGTGTTTTACATGCTGGGACTCTTAATGGAACGGAACCATCATTAACGTAATGATTTGCACGTGTGCTTTGGCCGCTTTGACGTGACAAAACGATTGTATGTGGACCCAGGACACATTTGTGTTAGTGATGCTAAAAGTTGTGTGTGTGTGTGTGTGTGTTTAGTCCTGTTCACAACATGCGTAAATGGTTATTTGCATTAATTCATGCCGCCTCGGGCCAATTAGATTTCCATTGACTTTGTATGTGATCATACAGTGTCAATAGTAGGATTAGCAATCTGTCTAAACGCAGTAAGTGAACTGCAAAATATGTTGTTTATTTTGTCTTTTTTTTTATTTGATCTTAGTAGTCCTATGCCAAATGTCCATGTTAGTTTTTGTCAAATTGTTCCTTCTGCTTTTTTAAGTCAAGTCAAGGCATTCTTTAATAAAACCTTCACTATTTTAGTTTTGAAACTGTTGACATTTCATGTTTTTGCCCTCGGATTACATGTCAGTTTGTCTCTAAACACAGATAATGCTACAGGGCTGCCGTAGCAGCAACAACCTAACTTAAGGCTTTGTAGAGAACTCTGTGGGTTCGACTGCCTGCGTGTGATTCATCCACATGAGAGTTCCTACATGTGCTGTATGTCTTTTTCTTCATTTTCTTAGATTCTCCGCATCTGCTTGTTCGTCCAGCAACGCAAAGGCTCCCATTTACAGATACCGAATGTATTATAGATCAGCTGTCAGACGCCGCGGCATCACTGTCAACCTTTAAAAACTCATTTCAACTCTTCATTCAAGCACCTGCTGTCAACTCCCGGCCGCTCTTATTCACCCGCGCACAACGCAGGCTTAATCACGTCAGACGCCATGGAGGAAAATCACGTGGAATTTGTGATGGATGACTCCGTGCTATGGTTTCATCAAAGTCTGGCCAGTGTAATTTGATCCCATCGGAGTCTCTGGAGGGAGGAGGAGGTGGGGGGGAGCAATCAGGGAGGGAAGTCTCGACCCAGTCGTCCATAGGGGGCAGAGGACGTCCCTCAAATGCATCATCACACAAACAGAAATTTATCACCAAAAGATGAAAACACTGACGGCGGAGGTTCATCAGGACGCCGCGCATTCATCATTCAGTCTCAGCCTTTAGAAACAACACGGCTACATCCATCTTCGTCACTCCTTGGGAAACCTTGTGGATTTCCCCCCCCCCGGCTCCTAGCAAACCTTCCAGCGGGCCGCCGATGCTATAGTTAAATGATATTGTTCAGAGCTTTTTTGCTGAGAACAACACCTCTCATTTCAGATGGATGGGGGCCCACGTTCGCCCCGTGGTGCATGATTTCTTATCTTTGTCAGCAGGCAGTGGTGTAAGCTCACCAGGCTTCAGAGGACTATCTATCTGAGTTTGCAGCACAGCTCAGGGGAACTATCGAAGAGGTCAAAACGAGGGCAGAGCAGGTAACAGCGAGCAGATAATGACACAATACAATACAGTCGCCTGAAAATGGCTGTCTTATCATCAAGGATATCATATGTGAGGGAATCAGCGATATAAAAAACAAGTACTCCCCCTAGTGAGGAAACACAGCGGGCCTGGTCATTTTTTAAATAGAATCTCAAGTTCCAGATAAAAAGGACAAATATGATTCCGGTTAAGAAGTATGGAGAAGTACAGTACATGAGAAGCTGAAAAGATGCAATACTGTAATATGAAAAAGAAAACATACGTTCAATTAAAAGTACTTTACTTTCAAACGCCTAAGAAAGATGTATATATGTATTATAAGAAATAAATATAGGTTTTTTTTGACCCGTGTTGAGCATTAAAAGGGGTCAAAGTGTGAAGGTTCACCTACTTACTATAGCTTTAACTGCATCTAAAGGTCCAAAAAGTTAATTATTTTCTGCCTAATAAACTCAAGGAGCCCCTGCAAATGTATTTTAATATTAAATGCATCAAATTGTATGTTTCAAATCTTGTCTGCAGAGCAACCAGCAAACTATAGAAATAAATGGAGTAGTAAAAAAAACACAATATACAACAGTAAGTACAGTATAGCAAATCTACACTTGTTGAGTAAATTAGTGACTTTAAACATGCTAGGCATGCAATAAAAAATAAGGGTGTTCAAAATCATATAATTTTAACTAATTTCTTTATTATTTATTATAGTCTTTTAATATTAATAATAATAATAGATATTAATAACTTTTACTCCATTACATTTACATGGCAGCTAGGGTTACTCATTGGTGGCATTGAACCCATGTAGGTAGAAAGTACACAGCAGACATATTAGTCTTGGTGCTATACATAATTAATAATTCTATACACAATAAAGGTCGGCTGCTGCTAGGCAATGCAACTATTCCTGTGGTTGCTTCTTTAATCTGCTTTATAAAGTTCTGTATTCTTGTCTGATTCCTGTTGCACCAGAGGCAACTTTACTTAACGTGCAAGTGAAAAGAAATGTACCACATGTTTTCTAATGGCACTATCGCTCTTATCAACCAGTTATCTTCTTTTTTTTATCAGCTGCTTGTACGTCAATTTCTAACAACACGGACAACTATATCAATCATTGAGTTAGATATTTGACATTTCAATTATGCTCAAGTACTTGTATCTATATCAAATAAAGATATAACCGTTTTTTTTTTTTAAGCCAAGGGTTAAAAGTCAGCACTCAGCTCAATCAATAATGTTAACAACTACAAAGGAATCCAGAAATCTTGATGTAGTCATGGACCCAGACATTAATTTAACAACCACGTTAAGATAATTGTAGATTAAACCTACTGTCTCCTCAAGCATGTGTCAAGAGTTAAACACTTCAGATTTATGAAATCTACGCATTATCTTCAGTAGATTTGACTTCTGTAACAGTGTCTTTAAGAGTATTTCTCTAAAAAGTAAATTGGTCTGCTGCAGCTGATTCAGAAGAGTGCTCACTAAGGCTATGAAAGTGAATCACATGACAGGTCTGAGGTTTCTATGCTGGTCTCCTGTCTTGTTAGAGAACCTAAAACCCTGCTATTGCTCTGAATGGCTTACAGCAAAAAATACATTTCAGATCTTCTCCTACATTATGAACCATCCAGACCTTGCAGGTCATCTGGAACAGGTCGGTTTTCTGTCCCCAGGGTCAAAACTAAAGCTGGAGAACCAGATTCTCCACATATCTAGAACATACTCCCAGAATGCACTGTAATGCATATATATATATATATATATATATATATATATATATATATATATATATATATATATATATATATATATATTTGTCCTTTATGCATTTTGTATTGTAGCAGATGCATAAAGAAATATTCTTCGACCTCTGAGCTTCCAAGCTCTCCAGTTGTCATCTGTCAGAAGGTGCAGTTCCTCCAGACAACCGCTTGATGGCAGCGGCGTACTTTGTTGCCCCACGTTACATAATCTGGCACGGTGCCAACGTCTTTTTTTTTTTTTCCTTCCTACCAATCAGACTGAACCATAAAATTGCCACACATCCACAGCAAATATGTGATTAAAATCTTTTGTGTGTGCGCGCTCATGCTCACAGTGGGGAAAAGACACTGCAATAAAGAGCTCAGAAAAAAAAAAAATCCAAGCCACATTTATCAGCGTTGCGGGACGAGTGCCAGGATGCAGTGAGATATTTGGATTTGGCAGCTGTGGAGGGCTTCATGGTGACACAGTCGGAGACGGAGGTTAAACTTTCTAACCAGCTGTTGGGATTACATACTTTGGAGAGCTCAGCAGTGACGGTCCTGAGAAAACTCTCAGTGTTCCAGTACAGACCCTCCGATCTTCTTCTGTGAAATGGCCCGGGTGTTACTCAACTTCTACTACTATGAAGTCGTGTGATAACACACTGCCTTTTATATCAGGGTGTGTTCACGGCATGTTCTTTGAACCTATCAAAGGTCTAGAACATAGCTTGGAAGTGGGCCAAATTTCCCAAAGTAAACAGGAAGTGAGAGAACAGAACAGTTACATAACAAGACGGTTGGCTTAGTTTAACTGTTTTCTATTATTATTAGTATGTTCTTAACAGTTGTGAAGGCGGGGCAGCCGCAGACGCAGCATTCCCAACATTCTCCGGAGCCGGTCGCTTTGAAGGCATGGTGTTTAGTCCTGGACCTCCTGGACTACATGATATCGCCTGACAGATGTGGAGCATGGAAAAGACGACTGACGCAGCACCTGGGACTCTTCACCGTGTGCCGTCTCTTATTGTGCTCGACAGCGCGGCCCGTCACGGTGACCCTTGGTAACCCACTGACCATCAACGGATCCGCCATCTGTGAGCATGTGTCACCACTGAGTGAGGTCTCCATGTTGACTTTCGCTCATAAAGTTTCATATTAAATGTAAAATTTGTACTATCAGGCAGATCACTGAAGTCCTTGCGGATCACCTGTCGCACGCGCCGCGAAGGACGTCAGTCCGCCGACGTTTTTCCATTCAAGTCCTGGCACATGTTGGATCCTATTTGACTTGATTCTATAAATCTGACAGAAAAGCAAAAACATACCACGTTGATCATTTTCAGTTCCCACTTGAACCTTATTATCTTCTATTTCAGGAGCTGTGCATCACCGGAGGCCTCAGGCACTATAGAATAAGGAAATAACAAACCTATCTCCTGGTGGAGTGGCTCCCTGATTACAGGAAACTGTTGTAGTGCTTTCCCTGATGAGTTTGAAACCAACGGGTCAAACACGTCTCTTGGTGTGGAGAAGTTATTGACAGGTGTGTGTGTGTGCGTTTCTCTGGGGGATAAATTGAAAAGAAGACGGTCACACACACACATATATATGAATCAGCTTCATAAACCTCATCATAAAAAGTTGGTTTAATAATAGTAAGAAAGGGGGCTTACCTTTCACTCCATTCCAAGTGAGTCCTCCAATGGGCTGTTTCCGACAGTGGAGGCATGAGCTCATGTATGATGCAGCGTTTTCCTGAAGCTTTAGTCCACACGACACTTTATCCCTGCAATAATCAGGCTAAGCACCAAACCACCACGGGCCGTGCCTGGAGCTGGTTTCACTCTGCATGGTGACCTGTGGAACAACTGGTTAAAGCCGTGTGCAAGCGTGCATGCTTGTGTGAGTGTGTGTGTGTGTGCGTGTGTGTGTGAACTGGTCTGGAGGGCTCCGTGTTGATGGTGATCATAACGCTACTTGACAGCTCCCAGAACAAAGTGCCCCAGTTGCCAGAGGGAGCACGCACTCAACTGTACGCAGATACTTTATTTATAGGTGGAGGAGATCAGAGGGAGGGCGGGTTCACGAGGTCAGCTGCCAACACATCACTGTTTGTTTTTGCACTGCTGCTTGGCACTTCAGACAAACCACAAATATGTGAAATATGCTCTTTGAAAGTGGAGTCGGGGAATGTGGAGCAGATTGACGCAACTATAATGCAAGTGCATCTTTTTCGGAGATTAATTATGACTCGGTTGCAGACTCCTCCGTGCATATGTGAGTAGTCTGGAGTAACAAGTTTGGTTCAAGTTTGTGTGGAAATAAAAAAAAAGTTGCACATATCAGCGAGAGCAATGTCGAACATCATCTGGTTTGCATGGAGCCAGTTTGGAGGCCGCGGAGTTGCAGCTTATCATAAAAGGAGTTTGCCGCGTTGCCTTTCACGCCCCGCTACCTCAGACCCGAGCTGTCGCTAGATTACTGGTATTCAAATCAGGATTCGAATCCCCCCTGATGCCATTGTTTTGGGAAAAAAAAAATTTAAAGCAGTTCTGCGGCGCGATCGTATTTCCCAAACTTTACATTGGACCTGATATGGATATTGATAAGTTTCCAACAGATGATTTCTCAGAAGGCCCCCTGACTGGCTTACTGTTAAACCCTGAGCTGTTGTTAATGGAAAAGTCATCAGAGCCATTCTGCAATACCAATTTTCTTGTCAAACCGGAGCGGGAGAATTCCTTAGCGAAACACTTTCTGAAGCCAAAAAGTCATGTTCTGCTAAATACCCAAGGACAGACATTAAGATAATACATCAGCAGCCTGACAGTGCTGTTAAGGGCTGCGGCTCAAATCCACCGCAACAGGAAGCTCACTAAGACCCACTGAAAACATATACATATAGGCTGCACAAACATCAAAGTCAAAGTCGGAATAATATTAGATCAGATTACATTTCATTGGATCACAGGAAACTTACTGTAAATGATTCTCCTAGAGAAACTGGGTCACTACAAGATAACAACGAATACAGTAGATAATAAAACTATAAGTGCAGTGAGTATAATCTTCTCGTTAATAAATAATCTGACGTTTCTATCTGTCTAGCACGGAACCGGTTGCTGGCCGCAGTGTTGACAGATTTTCGCAGTTTGACAGATGTTTGCGTTTTCATATCTGGCATAATTTATGAGTAGCGAGCCAGTTTGGCTGCGTAGATTACAGTTACACAGCGGAGACCATGCCTCCTAAGGCAAGAATTAAGTGTTGTGCTTAAAGACTGCTCTTTCCTAACTTGGCCCCATAACATTACACCAAACTCTCGAAGCCTCGGTCTAGTTCAGCGGTGTCAAAATACTGGCCCGGGGTCCCGCTGAGGGTGTAGGTTTCTTTTGAATACTGTAAGGGGGGGGCATTAAGTGGGAGTCTGAGGATCCTCCCCCAGGAAATGTAAAACTCTGGTGAATTTGTATGCATGGATTTATGGTGGAAATGTCTATATTATGTCAGGAAAACACAAACATCAGGCATCAGGTGACTAAATATGAAGTAATGTAATGCAATGAGACTATGGGGCATCTTGTACTGTTTTCAAATATCATAATATGGTAAACTTTTCTGAATTTAACATTATCCTGTGAAATGATTGAAATCCTTTTTAATTCAGATATAAACTCCTGGATTTTAATTGCTGTGTTTCAGCAAGATATCTTTCATATTTGTCTTTTGAGATGATTTTTTAACAATGATGTAAGAAATTGTGAATTACCCAACAAATATCTACATTGTGTGACTTTATTATAAGAATAGCTTCCCAGTAAGCTCATATGGGCAGGCAATGTTGGCAGTGTTAACTTAAAAGTAGTTTGAAACCTAGCCAACGACACCTGAAAAACAATGTGACGCGATAGGCTCACCACAGTTTTCGAAACTTTTGTAGAAGAATTGTCCTGATATCAGACCTCCTCCGCCTTTTTCTGGGTTTGCTTTACTGTGGTTGTCAACCTGCTGCCTCACTTAACGGTACCTGCTGTGCACCGCACCACAGAGAGCCTGCACTGTTCCAAAGATTACACTGTGTGTGTGTGTGTGTGTGTGTGTGTGTGTGAGTGTGTGTGTGTGTGTGTGTGTGTGTGTAATAAGTCTGTTTGCTATAAGAGAAATAGTGAAAGAAAGATACAATAAACCAATTTAATTTTTCAAAATAAAAGTCTGTTTTAACATGCAGCCCGGCCATTTTAATCTTCTTCAAACATACGAACTGGACGCCATTTGCCATGTGTGCTGAACTACACAAACATATTTTCCACAACAAGTTTATGAGGTGCTAATATATACAGGGAAACAACTTTATAAGGTGATAATATTCAGTGGCAGGGCTGCCAAGGTTTGTCAGTGTGTGTTTGTTGACTGTGGTCAATCAACCTCGCTCTGGTCTTATGAACCAACACCTCCTTCATAAGGCTTTTTCTTTCTGCTATCGGGTTTATTAGGTAGCATTTTTTATTGACACACTCCAGATGGCGCACATTTTTTTCTTGAAAACATAAGAAAAAGTCTCTGCCCCTCTCACCAGGGGGGCGCAAAACCTGGAAATATATATAATTGGTAGGGTGGTGGTTATGGTGGTGGTGGGGGGCTTCTCCACCAGAAATAGCATGTAATTTAAAACAAATTTCCTTTTTTGGATTAAGTAAACAGCCACCTGCACTAGATTAATTTTGATTGATGGTGCTATGAAAACCAAGAGAGCATCGAGAAGAATAAATAATTGGATGAAACAGAATTGGATACATATTTGATATGATAATTATTTTATTATAAATTAAAACAGGGTGCAGGCCTCAGGTTTGACAATGACAAAGACCTTATGTAAATGAAACAGCCCTTCGACACACCACAGGATTTGGATGAATAAACCTGTTGGTTGCTCTTCTCAATGCTCATTAATTCAATAAAATGGATTTGTGTGTGTTTTTCAGGCTCCCCCTGTTGGTCTGGCAGCGTCCTTTTTTCCATGCCATGGTCGGCATGGCATAGGCATGGCATGTACATGCCTGTGTATGTTTGTGCTGTCCAGAAGGCTTGTCATTGATCACTGGTTCAAATTTACAGGTCAAAGTTTAACTGCGATTGAATGATGCAACCACATTCGCCATTTTGCCGTAGCAGCCTCATGAGGTGAACCTCATGCGGCGTGTTTTCAGCTGGTGCCGCTTCCCCCGATCGGGCTTAGTGTTCAGGAAACAATTTGACCAACATTTGTTCTATGTAATTTGAGTTTAAGCCCCCCCTGATCTAGTGTTTGTCTTTGTGTGAATACTTTTAACTCAGAGTATTACAACAAGTGTCCCAACTGTCCCACCAGGAACATTAATGGCTTGGCAGTGTATCATTTTGGCCGTGAATGAGTGGAAACGCCTTCGGTGGTGTAAAGAGCTGGCTACCACAAAGTGGTGTGTGCTCGTCCAAGCAAAATAGGTGCGGCCAAAAAACTGGGTGTCGCAGTGATTCGTCGCAGGGGAGTAAGCTGGAGAGCTAACTCGTTACAATAATGGCTAGAGTAGCAACAGGGACTTAGTCGATTTCCTCGCTGCATTGTTTGTTGTCCTGGCATTCCGCTCATTATTGGACACCGTTTCTTTCAATAGAGGGTTTTGGAGGAGAAGAAAAAAACGTGCTAATGATGTACGAACTGGCCGACATCTTAACTGGATGGACGTTTTTTTTCTATCAAAAATTTTGTGCCAAACGACAAACCACTGCTGGTTTGCGGATATTTTTTTTTGCTCCAACAGAGGCGTTTAATTAAAAGTGAAAACATTTAATAGGCTATGAAAGCGGCCCTCCCTCCTCTTCAAAGGTGAGCACCGTCGGGGCGGCCTGCTGCTGATTAATGGTGCAAATTTGCAGGTCGAGTTTTAAAACGCCGGCGTATACGAAGTGCAGCGCAGTGGCTATAATTAATTGCATTACAGGAGCTGTTCAAGGTTAACCCAGGGTGCCGACTTTCAAAAGGGTTGCAGCAGCTTGCTGCAGAAATGTCTGTTTTAAAATGCTTTAACATCGCCTCCACCGTATCTCCCTGTATGAAAACAGGTACCAGCCTAAAGGTTAAAATGAAAGGTCATTATAAAAATTCTAATTACACAAACTTGACCTTCCATGATGAAGGATGTTTGCGCAACTCAAACGTTAATCTGCTCTTTTCCCTGAACACAAGCTCTAGGATGAGTTTAAACACAGTTGAAATGTCGACCTAATGCTTCTCACCATGCTCCACGGAGTGTGTACTGGAGATAAATTGAAGTGAGCAGGTTGGCTTTTACGAATGCTTTCGTTGGCCTGGACGCCAACAGAGAAAGAGGAGCCTTGAGGTGCTGCAGACAAACTGCTGGACATTAAAGCGGTTATCACGCACACTGTTTTCACTCAACCTATAGCCTGGTAATTAAAAGTAAGCTTTGCTGCTGGGTGCATTACAAAGAGGGGGAAAAAACATCTTGTACATGCTGAGTGATTTATTCTTTTCGTTTCCTGGGTTTAACAGAAAAACTGTTTTCTTTTTTTTTTTTCTTTTTTAATAGCTGTGCAGACAAAGAAACAAAGGAAACCTTTGAAGGGTATTGGAGGATTTGCTCGACAGTGCTTCACTACAGACCCAGTAGACACAGACAGTAGAATAACAGGAAGATGGAGCACTTGACATTGATGATTGCATCTCTGAATTTATTCATTCAGCCGATGTGTCAGCAACACTATGCTTGGATTGTGTCCGCTGTCTTGTTAGCAGTGAGCTAATCAGCAACACACACACACACACACAATACTTAATAGTTTTTATTCATCAATAAAAGTCTCATATTATAGACAGTGAGATTTTTCATTGTAAGAAGGTCTAAGCCATTGAAGGCTCATTAATATTAGATGGGGACACAAAATCAGTTTTTTAGAGATGCATGTGATATTGAGATATTTTTTTCTTTTATTTCTGGTTATTTTTTGTAAAATGACGGGTTATCACAGCCTTTAACTGCATACAGAGTGCAGTGAACATCATGCAGTTTTTCAAGATCACTTGGCAGGTTGATTGCTCCATGCATCTGTGAGAAGTTGCCACAGTTCTTCTTCTGTGGATTTAGACGTCTCAGCTGCTTCTGTCTCTTCACGTAATCCCAGGCCGACTCCGCGATGTCGAGGTCAGGCCTCTGTCGGGGCCGCGCCATCTGTTGCTGCACCTCTTGCTTTTCTTCTTGCTGCTGAAGACTGTGTGTTTTACGAGTGTCTGGCTGTATATTTGGTACACTGTCATGCTGCAAAATGCACAGATGGAATGCCTCCCCGATGGTACATGCATGAAAGATAAGAATCGAAACGTCTATAGGTGCCTGAAACTTTTGCGAAGTCGGGCTAATGTATGTAGTGTGGTTTGTGTCACCTCAGCGTCTATAAGGTGTTGAGGTTTATCTTTTTCTTTTTTTTCTGAAAAACAGGTGCCTGCGGCTGCTGGAAATGCATTTGATGAGTTATGAGACTGAGGAATAAATAAAAGTTATACAGTAATAGAAGCTAGAAAAATGTCATCTTTTCAAAGGCCTTGGGGTCTACTGTTGGACTGTGCACAATTTGATGGGCTTCTACAGAGATTTCAAACAAATTATAGTAATAAATGTGCGATAGATACAATATTATTTACAACAAGCATTTTCTTTCAAAGTATTTATCAGCAACTTCTGTCCCTTCAACAGCTTTACTATGCACATTTGGCATTTTAAAATACCATACTTTTCAATTTTAATACTTTGTGAGTAGTATCATATGCATCGTGTTAATTCATTGTTATTATGTTATAATTGTTTTCACTGAGATGTGTGTGTGTGCGTGTGTGTGTGTGTGATGATGACGTTTGATTCATCATATCTGGGCAGGAAGCATCACTACAGACCCTTCGCACAAACCGTCTTGATCTGTTTGACCTCTGGTAAATACTCCCAGATGCTCTGTACACCAGGACTACCAGACACAAGCACTTCCTTGAGTTCCGGGTTTTCCATGTCTCCTCCCCTGGTGCTCTTCCTCCCTTGTGTGTGTGTGTGTGTTTGTGTGTGTGTGTGTGTGTGTGTGTGTGTGTGTGCTCTCCCCACAGCCAGAGGCAGGGCACAGCAGTGGTTTCCTGGCGTACCTGCCTTCAGTCACCTCATTACCCCATGTATTTCTACCCAGCTCTCCATCCATCATCACATCGTTAACAGTAAGATATATAATCATATGATATTGAGATGTTTTTTAGCCCTAAAATGACAATATATCCTAATAGGCTTGTCAAAACTTTAAATAAATTATAGAAAAGATGTATGATTTGGGACTTTTTAACTGCATACTAAGTGCAGCAAACACCACGCGGTTTTTCCAGATACTTGTCAGGTCAATTATTCCTGAGAAGTTGCCACAGTTCTTCTTCTGTGGATTTAGACGTCTCAGCTGCTTCTGTCTCTTCATGTAATCCCAGATCCGTGATGTTGAGATCAGGGCTCTGCCGGGGCCGCACCATCTGTTGCAGCACCTCTCGTCTTCTTCTTGCTGAAGACAGATTTTTTATGAGTGTATGCGTAGCAGTCGTTTCTATATATGATAATAAATAAGGTTTTAATTTTGCAGAAAGTTAGTATATGACATTAAGTGAGTCGTTTTAAAAATTCAGAGAAGTTGTGCGTGCACAAGCATATCCACAGGGAAATCCTTCCTGAATTTTCAACTCTACTTGTCTGAGTCAGAGATATAGTTTGAAAAACACCTGCAGATATCGTCTGTGTCACTTTCAGCCGTCATTTGGTGTCACTGGCGGCAGGTAGAAGGACACATTTTGCTGCTCCGCTCCGGAGACACAACAACTGCAGGCAGTTTTCACACCACATCCCTAACTTGGATAGAGAGAGACAAGGTTGGCGATTGGTGAAATTTCACTCGAAGCCCTGTTCCTTATTTATCGTGGATGGAAATCAGTGATGTTGTTTTCAATAATACAGATCTATAACAAATTGCATTTCTATCCCTGTATGATAGGGAAAGGTTGTTGTGGCTGCTGCGATCAGGCATATCATACATGGCCATTCTGATCCAATATCAAACAGTAACAGTATGGGGACATATTAGAGCATTTTTTAGAGTCATTTCTATGTTTTATTTTTACTCATATGATGCAATGCATCTACTATCAACTGTCTATAACTTTATCATTTCATGTGGCTAAAGTATTTTTATTGGTTTTTTTTCTCATTTCAGTCATTTCATGACATTAGCTTGACATATTTCAGCCCAGTCGCCAGAGGGAAACGTTGACACTTTACGTCTCTGCAGATACATTAAATGTCAACGTTTGACATATGTATCCTGTCAACCCTTTTTTTAACACATGCGTATTGTCACAAATGGTGACATTTGGTTTGAAGCTGTGGTTGAGAGCTGGTTGCAGACACAAACCTTGGTTAGAATTAGAAAAGATCATGGTCTCTTTCAAATGACATCATGACCGGACTTGGATCTGAACCCAAATGCATAAAAAGTATGAAAAGCCAATCTTTTAATGACCAAGTAGTAAAAAAAAATACTCTCATACTTGAGGAAAGAAAGGCAAGACAAAGTGTCAAAGAAATACAAACAGGACTCTTCTGGAAACAAAAAAAAGATCACACTTTAGGGAGAAACTACAAAAGCCAAGATAAAATGTCAAAGAAATAGCAAAACATACTTGACATGGACCAGGGCAGGGAATGGCACAGGTACACTGACTGATCCGGACAAGATGAAAAGGCACAGAACACAGGGAGACACACACTATATATACACACACACACATACACACATGGTAATGGGAAACAGGTGGAAACATTCAGGGCGGGGAAGACAATCAGACCAGAGAGAGAAGCACGACGGAAAAGAGCAAGTTACCTAAAACGAGAGGAGAGAAGGATGTCAAAATAAAACAGGAACAAAAACAAATATAATTTAACTTCTTGGATAGTACAAGTGATCAATGCACAACGTACAAATCTTCTGGTTGACGGCAGTGTCAAACAGACTTCTCCTTTTCCCCACCCAGCCCTCCTGTTGCTAAGAAAAGGTCAAATTAAGAGTAACAATGATGAGTAGAGTCAACAGCACTTCTACTGTTTCTTTTACTAATGTTATGGCTCTGTCTCCTCTTCTCTCCCAGCTGATGAAAGACATTGTAGAAAACACTTAACCAAGTACTCAAGGTGGAGTGTATGCACAGAGGTCAATGAACATTCCTAACATAATAGTATCATGTAATTGAAAAGCCTCCTGCTTTTCTTTGCATTAAAAGTTTCTGTGCAGAACTTTTAAATCAATATCAATATGACAGAGCCGATCAGCAGCGTGGTGTTTTAACGCCATGTCTGGGTCTTAGCCTTCTGCTAACTCGGATTGTGAATAAAATACCCGACTCTTACGACTCCCCAGGTGTTATCCAACCAACTGAATCATAGTCTCCATTTCAGTAGCGCTTGCATACTGTACATCAACCTTTCCACTTTTATTGCTGAATATATTCTAAAGGTTTTCACAGAGGGGTTAGTTCATATCCCAATCATAGAGTATTTTATACATAAAAAAACAAAACAAAAATAGATTTATAGATTTACTGTTGACATTGTTTCTAACAATAAAGCTCTCTGCAAAAATCTCTGTCTATAATATGGCAACAAAATCCAGTGTTCACATTTCTGTTCTGGAATAGAATGCAAAATATTTATTCAAATAATATTTTGTAATGTAAACATACAATATCATTAAAAAAAAAGTCTTAATGTAAGCAATCAACTGAAGCAGTTTCATGGTGGTATCTATTGGTTGTAGTAGTATCACTATCTTACCTTGAACAAAAAGACATTCTCCATAGACGGCATGCACAGACGTCTGCTGGGATGGCAGATTATCCATACAATAGGCTTTTATGTTATGTGAGTATACCGAATTTACTATTTAATTTGTGTTTATCTAATTTGGCACAGACATCAACTCAAAAGAAGCGGCTAAGTCACTGCTCTTTCACACACTTGGAGAAGTTCCAAGTCAAACATATACAGTACAGGAAAGCAAAGGTGATATAAGGTAAAGTGAGCGGGCAAGTGATCAGCCCTGTATGCATGACACCATTCACCTCAACGGGAGGAGACTTTGAAACCTTCCGCTAATAATTTACCTGCAAACTGTGATTCTGCCATTAGATTACAGCCAATTTAATGCATTTGCCAGCAAGAAATTGAAACACTTAATATAGTAGGGTAAAGTACACAACATAGGATGTTGTCTTTTTTATTATCATATAGCATAAGTACTATAAATATAATACTAAGGGCAGAAAGAAAGCTAGTTTTTCACAGCATTCAGTGTTCCCCGTAGATATGGATTTAATGAGCAAATGTGCATGCTCACAAAGCCTTTTTTATTGTTATTTCTCTTATCTTTAATATGCACAAGTTTAGAAAATAAATACTAAACTATAATTTTAAAGATCTATTAAAGCTGAAGTGGTGGAATTTTAAAGGTCTCATACCTACACTTTGTGCGGTTTTATTTGAAGTTTTGATCAATCATGAGTAATTTAAAGTATATTAATACTTTGTTTGGTTTTACAGTGCTCTCAGCCGCCTGTGTTTGATGCATTTTTTTTTAGACTTTATCATATTTGCAAGATGGGTCCTTTAAATATAAATTGATATCTGACTTTATCCCAGCACTTCACCAGAGGAGACAATACTGATTCAGACTATCACCACCAAGTGAATCTCTTCATGTTTCATGGTAGACTGAGTTTGCCTTTGGGTAGGCTTCTGTTAATGTGGATTATGAATAAAATATGTAATCCGATGTTGCTTCTAGACTCTCAAGTTGTTATCAGACCAAAAGGATCATATTCTGCCAGTGAAATGAGTCATTTCGCTGAGGTCGTGTGACACCATGAATGATTTATCCACTGTTTTTCAGACACAAAATGCTGTAGTTGCACATTTTACCGCCAGCAGATGGAGACAGAACTCCTGCACTACAGCTTTAAGCAATCTGTTTTTTTAATAAATGATATTTAAACTTCAATGTTTATTTGAAATGCCTTTCTTTAATGTTTGATTCTTTACTCCTATTTTTATTTAGTATGCTTTTCTCGGTTTCATTCTCTTTTTATTCCTTGACTGTCCTAAGGAGGGTCATTGTACATTTTCTCTGCATTGTGTTGATTTGTGCTTGATATATTGCTGTTTTGGTTTGGTTTGAAAGGTTGCTTGGGGTGGGGACATGGGAATTACCCTGAAATTACTCCACATGTTTCTGTTTCATAAACTGCCAAATTCCGATAGACAGAAGTTTAAAGAACCCCCCCCCCCCCTCCTCCACTCAAAAATGTTGTTTTCTTCACAATCCTATGATGGATGTTTGAGCTTCAGTGTAGTGATGCATGGGCAGTATGATACTAAAAGGCTGTTTCCACTTTCATCTGTTGAAAGTGGAAAGTTTGTCTGATCTTCGTGAAAATACCATTTTAAATGACCTAATGAAACTTAATATATTTGCATACGTATAAACTCTGGAGTGTTTAAATAAGAAGAGGGAGCAGATGTCATTTTTTTTAAATAATTGTGGAAAAAAACACACCAGACACAGAATATTGTCCGAATTTATTATAAATAACATTTTTTTTTTAAATAAATGTCCAGGATCTTTAAAATAAATAAATAACAAACACATATATGTAATAAAAATGTGAAATTATTGGTGTAAGGGATCTGATTTAAATTAAAGTGTTTTAAATTAAAAGTAATGTATTATTATAGTGTTATTATTAAGTATCACGAGAATTGATAGTTATGTAATATATCTACTAGTACTGAAGTAGAAAATCTAAACTCTCGTTTAGAAACACGTTTTCGCGGTATGTTTCCTGCCCTGTCGGCATGTACCAGGCCTACTGTAAAAAAAAAAAAAAAAAAAAAAAGAGAGCAAGCCGTTGAAAAAAAACCCTAAACTTGGGAGTTAGTAATAAGGGCGAGGCTCGGTTTGTTCGGTTACTGCCCGGGACTCAGCTCTCCGATTCCCCGTAGCGATCACTCCGCCGGCTCCGACTGTCAGCGTCGTTCCTGTCGCTTTTCTGAACGTTTGTTTTCGGCTCCATGTTGAAGTTTTCGGAGGCACAGACTGACTGTTAGCACACCCCGCTCCCCCGCGCGCACACACACATACACACACACGCACACACACACCGACTCTCGCGCGCGCGCACTCACACATAGACATACAGTAGCCTACGCACGCAGACGCGGACGCACAGCCGTCGCCTGATTTGCACCAGCGCGGGTCATTTCAGGTTAAACCCTGGCGCTGTGTCCCGTCCAGTTCAGCCGACGGAGAGCAACATTGGTTCCAGCGGAGGAGGAATGCACCGGCACCGGGACTCCATATAATATCTGGATACGAGCTTCATCTTGCATATGCGGTATGTTTCATATTGGGGGTGTTTTTTTTGACAAGTCTCTCCCCTGACAGCCTCTCTAAAGGCTCATAATACAGCGGCGAGGCTCCCGTTTATCCGCTTTCTAAGCTAAATATTCACGTTAACATTCACGCTTTTTTTTAACGGAGGCTTAAATGTGTCGTTAATGCCAATATGGAAGGGAATACTTTTTGCCGGACTGCGTTAATATATCCCGTAATTCGGCGCCGCTTTGCTAATTAACCGACGGGTCGTACCTGGTTGAACATGACTTCGACCTTTCCAGAATTACCGGAATGTTTCTGACAATTCGGGGGACTATTTAACCACCAAGCAGCTACGTTATCTCTGTAATATTTCTACTTCACAGCGGGTTAACTGCGCCTCTTCCGCCCACGAGAGTGTGTTTTGTCGGCATGAGATAGCAGGAACACAAAAGGAAATCCAACCAGAAAGTTTATATTGTTTTCAGCTTCTTGCGCGTTTTATCCACGCCGAATTGCACACCGGGCGCCAGGAATCCACCGACATGCTTGTGAACCGTTTGTGTGTATTTCTAACTGTAATAAAACGCGAGGGTTCGTTAAATTGACAGGTATTCGGCTGGAGGCTGCTGTCAATGCTATAAATGCTGCTAGCTTTTATGAAGAGTTAAGGGAGTTGCTTATCATAGCTCAGGGGCAAACGTCCAGTTTCTGATGAAACCGGCTCACTTTTACTCCCTTTTACTTCACCGTGTGTCCGATATTTAGGCTATATATACATATATATAAGTAACATTAAGCTTCTGTTTCTGGTGTAATCGTTGCTTTCGCTTTGCCAACATGAAGTGCACTTCTGCATGAGCATCTGGCATGCAAAATAAGCATGACCCTTCACGGCGCATTAGTGACCTTAAAGGCTGGACTTGTGAACATACAGTTCAGTTTAACACCGCACAAACACGTGCCAATTGTTGGATAATGCTCCATTTGCGCGGAACGATCCGTCTGAGAGTATTTGGTAAAGTTTGCCGAGCCTCTCGTCTGTTTATAAATAATGACAGTGTTTCCCCTTTTTTCCCCCCCTTCGTTGTTTTGTCTTTCCGTCGATTTGCAGCGGCGATAGGTGACATGTTAACCGTGTGTAGGAGCAGTGAAATGATGCTTTCAAAGGCTGTCAGGGAAACGCGAGTTGCACCGACGGATTCAAGCAAGGTGACTTTCTTTTCCTCCTGAAGTCGGGATGCGACGCTGAGAGGCGGATAGGGAGGAAACGATGACAGCAGCTGCTTTTACGAGTCGCGTTTGTAGCATTCATGCAAGCATGTTGTCATGCACAATGCCAAAAAAATAATAAATATCCTTGCTGTAATACAGCAATTGTAAACCAGCCGTCTGATTTCATTGCATGGTAATTGAGAAATACAAGTTTTTATTGGAGAAGATGTTTTTTTTTTCTGCAAGATATATGTGTATGTTGTATTTATCTCTCACTGATTAAAAACTACAGCAAAACGCATACACATAATTTTCATGTATTGTTAATTATGGTGTTTTGATTTAGGAATCCTAAGCAAGTGGTATGCATGACAAGTCATATTTCCATCATGCAAGAAGGGAGTTTCCAAGGAGCAGCTGAAGGCAGCATCGGCTCTCAGCTGAGGGATTTTAAGGTCGTTCCTTCTTCCTGTTGCTGCCGGTTTCGTGGGAGCCTGTGAGAACCTCCACGGCTCTCGGGGGGCAAGACTCGTGTCAGAAACAGCGGCACACATGCAGCAGGTGTTAGTTTGGGACAGGGTCTGGATTGAACTGAATTGGAGAAAACACATTGTGTGTGTGTGTGTTTTTGTACTTTTACGCTCTACGATCTGATGGGTTTCTGGGACCGTTTTCATACGTCTGCTGCAGCACCACGTAGCGTAGTTCTGAGGCAGCACACGCAGCTGTAAATAGCGACTTGATTGGCCCCATGCTGGTCTTTGTTGACACTATGCTGCACATCCAGACCTGATCCAAACATGCTTCCACATCAGATGTTTGTGCCCCATTGTCTGTCTATGGAAGTTGCAGTGAGTAGACAGGCTCTGACACACACAGCCGTAACTGCCTGGTTAAAACCAAACTAGTAGACCACATTTCTGTACTCTCTGTGTGTCAGTCTGGACTTTTCTCCGATACAGATGCTTCTGCCGGTCGGGAGAAAGTCAAAAACGTATTTTCTTTCGAGACAGCCTCGCTAGTGCACACTGTTGTCATTGAATTTACCCCTGCAATAACTGCACTTCTGGCTGTGTTTACCCTACTAACATTAACATTAGCGCTCATTGCCTATATTGGAAGAGACTGCAACGTGGCCTGTGATCAGGTTGCTGTGAGCCTGCAGGTCACTCATTGACGTACCATGACATGTGCCATGCAAGTTTTCGTTTTGTAGTGAGCGGCAAAATAATTGCAACATGACGTGTTTAAGTTAATTCGCACGTCCCACGATGCAACTACTGCGCTCATGGTGATGATGGAGCTGAAACCATATATCCTGCAGCCCTAATGTTTTTCTGTCTACATGGAAACAGTTAGTGCCTGCGAGCGAATTGCTGGAAAGCATTATGTTCAGTACAAGTCGGCCTTTGATGTGTTTGTTGAAACTGTCCTTTGTGATGACAGTTGTCAGCTCTGCTCAGGGCACTTTTTATCCTGCGGGTATCGCTGAGATTAAACTCATTGCGTTTTCATTTTATTCAAATCAATTCCTCAACTTGTTGATTTTGATTCAAGAGCAGTCACATTTCTTTTTTCAATTCATCATTTGGACGATTTGATTCAGCAGCAATCAGCCTAAACTCTTTCTTCAATAACTAAATATGGAACCGTAGGGGAAGAAAACATCACCTTATTTTTCTACAAGGCGAAACAAAATATTGTAATTAGAGATTATTAGATTATTTTGCATTCAGCATGCTCCATAAACAATACATACAAAAACGTATGCATTTCAGCATTTTGCTCATTCCAACTGATCCAAATCTTACCCAAAGATGGCACATTTAGCTCTGCTGTGATGACGCGTCTCTCTCTGCAGATATTACACACACAATTTCATATGACAAATTAATTAAACAATACGCTTGGAAGCTGTCAGTGGTGCTGTGAAGAAAGTTATTCGCCTTTCACACACACTATACTGCTTAAACGTTAATGTTATGCCACTGTTGGCATGATGCAGCTGAAGAGGAGAAAATACAGAAAACAATACTGCTGAAAATATCTAGTGCATGTTGAGCAATAGTATTATATAATAACGATAATGTAATAAATATGCAGCCACTTTTATACTATAATTCTGCCTTTAGCTTGTGCTATTTCACAACCTAACTACTGGTTGAGGTTAGTTTAGTTGGAAAGTGACAAAGTCTGAGAAGGCTGACTTGTTGGCTAATCATTTTGCAGAACTTTCGAACTTCCTGTCAGTGCATACAGTATATGCTGACTGGCCTTCACCGAGGTCAGACTGAGCTGCAGATCTCTTTGTGGTTTATATCTACTTGTGTCTTTATGGAACCAAAGCAGCGTTATTTCAAAGTATGTGTGTGTGTGCGTGCCTGTGTGTATAATGTGTGTCATAACTCTGGGCGCCTGATATGTGCATTTGTGTTTATAGTTGAAAACTGCATTCGTTGGCTTTGTTGCCACCAGGGGGCAGAATAAATGTAAAACCGTCTGAGACACACACACACACACACACACACACACACACACACACACACAGCCCTGCTGCTACATGTTCCATTGTCCTCGCCAGCTAATGGCTAGCTGTGTGTGTCTTGCTGTCTGCTGCTGGGCAGGTGGTGCACAGTGCAGTGGGTTTATCAGAGATTGTTTGTTAAAAACAGCTGCTGCTGCTGGAAACCAGGTTCGATGAGAGTGACGCCTGTGGGCTGCAAAACCGAAACTTCAGCACAGATGAAGATAACTCTCCGTGGATTCATCGATTTAGGCAACACTTTTCGTTTTGCATGGAAATTTATTTGTTGTTTTTTTTCCCAAAATGTCCATTCCGCTGGAAAACGTGCATTTCATGTTATGAGACACACGTTTTGTGAGCAAATTATTCATACAATACAGTTCCAGGAGGTTTGTTACCCAACAGTACTGCATTTAACTATTTTAATTATGCCTTCAGCTGCTTAATCAGAGAATTACTACTTTGTTTTATGGATTTTTTTTATCAAACAATAGTATCCTCTTTTAAAAGCTAAGAATAAAACGACTGAGAATGTAGCAGGTATTTATGGGTGAAACCTTAACTGTAGTGTCAATATTATTCTTATTATTCCATTTTGATTATAATCATACATTTTATGCTAATGTAAATGTATGTTTTATGTATGTTGTTTTTAGCTATCTTTTGGGCTTTTATTGCAAGCACATTAAGTTTACACCTGTTGAAGGAAATCTGATATGCAAAAACATTTGTCTCTGAGTTCATGAAATGTTTAAAAAATGAAATGTTACTCTGCAGCTTCTTGGATAATCGATTAATGGTCTTATCCCCGCAGCTCACTGAAACAGCGCTTTCACTTTCACATCTAAAGCTGAAAGCCTCAGCGTGATGACTGACATAGGCCAGACGTGTTTTTTTTATCGTTGCGCCGCTTGTGCAGTCGTTGATGAAGCTGCTGGCTATAGAAGTTGGCGAGTGTGTGTGTGTGTGTGTGTGTGTGTGTGTGTGTGTTAGCATGCAACTGCAGACTGACGTGCTGGTAGTTGTGGCGGGCCCAGTTGTTGGTGTAACTGGAGAATCTTTTTACATTCCAAAGTTAGCATTGCCTGGTACAAATTCATATTTCCAAAACAGAATGTGGTTCTGAGGCTTAAAGATTATAAGTGTCATGGACATATTTCATATTGTGAAAATCTTGAACGCTAGTAGCACTATGAAAACACTTCCACCGCTGCATGTGGAAGCATTTAGTTGTGATTTGAACACGGACCATTTACAGTACAGTTGCATAAATGCAATCATGCATAATTTATCTTACACAATCCACCCCCTAAAAGGCATTACAGGACCAACAACAGCAATTACATTAATTTATCTTGCACTTACAATATTCATGGTCTCGAGTAGATTTCCCAAGTCTCCTGCTGTGGTTTGTTTGCGAGTCTACAAGGAGGGAGATATTGCTAATCGCTCAGGTAAAAGCTTTGAATTACTGTAATCGGCTTTTCATTTTAGTGTATTTTGCACACATTAGGTTGAGCTGTTGTTCGTGGAAATGAAATCACATGGGCCGGGAGGTTTTCAGCGATAGACCAGGTAACCCGATCCGAATGGCAACCGGTTCACGCGGCCATCGAGGCAGGATTACAGTTTGGCAAGTGGTGGACTGGATCGAGCAAACACATCTGAGATAAACATGCAGGTGTGTCCACAAACTAGAAGGCATTGCTCACAGAATTCATAAGAAAACCACTGACCTTACACATTTAGTTCCTAGAGAGTAACACTCAGCAAGTTAAGATGTCATGTGGTGCTGCGTAACTTTCTACAGTCTGAGGAAATAAACCCTGATGATGTCAGCAGTTATCTTGGCTGGGCCTTGAACTATTTAAAACAAGTATATATTTCACAGAAGGATTTGACATGTTCAATAAATTCATACCTTTACACAGAATATCCACATGCAGTTCAAAGCGATGTAATTAACCAAACATGTCCAGTGGAGAAAAGATTCAAGAGTTTTTGCAGCTGGGCGCATCTACAGAAGGGAATAAACTATGGTCTGTTGGTCATATGGGCAGAAATAAAGAATAGCGGAGTACCGCAGCTTTTTTTTTGCACAACACAGGCAATTTACACAGAATTCTGCCTACAAACTGTTGGCATGAAGTCTGGAAGCTGTTGATTTACCAAGAAAAGTAGGTCAAAAGAAATGTTACAATATGAGAACTGTAACATTCTGATTATCAATTCATAGTCTGGACGTAAAGTCATGGTGGTTCAGTCTCTGCTGCTCTAAATTTGACTCTTCTATTAGTCTTTCTCTGCTGAGTTCTCCACTTTTCATGGGAATGCAAATACTAAACTAGAGAAGCAGACCTTTGCCAAGCCTATTGTGACTATTTTGTCCCATACTTATTGAATACACGCAATATTATGAAATGAAAAGTAGGCGTAATCAAAGTCCTCTGTTAGTGTCTCTGGCGTAGCGTGCGAGGAATACAAGCTCTGCAGGTGCCAGATATCATCACCAGTAGGTCCCAAATGGTGCCTGTTTGAAGGTCCATTTACGGCAACAAAATTTGAAGTGATCCTGGTCTCTCTATCAACACAAAACTGATATGTAAATTGACATCTAAACTTTAGACAGAAACTGTAGTGTTTTTCATACTATATCTACACTTTTATGTCTCTCCTTATCTCAAAGTATGTCCATTTCTTACCCAATGAACAATTTCTCTATTAAGACGCTGTAACAATCCAACTCACCCTCATTTGGCCAAAAATAAAAAGAATCTGCTTAAGCTTTCACTTTTCTATAGGAATACATACTTCTACGCCCCGCACTGCACTAGTTTTATAAAATATAATGGTGACCTAATAAACTGATGGGGAATTATCATGCAGGCAGGTAACGGGCCACAGTTATTGCACAAGTATAACACAACTGGGTCAGGAAAATAAACATGAAAAACATATTCTGTAATCATTTGTCTGTGTCTGACAAGGGAGACGGAACAATGGAAACCACGCTCAACAAAATGTAGTCCAGTCCAAAACCACCACGAGCTGCCGGGGCTAGGCACTTCACCAAAAAAGTAATCGGAGAGTATATGACGATGTATCTCTAACAACCTAATTAAATTAGTCACATTGGCACATTCAATAAAAAGAAATCCTTTATACAGAATGTCTGCATGCAGTTAGAAGCGATGTAATTAATCAAACATTGTCCAGTGACAACCAAACGATTCAAGAATGTTTGCAGCTCCTACAGAAGAGAATAAATTATGGTCTGTTGGTCATATGGGCAGAAATAAAGAATAGAAGAGTAGTGCAGCTTCTTTGCACAACCCAGGCAGCTATAGTGGATGAAACCGCTGGTCAAGTCAAGTTCACTAGTGTAGTTCAGCAGCAGTGTGTTGACAGATTGATTTTGAGGTTAGAGTAGGTTGGTAGTTATCTCCACCTCAGCTCTGGACATGTAAAGCAGCCACCGCTGTGCTTCCTGACCACAGTAGGTCCGTAGGCTGCAGCTGGCTTCAGCCACAGCAGCTTGTTACACAAGTTTTATACCGAAGAAGATCCAGCTGATAAGATAAGTGAGTAAAACAAAAGGTTTAAAGGTTTTATCAAACAAGTACCTAAAATCATTTTCATTATAGGTTTAAGAAATATATATAGTTATAAATCATAATTTAATTGTTAAAAGTCAAGGGTAAAGTGAATTATAGTACAGCATTAATACAGCAGAAAGTCTTTCTATTTAACAAGCTAATAGCTGTCAGAACACATGAGTGCTGCCTGTTGTAATCTCCGGTACCTTGAAACAGGAACCTGAAGGTTGTGTTTGGATCTCTTGAGTGTAGCAGTTGATCGCTATCCAGCAGGACAGCATGGACTTCCTGTAGGCCTTGACTAATCTGCGTCAACCAGCCTATGTGACTGAGGCTGCAGTGTTTCTCATTCCGACAAAGAATGTTTTTTTACTTTTTACACTTCTAAAGCAACAAAGTGACCAGCTGCTCTTTGTAGAGTATTTCGTTACTTTACTTACACTGAAGTACAGCCGGTCTAAATCAATAAGGACCTTGGGATGTTCTTCTGCCACATGAACAACTCTTCAGGCTCTGTTTAAGTGACATTTGAAGTTACAGACGACGGGGCCTAAATGCTTCGCACCAGGACTTGAGCAGAGGACCACCTTACCGATCTAAGTGGCCCTGGGCTCCTTTTTGACTTCGCTATGCTTGAAGATCCTGATCACACATCGTGGCAAGTCGCCGCAGTTTTCCAACCTCAGAGCTCTAATTTCATTTGCAAAATCCAGATCAAACCTGAGATAGACTTCACTTAGCTCCTATGCCAGTGGCTTATCAGATTTGGGCCCATCGATGTCCACCCTCCTCCTTTTTGCTTTTTGCTTCTGACTCCTGTGATCCGAGCAGATATCCCGAGCAAAACCCAGAATTATTTGTCCTCAGTCAAGTCCCTCTATAGCTTTTTCTTATAGTCTTGTTTTGCCCTCCTTATTTCACATTTGATTTCACGCCGCAGTCTGCGCTTCTCAACTGAATCCCCTTCGTGAAATGCCTTTGATTCTTTCATTCATGAGGGCCTTTAGTGGCATTGTAGCCCAGGGCTTATTATTTAGATACACGTTAAAAGACTGCAATGGCTGTGATGACATGGCTACCGATAACATCAGGGAGAGCAAGAGTCAGTACCTGCCAGTCTGTGGAGTCATAGCAGAGGTTGAATGGAATCATCAGTCCAAGCTGTAGCCTTCTTAAGCCTCTTTCACATATGCACTGCAGACAATATCCAGAGTATCAGGTCTGGACATTGTCAAAAGTTGTCTTTCTCATACACGGAGGCAGGGCATGACTTATAATTGCAGAGTCTCTTGGAAGAATCCGTATTCCATGTCTTTAGCATCTCTGGTGAGTAAAAATGACCCTTTTTCTGCAGCAGAAGTTTCCATGGATGCTCATACAGATCTCACCATCTTGCTTGGCGGCTCTGAAAATAGTAGAAAGTAACAGACGTTAGTGCTTCGTTTTTAGCACTTGCAATAAAATAACCTGCTTTAATTGGTTGAAAATCCATCCAGATATGATTATTTAAAGCTTCTGCATCATGACACATGCACTAAGAGGCACGGTTTCCCCCGACACAAGAATGTCCCTGATGCGTTTTGTTCCAGCCACAGATAGAAACGTCATCAACACGCTTGCGGCGGTGAATTCATTGAATACATTCACACATGCCATTCTGTATTTTTCTTCTGCATATACACATAAAGTTAATGTGCTGATATGCGTGTGCTAATTTCTAGTTATTGCATGCTGGAAATTTTCTGAACAACATTGACTAAGAAAATATTAGATGTGGATGAATAAACTTAGCTTCCAAACATGTTTTTAGAGTTAGTAAATCACTCTACTTTCTAATGTGATTGCATTTTTCATAATTACTCTCTACTATCTACTTCTTCTCCCTCCATTTAAAAATGCAAGAATATATCAATATGGATAAACTTCATAGATTTAACCAGATTTAACAAGATGTTTCCTAATTCACTGTGAGTAAGAAGGATTTTTAATGACCCATAGATGTACACTTTCAGATAAATAAGAAAACAGCCATCTAGTGTCAAAGTCACATGAATGTCATTCTGTGTGGTGAAACTCAAACATTCAACTGTAGGAACGAGAAGGAAGGCATTTTTGAGTGAAGGGGGACTTAAAGTAACTTAACAACAGCCTTCCCTCAAGTCTAAGCAATGGACTATCTCTGCTTTGGCCTGATATTTTTATATAGCCCATACATATAGGATCACACATGCACAGGCACGCTCTGCTGCGTCTGGATGTTCACTCATTGGACTTAGATGTGTTTGACTTCATTTGAAATGCAGGTGCCTTCACAATGCAGGCTTTCTGTGCGCTGGTTTTGCCTACATTACAGGCTCAACATTTGAGCTCAGCTTCAGACCCAGAGAACGTATGATTTATACATCGTATCTTCAAAACAACATCGAAACCTCATCCCTGTGAACTCCCATTCAACTGATCACTCACTCTGGATCAGATCTAACCCTGCCCTTGTAGTGCTGATGTGTGGATTTCACTGTGACTTCTTTTAATGATTTTTAGCTTTAGTCAAGTGCATATGCTGACCTTCTTCCCCTTGTGCACTAGAGGTTTATGCAGTGCAGTATTACTACACTTTGTTACCATTGACATATTACTAATTATATATATTTGTGGTTTTATGCACCAAAAAACATCTCCATATATTATGATGTCTCCTCTCTCAAGCTTCTCTCTGAAGCTTTATAACCAAGAGCTAGTTTTGTTTTTGTCTTGTTAATATGAATGATATTAACTTCTCTGCCCTCACACTTGTGACATTACCAAGCAATGTATTGGATAAATAATCCAAGGGTGGAAGACAGTGTCCAAATGCCACAACACTAACAATATATCAGCAACAAAAAGAAGATGGACCTCTCTTAAAGTTAAATGCATAAAAAAGTACCAATACAAGTATCTATTCAGTGTGGCAAATGAATTTACGCCAAAGGGCTCCACAGTGAATCCAGTGTGCCTCTTAAATAATGCCACCATTGATTAGAGTTGATAGGAGAGGGTGAAATATTTCAATTCCACGACTATGGACACAGTGGAGCAATGGAATAACCCTGTTTATTTTTTCTTATGTTCAGATATGTGTTAATTTTGTTTGTGTCTGTAATAGTAGTAGTATTTGTTACCAAGGGGTTTCTCTACAAAAGATTGCCATTACCTGACCAAGATGAAAACATAAAGAATATATTGAAGACCAATATCAGTGCCTATTAAAATACAGAGTTCACAACATGAAGTCACAAGGCCACGTTAAACTTTTTGAGTTTAACTGTCGCCTTCAATCAGACACCAGAAACCTCGGCATCTCCTACGTCTTGACTGTATGACAACTTCTATGACAACTTCTCCTACTGACTACATTGTTTTCATATTCTTATAATTACAGATTACAGACGCTTTAAGGACAGCCAAGGAGCAGTGCTTTTGCTTTCTTGCTCCGCTACAACATGTGGAGAACTGTGATAGTGAAGATGAAGCAGAGATCCTGACGAACTGTGGCGGGTGGCGTGATGTTTGGCTGGCTGCGCATGCTTCGCAGCTGTCAGAAACAACTGCTTACCCGGCGCACATACAAGTGGCTGCTGATAGGATCTTTTATGTCTCATCAGTAATCAGGGCGTCAGATGTGGCACAAAAAAAAAAATTCACCTGACAAAGCACAATTTGTTCTCTGCCAGTAACCTGCAATATGATTTAATCAGTGAGCGTCGGTGTGTCTCTGGCTTTTCAAGGTGTCGGTATCATGCTGCAAAACGTGAAGCTACATCACGTTATTTGTCGAAGATAACACCGGATAACAATATTGATGCATTCTTGCATCATATGGACATATCTCAGAATATTACTTCTATGCCCAAAGAATAACAACTCTAATGCTGCATATTTGTTTGTAAAAAGGGCCAACGCTTTGACATGCCATGGCTTCAGTTGTGAAAAAAATGGTGTTAAAAGGCGGTAGCTGTTAAGATATTCAAGCAACTTTCTGCTCCTGGCTTGTTGAACACAATAGCCATTACAATTTAGGCCCCAGCTACAGCCCGTCACACAAATACGATCTGCTTCTAAGCCTGTGACACCATTCCAGGCCAGTAGCCACCGATAGGCAAGAATTCGAATACCTGCATGAAAGAAGGTTTCAAGCATGCAGTGCATCAGTATAGTGATTGATTGACGTCATTAGACTGATAAAGCTCCTGACTGGCGTAATCTGCTCCGCTCGATCGGATATTTTTGAATCTCTTCACTTGTTTAACTGGTTTGTCAAATCTCACGATAAGTGCCCTGTCAGGGTTGCTTAGAGGCTGAATTGGGATAAAAATATATATATATGTGTGTGTGTGTGTGTGTGTGTGTGTGTGTCTGTGTGTATGTGTGTGAATAAGGTTAATAATGCTTTACAAGACAACATATGCACTATGCAACAACACCTGAGAACAGAACCTGGAAATAAGAAACTAAAGCAGTTGGTGTGGTTTACAGAACATACACCACTATACTGGATAACCAATTCTTGCATAATACTCAGCCTGAATGTCAGATGACCCTGAAAATAAGACTAGGCTAGTTTGAGCTAGTAGAGCTGCTATATACGAGATAGTATGTACTGTTACTTGCTTGAGGTTTAGACAGAATGTGTTGTTATTGCATAGAATGATTTTTAGGTAATGTGCTGTAGCTCAGAGGAAGAGCAGTGATCCCCCAATTGGGGTATCGGTGGTTCGATTCCTGGCTCCTACGGGTTGCATGTCATTGTGTACTTGGGCAAGATGCTTAACCCTGATTTGCCTCTGAACTGTTGTGTTAGGTGAGAGTGCTGAGATTTAGTGAGGGTCTGTGAGTGTGTCTTGGAGTAAGACTGTGCAGAGTGTGGTTCTCGGCAGCACTTGTGAGTGCTTCTTTTATGAATAATGTTGTTGTGGCACCGCAGTAGTCTGTGTTAGCCTGAGGAATAAAGCAGCTGCTAAACCAGCTAAAGGCTTTGAACTGTAAAGAAAGTTCTGGGAAGTAACACGATGAAAAGCGCTGTCGTATGGAGCTTTACACTGTAACTAAAGTCTGAGATACATAAGTGTAAGGATTTTGAACTTTTAATGATAATAATTATGTTTAAATATCTATCAAAAACATCGTGCCATGCACAAGCTATATCTGATAGTTGAGGTGAATCTGAAAAACAGTCAGAGAGATATGCAGCCACAGCCACTCCTTGCTTTACATTGTACAAATTGTACCAGTAAAATAAAATCCAATTCCAAATTGTGTACCTTGTCTATCAGCCACATACTGTCTGGCAGTGATCATTGTTCTAATGGTCTCTTAGAGGTGATACAGAGTATTTCTGGCTGTTTTTTATTGGACATCTTGACCTAGCATGAAAGTCTATCTCAAAGTAAAATAAAACGATTCTCCAGATGTCATTTATTGTGGTCATTTTGTGCTATGGGCCTTGAATAGCTTTGGTTCAAGTCACTCAGCATTCTTTCATATATATTTTTTTATCATTTTGACCTTCAGCTCAGAGTGACTGTGCTAAAGCCTGATGGGATGCATGTGAAAGAATTTACTTCTAAAATGACGTAAGAGTGGATGAATAGAAAACACACTGTAATGTGTTATTTTAGGTAATTGGAAACACAATGCCAATAAAGTGGTGGTGAACATGCCGTCTGCAACCAAAGGGCAGTTTGTCTGTAGTGGATTCGTGCAGGATCTCTTCTGCTGTCTTTTAATTACAGGGTTTATTTTGCACCGCTGCAACATTCAGTGTGAATGCTGCTGCCGTGTCCTTGAGCTGGGTATTGAACTTCCCCTAAATGATAAGCACCTCAGACGTGCCAAAAACCATTATGCTTCCTGTGGAGGTTTTGGAATTTTTTTTTTTACAACCCTTCAGTTTTTCCACTTCGTCGTTGTAATAGGTTATAATTCAATAGGCAACACTTTTGTGCCATCAATTCACACACAAGCCTAAAATGAGGTTTAGATAGTTAGGTAAAAAAAAACAATACTGAAATCTTACGTGTGGTGTCAACACAGACCCTTAAAACACTTGATGACTTCAGCGGATTCAACCTCAAAATCTTCAGTCTCAGATTTCTTGATTTAAACTGATTTCTGCTTGTAGAGAAGTTTCGTCAGACATGAAGCCGTGATCCTCAGCTCTCGCTACAGTTTGTTTTGGTAGAGTTCAAACTTCGGCTGGGTCATTCAAGGACACTCAAGAGACTTGAAGCTACTCCAGATTTTCCTTGGCACGGTGCCTTGGTCTCTCGTGCTTTTTTTCCCCGTCTAAGGCTGTATGGGATCTGCAGCCGGTCTTCTTTTAGGATCTCTGTATTTGGATCAAATTTTAGTATTACCTTGTAAGACTGGTTGCTGCCAGTAGAGCAATCGCCATAACCATGAAGCTAAAGAAAGTTCTCATACAGATGCGCGGTTCCTGTTTTTTCCCAGCTGTGGTGGCTGGTATTCAGGCCAAAGGGCATTGTGTAATCAAACCTGTAATTTTTACGCACAAAGAGTCATTTTAAGGACCACACCAGTAGTTAGACAAATTAATCGTGACTCAAGGTCTACTTGCTACCTTTCATCTCTTGGTTGATCATCAGAAATGGAAATTTGCTCAGATGTCAATGAAGCTATGGAGGTCTTCACTTGGTTTTGTATTCTTGCTCACGACTTTTCAGATTATGAAAAATCTCATCTTTCAAAGGTCCAATATCGTAGAAGGTGAGACATTTCACAATTCCTATTTGATGATAAGAAGGTCTGGTTATAGAATTTATTGTCTCATGATTCAAAACAAAAGACAGCCACAGAGAATGAAACTGTGCCTTAAAACAAGACGTACAGTCACTGCGCACCCCCATTCACAACCATTCAAATCAGCCAATCAGAAGAGGTTTTTATTAATGAGTTAGACATCAAACATCCATTTTTTTCCCCAAAAGATAGCTCAGAAAAAGGAGATGTGAAATTCTCCTGAAAGGATCTTTAGTTCCTAAAATCACAAAGATATACTGTGGCATATCACAAGTTCAAGTATAAGACAGGAAAATAGTGTGAGTTTGAAAATCTGACGCTCCACACTAAACTGAATATGCAGCCATTCCAAGAGGAAGAGCGACTCTTTCTGTTAACAAACGGCTCAGCTGTCACTTCTGAAATGGATAGTGAAAGCTTTGAAAGAACTTTCCCAGCTTTCATATATGTAGCCCCTTTCACACATTACTTCCAGGCACCACTGGTGATTTTCGCCATTCACGCATCCAACTTCATCCCAGAATATTGCTCCTTCTAGCAGGGCAAGTGCGGATTGAACATTTCCCCCAAAAAATTCAGATCTGCATTCACATACTAACTCTTCCAGGGAAATAGCTTGATCCTGTGTGTGAATGGAGCTGAAGATACCGGCCCATATTTTGGATTATTTCATTTATTTTCACCTCTCATTCCACAGGTGTATTTTGCTTTGACTGCTCTTGATCCTCGGACACTAAGCCAGAGTTTCCAGAGTGAAAAGCTGCTCCGAATAACGGTGAACGGTGAAATCCAACAGAACTCTGAGTTTACAATCCGTTCGAATGTGCTCCGGTGCTTCACAGAGTCCATCTACGAACGCACGCCGAGTCGGGATTACAGAGGAGGGACGCATTGAGGCAGAAATATTGTCTCTCCAGTGTATGGATTATTATCTCATTTTTTCCAGACAAAATAAGAGAGAGAGAAAAAAAAAAAACGCTGATCGGGCTGGTTTTAAAGAGGTTGAGGTCGGAAAAAATGAATTTATATACACAAATGAAAAAGAAAAACTGTCAAAAGAAGAAACTCCGCGATTAATCAGAGAAAGCGTATGCTTCTCCCAAGGCTCCCCAGAGCTTTTTTTTTTTTCACAGCAGCCATATCAACATGAAATAGCAGGACAAACAGGTGTTAGCAACGATACTCATTAAGGTTCCATTCCCATCAAACAGCCAGGCTGCTGCTGTCGTGTATGTTGGCTCACTGGAGAAGCTCTGTACACTGGACGGGATTGTTATTAGTAGCGTTGGTAACACCTGTGTTTACCCACTATTTCATGTGAAAAAGGTCTGTTGGACGGAAACTGACTGAGAGGGGTGGGCTTCTACCCCTGGATTTAAACAGGGGTACGCGCAAATTAAAATGTGCAAACTGAATTTATTGATTTCAGTGTACTAATTCAGACGTTGATGTATGTTAAACTATTTCCTTAAAAGACAGTTTGAGACCCCTAGTACTAGTACTATCCAATTCAGCCTCTAAACCACGCAGACACGGCACTTATCTGGAGATTTGTTGAACTGGATAGGTAAGGGGGGGTTAAAGAGCGGCCCGTGCACGCTCACAGACAAACAATGGTGGAAGCGGCTCAGGTTATGTCTGTGCTCTCATTTGCAGCTTTACAGCCAAATTAAGTGAATCCGTGTAGATCGGCCTGTGCTTTTGAATCACCGCCCTGTTATCAGCCACCAATTTCCTGGCATGGCATCGTAGGCTTTTAGGCAATTTAATATTCGTGCTGAGGTCTCTCTGTAGTCAGATTTCTGTCGATTGGATGGGCGTGTGGCAGGAGATGTGGCCTTATTACCAGAGTGGGTAATAAACATTTGGTATCTTGATATAATAAATAAATGAATAGCAATTTCAAATGTGTAGTTCAACTGTAAATAAAGTTTTTTATGCATATTAAAATGGCAAAATCATGAATGGTTAGCTAGGTTAGGCTCTATTGATAGCTCACTGGAGGCTTTTGGCTAACAGGAAATGGCAGTGGTGCAATAAGCTGAACTACTTAACTAACAACTTTATATTGCGGCTCGATAATGAATTTTCTGTGAACTTGGTTTAGGCCATTATCCAGCATACGGTCGGAGCATCTCAAAACTTCAAATAAAACCCGAGAAAAAGTGAATAATGCGGGACCTTTTGAAAATAATTGTCAGGGCAGAGAAATAAACAGCGTAGAGAACAACCTTCTAACTTTTCCGTGAAAGAGCTTTTATAAGACTCTTGAGATATTCAAGTGACAGAAAAAGCAAACACCTTGTCAGCGTGGCTTTGAGATCGAAATGTACTGGCAGAAATTGTGTGGATCAAATGCAAGATAATAGCTCAGAATTTTGAAGAAGTGAGAACAGTTTGGATTTCTGTAAAAATGTCTGACCATACTTTCATTCAAAGAAAGTATTTATGCCTAATAAATGAATACTTGTGAATGTGGTAAATGGATGGCACCCGTTTAATGTTTTTACCTAGTTTTTACAACTTGCTAGAGGGTCATACTGACACCTGTAATTCTAGTCAAAGACTCAGACATATGGACTTTACCCCTTTACCCTATTGTTTCTCTTTGCTAACGCAGAACAGAACAGAAAGCTGATAAGCTGCTAAAAAATAATTCAGGACACTAAACCACATGCAAAGTAATGTATGTGTTTTGTTGTTTGTTGTTGGAAATACATGCATAAGGAAATGCAACTTTTGTCTGTCCTAGATCATGAATGGTACTACTTACAAACCTTTGCATGGCATTGCTAAACCGTCATCATTTTCCGACCACAGCAGCATATATTGTGTGTAAAACGTGCATTAACCATCAGGAAATAGCGACAACAGACCAAGAGAGCACGGAAGGAAGTATCATATGATGGTTAATCACAAAATTATCTGTTAATCTGTGCCCTGGATGCTACATAACACCCTCTGATTTTTTTTTTTTCTGATTTGATGTTATGTCAAGTCTGTGGTTGCATGTAAAAGACGTCAAGGCAACACAACTTGGCTAAAAGTCTGCTGGTTGTCTTGTTCCGTCTCTTGCATGACCGTCTCTAGTCATGTTGAATTTTAGGAGCAAAGACCGAAGAATCCTGCAAATTCTGAACAGAGATCAGGATTGAGATATTTTTTCCAGTTTTTTCTTTCCTTAACTTGACACAGATCACGTAATTTTAGCTTTGATTATAGGGGCCTTATAAAAAAATAACCCCCTTTTTTAGTGATTGTATGTAACCGTAGTGACTGTGAAATGAAACCACCCGCTCATGTTTTGGTTTGTCCTCCTCCGTAGTGTTTGATGAAACCTCGGTGAACACGAGCCATTGAAAAAGTGGCTGTGTGGTTGTGATGTCACAACAGGAGTGGAAGTCAATAGTAACCGCGCCTGGATCCGTGTGGAGTGCCTGTAATTGGCTCCTGTAGCAACCACAGCACTCTGAGGGGTGTGACATTTCCAACAGAGCGCGGCCAATCACAACAGAGCAACCAGTCAAAGTAGATGCTTTTGGACCATGGAGGCACTATCATTTTAGGAAATAGACCATGAAAATATAAATATAAAACTGCGAAAATGGCAAAATAGGCCCCCTTTGGTATTTTCGCGTAAGCTAAGAAGACATCATTTTTGAAAAATACTACAAAAGGCCCATAAGAGGCACTTTATTTCCAAGTTTTATTAGGGCTGCAGAGTAAATATGCTTTTAAAGTTGCAGTTCCTCGAAACTTTGAAAATGTATTTGAAAGACAAACATGTTTGTTGAGGGGTTAAAGCTCGGGGACTGCTGTCTGATCGCTGAGGCTTTTCGAAGAGAAATCCCAGTTCCATGTCTTTGCAGCGGGATTTTCAGAGAAAGATGCATAAGGATAATTAGATTTACAGATATCAAAGTAATCAGACAGGTCCCCGTGCTTGTGAGGAAACGGCTGGGAAGCAAACAGGCTTTGGTGCCTTTCCAAAGCCCTCCGACAGTTTGTGAAGCTGGACTGAGACTAAAGCATATTTTGTCTCGTACCTTAGCCGAAGCGCATTGAAGATACACAATGGATGGTCATTGTATCAGGATCTGTTTCTGCTTCATAAAATTAACGTTAGAGTCAAAATAAGAATCTGCTTCTTTTTATTTCAAATATTTGGAACCTGAGCAGTTGTATTGTTGTTTTTTTCTGGGAATGTGTTGCTGCTTCGAATCACGCCGTGTTTGTTGCATGTGGTGCGATCAACTTTCGACTCAAGATACAAGCGGTTTTAAGAAATGTCTGTCTGCTTTTTTCTTTCCCTCATCTCCCGTTCCCTTTCTCTGATATTAAGCAGGACTCCTGCCGTTTTGTTTTAGCTGCTTCCAGATGGTGATTTAGCCTTGTTATTTTCCTCACTTGTTTGGGGCAGTGTCAACAAGGATGTTTGCTGGCAGGCTGGCAGAATGATCGATACGATCAATAAATAAATAAAAAAAAAAACCTCCTCCTGTGTGAGGAATGTATGCGGCTGAAGTGGAGAACAGAAGTGCAGTGCGGTTAGAGGGAGTTCATTATTTTCACTAAATGTAGTCACCAGGGACATTTAAATCTCAGACACCGTCACCGAGACACTGAGAATTTAAGTAATGTAAATGCGAATTGTTAAACCTGTTTATTAAATGCTTGTTATTCCTATTTAAATATTTAATAGAAATACTAATACATCTTTATATATAAATATGTATTTTAGGAACATTACCTTATTCCATAACTTATTTTTTTTTGTTTAACTTTTATTAAAAACTGCCAAGTCTGTTCTCTTATTAATCTATTCAATATAAAACATGTTGGGGCTCCTTAAAGCAAAGCAGTGACAAAGGAATAATGTAAACGGACGAACAACTAACAAAAGACTCAACGCATCGAATGTGATTGTGGCCTCGGCCGTATCTGAAAAGTTCAGCAGTGCACCCTGAGCCCACTTGACCGTTTTTTTAATTGGCATTTCGGCAAAACAGTCCGGAACTAATGCATATTGTATTTTTCGCCGGGAAGAAAAAGTTCTTTGACATTTTTCTAAGAGGGGACCCCCGTGGATTGGAAAACAGCGCTGTTGATCACAGAGATTACCGTGCAGCATACAAATGTAGAGTTCAGCGTGGAGAGCCGGCTGTGCAGCCGGGATGTTGTTTTTTTTCCAATATAAAAGACAGACAGGGTGCCGGCATACAGGTTTTTAAAGTAAAAGCTTTTCACAACGTTGACCTTCTACTTTTACAACTGTGTCTTTCCTCACCATATCCATCCTTCATTTATCAGTCCACCATTAAATATTTGCTACAGTGGCACTGCGCTGCAACACATCCACAACTTATTAATTGAATTTAAAAAAAATCACAAAGCTGCAGTCTAGTACAACTAGCAGTACTTTCACAGCTGCTTCCTTGAAATACATCATTCCAACTAAAAATTAAATCTGTGTTTCTGCTGCGGACAGAGATACGTCTCAGGTTTGTTAAGTAGCCTGCACTATCTCTAATCTTTCCTCAGGAGCTTAATCTCCTCTTCTAGCAGGAACATTGTTACTTTTTATTCTATTGTTCACCATGCATCGTTTTGCTCTCTATGTTAGTAATACATCAATTCTGGTATATCTGTCTCTGTAGGACCATTTACTTTGCTATATATATATATATACAAATGCCCTACTACTATTAGGCTTGAGCCTTAATATCAAGAAACTCACCAACCTATTCAAATCACACCAATATAACTGTATTGTTGTTTATATTATTTAATTGTATTATTTTCTCTGTAGCATTCATTTAGCTCAGTGGTACTTAAAAGAAGGTCCATGCACCGCCCAGGGGTCCTTGATGTGGTTACAGGAGGTCCCCAGCAAAGAGGGGAATCATTTATTTTAATAATAAGTCCTTCCATAAGTAACACAATGACAATTTTTGTCATAGGTTTCATCCATACAAAACATTGAAGCATTAAAACTGCAATCTGGAAATCCATACATTTTTTCATTTACACAACAGGGTACAGTGTAGAGTTAGCAAAGCAGGGGAATAAAGATTGGACCTGCAGCAAAGCAGACACAACTTTTTTTTCAGGAAAAATGTCCAAATTACAAAACTTTTGTACTGATAGATCTACAACAGGTGCAACAGCATCCTTCAGCCTCATACTGTCGCAGACTTTACTCATTATTATTAGAAGCACATTTAAAATAACACTATTAATAATAAATTTCTTTTTTTTTTAACAAAATGTGTCCTGCTGCGGGTCTGAGCTTCGTTCCGCTGCTTTGTTTACCCTACAATGTCCCCCGGTGTGTGGTGATATAAACTTTATGGAGAAGCAGCTTTCAGGTTTTATGCTCCAATTATCTGGAACAAACTCCCAGAAAACGGCGGGACTGCTTTTTGTTGCTGTATTTTTGAAAAACAAAAAAGACCATTGTCTTTATTTCCCATGCATAGTTGGTGTAGATGCAGAAGCACATATAGGCCTCAAGGCTTACAGCTGAGCCGTCAGGAGAAAGTTGTTGTTTTTCTCTCGCCTGGCTTTCCTGGCTTATTTTACAACGTTTCAATCAGTTATACTCATTGCGGTATTAAATTCGCCTCAGTTAGGTTTCTTCACTGCAGACTGCACAGCTTTTTAACCGTACAGCACAGCGGTTTGTTGGAACTCGGATTGGATGTGTTTGTTTTGTTTTTTTTCGGCAACTTTTTTTTTTCCTCTTCTCCTTTTTTCTCGTTTGGATTTCTGCGACTGACATATTTATGTGTTTTTCCTTTCACCATATTTTATTGCCTCTGTCTCTCACACACGGCAGATTTATTTACAGCGATGTCCTGCCCCACCCGCCCTGCGCAGTTGTATCACATGGAACAACGCAAACGTGTCATTTGTTGGGAGAATTTACTGATATTTGTTTGTTTGAAGCGACAGATCTCCTGCTAGTGCAAACAGAGCTGGATCATTGTCATGTATAAGTACAAATGTAAGATTGTGAAAAGTGTGAATTAAGATTTTCATTGTGATCATATCATTTGCGGGTAGGGCAGCCATTGTTTCAGGTGGTAAGGACACGTAATTCACCGACAGTTGGGGTTAATCTATGCAGAGTAATATTTAGTAGATAGTAAAGGGTTGAGATTCTTTAATAATTGAATGGCTAAGGGATCCTTCAATTAACATCTAGTGAAGAGTCTGCAATTCAGGTTAAATGCTTAAAGTTTAAAAGCATTTTAAATCAATGCAACATCAATTATTATCTATGGTGACTAATACATTAATAATGGCAAACCTATTCACACAATATCTCTATTTTAACATTTATCATTTTTGCTCACAATATAAACCTGAACTGCTTCTTCAAATTGCTTTTTTAAAAGATATTTTAATTCATCGCTAAGGAAGGACATCTATTTCATACTGGAACATTAGCCATGTTTCACATTAATGACCTACCACTGCCTTCACGTCACCGCCCATTTATTGCGAAGCTCATGCAAAAAAAAAAAAAAAAGCGCTGATTAATTACTAAACCGACCATATCTGACTCCATATCTGACCTTTACCGAAGCAAATGAACGGGGCAGGGCGGACCACAATGAAGCTCCCGCCGTGCCGGAGCCGTGTGAGTGAATGAGCGACTGCTGGCACCCGCTGATGAATCGGGCGGCTGCCGTGGAGAGGGGGAAAAGTCCGACGCAGTGGGGTTGCTGCAAGGATAAGAACGTAGCAGGCAACAACGAGAAAGTAAAAGAAGAACTCACACTTCAAAAAAACCAAATTCACAATCACTGAGTCACATTACGAGTCTGGAAACATTAGTCAGACCCAAAATACAGAGAGGAGGTTTCTGTAAAAAGAGAGGAAAAAAAAACTTTTACAAATTACAGACTATTCTTTGCAAACTGGACAAGATTTACTTGAGCACTCTGCAATTTTGGAATTTAAAGAACCACTTTGCAGATTTTCAACCTTTTGAGTTTGCAATGATCCACATAACGTGCTGTTAACAGACTCCAGTGCACTTTTCTCAGCGTTTGTGTTCCTGCACAAGTTACAGTCTGTTCAGACTCCATGAGGAATACGATTTTCTGAATGAAAACAAGCCTTGCTAACCTATAGAGAATCTAAAGCTCTATTCCTCAGTTTTCTTCAGTCACACGGCGCCAATTTAAAAAATACTCGCACTCTCCTACTGCAATGGTGACCTAGTTTCAAGAAATCATTATATTCACAGTGGTGAATTTGCCCTCTAATCTGCATCTGTGTTTTGTCGAGCAATCAAAGTTTTCATTTTTTTTCCAGATTCTCTGACCAAATCCGTCTTTAAAATTGCGAAATAGCAGCAGCCTCAAGATGTTTGTTTCAGAGCATGTTGAAAGATACAATGCTTTTTAAAAGGAAAATTTGGGAAATATGCATATTTGTGTATTTCCCCAAGAATGAGAGGATGAAAAGATCTTATGTCTGTGATTAGCCTAGCATAAACACTGGAAGCAGGGGGAACAGACGGCCTGGCTCGCTTCAAAGTCCCAAAACATGCCTAGAAACAGCTACAGCATGGCCCCGGTTTCCTGAAAATCTCTTTGCTGCAACAATGTGAATAGTTAAGAAAAAAGAAAATCTGCTAATTTGGGATCTTTAGAGGCACTCAGGCACATTTTTTGAACATTATCAGACCGAGACAGACCCGCTTTCCCCCCCTTCATCTGAACTTATGTAATCGCTTCTTTATTCCAGCCAAAGAGTTTCCAGGGGGGAAGAAGTGTATTTCCAAAAAAATCCAAATAAATTGCATGTCTCACTTTCGTTTGAGATCGGTCGGCTTTGTCCTACTTTTTCATCAGTAATAGCCACCCCAGCTTCCTCCATGGTGGATCACGCAAAGTAGGACAACTCAGGACTTCTTGGAAAAACTATCCGAATGGCTCACATATGTCTGATGAATTTTATCAATGCATCTCTGTGTTTGGTAAAAATATTTTGTGCAACAGCCGGCGGTGGTGGAAGCTTTACTTTACAAACTTGGCAGTTTGGCACGGATCAAGAATGGCCTCGGTGATTCTTACAAATTACAGGAGGATCCCGGCTAATAATAGTCATGTGCAAGTGGGGAATTTCCTCGTGACCGTCGAGCTCGGCAGTTCATCACAAACAGAGCTTAAGTGACATTATTGTTGCTCTAAAATAAGTATTCACTTTCTCATCCTCTCTCTCTCAAGTGTCACTTCACATTTCCGAAAGAGAGCACATGCAAGTTTATTAAAAGTTAACTCAATACTTTGAAGCCGTGGCACGATTTAAGTCTTGTTTAGCTTTAGAAAAGCACTTCCGCTGATGTCTTCATGCTCTTTTTGCGCAGTTGTGGTGACTGTTTAACAGACAGTGTTTGCATGGAGCAGCCTTTATTTGCACTTGTGAATCTCCTGTCTGACGGAGGTCTTGGAGAGCCCTCGATGGATGACTGGCACTGGAAAAAATCAATAAATTTAGGCCGCTTTGGCAAAATTCCGCCACTTGAGGAGAGAACTGGTTGGCCGAAACACCGTAGGTGTAGCTCCTGGCATGAGCTCCACGGAGTAACTGACCCTTCAAGTCAAACGGTGCAGCCACAACAAGGGATCAACGAGGGAAATGGCATCGCTTACCATCAGGTTGGACAGACGTTGATGAGGACAGATTCACCAGAGGCCTGTTGGGTTGGATTGTGTGTCCTGGATTTAAGAAGGTTTAACGCAGGACAAACAGACAAATCCTGAGAAGAATTCATTCGACCCATTAACACATAACTTATCACCAAACGAAAAGTATTAAAAACGCTGAATAATCCCAGCATGCGGGACAATCACTTCGCGCAGCATTCTGAAATACATTTAAATGATGAAGGTCGTGCACGGCCTGTCCTGATTTCAGCGGAAAGCCGGAACCATGTTGTTTTTCATTATCAGTAATAATGGCAACGATAGAGCAGTGTGTGAGTGACCCATTTGCTTTAGATTTCAGGAGTATGTGTTCAGATTTATCATCCTGGGAGACCAAATAACAAATACTGCTGCAGGAAAGGAAGCTCCTCTTTAGTACATCTTTTTCCTTTTTATTGGAAAGCACCTGCATCTGGCAGCATTACATGTACATTACATTACATTATATAGTGTCGCGTCACTATGCCGTCTATAAGGTAACTGGTGGAATTACTGTGTTGTAGCATCTTCAGCTTGATCCCCAATGTTTTCCTCTTCGCCATTTCTACCACAGCGGACACGCATCGCTGGTAATGTTGCACACATAAGACATTTGTACTTTCCGGTAGTAAAACAGCAGGTCTTGTGAAAGTCCCAGATTTCAATGACGGTTGGTTTAAAAGTGTCTTAAAAACTCTGATCCAATTTAGTATTTTATCCAAAATTACATCTGTAAAAAAAATGGAGGTCTTTCTTTTCTTTTGCTTTTGACATGCCCATTTCCCGTCAGACAGATCTGACAGTCAAACTGTCAAAATTCCCTCAGCAGGCCATTCAAGCCTGAAAGGTTTTCTTTTTTTTTTCTTTTTATATCTCCATGATTTCTCCCCTACAAAGCGTTTCTCTGGAATACTTGTGAACATACCTGCCAAACAAGTGCTTGTTTTTTTGCCCTAAATGTTTTTCTAAAAGAGACATTAATCACATTATCAAACTTGTAATATGTTATTTTGTGAATGCTTTATTTCTGTCTACAGTTTCCCAGAAACACATTCATGTTTTTTTTTCATCGCTCATTTCTATTTCTTTGACTTTGTGATTTCTTGCAAAAAAACAACAACAATAAAAGCGTTTGAGTTTTACTTTTTTCATCTTTACCGTCGACGATACGCACGCGCCATACGTCAGCCTTCAGACACGGGAGAAAAGTGCTACTTTGTATTTGAGATAACTGTAATTAAATGGAGCCACGTGTGTTGGGACATCACACGCAGATCTATTTGCATCATTCATCTGTCCCGCTTTGAACATGTTCCTGATGCACCTGGCCTTACCTCATTTCCTCATAATACTCTAACAGGCCCAGTGGGCCATTCGTGTGTGTTTGTGTTCATGTTTCTATTACTTTTTGATGTTCGTGATCTTTTATAATCTTAATCTAATGTCTATAGATGTACAGATTGATGTTAGCATGTGTGGTGGTGCAGCCAATCATATATAACTGACAAACAGGAAGCTCGGGAAGAGTCTTGCCATTTCCCATGTGGTTCAGGCTGTGGGTTTGACCTGTAGTCAGACGACGACAGCAGATAATCGCGTGTGTCATCTTTATGCTAACACACACACACACACACTTCCTTCACTGTGCAGACAAAAGGTCACTGCCAGCAACATTTCAACACAGATATATCATCTATTCATCATGTGGTTGTTTTTTAACAAATGTTTAAAAAGGCATCCCTGAAGGACGGCCTCAAACTAAAGCTTAGCGGTTGAAACGTACTTGTGCACCAGACCACTTGAACTGGATTAAATAGCCCGGCCTCATTCGCCACAGTTTACCATCCTCCAGAAATAAATAACTTGTGCCTCCACATTCATCATGTGACTCCCAGTCTGGCATAGGTTGGCTGGATTTACTGTGATCTCCAATGCCAGTAACTCAAGTTATACCCTTTTTCTTTCTCTTCTATGTGCCTGGATCCTGACATTTACCTGCTGACACCACTACAGGTAAGTTGTCATCTCCTTTTACTCTTTATCTAGCATGTACGTACAGAGCGCCTGCGTTGGCATCCTCTGTACTAACATATCACATTTCTCAGTTCTCACTCTATATAATTTATACATGCATGTAGCTTTTTTACTATTTAGGTTTGACTACGTGTCAAATATCAGTTTACTTTTGGTTGAAGAACTGTGTTGCCTTAGTAGTGAAAACTGTCAATTAGAGAAAGCCGCTGTCGACGTGTGGTCGGATTTTTTGATCTGTTTTTCAGATCAGATAATTCCTCGGTTTTTCACTGTATTTTATTTCGGCGAAGTTCTTGTCCGGCTGCTTGTGAACATTTGAGAATGACGGCTTCTTTTGTCAAAGGGTTTGTGAAAATATAGACACATGGACCAAGGTCACTAGTCTGATGATTTGACTTGGAAAACAAAAAAGAACTATAACCTGTAAATTTGACTTAATCACCAATAATGCATGATTTCACTTGGACTAAAATATAGGGTTTTTTTGCAAAAAACAAACAAACAAAAATACCCATTATATGTCTCTGTTTTTTTGTACTTATTTCAGATCCTCACATTCAATGCATGATTCAGGCAAAAACACAGGGCCCTCTGTGGGTTTACACACTACCTATGCCGCTCTTGTCAGTGAAAACCTCTAGTTGTGTGGCCTAATGTGATCCTGTTATAATCGGGAGTGGATTTATGTTAGGTATGAGGAGCTTATGAACCCCCCTGGCAGTCGGTGTGAAGCCGCGCTGTGTTTTCATGCTTCAGCGAAAGTTCAAAAAAAAAAAAACTCTCGCGGACTTGGATGGGGTTGAATTATTCATGGAGATGGGTGGAGAGGAGCCGTAAAAAGCCTTCATATACACTTTTCTGCCCTCTGAGCGATGGGGTGAGATTATCCTGGTGCAGTATCGACAGCACATGGACCGGCAGGGTGAGAGCGGGGTAGACTATGCTAATGTCATACACCAATTGCCATTTCCCTCGCAGACTATTCGGGATGTGGGTAATCCATATGTAAACATGTGTTTCGTGTTTCGGTTCCCTCATCGTGCCTGTAGTCGTGTTGACATTCTCATACAGCACGAGCACCGGCGTTGTCTTCGCTTTCAGCAGGGTTTTTAAAATAAGAAGTTGTTACTATCTAATGCAGGCAGACATGGAGACAAACCGTGCTGGCAGCGAGCTGCGTTACTTGGTCATGTGGATAAACAAATTTAACCGCCATTGTAACTGTGACAGAACTGCTGGATACAGAGGGTTGTCGGCAAGTATGCAGATCCTCTAGCATCATCAAATAACAAGTGAAATTACTTAATTGCAATGTTATATAAGTAAAAGTACAGAAGGATTATTAGAAAAATAGACTGTGTGTTTTAATATCAAAGTATAGTTTACAACTTATTTTTCATCACTAAATACATGTGAGAGCATTTTATTGTTTAAGTTATATTAATGTGGAGCCAACTTGGGATACTTTGTGTAATGCATCATACTATTCTGCACCTTTCAAAACAATGCAAATGTAAAAAACAATGAAGGAACAACAGTTAAATAGAATAGCGATAATAGAATTTCAATCAGGAGAGGCCGTGAATTGAAAATGGTATTTATTGCATGAATTTATGAAGTGTGAAATTGATACAGTCTCTTTGGTGCTTTGGTTATGGGGATATTTGGGCCAGAGAAGGCCTCATCCCTGCTGCTCTGCAGATAGATCCAGTAAAGTCCAAAGAGCTGGTGCCCAGATGGACCAAAGGCGGCGATGGTGACGGGATACGATCAGAACGAGCTCTAGAGCAGAGGAGAGAATCTCTTTTAAACAGACCGCTTCTGAGGTGTTAGGCTGACGGCAAGGAACGTGTGGCTTTGCAATAATCATAGATTTGGTCGGTCTGGTCGATCTTTAAGCTTCATAATAAAATATTAAACATAAATCTAAAAAGAGAGATAATTACTTTATATAACTACTGTATATGGCCATCCTTGCGCAAGATACTTAACCCTGATTTGCCTCCGATGGCATGTGCCATCAGTGTGTGAATGGGTAGTTTCCTGATGTGCGGCTTTGTGTATCGCCACCACCATCAGTGTGTGTGAATGGGTGAATGGACACTTGTCGTGTAAAGTGCTTTGAGTGGTCAAAAAGACTAGAAAAGCACTATATAAATGCAGGCCATTTACCATGCAGGCCATGTGTATAGTGGAAAGTACAATATTTCCTGCTGAAATGTAGTGGAGTGAAGCATGAACTAGCATCATATGGAAATACCCAAATAAAGGAGCTGAATGTGCTTAGTTACTTTTAAATGAGCCACATTCTAAGTTTCCATTGTAAATCACCACTTGAGTCCTTGTCTGTGGAGGCTGAGGCAGGATGAGACTGTAAACTAAATGTCCGTGAATACTTGCCTCACATTTGATGAAGGCAGCTCATAGTATGTCATTTCTACAAAGTTTTATTGGCGAAACGGTCCAGGCGGAGTTCCAAAAAGGAAATTTGGAGAGTTCATAAAATGTGCAATGATTACAGCAGAAACCACGGCCCTCTGATGACCAGTGGACCTTGATGTCACCACCGAGTTAATGAGGTGAAGCGGTGTAGCGAGCGTAACTTTAGATTTTTATTAACTAATAACTTTCTACTATTGGATGACATCGTTTTCGGCATCACTCACACCAAGCCCTCGCCATATTACCACAGCATTTATAAATAAACTGTACATCATTGAAACATTTTTGAAGCTGTCAAACCTTTTTAATAAAACAGAACAATCCTCGAACACAAGATTTCTCAGTGAAATTGTATTTTCTCATATAATACATACGGTTCAATTGTGCTCAGTTAATAAATCCAGCAGCTTTTCCCTGCATAGCAATCTGTTCACGGCTCCCCCTCGGGGGATAAGGAAATCTTTTTAATACCGCAGAATTTCAGGGTGGAGGCAAGTTCACTGATTTGCTTTCTCATAACGATTTCCCTCTTCTCGATTCTAAGTGCGAATAATGTTATCAACTACAAGACTCGCCGTGTCATTTGTGTGTGTGTGTGTGTGTTCGGATTTGTTGAACTTTGGGGTTGCTGCTCCTGTGACAGGATCAGGCAAACAATGTTCCAGTTTTTTCTTATCATCCATCGACATGCTATGTAAAGCCCAAAGCCAACAATGAATTGAACCAAAGCAACTATTGTGTGAGTATCCACAGCCTGATGTGTCATATCCCTCAACTTTTTAAAAAAACGATTAAAAACATAAAGTGTGTTTGCTCTTTTGCCCGAGACAGGTAATACAGACAGGTAAGTGGAGACGGAAATTATCAAGAAACTAATACATTGTTAGGATTGGTTGAGAAAAAGAAAAGCATAGAATCGTGCAAGCTTTATCCGTTAATACGATTGGTCTGAACCTCTGTTACATCATGCATAAGTAGAATAGAGTTTGTTTGTTTGATATTTGGCTGTTTATAGATCCAGAGAGCAGATACTTTAAACCTCTGCTTTGGTTTCACCTTTCGTTGGTTTTGCTTGTCATCAGATATGAAAAACCGTAACTGGACCGGAACATTGCTTCATGGCTATTTTTTTTTTCTTTTCCGATTTTGTGTGAATGAATGGCAGACGTGCACGAACAGGCGATTGTCACAAGTTTATTTTACAATAATTGACATTTTAATAAAAGTATAGTAATCCAACAATAGCAACTAATGAGCACATCTTAAGTGAGCTTTCATTTTTCACTCACTTTTTCCTCAACCTTTATTAATGCAATATTTCAAAATGTAAATCTAAATTGATGGAACCACATCTAATGTCTAGTCATCTAGAGATTTGCCCTTTTAGTGCTATTTTCCTAGTTTTCATAAGTGTTTTTTTTTTTAGAACAACCAAGAAAAAATGGAAGAGGCAATGATATCTTAATTTAGGCTAATTCAGAAATAATGCAAAATAATTTTTGAGAACCATGTGACGTTGCTGGCTTGCCGAACATAACTGGGTCTGTTTTTGTCAGGTTATATTCTCCTGGTGCTTTTGTATGTATGTATGTATCGCTGGCTGAATGCAGGTGACATGAGTGGAATTTTGAAAATAGTAGGATTTAATCTCAGTCCCTCCGAATAAAAAAATTCCACCACTTCTTTGTTGGACAGATCCATTGTAAGAGGCAGAAATACCAATCCCCCAGCAACCAATAGCTGTAGTAGACGAGAGTGAAATGAAGCTGTTCCACAATCACGGACCCACATCAGCGCTTATTAAGTAATTGGTCAGCGTGCTTCTCAAGTCCACACACCAACTTGTAGAAAAATACATTCCTGCCCTCCCTGAGTTCTTGAGGCGTTCTTGGAAAAAATAAAAGGTATTCACTCACTGAAGTGGTGGATCATGCAGTGTGAAAGAAAATGGATACACTAAGACAGAAAATGTCAAATTAACTCATGGAAAGAAGTGAATACAGTCAAAAAAAAAAGGAGGATTCCAAGGTTGGGGTTTAAGCCCTGTTGGATGGTGGCAGAGTAGCAGCAGTGTACAATAGAACTAACTTTTTTTTTTTATGATAACAGCTGCAGAATGAGATGAGTAGTACATCTAAACAAACTGAGTCCAATTGAGCAAAGAAAAAATTTCTGAGCACTCACAACTGCGAGAACTTTCTCCACATATCTAAATAATTAGCTTGGATACATTCCCATTCTTGAATTTCTGTGAAAATCACTCATTCACATATTCAGTACAGACACATATCACATTTTACATAGGTGATAGACTTTACAACCACTACATAGTTCCATCTAATATTTTTCTATATTAAGGGGTGTAATGAATATTGCAACATCAAAATGTCTCTTCCTGAGTTGTTTGTCCGTCTCCAGGCCGACTACTGTGCCTTTACCTTTAAGCGGTGCTGGATGGGAGCCTCCAGCAGGTTGGCCTGTTATGTAAGGCTCTGGCTGCGGAGCTCCGCGCTGCGTGGCCCCTGAGCTGTCCCAGTGCCAGCGAACGCAGGAGGTTTCATCACCCTGCTGCTTCAAAGGGCCCTCCCGACCCTGGATATTATTTAGTGCTGCTCCGTAGCTTTCCCCTATCCGTTTTCCCCTTTCGCTCTCCTTTACCATCTTTCATCTTCCCCAATAATCCTCCCCCTTTTAAAGCCTTTTTTTTTTTTCTTCATGCGCATGTCTTTTGCTGACTCACTCCACTCTCTGAAATTATAATGCACCAAAATAGCTGACTCGCTTCGATGGTCCTATTGCACCCTTTTGGTTTTTCATATCTGCCTCTCCTCTGCAATTCGCTCTCCACCGAGACTAACAAGAAGCTGTGAATGAGTCATACGTCATTTTTTTATAATAAAGTAGAGACAGAGTTTTTATGTCATATTCAATTATGGATATCAATCCCCTGTCCTTTGACCCCCACATCGTATAAGAAAAAACTCCTCAACAGGGAAAAGCTTATGTGTATTTCAATTAAAGTTAGCTGAATTGATGAAAGATGAAGGAAAACAAATAACTGTTACTTGTCAGTGGATACCACGGAATTTCTTGGTTTATTCTGATTCTAATTCACAACTTGGCTCACTTTATGTCAGCTTAAAAAAGAAAAGTAATCACTGAGGGATAACAAATTTAAGTCTTATGGGGGGGAAAGAAGCGCAATACAAAAATTTGCTCCTAAATTTCCATTGTTCCAAGTTTCCATCGTGAAGTCTTTCATGGTGACCACCAAGCTGGTGGAGAGATGAAACTGAACGATGCTACCAGTTGGTATAAAAGAGACAGGCCCTCACCAGAATAATTAAAATAATGTTTGATCAGGGGGCACGTTTCATTTTACAGTCAATGGAGGCATTACCTACAACACAAAATCAGCAGTAAAAATCGAAAAGATTGAAGGTGAAAGTCAAGGTCATGTGCTTTTTGACTGAGGTCGGCAGTAAAACAGAGTGTTTAGTTTGCGTCAAACATGTGTCTTTTGGCTAACATTACAGCTCGAGTCGTCACTTTTTTATTTTTTTATTTTTCAACAAAAACAATTTCTTTACAGTAATTATAAAGACAGTCAGTTCAAAGACTTCTGCATACACATCTCTGCATATCTCAAATAATTAGAATATAATGAAGTGTTTCATATTTTTTGTCAGAAAGTGAAGGTCATAAATTCACTAGGAATTGAGTAAAATACTTAATACATAATTTTACCGATTATAGATAATGAAAAACTCCAAACTTTTAATGATATTCGAAGTATTTTACATGTAATATAATTTTCTTATATTAATTTCCAATATAATAAATGCTGAAGTACCTAATCTAGTAAAAACTTTATGGCAACTGTCTGGGTTTCTTATGTGTTCCCCCAGCAAAAAATAATTGTTTCAGTCTTCTATTCTTCCAGAAGTTCTTTGTTGGTCAGTGGCAATTGTCCGACGAACAAAAAGAAATTACGGTCCAAGACAGACATCCAACAGCATAATGCTCCATGGTTTCAGGCAATATAATGTTCCAGGCAATAAAATGTTTCAGGCAATATAATGTCAGACCACAACATCAAAATCAGAATTCAAGTACAGCAGAATGTGAATAACACAACTCCCGTATCGCAATGTTTTGTCCAACAGAGCTTTACCCTGAAGTATATTTACTATATAATGTGATACATCACTGAGGAGACTGAGTAACAAGTATAATAACGCCTTGTGGTTTACCTATAATCTAAACATACACATATTTAACACAAATTCCCATGTCTATAGGTTAACTCTTGGACTTTATTTGAATATCATTAAATGACTTATCATTTAAAAAATGAATATCAAGCAATAAAACTGCAAGTGGCAATGCTTTTCACATTATGATTGAAGAGAACCCGTATTTGTCGGTCAACATAAAGAAGTTGTAATATCCTCCTGTAAATAATGTGAAATCATCATCTTTTCATTACAGTGGTCATTGTGTGATCCTACAGTACACCTGTACACCTGTATCTGTATCTGAGCCTATTTGATCAGGAGTATACACAGGTCGTATCTTAATGGATCAGGTCAATGAGTAAGGTAACATTGGATCACAGGTCAGTGTGTATTTGCTTGCTTCTAGTGCTCAGCTTTGTGCATACGGGGCAGGTACAGCAAACTAAGGCTTGTTTCCACTGCAGGAACTTTGGGGTAATTTAGAGTACCTAAGAAACTGAAACCACAACAACTGGAGTGGTTGTGACCGAACAATAAATAAATTCTTTGTTATAATGCGAGCTGTCCAGATGACGTCACAGTCGTACCTGTCCAAAACGATTACTTGAGGAGGGCTATTCCTATAGCAGTTCCAGCCCCCTCTATTTACCAGGAACTACTTCAGTGGGAACAGGGCTCTAGACCTGTGCAGGATTCTGCTGCTTAAATAAAATGTGGGCTAAATGGCGGCCCCTACCAGACTACAACTAGACCTGGTTGTTCTGCTGTCTGATGGCCAATTGCAGATACTGTAGGTGTACTCCAGGCTACTATATTTGGTACTCGTTCCCTCAGAACTGCAGATCTCGCCGGTCTCCATCCGAACTCCCTGCCCTGCGTTCCTGAGAGTAAATCATGGTTTTGGCTGGACGATAAAACTTCAACATGGTCCCGGGCTAAGCCAGAGGCCTAAGTTCAAGACAATGGGAATGCAATGAAAACAGTTAAAATGAACATTGTGGGAACCATGAAATTCACATTGGCACATTACATACCCTATCCTAAGAGAAAAACATAAACTTCGGCATATGGGTTTAAGGACGAGGTACAATTGAAGCAAACTGAAATGAGGGAAACTAATGAAATGGTACTCATTAAAAGCAGAATGCAATAGTCTGGGAAACATGGCAGGAAAAGACAATAACTTTCAGAACAAAACAGTGTACTTCTCATGAGGCTGAGCACAGATCAACCCCAAGTTCTTCTTTCCCAGCATTCCTGAAGTGATCAATAACACTGCAGTGCCTAAACGTCATCCTCTAATAGATGCACACAATGCTAATACTGTTCTTCAGTCATCTGCCTTTATTCCAAGAAGACTGATTCATGAATCACTGAAACTTAATAATGAAGAAAGAGGGGCTGAGAGTCGTTTGGAGCCACCAGGAGATGCTGTGTCAGACCAACTGGAGGAAGACAGAAGTGAGCCTCTTCCCCGTAATGAACCCGACAAAGCCTCTGATTGTAATCAGTCTGCCTTTCTTCGTGGAAAAAAAAACACAGAGCTTAATGTGTATGTGGAAGCTCATCGTGACAGAAAAAAGTCTCATACACATCTCGTGGGTACGTCCAATCACTCCAGCTGCTGTCAGGCCTAAAACCGAACTAAGATACTTAACAATTTACATCCGTTCAATCGCGGCCACTTTCATCACACCTGGTACCATTACTACATTCTCGCTAAACTTGAACGCTATCATTCCCACGCTTGTTGGCCTGCCGCAGGCAGGTGTGCCTCAAGCTGCCCATCTCTCCTTCCTGTCCAAGTATATATCAGGAATTCGGATGGATAAATAAACTTTAAAATCTGCATCATTGCCACCTTCTCTTTAATTCCATTGGAAGGTGCTCAGTTCAGTTGTGTAGTACTTGGAATGTGTTGCTGACGAAGGCCTCCTCTGCTAGCAGGAATAGTCTTGGTTTTACAGCAGCCATATAGGCTAGACATTGACAAACTCTCCACCACAGATCATAAAACACTCCTATGAATTGGAATCCAGGCTCGTACTGTTGACCTATTTTCTTGTTATGGCATGAGGACTTGATGAAACCCTATCATGCTCTGGCAGTGGGTGGATATGTTTTAAAGGCCATGTTTACAACCCTATAAAGCATGTGCTTTATAGGCTTGTAAACATGATGTACAGCAATTGGCTGCTTGAGAAGCCCGCCTAAAGACAGCCAACGTCTGTCTGTCAATTAGGATATCTAATGACGTTAGATAATGTTAACTATATGGTGAAAATCAGTCTTATCAATGTAGGCCTAATACTGTTAAGGATTTAATTCTCAGTAAATCAAGGTTTAAAGAAACAACTGTCAACTTAATAGAAAGAAGGATGTCTCTGTTTAAGACTAATTGGACAGCAGCTCTGGACTGAAAGGCCTTTTCTCTCAGCACTGAGGACCACATATTGTCCTGTGTGCTCCCTTTTAGCGTCTCTTCAACAAGAGGAGAAACTTTGTATATGTCTGGACACTTTATTAGTGAGGTGATCTATGTTGACATGTTAAACTGTATAGTGCGGGTGTGTGATTGATCAGCCAGTGGTCCTAATGGGTTGATACAGGCTCTAATATATATCACAGAAGACATTCAATACTGTTTTCTGAGTCATTTTTGTGGCTGCTCTGTGTTTTTGGTACCTACCTACCTGTCCATTTATCTATCTATATATAAACATACAATTATTATGTCTATGTGCCTCCATTATTTGAAGTGAAGATTGGCCAGCGTATCGCCGCCATCGCCTCTATTTCTGTTTGTCTTGCCCTTCTCATCAGTTCACTTTCCAAAACTGAGCTTTGTTTGGCGAAATCCTTTCATAGTCTCTCTCTCTCTTTCTCTCTCTCTCTGTCAGTGAAGAAAACAAGCACATGGTCAATTGATATGAGAATCCTGGCCTCCGCCTTGTGCATTTTATTGAGGGTTTATCAGTCTATTATTATTAATAATGTTTGAAATTACTGGCCTCGACCACTCCAGTGCTTATTGAGACTTTATTCATTTTTTGAGTGTAACATTACTTTATGCGAGTACAGCCACTGCCTCCTATTAATAATAATTTTCATTAGACATTGTCTGATATTCTATGGATTAAAGAAGAGATTTGGCTGAAGAAGCAGTTTATGCTAAACTGATATTGTTTTTTTGTTTTTTTACCACTTTGTTTTACTATTACCTGGCTTGTTCGCTGATCATCTCCTTAATGCATTGTTCCTATATGCATGTAGTGATCAAAGATCACACGCAAATAAAAAGGATTTTATTTTAGGTTTGAAAAAAATACCATGAGAGATCATGGGCTTAGTGTCTTCAATAGTAGTCACGGCGTTCTGTGTGGTTGGGCGGTTGGAGGGTGAGAAGGAATTTAAGATTCCACCAGTCGAGGCTTCTCTCCGAATTCGTCACTCCATAAGTTGATCCTGCTTTTGTTGTGGAGGCTGGAGCGATCAGTAAGAAGTGCTGTGCGTTCTGTTCTAATTGGTCAGAGGTGTTGTGTAAGAGTTCCTGACAGCACCTAGTGCTGAGTGAGTAAATCATGTCTCTGTTCTGCCCTGCATGAGGCCTGTCAGAACACGAGTGAACCGTTATAGAATTCTCCAAACAGTGTTTAGTTCTGTAGTCGTTGACACAGTGGTTCCACATGATTGGGAAACTTTGTATGACACCATTCAGATTTGTTTAAGCTTAGTCAAAAAGAGTTTGGAAAAGTGTGCTTGGTTTAGCACATCCACATCCATAGACTTTCTTCCTGCAATAAATGTATTTGAATGTCTCTCCTTATCTCAATTTATGTCCATGTCTTACACATTTTACCAAACATAAAAAATGTACCATTCACGTTTTTATAGGAATGCATACTACACTCATTAGTACCATTTATATATGCTTCTTCATTTCTCTGCTCTCCCATTAGTAAGAAACATGCATTTATGGGATGACCAGCACATCTGGGTGAGGTCTCATATCAAGTCAAGTCAATTTTATTTGTCTTGGCCAAATAATTTCCTCTTCAAGGATGAAGAGGCGTGCAATAGATGATTGACAAGAGTCAGAGAGGTTCTGTGCATTGGCTGCACTGCAGCAATGCTCTGTGAATTCTGTATGAAATGTGAAACTTTTTTGCCACTGTCAAATAACAGTGAAACCTGAACATGTGGAGGACTGTCAGGGTCACATGCTGTATCAGCTGTGCTGCATATCCAATCATTATGTCATTGATTTACAAACGAACATAATGTAATGAGATATGATCAGATATGATCAACTGACAAGTTTATTATACATACTGAATGTTTTTGTGAATATTCTCCAGAGGATGCAGCAGCCGTCAGTACGTCTGGCAAATCACGCCGTCATGTTTCTGCTTCTTTTCCAACAATAATAGTTCCTCATTATGCAGGTTGCAGCCGAGTTTCCTTACTGTAGGAATACCCCTCACAATGTACACTCCGTGCCAACGCAGGAAGTTTTGTGTTTTCATACGGCGAGGTGTTCCGTGGAATGCAGCGTGTCTGACTCCTGTGCTGGGAGACTGGACTTCGCATGCCGCCCTAGACCGGCAGACAAATTAGCTTTTTGTATTCACCGCAATCGCAATCTTTCCCTAAACTCAACCATAACATTGTTGCTGATATGTGCAGATATTTTAGAAAGGTTTGGCATTTATTGCCTTCCGGGAGGGAGACATGGATATTCCACACCACTCACGCACCCCTTAGAAAAATCCTTTATACTTTTGAAATGATGAATTAATGAAGTCCTCAGACTTTTAGAAAGGTTGCAGGACTTTACCTACAGCTGTGACGTCATTCTTCTTTCTGATAGAAGAATGCAGACTCATGGCTGCAGGTATGAGCGGAGAAGCAGGCCGCTGTGCTCATTTGTTTTCTTTTGTTTAAAATCCACCCTTAGCTTTTGTTTAGCAGCAGCCATTCTTCCCCTGGGATCTACATAATTTTCATAGTGACAAAAATGCAAATAGGCGCCGCGCGGCACGCTACGCCACTGCAACAATGCAACGACGCGAAATATTGACACACACCTGCGTGAGCGTGTTTACATGATAAATCGCTTGTACTGTTTCACAGCCGTAATCGGCTTGTGTAAAGTAAAACCTGCTGTTTGCGTGTGTGCGTGTGTGTGTGGAGCTCAGTCAAACAGGCGCTGACACAACAGAACAGAACAGATGAGACAGACGGAGAGGAGAAACTCCCATTTTCTCCACAATATTCTATTAATGTGCAATGTCAAATTTCAGTAGCGGCCCCACATGGCCCTTATAGCATATATGGGAATCAATGTATATATATGTATGTGTGTATATATAACAATGTATATTATCTTATACATATGAAGGCTTCACGAAATTGCTTTCCTTCCTAAATAAGAAATTGTAAGTAAGCATGGTGAAAGACATGACATTTTAGCAGAGGCATCAGAACAGCTTTTTATCTGGCACATTTAAAGCAGTGTCTCATATAGATTTTAACTGAAATAAAAACAGGTCCCTCATTTTTTTTGTTTCCATGATTTCAACTGTGGAAATTAAGCAATAAAACACGCTCCGAAAATCTCCACTGTCTCTGGAAAAAAAAAGTGGACATTGATTTAAGTTTCGCTCTTTTTTTATGTCAAACTACTCTTTCCATGACCTTTTTCTTGCATCTTCACTTTCTCACCACTGTTGTTTTACGCCTCAGCAGCAAGCCAGCTGACTTTTCAGATTCAATCTCTTTTTAATGCAAATTCTGATTAACATAAAAGCAGGGCACTGTTAACGCCGGTAAGCCAGGACGAATGCAAATGTTGACAGGCGATGAGCACAAAAAAGCATCAGCCAACGTCAGGTTCTCTCTGCCAACAAACGTGTTCTGAGTCTGCACATCGGTTGACTGTTAATCGATTGCTTAGCTGCACTTAAAAAAAAAAAAAACGGAAATGAACGGACTCCTGTGAGCTGATGTGACGGTGTGAGTGTGAGAGTGGAGGAATATGGTAAATTACCGGAAGCAGAAATGCAACCCGGCCCTAATGGATGTAGAATGAGATGATCCAGGGACTAATGATGACAGGGGTATTTGTCAGCAGCAGTGGAGAGCTTTGTACTTGGCGTTGGGCGTCCTAATGCATCCATTACTGCTAAATATACTAAGGCCTTTCTTAGGCACTGACTTACAATTTCATATTCCTTCAGGGCGCATGAATGTATCCGGACACAAAGGGCCTCTTCTAGACTCACAGCTGTGCATGAGGCTTCAGCTGGATTCACTGGCCTAGTTTGGCTGCATATTGAGACACACACACACACACACACACACACACACAGAAAGTCAGCACCGGGTGGTGCGAGAGAGGCCGAGCACTCAGGGTACACGGGGCATGGAAGGAAAAACAATATGTGGTATTAAGACGTTGGTGTCCGCGCTGACCAAATGAAAGAGACGCCTGTCCATCCCCGTCTGTGGCAGTTTGCAATCGTTCCTTGTTGCGATGTGGCCTAGATTCCCCCAAACCGGTTGCCCTGGCTAAAAGTAGCACTTTGCACAGAGAGGCTACTCAATAAAAGTATGCGGTTCTGTCAAGCACTGTAAGATTTGCAGCGTCGCTTCCGGTCACATCTCGCCTGAGCGAGTGCACAGAGCTCAGACATCTGCAGTCACTTCCAGGAGGGAACGGTTAGGGAACGAAATTTAGGATTGTGTTCAAGTATAATAACACTTTTGTCCTGCTGCTGGTTCTCACATGTTCCAGTGCCGTTAGAAATCCATGCAGACCTCCCATCGACAGTGAGGAAAAGTCTCTTAGAAGGCAGCTAAGCAATTCCACTCTGCTATAATGTCATTGTTATTCGATCATGTGTATGTGGTTAGAAAATCCTGATAACTTCAAATATCAGACACATGTCTAGGAGGTATCCCAAGGACTTATATTTATATTGGACAATTCCACACCTTTTAAGTTCAAATTATTAGCATAGAGTAGTAGTCAGTATTTTTTATGCACTCAGTTTTATGCACCATATGCTGTCCAGCCCACATAGTTTTACAAGACACTGCAATCATAACATAAGACAAAAAGGACCCTAAATTTAAAGAGAAAAAAATGAGTAAAAATTGAATACAACCCCATGCCGAGGTTATAATAGGGTTGTTACTTTGTATTGACTTTCCTTTTTCAATTTCAGATTCAATTATTTTTGAAAGTGAGTTTGCTAGTTTTAGTTCTTCATTTTTTGAAAATTTCTTAGATTGTAACAACTGATCATCTATCTATAAAGCAAGGACCGTCTGTGATTGACAGATCTTTCTGTTTGTAGCTTGAGCACAATGGCTTGAGCACATATACACTCTATTCTCTGGATTACAACAACGATTACATCACATCGATAGACAATTACTGTGGTTAACAGAGCAGCATGTGTATTTATCCAATCTAACTTATTTTCTATAGGAATAAATACTAATGGCACGGCACTCCTGTCCTTTAAAAACCAGATGAACTATATGACTTGTCATGCAGTCTACACAAGACACCTAATTAATAGTGCTAGTGCTCAATCTGTAAAACGTTTTAATTCTAGTTTTCATTAGTTTGTATTTACAATAATTAGAGTCATACCCACGACTTATACCTTATGTCTATAAAAACACAACTTAAGTATATCTATGGCATGAACACACAGTAGCCTGGGCATTTAACACATCACACATAATGCTGTTGGTACGCATTTAACACCATCTGAGCCAAGTAAAACACTCCGGGAGTGTGATATTATGGACAACAGAACAAAACGTGCATTTCATTTTCGAACCTCTCCCAGATCACACAGGGGACGCGTTCTATTCTCCTCTGGAAGTGAATGGAAGTTTCCACCACCACAGGAAAGATACCACATTTCTGCTGGGCGCAGGCCGTACTTGTGCAAACTCCCTTGTCAAAGTATAATATTTTTCAGGCATATCAATTAGTATATTCCACAACAAGGTGTCACACTTCATATGGCTCCCTTGTCACCATATAGTTCCCGTTTAAAGGACATTTTATGCACAGACAGTAAACAGTGCATGGCTCTGTCCTGAATTGCATCACGTTTTGTTTGCCTACAATAAACTCCTGCACCGTAATCTAAAATACATAGTGTATAATAGATGTGTAACTGTATATTGGTTTTATAACAAAGATTCCTGCATAGCATAGCTCATAGTGTGATAAGACACTTAACATTTAACACATAAAGACATTTCAAATATTCAACTGATACGAAAGCAGCGTTTATGAGGCAGTGCGATATAAAAAAAAAAAAAAAATTAAAAGGCATGACTACACTTCCTTGTAGCTACTTTTATAATGGAGTGATGACTAACTAATGTTTTACTAATATACTCTGTGTAATGACTCTTTCAGTAGAAAAGCTTAACCAGGGACAAGAGTCCCAAATTAGCTTTGGCTAGAGACCATAGCTGCAACACATCTGTAACCTGTTACAATGACTTTGTTGCACTAAATGAAATTAAAAAAAAAATACAAAATAGTTGTTCAAAACTAAATAAAGCCTACAATAGGTTAGAAGATAATGCAGCCCAGTATTTCATATAGTTAAAAAAAAAGTGAATGCAGCAGACAGGTTAGGAAGGTGGTCGTGGTGCTGGACAGACGGCCGCTGCACATTCTGCTTGTGTTTCACTTTACGGAGCGGCATCTCCAGAATAAACAGTCCATGAGTCCTGCTCGAAATGTCTCACTGCGCGGACGGCTTTCTCTCTGCACCGGTCCTGATAAATGGCCCGACTGCACGGGAGCCAGAATCCAAATGACATTCTCAGCCTTCCGTACCAGGAAGTGCACAAGCATGTAAAGGTGACACAGTATGCAGAATTCATTTTAATAAGTAATAAGTAATAATGCATATATTTTCCGTGAATATAGTCTTTCTCTAATGTTGACCTTACTATGCTATACCTTATTTATTTACTATATATTATGCCATATATTTATGAAGCAAGACTTTTGCATTTGGATTTTTCATTTAACCTAACTGCTGGTTTTGCAGAGGACAACTATCTGGCATTTGTCTGGCAATAGGGTTGTTTGATGCTCATTGAGAGAACAGTGTATTTACCATGTGTGCTTATCCAGTTAACAGAGATTAACTTATACCCTTTGACCCGACCTGGTTAATTCCTTTATTTACAGTAACAGTAACAGCAGCCTAATCATTGCTGTAACTGGCAGCTGTTGATGGCACGTTGATATATATCGGCATTCAGCCTGACTTTCGTGATATTTTGTCCATATTGTGCTGCCTTAGACTGCACTGCATCTCTTTTCAGATTTTAGTATGTGAACCAGAGGAGTTTTGCTTTTAATTAGAAAAATAGAAGATCTGTGTCACATGTGAAAGGAAGAATGTCTGTGACCTGTTCCTCTTCATTTCAGTCAAATGTCTCTCCTTAGTGTTCGTCTGGAACAGTTTCAGCTTTTTGCATGTTAGCGAAATAACAGCACCCCCCCCCCCCCCAACCTCCCTCGGCCCGTCTGCTAATTCCAAGGTCTCCAAAACAAAAGCAGCACCAAGCAAGCGAAATGTGGATACAGTACTTGGGGGTAAAAAAGAAGAAGAAGGAGAAAAAAAAAAAAAAAGCACGGCGGTGCCTGCCAAAAAATGTGTGCTGCTTGAAAGCGATCCAGGTTTCAAGCAGAGAAAGAGGGAGGGGGGGGGAAGGAGGAGATGGAGATTCCAAGGGAATGAAGGAAGTAACGGATGAATAAGGCAGAGACATATTGTGAAACTATTTTCCAAATGCTGGGATCCCAGAGGCTGTGGCGTCACACTCAAACAAGTATGCACATGTTGTGTAGGCCTGTAGGCAACAGAGAGGAGGGGGTGGGGGTGGGGGGGTGGAGTGCTGTCATTCCCTTTAAATGAAGCTATGGGCAGCAAAGGAGAGGAAGCTGTCTAATGACACGTTAGAGCTCATCTATCTCAACGTGTGTCTTTTTCTCTTTTGGTTTCTGGTTTTATTTGTCAGGGCCAAGTGTGTTCTGGCTGCTGCGTTCGCCCCTCGCGTTTCTCTTTTCCATTTTGTATACGGTTCGCTCAGTGAACGAGTCATTAATGAGAGGTGATTTTTGCTCGAACTCAGCATTGCAAACTGCCTTCTGCTGTTTTTTTTTTGTTTTTTTTGCAGCCACAGAACCAGCAAATCTGACTCATGTTGTTTTGCATCCCAGATCTGTGAGGAAATAGAAGGTTTTAAAAGGGGGGTAGTCAAATGGCCTAAGGTGGGAGCTGTGATGGCGACAAAAAAATGAAATATATTGATAATTATGTCCAGTTACTGTCACCCCAAAGTATTATGCAGTAAACAGTAAAATGAACACTTTTTTATGTACTATAGGACCTATGTGGGTTCTTTTTTACCCAATTTTGTGTCCACTAAGGTTTAAAAGCTCTGTACCAAAAGGTGACACCAGAAGTCTGGGCCAATTCATAATCTTGTTTTCTTATCTACAGTTACTTATCTTGTTAACTTAATCTTGTTTACTATCTTTGATCAGATAGTTCCTGATTTAATTGAGAATTTTGCCAATTTTAGACCATATTTTTTTTAGAAGATGTTGGCTGCCTGTGGGGCGACACGGTGGTGCGGTGGGTAGCACTGTTGCCTCACAGCAAGAAGGTCGCAGGTTCAAGACCGCTTTGGGCCTGGGTCTGGGGCCTTTCTGTGTGGAGTTTGCATGTTCTCCCCGTGTCTGCGTGGGTTTTCACCGGGTACTCCGGTTTCCTCCCACAATACAAAAAACATGCTCAGGTTAATTGGTAAACTCTAAATTGCCCATAGGTGTGAGTGTGAGAGTGAATGGTGTGTGAATGGTGTGTGTGCCCCACGATTGGCTGGCGACCATCTGGGGTGTATCCCTGCCTCTCGCCTTAACGCGCTGGGATAGGCTCCAGCAGACCCCTGCGACCCCGAAAGGGAATAAGCGGGATAGACAATGGATGGATGGATGGATGGATGGCTGCCTGTGTTCAAATCACATGTAACGTTTAGAGAACTCAGAATTCAATTCATCAAAAAATTAAAGAGAGATGAAGCAAAATAAAGAGAAATGCATGGATCTTTACTTTAGGTTAGCAAAACTAATTTACATTTCAAACCAATCAAATATCTTTTATTTCATTTTATATTTTGATATCCTTTACAAGATATATTTGTGCTTTTAAGAAGCATAAAGCTTAACGTGCTTCTCCTCTGATTTAAATGAATGTGTGAATGGGAAGTTGTACAGCTGTGACATCACAACTTCACAGAGGTGCCGACGGCTCCTTTCAAGGCACAGTCTGTGAACACGAGCTCTGTGTATTTTTCTGTGGATTGGGTGTTTTGGATCGCGGGTCAGTATTTATATAACAACTAGACCATCTTATAATCAAAAAGATATTAAAATCTCACTTTCTGGGACCATTTGTGCTGTGCTTTTCAAAAAAACCCACATCCCCTAAACCTGTCCTTCACTCTTCATTTCCAGTCACTGTTATGCGTTTCCAGTCAATCTGCGAGACACCATCATACATACATATGACACAGCAAATTAAGTGGAAATGCCGACAAAGGTGATGACAACTTTACTCCCCACCCCTCCCCCACTTAAATATGACCAGAACTAGCGGTTGTAGAAATGAATTGCATGTGTGTCCACATGAGTCATCCAATTACTTTAGCTGTTGTTCTTTCAGCGAGGCAAAGCCTGTCGCTGCTTCAGCTGGATTATGTGATTTTTCACAGTAACCTCCTCTTTACCCTCTCACCGCACCTGGAACCCCAGCTTTTTTTATTTAAAATGCGTGACGCCTGTTTCGGCCTAATCTCGCTTATAGCGCCTGTAGGTCAGTCTGCGTTTAAATTTAGCCAACGACGAGAGATGCAAGGAAAGTGTCAGAAGCCATTTGTTTTTTTTTCCCATCCAAAATCACTGCTCATCATATTTTTATGCCCCCCCCCCCCTCTTCTCTATGTGCGATGGCTGAAGTGGTGAAAATGAAAATGGTTGCGAATCCTGACATGGATAAGGGCAGGCTGCGTATCGCCTTCTATTTCTGGACTCCGCCTGAGGTTGAACGCTCAGGAGTTGTGCAGATGTTGTTGCCAGATGTGGATTAAACAGTGACCTCAGTTTAGCTGTTTCACCTTTTTTAAAAGTTGCTTGCACATGTGAGAGCACACACACATTAGTCGTGAATAGTGTGTGCGCCTGTAGCTGTAATTACCACAGTTGTGTTGCTAACATTCTCACGTCCGAGCGGCGCTGCTAAATCACAATGTCGTCTTTATTTAAAGAGACAAGTTTGCAGTGTTTGCTGTGTTCCTTAGTCTTTTTGTATTACAGCACATTTTTAGCTAAATTAAGCTCTAAACTAGATCGCTCTGATATTTGGTCCACATGTGGCCCTCGGGATAAATTGTAAAAACTGGTGATCAGTTCAACATCTCAGCGTTGGTTTATGATGGAATACCTACCAATCTAATCACATCCCCAGCAGCCTCGGCTGTGTTTTGTGCTAGTCATTAAATTTAAGCGTGTCGACGCTGTTGGTTAACAAGGAAAATGAAAGGAGCGGACTTCAGCCTCACAGAGCTGTTAGCATGACTGTAGGAAAACGGGTCCTTAATTTTTGTTTGTCTTCTGAGTAGAAAGGACCAATCGGGCCTGAGCAAGCTGTGGTTGCACGCAAGTGCCGAGTCCATGTGGAAAAGCTCCACGGAGGTGGAAAGCACTGACCAAAAAAGTATCTTGGGACCTAACTGAGTCTGTCAACGCCTTAGCTTGTTATTAACTTTTATTATCTTGTTCAGCTCTATTATCATGTCTCAAGTTACTGTTCGGACTACAAACAAGGACAGACAAACCTAGGAAATCTCCGGCTGGATACCCGAAGACTCTACGAGATGCACAGGAACATTGGAGCCCTTCTTCCAGACTGATCAGGTATCAGTGTCCGTTAGTGAACCATCTATCCTGTTAAATAGAAAACTACGATTTGAAGCAACGCACACTTGAGGTTGTCAAAGCTGCGAGTTTGTCTTCTTTCCATTTTCCTAACCCAGATTTTGTCATCATTTCTAAATGGGCTTCAGCAGCCCGAATACCAAAAAGACAAAGAAGTGAACGAAATCAAAATTGCAATGTCTGCCAGAAAAATAACAATGCAATTTTTTTTCTTAAAATCACTCAGTCCTAATATTAATAATGTATTGAAGGTAGAAATAAGAGGAGAAAAAAACATAAGCCAGTGAAAACTAGTTTCTGCTATTGTGTTCGTATCACAGAATAATTCAACATGGTTATAGGGTTTAGGGATACACACGTTGTGTCTGGTGAGAAATACTTTACGTAAAAACAATAAATGTGAATACAAAGAAACCTCCACAGGGCACATTTTTAATACTGCACTTGTTTTGTTTTTTTACTGGGATGAAATTAATCAAATCCCTTTCCTCTGGTATGTAGCTTAGGTATTATGCTTCTTACATCTAAGGCCAGTATCCACTGAGAACAAAGAGAATTCATAATTGTTTTCTTCTTACACTTTTTTTTAATCTATTGTATTTATTTTCCTTTTCTTTTAATCCACAATGTGCACCATTTCCAGGGTGTTATAGTGCATCCTGATCTCTCTGCACCTGAGGGACACTTTTAATACTGTGTGTTCAGAGAGCTAATGTGTCTCCATGACTGCTTTGTCTCTAGCTTTAATTTGTGGTATTTTCTCATAGAAATGAGTGACAGTAATATATTTCTATGACTGCCGTGAAAGTATCTGCTTTCAATCAGCAGAGCAGATATGCTATTTGCACTTTTTTTTTTTTAATTTGCAAATACTGAGGATTAATATTCCACTGCTGTGTTCCACCTTTTCAAGAAAGTATAAACTTGATTCACTACTGACTTTATCTAATTAGAAGTAGTTTGTTTGATCTGCACTTTGTTTCCATAGCGACTGGATGTCGTAGCAGCCTCTGTTACTATCCACGGCACTCGTTAGGTCAAATGATTCTGTGGTGGTAATTTCCAGCATTATGCAGACATTCCTAATTTTAAAAAAACTACTTTTATTGACAAAGTGCATGGTTAAAGACGCTCGTACTGACGCGTCTGGTTTACTTTCTGTCTGCCTGGCAGCTGCCTGGCTTAAAAGCAACCAATATGTGAGTCTGTCTTTCATTACGTTCCGACTTCCCTCGTCTGTCTGTAGCAAGCAGACGCAAATCCATCGGTTCCCACTGAAGACTCTTACAGGGCCTGGGACATAAATGTTTCTCCGACAGGTTGCTGTCTCCTGAAGTGTGTGTGTAGGTTACATGAATCAGATCATAGCTTCTAACTTATTTATTAGGCTTAATTCTTTCACTCCAGAGACAAAAGAAAAAAGTAATATTTACCATTTTTCTCTGTTTCTGAGAGGTTAAGAGCCAAACATCCAATAACTTACATTTTTCAACATAATTAAAAAAAAAAAGCTCTAAGAAAGTCAGTCATTTTCTATACCTGCTTATTCCTCATTAGGGTAGCAGGGGCCCGCTGCAGCCAATCCCAGCGTGTTATAGGGACTGTTGCAGGGATACACTCCAGACAGGTCACCAAGCTATAGTGGGGCACACACATTATTCACTTACACACTCATACCTACAAGCAATTTAGAGTCTCCAATCACCCTCAGCATGTTTCTGAACTGTTGAAGAAGGCCAGAGAACCTAAAGAGAACCCGCTTAAACACAAGGAGAACATGTGCATTACACACAGAAAGGCCCAAGGACATGATCCTGTGACTCTCTCACTGTGAGAGAACAGCGCTACCCGCTGCTCCACCAGAAGTACCGTGTCGCCCCGACCTAAGAAAGTTTATCATTACATGTGCCTTAAAACTGGATAAAAAGTCACGTTCGAGTTCAAGTTCATGATGTCTTTGTATTGATAACCACAATACTGACACATGCACACAGGGGACATTGAGAGGCAGCCATTTTGTATCTTGTTTAGATAACATTTCATGTTTGAAATTTGGGATAATGAGTGTAACGAATAAACAAATCATGTTTATATAAATGTGATCATTCAGACCTACTAAAATAAACCTTTAAACAAAAGACTGCTAACAGACATGACACACCTCACGTCTGGGGACCCATACTTCCCACATCAAATTAGCTATCGAGAGATCTGCTGTTGGGCCCTTTTCCTTCCGTGGGACCGTTCGTATTCGGACAGAGCGGGGTCATAGGAAAGTTAATAGTGCAACGCGGCTTATGAGCTATGATATCTTCATCTCCATCTTCCTCTGCCTGTTACGTTCCCACAAAGGCCATACCATCACTGCTGTGAGCGGAACAACAAGGAACTCAAGCTCACCTTTTACTGTTGGGATGTTGAGGATGTTTACAGATGGTTTGTTTTCTATTCCAAAAAAGTTTCATAACCTGGATGTTTATGTACACTCTGTTTTTTGTTTAATTTATTAATATTGATTGGGAGGGATTTCAGTGGTGGGAGGCTTTCCTATAAAATGTGTTCCACTACAGATTATGGATCACTCTATATGGTTTGAATGTAATCTATATTGTAATGTTTTCTGGTTCATTTCTCAAATCAAGTAATCAAATCTAGATACTACATACTATTCTTTTGGAATAGTCAAAAACTGTGCGGGAGCCCATTTGTCTGGGTCACTGAATGTCTGAATGTAGTCAACGCTTAATACAGAGCTATTTTAGCAGCCAGTGAACCATTTGATACCAGCAGGCACCACTGTGGGCCTTTCTTTTAAATTTGTATTCATTTATTTAATGTTTTGGTTTTTACTTTGCTCATGAAACAAAACTCCCATCAAATTAAGCATTAATCAAATATGAATCAAGGTTGCTGTCTTTGTATATTCTCACTCATCCAGGTCATTGTAGTGTTAAAGGAGTTACTTGTAAGCAACTGGACTTCTTCTTGTAGCTTGAAGAGGTTTCACTGCCTATCCAAAAAGGCTTCTTCAGTTCTGGCCTGATGCTGGAAACCAGGAGCTTATATCTCTGGATCACCGGGTGGAACTGTAACCAACACTCTCATAACAATGGTCGCATAAGTCACATTTCAAGGTGTGAAGTGGAGTGGGAGTCGTTGTGGTCACATGATCCAGAGAATGAGTCCTGCTCTGATGGTGAAGCACAGTTAAACTTCCTGGGATGAGATCTCGAAGCAGGATGGTATGTAGCAGATAGATTATGACGTAACCCACCTGCAAGTCAGTCTTTCTAAATGGACATAGATGGCCTCCCTCACTCCCCTCTCAAATCACCTGTCCTCCTTGCATAGATGTGTACGTCTGTGTCTTTAAAGGAGTGTCCCTTTTCCTTTAGATGCAGATGTACTGAGTCCTGTCCTGATGTGGTGGCTCTCCTGTGTTGTGCCATGTTTATGGAGTGGCTGCTTGGTTTCTCCAACATATAAATCCAGGCACTATTCACTGCATTGTACAGCATAAACAACATTGTTGAGGTTTTTTCTTGGAGTTTTGTCCTTGGGGTGGACCAGTCTCTGTCTGAGGGTGTTGCCAGGCTTGAAATAAACAGAGATGTTGTGTTTGCTTAAGATTCTTCTCAGATTTTCAGAGAGACCAGATACATATGGAACTACCATGTTTCCTTCTGTTGTTTTGCTTTTTGTCAGTCTGATTTGGTTTTCTTCTGTCTTCTATCTGTCTTGGTAAATGTCCAGTTGGGGTAACCGCAATTTCTAAGTGCCTGTTTTATGTGTGTGTGTGTGTGTGTGTTCCTTCTCTTTCCCTTCTGCTTTGGAAGGGACGCTGTCTGCCTGGTGTTGAAGGGTTCTGATGACCCCCAGTTGGTGTTCCAGTGGGGGATGAGAGTCAAAGAGTAAATATTGGTCGGTGTGTGTGGGTTTCCTTAGACCTCTGTGCTGAGACCCCCACCTTCCTTTTCGGCAAGGACTTCACAATCCAGAGAAGGCAGTTTTCTGTCTTTCCTGGTGAACTTGATGTAGCTGTTGACTAGCTTCTACTTCCTGGCTTTTTACTTTGCAGAATGTATCATCCACATATCTAAACCAGTGGCTAGGTGTTGCTCCATAAATTTTTTATTAGTTTTTTCATTAACTTGACAAAATAAAACAAAATAGCCTACCTCAAATTAGACTATTATTGGTTGATGGCAAGCAGACCCTGTGTTTTGACCTTATTGGACATCTATGCAGGAAAAATGTTTGTTATATCCCCATGTGAAATACACATTCCTGATGGTGTCCTAGCTGTGTGTCTCTTCAGCCGCTGTTGTGTGCCGTTCATATTTCCTATGCTGAATATGTGACTTATATATACTGTCCAATACCGGTGATATCTCAATGTTTCCAGATCTCCGCTATTACCTTAGTGGGCCCAGCCCTGTTGTTACTGACAGAAATAATTCCAGAACTATAAAAAAATAAGCTGTAATAAACTGGAATTACCCCTTTAATAGGTTTTCACAAGACAAGAGCATGAACAGTTATAACTGTTTAGAGCCGTGCCTGTCCCCATGCAGCTGTTGGGGGGAAAGCTGCGTATACTGTTCCGAGTCAGTGAAATCTATCTTCCAGAGCCTTGAGGCTCCAGATGTTGGGTGGAGATGAGCCCATGTCCGTGCACGCATGCACACGCACATGCAAAAAGCACTGACACAGCGCCAAATCTTTATGTCTCCAGAATCCACGGAATTCTGCCTCCGGTTTTACCCCGATGTGACATCATCCTGTTTACACGCTCGCCTGTATGGGCTGGAGGTCTTACCGTCTGGATGTATGCGAGGCATTCTGGCCATTCCTCATAATGCTGTGTAATGTTCGGGTTTTAACTGAGCGTGTGTTTGGATGGGGGGTTGGGGTGGGGGGTGGGGGTTAAAACCTGGCAGGGTTCCTAGCTAGCGAGGGTTTGCGCCAGCATGGTATCCAGGTTTCTGCCCCAGAGACGTGGAAGCCAACCAATCAGAGGAGGAGTTTTGGAGAAAATCCTAGGGTGCCCATTACTGACCTATTTGCAGTTCGGCAAAGCTCTGACACTCTTTGCAAACCCTATAACTATGAGAGCAGCCTTATTAGCGGGGTATATGTTGATGTATTCAGTCAGACACGCTAGTCCTCTTCGGCAAAATGCACTCTGCTCCATGAGTTTCTCGTTTTTTTTTTAATTTGACCGTTTTTTTCGTGCGTCTTTCTCTCTGTGGTTTTACTGCCCGGGCTGCTGCAGCAAACAGCTTTCTTGCATGGCTGCCAAGAAACATCTTTTTCATCCAATACCTTGCCATGGTTCTGGTAGCCTGGCACCCTTCTTCCCTCTATCCTCTCCCATGCTTCTCTGCCCGCCTGTCTGGTTAAACCTAGTGTTTACTGTAGAGAACCGGATAGTTCTGCAAAACCAGTGGGAGGAAAAACCTCCTGGACCCAGCCTTAACTGGTTTATAGCTGTCTGAATTTAGATCCTGAGTGTAAAGCGCACTCCCTGTGTAATATATTATCTTTACGGGGGGCTCTGGGATAACACTGTTATCTGTTAAACATTTGTTCTGAAACTATTATGAAGATTTTCTTACTGTGAAGCGTGTTGTGTGCATAGGCTGTCTTTTGAGGTGCATAGCGAGGCAACGGTTTTATTGTTTATGGGCAATTTTTATTGCCCCGGTTGGTGTGTAAAAGAATTGTGGCTCAGACGAGTGGAGGAAATAGACTCTTACGGTTCAAGTATTTATTTTCTGAAATGTAGGTCAGCAGGGATTGAAGGGAGGGTCCAAAGGTCAGTTCTTGAAACCGGTGTTGCTGTCGCGTCCAGTTTGCAAATCCCTCCCCCATGCCGAGCCGCCACGAAGCAGCTTCAGTCCTGCAAAGTCACAGACTGCACACAAACAACCCGTGTAACGCTGCTGTATTCCAATACAGCTTTCTGATATACAAAGCTCCACAATATTACTTCTGTGGGCTACATCGTGTTATTGCTCAGTTAAATTACTGTCAGGAGTGTGTCGGGGAGGTGCCCAAGCGCAAAAAAAAAAAAAAAAAAAGAGAGACAAGAGAGAGACCTGCAGGCAGGATAAACTAAAAAAATACTTTTCTCAGTCCCCCCAAAACTTTACTGCAATCCATGTAATTACAAGTAATAATTTTCATATTGCATTCTTACATAAACGTAAACTTGAGCAAGGCAAACATCAGGACTATCATCTGACTAAATAAATAGATATATTCATCTTATGACCAGTAGGAAATAAATAAATAAATTAATTAATGAATATAATTAATACAGGCATCAACATGTTACCATGTTGTGATAAGTTATTGTAAAGTGTTTCTATTGGTCCATAGGAACAAAAGATTTTAATTTTGTTTTTTGAAACATATTATTGAAGGTTTTTTGATATTTTCATTCACATGCATGTATATGATATTTTCCCATAATCATGTTAATATTGATCATATCAGATATTTCTTTTGCGATGTCCTCGCATATTATGATTTGATTCGTTCTCAGAGGACGGCCAAGATGGCTGCTGTAGTACGTTCCATATTGTGCCTTGTACTGGCTGACTTCCTACATAGCGTTAGAGTAGAAGCTACTGGTCAGCAGGCAGTATTTATTAAGGTTTCAGATGCAGCTCAAGACCAGAACCTCAAACAGAGGAAAACCAGACCGGACAGTTACAAGTCATTACAATTGTATTGCAGTAGCTTTGGGGATCATGTGTACATACCGTTCTGAATAATAGATAATACCTCACTTAAGGTCTTGTCTGGGATAAGCCTTTGAAATGCATCTTGGTATGTGATTCAGGAACACACTATACATAATACATCTCGAATGCAGATATCGTGGGTGGGCAGCTGATCTGTCTGTCATCTCTTCTACATAACTGTTACATTACAGGAGCAGGAGTCTGTAAGTCAGAACTGAACGAGGCTCGCTCTTTACATAAATCAATATAACAAAACAAAAAAACAAGATACTGGGATGTTTTAGAGAAGATAGATAGATCAACTGATTGACTGATTGGATGATGTATTTATAATATTGTTCGCCCATAGGCTGCTAAAGTTTGAGACAGCCAAAAATCCCAGAATGCACTTGGCACTAACCAGCAGGGGTTTTGAGACAGCCTGAAAGCTTTAGATTCCTAACTTGTTCACACATATTTGGATAAATATATCATCAATTTGTTCAGATATTTTAATAATCATTTAAATTAACTTGATCAAAAAGTTGCACATTTGCATGCATTCATTGAACCAGCACATTGAATGCATTCATACAGAACGTTTTTACACATTGAGGTGTGGTGATACACATGTACTATATGTTTGAGCCTGTACAGCTGTACACTTGAACCATTTTCCCATGTCTCATTGATCTCCGCCATGATTTTCAACTACTAAGCTACTTAATCAAAAGAAATGCAAATATGAATGAGTTTGCATCAGCGAGGTTTAAGGTGACCTAGCAAGTTCTCTCAGAGTAGAACAAAGACAATAGGTTTTCTAATGTTCCGATTCATTTTCATATGACCACAAAGAGGCTTCATTATGCAGTGAACAGTTGGAACAAAGAGGATTGTGGGTGGTTGAGGTGGATGTACTTTGTCATATTTTAATGTGGGTTTTATAAAGCTTTCTGGAACATCATAAATAAATTATGTCGTGACAGAAAAAATTGTTAAATTGTAACAGGCATTTTATATTCATTTCTGATATACCGTACTATAGGTAATATGAGGAAATATATGCTTCTATTATGTCCACAAATATAACAATACCCCAATTTTTGGGATAAAACACATAATTTTGTTTTTTTTTTGTCTAGTTAATCCAGGTAATCTTTGATCTTTAAAATCAATAATGAAAGTAATCATTGTTTGCAGCCCTGTCATTATATTTAGACAATATACTCTTTAATTTACCTTCTAAATCCAAAGGCATAAGCTTATAACAGCAGTTGTACTCCGTAATGATCTTAATGTCTGTGTTAATTAGACACTAGGATGATCGTGTGTAAGAGCACCATTAATTGTGCTGAGTGCAGTGCAGAGCAGGTATAGTTGCAGTCCTGTGGGTCTGCTGCAGGGGAACCCCCCCAACACACACACACACACACACACGCCCGGCCTGGCAACCTCGCTGTCACATCTGTCATGCTGAGGGTGAGCGGGTTGGCACAACATGCAAGGTCAGTGTTAACAACGCTGCCAGGCCGCCAAAACCGTGCGATCCAGGTTAGATGGATTGTATTTCATCTTCTTTCTCAGATCGTCGTATGACCTACGCTCTGCACCTGTTGGCTGCTTTTCATTGTCATTTTTTGATTAATTACGCTCAAAATTTTGGATTCTTTTCTGTCTTTCATTGCTACATTTCACACGATTTTCCATTTTTGTTTGAAAGTTTGTATTCCCCTCACTTTATCTGCATCTGTTGTATGTTTTATTTATAATTTCCAACCATCAGTCATCCCCCTCGCCGTCCAGCCCCCTCACCGTCTGTACACCGCCCAAACAAACCCCCAAAGCTCCACAGAGCGGTGTCGAGTCAACTCCGTCTCTATACCTTTATGTAATATTAAATAGTTTTGCCTGAGTTGTTTCAGAGACAGTTTAGTTCCTTTTTTTCGAATCTAGAAAATGCTGCGTTTACATACGGCCCTAAAGTCATTAGGAGGAAGTCGTGGCAGGGGGTTACTGTTGCTTTGGTCAATCATTAAAAAAAAAAAAAAAGAACACATCCCCTTTTTTTAACTACAACACCACAAATTGTCAAATTTCCCATTATAAAGAAAAAACAGCAGCTATGTTAAAATGAACATATGCAATCTGGCAGACAGATTGTTTATTAAAAATACAGCTTGCATCATGTTTCTGCAAATTAGTAGCATTTGTTTTTTTCATTGGGTTAATAAGGTGTACTGATGAATCTATTAATCCAAAAAATAGTGACATTATTTAATAATTTAAAAGTCTCATAATGATTATCTCAGTCTGTGAAACATGGCAAACAACAAGCAGAAAGACTTGTGCTCAGCAAACCGTTTATAAAAATTGGACTCAGTCGGCGCAGTAGGAAAACTGCATTCTCCCGTCAGTGTGTCGATGCAGATCTAATGGAATAAACCGTTAAAATGGAATCACTGAGTGTCTGTCAGAATGAAGCGTCGAATCCCTCCATCCTTCACTGATCCTGGCTGCTGTATTTTTATCTTTCCCCTCCCTTCATCTCTCCCGCCTTTCCTCCTGCATACCCCCCACCACCACTTTTTTTTTCATTGTGAACAGCTTACTGCAGTATCCTTAAAGTCCCTGCATGTGTCCTGAATTGTTCTCTCTTACCCAGCATGCACCGCAGCGATCTGGAGCTCTGTCGGCTCAGGATGGGCACACACTTTTGATGTCGGGGAGAGGAGGGGGGCGGGGGGGTGGCGGGCAGACGCTACGATGCTGCTTTATACACTCCTTTCAATGGCTTCCCTTAGCGCCCACTGCTGTTATCAATTTGAATAGGGTTTTTTTTTCAGGCTGGCTCTGAAATAGTGTCCATGACGCTTAAAAAAGAAAAAAAAAACTTGCTGCAAACAGAGTCTTTGAGCCGGCGCATTGTCCTGGTGTGACCCACGCTCCCTCATACAGACGAGAGCAGCAACTATCAGGCTGGAAGGGAGGTGTGTGTGTGTGTGTGTGTGTGTGTTTGTCTGTCTGCATGTGTGTGGTGTGTGTGTGTGTGTGTGTGTGTGTGTGTGTGTGTGTGTGTGTGTGTGTGTGTGTGTGTGTTTGTCTGTCTGCATGTGTGTGGTGTGTGTGTGGGGCATGTAAAGCAGATGTTAGTATGACATGAGATACATGATTTTTATCCCAATAAGCATCTGTAGCATCCTAATATTGCACATTATACTTAACATAGGGTCTATTCATAATATTAAGCGTGTCTGTGATGCACCCCGACAGTAATCCATTAAAACACACACGCACACAGAGAGGAAGAGAGAGAGACACACATTTTCATTTAGGAAGCCAAAATCCCAATATTCTTTGGTTCCAGCTTCTGAAATGTGAGGATTTCCTGCTTTTTCTCATTTTGACATTTACTTTTTTTACTGCTAACAGAGGGGAAACAAAGCAAATCCTGAACATTTTGGGAAGCTGGAACCAGTACAAATCTGCTGCTTCTGGTTGATAAATGACCTGTTAATGACGGTTAATCAATTTTTTAAAATTTGCTCGTTGATTTGCGTTAATCTGTAAATAGAACTGTTGTTAGGACAAAACAAGCGACAAGATGTCATCTTGGGCTGTAAGCATTTTATTTGTGACACTAGATTAGTCAAATAAGTGTTTAAGTGTGTTATTCAGGCTTATCATATGGTTTGAGTCTTGGTATTGTGGAGCTATGATGAAGAAGAATCCCTGCTGTGAAACACTACTCTGCGGCACTGATCAAATATGAATCAAGATTCTGTTACTGCAGTGTCTATTTCCTTGCTTCTGATTTCAGAAACGGCTCGTCGATCGCTTGTGTGATTCAGAGTTTAATAAAGTTCCCGTATCGTGGACCTTTATGAGTTTTATTTGAAGTTTTGATATACCATGAAATATATTCCAGGTTTAACGTACCATAAACCATTTTCAGTGTAGATTTACAGCTCCTCTCAAGTTTTTCTCTGGAGCTCTAGAAAGAACAGGGTCTGTCTGGTCAGTGTCTCTTCTGATTGGCTGATTTGAATAGATGTGACATAAATTGATGGATGAAGGGTTTCTGGGATGTGTGAGGAACATACAGAAAGACAGATGATTATTTAGGGAGCTGTATCTATGTTCAGAGTTGCGATTTAGCTAATCGGGCGTAGAAACACGGCGTAGACACACGTTGAGAGGGATGTCTTCAATGTCTGTACTTCCTGTCACTTTCACCTCATGCAGCAATGCTGCTTCATGTTGTGAGTGAGAGTGTTTTTATTATCTCCTTCAGCCAGGTTCATTGCAGTTCACTCACCTCCAGCTGTGCACAGTCCACAGTCCGCACGTCTCTGGCTTCTTTCCGGTGTTTCTTTGGCTTTTCGACACCATAAAAGAAAATCCGAGAGTTATAGCAATGACAGTTAATTTTTATCGGAATTTTATTTGTTTTATAGTGGAAATATCTTTTTTTTCTCTCTCTGTTATATAATTATAATCATATTTTGTAAGGGGCCACAAGCAATGTAATTTATACACTCATCATTACAATTCCAATCTGATAAGGAATTAATGCTATGGAATGCATGCCGTGGTGCAAAAAAAGCACAATATTTTCCTCAGAAATTAAGTGGAAGTATAAAGTAGCATCAATTGAAAGTACCTTCACTAGAACAGACTTTGTGTATGTTATGATCTGACTGATCAGACAGGAAAGGCACATTAAACATTTTCCAACCTGTGGCGCTCGGCTTGTTCCTCTATGGAAACACACAACTCTACAGGTGTCCGAAGCTCGACAGCAGCGTGCAAAAAGTCTAGCTATTAACGAGTAGAGCGGTGCCTCCCGCTGCAGCAAAGGTGAGGAGGGCGATTGCCTTGAACTACTCTAGCTAATATGAGCATCAACAGAACCACTGGAATAGCAGCGTTCGTTTATGAGCTGTTAACATCGGTGCCCGCATTACTGGGAATTACATTATTGCATCTTTAGGTATGAGATTCATTCGTTGCAGCGCCGCCGAGGCACAATGCTCATTTCTGGGGTTTAATAGCGAAGTAATGAGAGGCTAAGTACACAGTACTAATCACGCTGGAAACATGGAAGTGGGGAGTCGGGATCACAGGCACAAGAAAGCCTTGCATTCATTAAGTTTCCCGCAGACCACTCGACACACCCCTGGAGGGGAAATGCTGAGGAGGAGCCCCGCGCTACCCAGCCCCCAACCAGCCTCCACTTAACCGTTTGCAGTCCGCTTTTCCAGAGTCTCCACCTCGCTGTTCTCCCCAGCACCTTCCCTCCACCATTCATACACTTAGCTCACCGCGCCGGAGGAGACGGACGCGTGCGTCACGTCGTCAAATATAACTCAAATCGCCATGGAAACTGAGTGACAGTGTATAAGTGGGTGTTTTTTTTTTCACAACTCTCTTAGACACATTTTCTTTTCATCTATTTGCTTGTGTCTTATTTTACAAAAAAAAAAAAACACATGCACATTTCTGTCTGAGTGATAGCATCGCACTCAAGATATATTTAATGGTTTTCCTCCTGCGAAACACATATGACTCTGCAAATAAAAGGAGAAGAGGGACCTTATCAATCAATGACATCAGCGTAACATTTAGTACGGATAATGATAGTCCAAAGGGCATCACGGGGTATCGCCACTGATGTATCCCACTTTGATTCAGTATTCACCCTTATTTGATTTGATTTTACATTTCTGTTGCTGTAGCAATGTTCTAAGATATGAAAGAGAATCACTGCTGTAAAAAAGAGTATTAACTGTACATGGAATCATCAAACCTGTTGCATTATTAAAAATGCTAACAGTTATTTATGAAGAATTGACCAGAGCAGTCAACACAATATAATGAGACCCTCCAAAACAATGTATTTATACTATAAACTTTAGGTGTTTTAGTTTGTATCGTCACATTTCTGCCGAAATGATTCTGGCACAAGGATAAATAGCAAGTATCAGACTCACTAACATACAGGATCTGTCGCCTGAGAGGCAAAACCCTGGGCAAAAAACAACACAGAACATTTTGACCATCCTAGAGTTTCTCCCACATGGATTTTGTAGGTCAGACTGAGAAATGATGACGTTTTGAGGTAATTTAGTAAATTAAACAAACTAAAATAGCATTTAACAGTTTTCCACCCCACTGGAAATTACAGCCTTGTAACCAGCAGACATAATGGTCAAAACCACTAATATAAGTAGTAATAAATCAGACTCATTCTGTAATGAGGAATGTAAACTGTGTGTTTGGCTCTATTGTAACTTAATATAAATGCTGATGACTAACAGAGTGGAGCTATAAGCAGCTCAGCCAGGGCAGAGGAACCGGCCTCGGCGAATGAATGAATGCAAATGAGATGTGAAGAGAACACGGCCCAAACAAACACGCCAATTAGCATCGCAGACAAACAGGGCTTGATTATGTTGCGGCGTTGTGGTTGGACGGTATTATTAAAACAATTATTCTCTTTCAGGATGGAAGTGCGACGCTGCTTTTACCCGGAACGGGGCGACGAGCGTGCGCACACGCGCGTCCTTTTGTCTGTGCGTGGACGAGTGACTGTGTTTAAAGCAAAATAAATAAATAAGAGCGGCGCAGTCACGGCATGGAGGGGGGAAAAAGCATTCCCATTAGAGTGGCCATTAAGTCTGATTACAAGTGATTACCGTCTGTCGGAGAGAGATGACCGGCCCTGTGCTGCCGCTGAATTAATGTCATAAACAAATGCTTTCCTTTCTCGCTCTCATGATAATCAAACCAACTCCTGTGATTTTTTTTTTTCTTTTTGTTTTCCCCCTGAGATTTCACCGTGAACTTCGCATGACTTCTAATGATTTTTTTGGCAAACCACCAGACTTCCAGTCAAAGCCGGGCATTCGCTTCTGCCTCCCTGCACATGTTGTTTTGTCACTCTTGTTTTATTTATGGCCGTTTTCCTCTCCTCAAAAAACAAAAAAAAAACAAAAAAAAACACTATCCTTTGCTCCGGGGGGCCGACACACACACACACACACACACAAAGATATATTGACTCATTTCAAGGGCCGCCCATTCAAAAAGGGAAAAGAAATGTATTCTGAGAGTTTACTTTACTTAGTGCACCATGGGGGGTAGGGGGGGGGGGGGGGCATTTGTGGTCATAACCACATGTGGCAACCACCAGAGGTTAAGTGCATTTTAAAACCACCGTGGGAGCCTTCTTGTGGAGAGTAGCGCTACATATAGGTCAGCTCAGCCTGATGTCGTCCTCCTGACTGCATCCTGCCATTCACGCTGAGCACAAAAAGGTGTTAAGATCAACGTTGCGGCTTCTCTGTGAATCCTTTATTTCCCCCTAAATCTACAGACTCGTGATTCCAACGCCAGGAGAGAAAATGGATTGTACGTAGGTGTGGTTTTAATGTCTTTGCCGTCACCAGCGAGAAGCCTTTAAACTTTAAAACCCACTCAGTGCCTCGGCTAAATGTTTTATGCCATGGCAACTAGGTTGTGATGTTTCTATCCGTCCTGAGGACCTACCGCTCTTCCATAGCTGGACTGTGAGTTTCATCGTGGCCGCTCATTAGTCTGACCTTTCTCTATGTGTGTGTGTGTCTGTGTGTGTGTGTGTGTGTTTAGGTGTTTCTCCCGGGGAGCTCAGCAGCTCCTCAGCACTGTCTGGAGTCAGACTTCACCACTTCCTCTGGTAAGACCTTCACATTGCTCGATTCCCAGACACAGCCAGTCCTGCAGCCTGCAGAATGCCAATACTCAGTGTTTTTCTCTTTACTGGACCAACCTGCTGTACACACACACACACACACACACAGACACACACAAGCACACATACGCATACGCATGCACGGAGAAAATTCTATTCATGCCGTGATGTAAACGTAATGGAGCCCAGGTCATGGTTCTGTTCCTGGATGAATCATGATGTGCCAGACTGATGATCTGTCTGCATATCCTATGTCTTGTCTGGGTTTGCACGCTGCAGGCCATGCGTGTGTGTCAGGGGCATCACATGGCTGGTTAAAATTAATACCATGACATGGGTAAGAATATTTTCACCAATTTATTTCCAATAGAAGCAAAATCAAATTGTCTCAGTGTGTCAGAAGGAAAAGTCATTACACTGATGTTATTGTGTGATACATGATGCATGGATTGTGAAAGATAGATTATTGTTTTATTGTTTCAAAATGTAATAATTGTCAAGTTTTTTTTTGCTTGTCAGTGATTTATAGTATTAAAATGCCACCATGTTGACAAATGTAATTAATTATCAGCCCGTCTTCCCGGCTCCTCCTGAAATGTGAGTAGAAGAGGAAGTTGCTAGTGAAACAAGATGTGATTAAAACTGGAAAAAAAAGTTCAGTGTTGAAATTAAACATTCTAACCGAGTACCAATCAATACCAGTGTGTTAGGGTAACAATGTTAATGGAAGTAATATGATTTCTGTCATCATCATCATTTGAGAACTGTAGTGTGCCACAAAATTCATTCTCTGCTCACTTATTCAGGTGAAGCTATTTTTTTCTTTTTTCTTTTTGACCTATTTGTCCTGGCGTATTTCTCCTGTCACTCTATATACACACCAAAAGGATAAAGCAGCTCTACATATGCTACAAGGTGTATAACAATACATGAATTGCGTCACTGCACTGTAATTTATGCAGATTCAATTGTGAAGAAACCAAATCGTATGTCTCAGCTGTAATCGATGTGAAACACAATCATTGAACCAAACGCAAACCACAGGAAGCCCCAGGTGAAATGGTGCCATGAATAACAGAAAAAAGTCACTGACATTTTCACTTAAAGGTGCACTACAGCCACAAAACATGTTCAAACTGATAGCAGTGTTTTACAGCTAAAACGTCTGACTTTTAACCCTGTGACTTATGGTCAAAGAAGTTGCTGTGGGAAAACACATTTAGTTTCCTGTAAATAATTCACAGTAAAAGTCCACCCCATTATTTTCAGTTCAAGTGTTTCTCCATCACACAGCACTACAGGTAAAAGACGTTGTTTACCTGTTTGCAGAGGTGCAATAAGCCTGTTGTCTGCAGCTTTTCATCCGGTATGTTGGATGTGCTCTTCCTCCCTGCACTATTTATAACTGGTTTGCAGAACAAATGGCTCCAAATATCTCTATATTACATCTTGTTTTCTACCTACACTAGCAAAGCTCTGCTGATTTCATTTCCTATACAGTCTTCACAGTAAATAAGCCCCATCATTTTTGTTATTTAAAAGCTTTTGAAGCCGCGAAAGCAGGAAATGTTGAGTTTTCATTTGCAGTAACTTCTGACTCCTATGAAAAGCCAACAGGAAACCATAGAATAAATGGCTCACAGTACAAACTGAGAAGAACTGAAAGCTGAACGCAGAGACTTTTAAGCGTGCATATTTCTCTGTTCTCCAGCACGAGTTAAGTCTCGCAGCAATAAACTAGACTGTGTGAGGGTTGAGAACGTCATATATTGGCTATCATAGCCACGCATGCACCTGTATTGTAAATGAACGTGCAGTTTTCAGAAATGAAGGCCAGACGTGATGATTTAACCATTAAAAAACTGCACACAATGAGTAATTATAAAGGAATGCAAGAGGGTTCTGTGGTTTTTTTTTGCATCTTTGGTGTTAGTTCCGCACAGTTTAACCAGCAGCTCTGCAGAATTGTCTATTGACAACATACATCACGCTGATTAGATCGCAGATGGAACAGATACCTACCGTCTTCAGGTGGTTTTACAGTTGGAACGGAAACGCTTTCAGTATCAGTTTCTATCTGATGTGGATAGAGATAATAACCAGAATCAATCTAATTGTATACCAGGAGGGGACTTAACCACATGTTTTAACAGCACAATAAGTACAATACAGGAAAAATATTGGCTTATTTAGAGTACTTACTGCAGGATCTGCCGCTTTAGTTTTTATTTTAATACATTTGGCTCAAATTATAGTTAATAAATTTTAGTGGAATGAATGAACAATGGTTTTGGGTTTTAAACTGCGTGCTTCAGTTTTCATAAAGAAACGATAACAAGGCTGGAGAGATGACAGGAGAGAGGAGGACGAGGCCGACGAGGAGGGTTCAGGCGAGGAGAGAACATTAAGGAGGTAATTGGCTTAATGCTTTTTCAGAGCCAGCTGCCGCTGCTTTGGGAACAGCGCTGCTACTTTGGCTTTTTGGTATTAGCAATACCGTTGCACCTCAGTGGATACGCAGAAAGATTATTTGTCATTTGAGCTTAACTTTTCCTCGTGTGCAGCAACAGCAAACGACTTATTAAAGATTATTGAGACAATTACAATGCAAACTGATTCTAGCTCCACACAAGTGATGCTCCACAACTTTCCCTTATCTAACAACATAATTGGATATAAATTCTCACACCCCTAATATTCAGTCAGTCAGTGATTTGTGTGATTTCTGTGTCTGTGCCTTTAGAAAATAGTGACAAAACAAGATGGAGCAAAGTGGGCCAAGCATTCGACCTGCTCTGAGCAGCAAACGGTGCGTGGCACACCTAATCCTGGCACCACGACGCCCTGAACTGGCATTTACTGCCACGCTCCTCCTACCAATGTCCAAGATGCCAAACCAGGAAGATTTTAATTTACCAGCTCTGCAGTGCACATCGGAGTTGGCACAAGAGCAGGGCCCTCAAAGTCAGTTTTTCTGTAGCACTAAATAACTGAATTTACAGGTTTTGGTGACTTCCCCAGTCAGTTAGGGAGAACGACACACAGTGTTAGGTCATCTACACGTTATCGTGTTTCCATCCTGCACTGATCGGGTGGTTAACAGTTGCGAAGAAAGCTTTTTAGCGTTTTAGCTTTAGCCAGATGTTTGAGCCAGTATGTGGGGAAAAAAATTTGCAGTGAAATTATGATAAAATGAATTAGAAAGACCAGGCCACTTCTAGTGAACCACCAAACAAAGGGCGATATATAGTAGCGGTTTGACTGTGACATGGGTGTTTTAAAACTGCCTCTGCCACTAAGCTGCATTCAGCTGCTCATCGACTGTAAGAATCTTGCTGCAGTCAGCATTAGCTGCCACATTTATTGCAACAGATGACACCAAAACCTCACTGACTGATTTAATGCCAGCTCGCCGTTTTATTTGTATATTTCTAAATCCCAAAATAAAGGCAGCTGCTATGTTGTGAATTGAACTGACAGAATCAGCATTGTGTACAGTATACTGTAAGGAGGTGTGTGTATATATACAGTATGTGACAGCTTATTAAAAATTAAGACCAGCTGTGTTGCTCAGTGGTGATGTACAATCTAATTCAAAAAAGCTTCCATCTGCACACATAAAATGGGCTATAAATGTGTTGGAAAGCTTAAAAGAAAAAGAAAAAAAAAATGAATGATGATAACGTAACCGCCAACATCATTCACGGGTCTGCAGGTGATTGCCCGTTCCAGCTGTCAGAACATCTGTCAGACAACACGGCCGTGTTCTCTCTCTTGGCCGCTACGGCAGCGCACGGGTTATTTGTCGTAATACTGGCTGAGCATTATTCGGACCCTCTCTGTCTCCAGTGACAGCTCATGCTCGGTTTAACAGAAACATTGTGCTTTTTCCAAAACTCACCGGATAGCTCCCGTGTAGCACAGAGCCCTTTTGACATCACCCCGTGGTGTTTTTTTCCGGCATTGTAGAGAATTTAATGAAATATGATCAGTGCAGTGATCGCTGGAGACTCCCAAACAAAGTCATTTGGTTGATTCTTCTATCAGCTTGAATTCTTTAATGAAAACACCATCTGCTGTTCTTTCTGTGATACGAGTTGCCATGATGACGAGCCCGTATCACGTTGCACAGTGTGATGCAGCTTTGTAAATTAAGTATTAGAGAGCTTGAGGCACGGTGGGCAGCGGAGCGGGAACTGGCCGGGCGTTATCTGAATGCCACCTCAAATAAGATGCATATCGGTCGAGGCTGTAACTATTGTTTACTGACGGTTGTCCGTGTTGATTCATGATGCAGGCGGACAATGAGATTACTGAGGAGCGCTGACATTTTATCTCAGATTAGACGCTGATGCCCTTTGTGCCTCCAGAGCCGTAACTTTCACTACTGGAGAATTAATGCATAATTTGGTGCATGTTGCCCTGTTGTATGCTCCTGTTGTGGTCTATTTGATGCAGAGCAAAAGGCTCACAAGTGCATTCTAATGATATGCTCAATCAGATATAGATGCCAACCCATTTTAGTTTCCAGTATGTAATTAGATTACTGATATTGGCTTTTATTCTGCTAATCTAATTAATAGGGAACCAATGTGTGAATAGGAAAAGCCATTGTCAATCAGTAATCTTGCCTCCCAGAAAGCAAAGGAGTTATATTGTCAATTGTGTGTGAACCCATGAACGTTACACCCACCTGTCTGTATTGCATGCAAATCTTTATCTAATATCTCAACAACAAACCCTCCTATCGCCACTCATGGCTGCATTGCTGGGGACAGTATGTGCATTGTTGAATTTGGTTCAGTAGGCCAGGCGGTAGCCAACTTTACATTTTGTCCTGTAACTTTTGAGTCTCACAATCAAAATGATGTTGCCACTGAATTTTGTAGGTCCAATCAAATCTTTCCACGATAGGCACACCCCGTCTGCGTTCATATCAATTCACCAACATCTGAATTTTGTCCAAATCAGTTTTTTCACCCGCCACATTTTGAGTTAATCGTCAACAGATTTCCTGCAGAACATCCAAGTTGGAAAAACTTGAACGTTTTCTGAATTTGCTATAGCTGTCCCTCCAAGTTTACTCAAATGCTGTGGGCAGAGCTTATATTAATAAAAACATATATGTATATCTCCTTTGTGGTATTAGTGAACATAGGCACCATCCTCTAACTCAGACTGTCTGTCTGTATTTATTTATTTATTTTTTTAGTATAGCTGCTGTTTTATATAAAGAAAGAAGCCAATACTGCTGCCTTTCTTGGCTCATTATCATCATATTTACCTTCATAATGGATTAGTCATTGACAAATAACAAAACATGTTTAAGATAAAGTGGTTACATGTAGCCTTTTACCTACAGGCCATTATTAAAATGATCAATAATAAATAATATCCACTGATATGACATATTTTATATCTATATATTTTCTATCTATATTTGTCTACTGTCTTCTACATTTACATGTGACCTAGATAAACTTAGTTGAAGTCAAAAGATCCATAAGTCATATTTATATGTCGCATGCTCTCCCACAACAACGCTGCAAGCAGCAATACTGGGAGCCAAGCAATCAGCCCGTTGTGAACAGACACCGCACTAGTATATTATTATTTGCAGTAGTTTCTCATTCAAAAGCCATGGGCTTTAAAGGAAAACTGTGGGGTTTGTACCTCGGTTGCATGAGTTATGATAAATTAACCAGAGAGATCTCTGATTGCAGCGGCCTCCCTAAATATAGTTTATACAGAGCAAGAAACACAAGTCATGCGATCACGCTGCAGCAGCCACCGCTCTTCTGGTTTGGAACTTGGCTGCAGGGATTTCCTCCAATACAGCTTCAAGAGTGTTGAGGTCCAACACCGATGGTTATGGCTTTTCAATTCATCCTGAAAGTGTTGGATGGGGTTGAGGTCAAGTTTTTCCATAGCAAACTCAAAAGAGAACATTTTTCTTCTGAAAGTGAGTCATTTTTGACTAAGTGAAAACACATCGATTCTAGTATATCATTCTAAACTCTAAATAACCATCATCTATAAATTGTTAATAGTTAGTTTATTGAGCTAAAGGTGTTGTTTTACTATTTGTTAATGGCTAATAACTGGTTTGTAAACCATCTATAAACTTTATGTGGATGGCTACACGCTCATGTTGAATTCTGTACAGAATAGTCCATAAACGTTTTCTGTTCCATGACATCTGTAAAATGGGGTCAGAGTTTTCAGCATGAAATCATCTAATTGCCCTGGAATTGTACTTTTAAGTGTGAAAAACCGTATTGAGCATTTCCAAGAAATGGGTTCACCGAGAAGCTGCATGGCAGCGGTGAGGGTGAAACCTTTGATCTACTCCTGAATTCACTCCAAATCTCTCTCAGTTTGACTGCCTGGTTGGCCAGGACACTTTCTGCTGATAGCAGAGCACTACATTACACTCATAAAACAGTTTTTTTTTCTCGTTTGAAAGCGGAGGATGTGGTGCAGAGTGTTCTCTATCTTAACCGATGTTACAAGCTTCTCACCGAAAGTTCCCTCTTCCAAGAATAACATCGCATTTTACTGACCAGTCTTTGGTCACATTAACACATGATAATGTAATCGTGCCTGTCAATTCTAACACATTCAACATTGGTTTGGTATATTGAACTAACTTTTATATGTTCAGCCATCATCACAAACATCTCTTGACTTGAGATCAATGAGACTTCCTGAAGCTATGATCATTTTATGCAGAGAAAATAATAAAATATATCAAATCATTTAATCCTTGCTTGTTGCTGCTAGTCACGTTTACCTGTAGGTGTAAAGGACCAATTTCAATAATCTGTTAATTTCTTTGGATGATAACCAACGAGGTAAATTGTGGTTATTTTAGGAGGCTATTTTCAGTTTTCTGCAATTCCTCAGGTCTCTACAGTGTACACTTAGACTATTATTGTTTTACAGTGTTTTTTTTTTTACTATATATGCTCTCTGCCTGTGTTGTTGCAGACAGGAAACGGGGTAGATGTAGAGTGTGTGTAAATGTCAGTGCGGGAAACACGTTTACGACAACACCTCTGTGACATGAAAGAGAGTATCTGCGAATCAAGTTTCCAACTTTCTAGTAAACGACCTTATAAGAAAACATATTTTCTCTAAAAACTTCTCCTGAGATTTCTTTTGAAAAACACCACTGCCTAATATAACATGAATCATTTCATGGGGAAATTTCAAAATAAATGGGTATTTTTCACTTACTATCATAGCACATACAATCCTAGTAAAGACTTCAAAAGGGTATTCAAGGATATTTTTTTGCAATGAAAGACTGGTCAGTATCAACGTAATATAGGTCCATTTCTTTAAATGCTGAAACCTGGATTTTGTGAACCGTACTCCCCTATTGTGTGGTAATTGTTTATTTTTTTTTTGTCCTTGAATGATCGCTCAAGATTAGGTAAGTCGATCAGCGCTACGATTTACACATTCTGTGGACCCACATGTTCAAACTTTCTCAGCAAACCGCAAGCTTGTTGGCATTTCCCTCCAAGCAAAAAAAGATCCCACTGTAGGCAGTGTTTAGTACATTGAGAGGTGGAAAGGTTTTATCATGTAAAGGAATTGGAGGCAAAAGCTAGTGTCATTGCATGTCCATAACATCAGTGTTCAAAGTATTTTTGCATTTATCCATGCAACTCTCACTGCCTGCATTAAGCTGTTACCAGAGATGCATGGTGCTTTTCAAACTATGTCAGGAGTAGAACCTAATAGTTTAGAGAATAGATTTTTTTCTTGTCACAGATAAGAAAAAAGAAAAATTGCTAGGAGATTGAAAAAAAATAAATGGTGTGCTTATGGAGTGTGATGTAATATAAGCATACAAAGCAATCAGTGTTTAATTATTTTCTAGTCATGCAAAGCTGAAATGACAAGCAGCACAACTAAAGTAAACTTTTCCAAAAGCCCTTGGATATTGAAGACAGGGATAACTACCGTACACAGTGATTAGCGTGCTTATATTTCATACGTATCGCACACCATAAGCACTTTCACAAGGGGGGAAAAAGGATAAATAAAAAGTGTTGTGTTCTTGCATCTCTCGTCGTGTGGTGGGAAAATGATGTGTATCAGTTTAGAGGAGGAAGTGCTCACCCACAGCCTTCAGAGTGTTGCTCCGTGTCTAAACACAAACCTAAACCACACCAACAGTAAAAACCCAGTGAACCTGACTTCTAAGCGCTCGTTTTTTTTTTTTTTTTTAATGGTTTGCAGTTGTGTAAAAAGAGTGAGGAGGGTGAACATGGTTTAACTTTTGGACTGTAAATCAAACGGGTTTGATTTGACTCGGTTGCGGTTAAAAACCTGAGTTGTGGCCAGCTTTAACTTGCAATCTACCACCGGTAGAATCTGAAACTCAATGACTTTTGTGCTTTTTCAGTCTTCCAAGTGTTGGAATTTTGCATTAACTGTCAAGGAATGGTAAAGACCTAACACCTTTTCACAAACTTTGGTGATGCTGCAGTGATGCTACATTTACTCTGACTGTCAATAAACAAACTAGCTATCAACCGGGCAGTGATTTTCCTTGTTCTGCTTTCATTAGTGAGCATGTGGGTTTATTTCATGGATGTATTTATTAACAGAGCTGCATACAACTGACACACAGCCACTAATTTCTGAGTGGATAACCCCAGTAGTGCAACTTAGAACACCCCTAGAGTCCATAGACTGTCATTATAAAAGAGCAGCCTGTAAAATTGTTGGCAGGGTGCCTTGAATGGCAAACGAGGTCCATTATTAGTGCTTTACTATGAATTATTTAAAGCCTGAAGGTTAAGTTTCCTAACGAAGGATGCTAGAAAAACCCGCTTGTGTGCTGGGTGAGCACTTGAAATATGAAGTAGGTGCCATCTTAGGTTCTGCCACCCAGTCGTTTTTATAACTCTATGTGCAGAGATCAAATACATGCATGGATACAGCCATAAAGAACGAAAAAAAGAACAGGCTCGGTTCACAAATACATGTGCAAGGCAATCCGAAAATAAAAGAATATGAACAGAAATAGAAAAATAGATGAGCCCTTGGTCTGATGCATTTAGGTCATTTGAAACTTTCCTTAGTGCCGTCTCTGTGTGATGATGCACTGTATTTTTACGAGTGGTAATGCTCAAATAGACTATGATAGGTGGAATATCGAAACAGATTGATGACTGTTTCTCCATGATCTTTGACGGGGATGGAAGGTTAGATACACAGTAGTTGGATTATACACCTGGATCAAGAGCAGGTATTAGGAAGAGGCTACATTAAAGGACTGTGGTACAAAGCAGATCAAATTTTTGGTTTAAGAACTTCTTGTGCAGTTAAACTTAAGAATCTGTGCTTTTCCAAAGTGCCAGTTTGTCCATGTGAGCCTCTACTTCTGTCAATAACATTCAAGCAAGTTATAAAATCATGGATAGTCTTACCCTTTTTACAGTACCTGGCGCATTGTGTGTTGCTTCTGCCTTGAAAAAAAAAGATAATTTTTAAACCACCATCTAGACTTATGTGTACGTAGAGTCCAGTTTCTAAATGTGATACTCTTATTGGCTGACGTCACTTAATGAATGTTTTGTAAAATGAAAAAACAAAATGAGGCTTGGCTGTTAGGTGAGTTTGTAAAATGAGATGCACAAAGTGTGTAGTGTGCATTTCTGTGCAAGGCATGCTCCCTGTGTGATTTATTGAGGAGATACGCGTTGGCGGAACAAAAAATGTTAATTCCTGGCAAAATTGCTTGTGGGCACTGCCAGAAAAAATGGGCATGTCTCTCGCACAATAGAAGCAAGAAGCCACATTCCAAAGTCAACGCAACCCAAAGACGTATGTAACTTTCTACATTGTTGTTCAGTTTTTAATCTTGTGATTTTCAGTGTTTTTTTTAAACTAAAATAAATTTTTATTTGAATATAGAAGTTTTTATTGGGTGAGCTATGATTTATGTTGAGTCTCGGATGTGTAAAAACTATAACACTGTCAAAAATGACAAATTTATAGTGCAAAAACATTGCAAAAGCAGAAATGTCTTTATGCGGGTCTCAGAGGGTTAAAGGAAAGACTTCCTGAAGCAGTCCAATTGGAAGAGGATATAAGAGACAGGTTGATGGTTCAGATGAAGAAATAGTTATTTCAGTTATTTCAGAAAAACAAATGTATGACAGATGTTACATCTGTTTCTAAGAAACGTGTTTGAGGGTCATTTGTCCTGGGTGAATGCAAGAGGTGATGAATTTTGTTTCTAATAGTTAGAATTTTATCATGAATGACGTTACTAATGAGTCATAGTAATGAAAGAGAAAAAAACCTAGAGTTAATGTTTTTTTCCTTATGCTAATGATGAATAATCACGGTTTTTCCTGCATAAAGAAACTTTTCTCACCTCTACAGCCGTATTAACCAGCAATTCAAAGCCACCCTGAAATAATAGCAATTGATCAAAATATGACGTGTCTGACTTCCAACAGTCAGCTTTCCTCTCATCCACAGTCGCTGCTGGCTGGATGAACGTAACCCAGCTGCATGTTTTTACTGGACGCTCTGTTCCGATGCTAGTGCTAATTTAGAATTTTTTTGTTTTATTCCTGGTGTAAATCTTGAAAATGCTGAATTACAACCGCGGCCCACCTTCATGCCTGCCTCCTACTCCCCTCGCCTGGTAATAAAATTATCATTTTTGACGTTACACGTGAAGGGAAAAAAACACAACGTGACGCTCGGAGACGGCCTCACGTGTATGTGTTTTGGCAGGCCCGACCGCAGCCTGCGTCTCGTAGGTGTAATGCATATGCAACCACGAAGGGACCCCGTCACGGTCATGATCAACGGCAGCAGTGGTGAGCAGGCGGTGAAGGAACGGTGAGAAGACAATTAGCATTGAAATTATCTGTATTTCACCACATGGCGACGAAGCTTTTTGCAGCAATTCCATCACTGTCATGTCTCTGAGTGTATTAACAAAGTACAGATAAAAACGGATGATAAGTGAAAGAAACAGATGGATGGTGAACGCCATGGTTACAGATGGACTCTTTGCAAAGGACTGTAAATTAAGTTGCATCTTCCGGAATTATACATTTGTATGTATTGACAATATGGAAACAGTCTTACTGTAAAACTGCTTTGAAGGCGACTCTTGTTCAGGATCATGAAAAGCAAAATAGACATGTTTTCTTATCAAATGTTCAAAAATAAGAAGAAATTGCATAGATTTCCATCAAATAAGGTAACAGACCTTCTTTACTGTAAAGGGACCAATCATACCTAATGCCGTGCATAGTCACCCCCTGAAGGCCCATTCTGAGCCAGGAAAAAGCCTGTAATAATAATGAGCTCTGGCATTACAGACTATAGGTTTTAACACTATCTTTCCATATTAAGCAAGACTCTTCCAGCTGGCAGGAACGCCACCTCCTTTCAAGTTCTCCCAGTGTTTGCTTTAATTTACGAGTTTGGGGGTTATGAAACTAAGCTCTTTATTATCTTCTTTTTATGCTGCTAACGCAACTGAGCTTTATGTTTTGACTGCGGCGTCATTTAATTTGATAGTAACACAGAGCCTATTTTTAACTTTGATTTTCATTTTCTATTTAAAGGAATACATGTCTAAAGCAATTCATTTAACTACAGAATAGATTATTTCCTTCACCTATTGTTTCTCTTATTGTACAAATGTTAGAGGCCTGAGAATCTTGTTTTAAAATAAACGGTTAAATTTATTATACCAACATTTTAGATACTATTACCAATTTCTCTTATACTTCTATATATATGCAGCTATGTCAGATTGTATATATACTGTCTGGGAATAAATATGATCAGGTACTTTGGATTTTTTACATTTACCTTAAAAGCTGATTTTAGCTCATATGCACTCCAGATGATGTTTGTTTAAGTAATTGCTGATGTTTGTCTACAGAAAAGCAGCCATGTCTGATTGTTGCAGCTGAAGGCTGCAGCATGTTAGCTCATGCACTTTATACAGGCACATACATGCACTCCATGAGACACAACTTTAACAGTTCCAGAGTAAATACCAGGCAGCAATTTAAATTGGTTGGCACCATAGCTCGACACTTCCTCATCAAATAATTATGTGGAGTCTCTCTCTCTCTCTCTCTCTCTCTCTCTCTCGATCGACTCCATTTGGAGCTCTCGGTTGTTCCAGGAAAGCTGAGGATAAAAATCGATATGCACACATCCAGCACAAGAAGATATGAAGCGATGTCTTACACCGTGCCTGGAGCAGTGCTCCTGTGTTCTCAAAGACTGGGAGAAAATCTCGGGATTCAAGAACAGATTCTGTTCTTGTGAAGCGGAAAACAATTAGGGCGTCTGCTCTGCTGTGACCTTTGTGGATAAAATTCTGTTAGACCCGGCAATGTAAAACCATTGCACAAATGTAATAGCCGTCCAACAAAAATCATTTAGAATTATTAATAATTAATTCTAATTATTGGTAGCAAAAGGTTAGTATGCACAAATTAAGAAAACAACAAAGCAATGAAAATGAGGATTAATAATATGCAGATGTTACTGACAGTCCTTTATATTCTTTACTGTTCATATTTTAATTGTACAGTATTGTGGAGAGGTTGTACTGAATATAGAGTTAAGTGTGTTTGGTTGTGAATGATAATGTTTTTGCCCCCTGGCTTTGTAACAAGACCTGTAATACATGTGGATCTAAAATGATGGGGTTTATTGCAGCAATGCTTGATCAGTCTAAACGGGTAAGGACCTGTAGGAGAAGAACGGAGAGAAGGAAAGGAAAGAAGAAATGCTATTGGCTGTTGTAGACAATCAGAAATAAAGCACATTTAGATTCTCTGAGTGATGTATCTGTTGAAGGTTATATCAACTTTTAAAAGTTAAAATATTCTAGCCTTCCAGCAAATATAACAAATCCCAGGAAATGTAATGGTTACTATGGCTGCAGGAAATAAAATATAACCTTTGCCTGGTTCCAACATTAAAAGCTACAGATTTGTGTTAGGTTTGCGGTATTATGTTTGTGGGATGTTGGTGAGTCTAATCCATCCTCTTTGCCGTAAGTGCACAAATGCTGATTATTGTTGCCACTGTGAGTGGATTACACCAGACCCTGATTCGAAATGAATGGCTGAATTAAAATATTAATGTGAGTGTGTGTGTAAATTGTGTGTGTGTGCCCCATTAACGGCTGGGCGACCTGTCCGGGGTACAGATTGGCTCCAGCAGATCCCCGTGACCCTAATAAATAGAGATAGGAAATGACTGACTGATGACTTTACGATAAATGCTGAGTTATTACTTAATAAATATTCAAACCTACCAGGAAACTAGATGGTAATGGAATCTAGTAGTAAAACAGCCATAATAGGCAGGTGCATATATGGGAGGGAAAACATCTAACCCTGGAAAATTCTAGCAAAGCGTTTCTTAGCTTTATAATATTATGTGACCTATTCACTATAGTCATTATCAAGATAGCATCTATGGCCAGGGAGCCCAAATATGAGACATTATGGATAAGTAGGGTTAAAAAAAAATGTTACTTGTTTTGTATACTACTTTATAAATGAGGCCTTCATTAGATGTATCAGTTGCCACACTACTCCTTCTGATCATAGGTATCGTCACAATTTCCATCTTGAAGGTCCACAGGCAGGCATGCATGCTAGGCCATATGCCCTGCAACTGCACCGTGGAGCTTGGCAGGCAATCGTGCAAATGCAGTGAATCATCTGCAGGAGGCTTTCTGTGGCAGCAGCCCTACTTGTCATAACTGGCAGGAAATGGTCGTCCACCAGTTTCTATGCCATCTGTTTGCCAACACTCGTCTGGACAAAAAATAAAGGCCTCCATTGTTCATCCCAGCGTAGTAGAGAAGAACGAGCATGTATGTGTCCGACCCCCCTATCAAGGTTGTGGCCTGATGTTCAGAGGCCTTGCCTGCAGGGTTAGGGTTACAGCAGAGGACCTGATGTTGGCAAACAGATAGCATTCCAGAAACTTGCTAATGGTAACTCATCCATCCAGTCCCCTACAAATGTGTTTCTGTTCCCACATCATGGCAGTGTTGTTTGGTGGAAAGAGTACCCAAATTCACTTTCCTCTTTCTGCTACAACCTTGCAGGGGACATTTGTTGGAGAGGCTGTCCGTCTGGCCTATAAAGCGCCGCGGGAAACCCTGCTATGGGAAAAATGTTTTTTGAGTCACATTAGATTTTTTTGTTGCAGTACTAAAGCAACCACTGGAAAAAAACGGCGTACTGTAGAGAGGCGGCACTAAATCCAGGTTTTTGAAACATCTGCTCTGAACTATTGCTATTGCATGCTTAACAACTTGTTTTAAAACATAATAAGTAGAAGAAGCACTATATATCTATGTAAACTAAATGATGTAATTCTATATTGCCCACAAAAAATATAAATATAAAATTAAAGCTCAGCCCTGGTATCCATAGCCATAGTTAGTCCAAACAGCAAAATAGAAGTTGGCACCAAACTCTTCTTTTGTAACCCACTAGAAAATCCCTGTGCATGGTCAGAATTCAAACTGTAAAAAAATCCAGTTGCCCAACATAAGCTGCACAAAGTTCAATCCAGTTCCTCTGTTTTAAAGTCTAAAGAAAAAATCATATGGAGCAAGCAGGAAAGTAGAAAAGGACAAAGCTGGATTAAAAGGGAAAGGGTGGACTGGGGCAAGCCTTCTCTCTAACACTGCAGCTAATTTACGCCTGCGGTGGAGGTCCATTATTGTCACTTTTGTTTATTTGGGACACTAATGTGCAGAAATGGCAATTAGAGCCACAAAAAGCACTCAGTCGTATGATTTTTTTTTCCTCCCGCTCCAAAATAAATTGCCATCTGTGGGCCTCTTATCTGATGGAATCGGCTTGTCCTGAAATGCCTCCATTTGTGCAACTAAGCTGTTTGGTTTCCCTCCCTTTCATCTGGTGTCTTCAGCTCACTGTGAGGTAGAAGACGATCATTCCATCCTTGTCCTTTTATTAAATCAAACACATTTAACTCTGTAAATATCATTCTGCAGAGACAAAAACCTCCACATTCCTTTTCTGCAGAGTCACGGCTACGTGATTGGCAGCTGCCGCATTGCATGGATTGGATGAGTGGTACAGCCCTGTGTACACAAACATATAAGGAGAGGAGTCAGCTTTTATGTTTGTGTACACAGCAACATTTCAGTTAGAAACATACCTTAAAGGTATAGCCCGTGACTCTGATCCAAGAAACCGTCTGTGTTTGCACTGCAAAAGAATCTGGTGTTTATAGAGGCAGGAAGGCGGGAAGATCTCTGACCACCTGGTATCACTACACCATGCTGAACCAGTAACCTTGATCGAGTTTTACCTGCGTAATTTCAAAATTGTGAAATTAATGCCACTGGATGTAAGAAAATCGGTGAGTGCCATCCCAGATTTTGTGGAATTCTGCATTATTAGTGCTGAAAATTTCTCGGGAATAAAGTCTGAATATATATAAAAACAGCCATAACATAACCAGTAGTATTTTATATTATCTAAAAGACCCCGGTGACCTTTTTCACACCAATAGGGACTCATGACCTAATGAATTACCAACCTGAAACCAGATCCAGAATGGAACCAGGGGACGCACTATTTGCCTGAAACATCTGCTGCAACTTTGAGCCAACTTTTCTCAGATGTAGAAATCTGAAGGGAGGTTATTTATAAAAAAAATGACCCTATGAGGCTGTTTACTGTGCTCAGTACGCATGTTGTCTCCTTATGCCTGTGTCCTGCAATCATTTACTGCCCACTTTGTCCACATTCTATTAGCAGCCAGAAAATGTCCGGGCATCTATCCGTCTGTGGGTGCCCTCATTAGAGCCTCGGAGACCTGTTGTGTGGATGGAGCAGCTTCCGGGTCTTTCCCCAGCTGTTGTCTGGATAATAAATGCTCTCTTGGGCAAAAAGCAGCGAACCAAAGCAGCGTTTCCCATAATGTTTTTCAAGCCAGCTGTTCTGTGAGAGCTGTCTTTTTTTTTCTGAGCTTGATGAGTGAGTTTTTGAAACAGCATGTAGGCTGAAGTGGAAATCTTAATGGTTGGCTGTAAGGTTTATGCTGTGTGTTTATTAATCAGACGCTTTAATGCTTTTTCCTTGCTTTCCCTGTACTTTTGTGCCACAGTCAGAACAGGTAAAAGCTCAGTCAGCTAAGGACACGTTATATAAAAGTGACCTGAATATCTTTCTGCAGGGTAGATGCAGGTTATTTGATGTCTTCCAAGAAGACATCAAATGTCTGTGTCTGGCACAGAGGTAGAAAGCACATTTATTTGGACAACTGTGAGTTGCATTTCTTGCTATGAAAGCTCTGATTGAAATATTATGTCTGTGGACCCGGAAAAATGATACGTTAAAGAAATCTTTCTCTAAACTGCTGTTAAATCGCCTTGAGAGATCAGCCCAGTACAGAACTATGACTTGATGTAAGACAATTGATGAAAAGAAATTAAATGGTCCTTTTGCCAATGAACTTTATTCATCATGATGGAACTAACTTGCAGTCAGCCTGGATTATAATGGCAGCTGCACAGTCCAAGGAAAAGCTTTGGAGTTAACCTAAAGAGACATTCAGTTTCTCCAATTAGATTATCTAAACTGCAAGCCTTTTGTAAGCCGGCGAGAACATTTCAGAATATAAATGGAATTTTAAAGGAACAGCCCACATTGTGGAAAAAAAGACATTGGTTTAAAATTTATAGGTTAAATTGGGGACATATTCAGCCAAACTAGAGGAGCTTTATCAACATTTTAACCTTAAAGGCGAGCCTGTCAACACAGACTGTTCATGAAGACCCAGAGTGAATGAATATTCATGAGTATCCTGCAGGAAGCTACCTGTTGAGTAAATTTGCTTCCCTCTGCTGAGCGCCAGCAAATTTCTGCCCACCAACAACCTATGGTTTGTGCTCTATCAAGATTTGCAGTGCCGTTTCAGTGGGGATAACAAATTGCAGACAGATAAAAGCAGTTTCATGTTGAAAGGCCTGTGCTAATTTAGATTGGATGGGGCAATCACATGGCAAATCCACATTTGTGTTATTTTAATTCGAAAGTTTTTTTTCCAAATCTAACAAGAGTTTGAGAAATGATTCTGTCCCAACACATTCAGGTTTAGCACCAGCCATTTCAAATGTGAGTTTAGTTGTGTTTTTATTTACAATGAAATGAATATGGAATATCTCCACAACCCCAAAGGCTGTGTACTTAAACCTGGTATCAAAAAAGTTTTACTATTTTATTTATAACTTAAAACAGGACCCCAAAAAACTTGAATTATCTGCAATGCAAAGTTCATTAATTATAAAGATAAAAGTTCAAAGATCAATTATTTATCCATAAAATCACACTGAGGATCATTACAGAACATGAAGACTTTATACTCTAAGATAAATAAATAGTCTTTAGCTGCAGCCCTCCTACAAATATTGTATTAAACTATTTTCCTATTGTATGGATGGTGTGGATATTGAAGATATATATTGATGCTGCAACAGTAGCATTGTGTTTTTACTACAGGAATTCAACAGGTTAAAAATCCAGGCACAGATAAATGACCCATTTGAACCTGAGTCTTGATTAGCACAGACTGAGAGGATACAAGCTCTGTGATTCCCGGCTCTCCATCCATCTCATCGCAATCAGAAGGCGTCTTCTTGCTCTGGTTTCAGCTTTGGCTTGTGTGTGTGTGTGTGTGTGTGTGTGTGTGTGTGTGTGTGTGTGTGTGTGTGTGTGTGTGTGTGGACGCGGGCTCACAAGGACAGCCAGTCAAGGACATTATGCTTCCTGGTTTCTCAGCTTACCGGGGTCAGCCGTAGTACAGACAGATGCACACTGTGACTCTCTGTGGGGACAAACACTGCTGCTGTGCCACACTCGCAGACGGAGGAAGAGGAGGAGGAGATGTTGCAGCACGGCTCTGTGTGCTCCATCTTGTGAGAGAATCCGCTAAATGGACTGTGTATCCGCTGGCGTGGCCCTGGCTGCCTCCTGTCTGTTTATTTATTAATTAATTGGTATATATTCTCCTTATTGCTGCTCTGGTCAAAGCTTTGATAACTATGTGGAATTAGGAGAAGATACTCAGCAATGCATCCAGTATTAATAATTTATCACTGTTTTCTTATTTTCCAAATGGTCACTTGTAACAATGAAGTTGATCTTTGCATCATATTAAAGCAACTACAACAGTTATTTCTATTATACCTTTGAAACAGATGCAGGGCTGTGCAATTTGGCCTGACATAAATACAATTTATTATGTAAACCTAGATACATACCAGTTCCTTAAATAAACTAGCTGCATTTAAAGGAATTGGTTGTTTAATAACACAATGAAAATGAATGATTCCCAAATTAGTTCAGACATATGTATACAAATCTGTTGTCTAAGAATGCATATATATATATACAGCTTCAGCTTCATAGAACTTTGAGTTTCAGCTCATCGTGTATCTGTCCAGCTGAAACGTGGCTATTTTGGGCCACTCTTCACATAGGATCCTTTTTGGCCGCAGCAGGCAGCTGTTTTTAAGGACAAGGCTCTAAAACCTGCTCAACACCGAAAAAACAAACACAGCAAGCCGCTAGCCGGCGAACACAGCAGAGCTTTTAGCAGCTAAAGAGCCAGATATTTCCCCAAGGAGTCAATAGAGGGCAAAACTAGACAGTGGAACCATTAATGCTGTGGTCACAACTTCCTTCTGCAGCGACGACTCAGTGGCCCAAAATATCTGTTATTGCAGGTTGAAATGATTTTAAAATGCTCGTGAAGTCATATGCGAGTGTTATGTTTTGCGGTGAGTTCTCAGTCATGAAATAGCAAATAAAACATAGCTGAGGTTTGAAAATACCAGGTTTTGTGTTTTATAACTTTTGCACAATTGATATATCCGATGCCTCATATTGGCAGCAGAAGGGAGTCTGGGGCTGACAGGTGTCTGTCAATCTCACGTCTGCATCAGTTCTGCATGCGGTGAAAACATCCCATGCTCGTAGCAATGGTTAGTCCGGAGGTCTTTCTCATTCCCTCCTTATGCCACGTCTGACAGCTGGTGAATGTTTTTGATTGCTAATCTTAGGCTGATGGTATTTTCACAAACACGTGTGATACACTAGCGCTGCTTAATCAATCATCCATCAATTGAAATACTTTATACTGATCAGTGTCACCATGACAACAGCACAGCAGAGGCCCTGTGTGTTTTTCTACATTAGCTTTTGAATAATTATCTTTGCAGTTCTGAGCAGAAAAGGAAATGGGGGGGGGGACTAATAAAAAATGGGATAAACAATAAGTCAAATGTGAACAAATATGCTGCATGGAGTGAAAGTGTTTCACATAAGAAATAACTTAAAATTCACATATGGTTTTCAGCAGTTCTTCCTCTTAGCCCGCCATCTGCAGAGGAAAGCCTTCTTTAATGCTCGATGAGCCGAGACACACAAAGTAAACAGAAGGGATTTTAAAATAGTCTAAAAGTCATGAAAATGAATGAATGGAATGTGGCATCCCAGACATTCAGCGTGTCTTCCAAACATTAACAGTGATGGAAAATCTTTTCTATAACTACCATGGTGCTGTGATATCGTTGCTGTCAATAAGAGTGTGCATACATGCACATGAGTATTGTGTGTGTGTGTGTGTGTGTGTGTGTGTGTGTGTGTGTGTGTGTGTGTGTGTGTGTGTGTGTGTGTGTGTGTGTGTGTAAACAAGTCTTGGTTTTATAAACTTAAACTAAAACCTTGCTTACCTTGAACAGTAGCAGGTAACAAAATCTCACAACAAGGATTATTTATCTAGGGGATTTTACTTTCATATGATCTTTATTAGCGAATTTCTAGAGAATCAAAAAAATGAGTTATTGCATTGATGTTCGTGTCTTCTGTTAGTACTATGATGCAGAAATGGAATCCAGTGATGCAGGTTAACCGTGGAGGAAACAATCTCTTGTTTCATCAATGTCAGACTGGTGCAATGTCGAAGATAACCATGACCAATGCAGACGATCAGGAAGAGTGAAAGTAGAAATAGTGAAAAGTACAGAAGTATTACCAGCTTCTCAAAATGTCTTTTTCATCCAGCTAATTGACCTCAATGATAATATAAAAACACTTTTCACTCACTTATCAGAGGGTCGATGACAAATCATTAATAGCAAGATGAGAAATTCAATAACCTTTTAAAATACCATTGGTTTCTTGTCATGTAGCGATAATGTAATGTAATAATGTAATGATAAATGTTACCACCTAAAATATAAAACTTGTTGATAGCATATGTTTTTAATTTTTTTCAACTTTTTTAGGAGAGTTAAACTAACTGTTACTGAGTTTTTTAGGGATACGGCACATGACATGTTTGGCATTGTCCCCAAAATTGTTACATGTATTGTTTGGGTTCATTCATTAATAATAATTATAATTCATGGTACTGTCCTGGTGATAAAGGAAATAATAAAGTCTACATTCAACACTTAAGACTCCATTTCTCTAAGAACTGTTGAGTGGTTTGTGACTTGGGGTTTCCATGTTTTACCACTAGATGTCACACTACACAGGAGCAACATGACATGAGACATATGTTAATGTAGTAAAAGCTGCATCCATGAATGTCCCCTCACATGCAAACAAACGCATCAAACACAGCCTCTTTCGAATTGTTCCATTAAGCTGGAGAGGCTGATTAAATCCAATTAGCGGCGCTTATTCCCCCTTAACACAGGTTTTTGTTTTTGTTTTTCAAACTGGCACTGCAGGAATGGAGAAAGCTGTGGGCACAAAACATGTTTATTAGTTCTCTCTGAGAGTGGCTGATGATGTGTTGGCTCTGTGTCCAGCTAGGTAGGTACCCAGATGTCTGAGGAGGCTCTGAGGATGAGGTCTTGGCCTTGAACCCCACCAGTATGTCAGGTAAGGCTTGATTACCCCAACACACACACACACACACACACACACACACACACACACACATTCTCAAACCTCAGGGATATTCCCAATACCAATTAGAAAATGCAACTAACATAAGGCAAGCAATGAATCAATCTTTATTTTTTTCCACATGCAATGCATGCACAGTGAAATGTAACCCCAATACTGTATTTTGAAGTTTGTAATAGTTGATATTTAAGCCAATATTACCAAACTCTGCATGCCAAAAACAACAAGCTCTCTGTGACTCAGAACCAACATGTAGAGGTCTTGACTGAAACACAAACATTTAGGGTTATTAAAACAGGCCCACTGCACATGATCTGCACCAGTGTTTTCCTGTAGAGGGCACGGCGAGGTCAAAACTATCACATTAAACTTTTAAAGAGGCTTTTCAACTATAATTAAAAACATTTTCTCTTGCTTGTAGGGGGAGATTTCTAAAGACTGGGGAAACTAGACATCACATCTATTTTCTTATCATCTCAGTGGTTGCCTGAGACTTACATTTCTTGACAGAAATCCTGTGTAACAAATTGTAGGGGATTTAACAGACTGGGAAATTCTAATTATGGATTTGCATTATGGGAATTGCAGGACCTAATATATATTTTAAGCTTGACTCATATTGGAGAGTAAAAAAATCAGGATCTCAGCCTCTGACACTTCAATTTTGGCTCAGTCTTTCTCTCACAAGTCGCCCAACATCAGTTGGTGATTTCGTATTGCACTGCTGGTGCAGAAGTGCAATACGAAATCATTTGAGTGCCCTTAAAGGGCCAACGTGGACAAGGTGCATGATTCCTGGAAATTTGAACAGACAGCTAAAAAAACAACAGTCGGGAGCTGTACATCAACTTCAAATCATTCTTCAGTCTTGGAAGCCGGGGAAGACTGTAGCATGCTGGGATGTCAGAGTTGTTATTGGCAGCACCTGTGGCATAAATCTATGCTACACATCAACTCTGCTGCCTTCTTAAGTGTAATCCCAGCTTTAAATGATCATGTGTAGAGGGCCTTGAAAAAATAAAAGTATGCATTCCAATTTCACTTGTTGGTGGTGAGCTGAGGAGCTTCACCAACACAGCCTGTTTGCAGTAAATTAAATGAACAAATCCATCTGGAAGCAGGAAATGCTAACGTTTTTTTGAAGTGACGGAGCATAAAATCCCGGCGAAAGTAGTCAGTGTAAATCAATCTTCCTCTGTAGTTTAGTAAAGTGCAGTCTCAGAGTTCAAACACTATTATTAACCGAACAGAAATCAGAGACCTAAATCCTCCATGTGAGAGCTTTACGAGAGGCCACTGAGCACCAAATTACCCTCCTGTTCTCCCAGCTCACCATTCATTACCGCTCGTTTGTGTAAACTAGTAGACTTCACTTACACAGGCAATTTAGGATTTAGCTGAACCTCCTGCACACTCATCGGTAACAGAATCTGTTTCTGTCTGCAGACAATAGCATATCACGCCTGAGTGTGTAATACACCCACCAGTCCGCAAGTGTCATGTGTTTTATTCTTTATATTATTATTATTGTGATTTAATTGGGACATAAAAATAGAAAGACATAGATTATTGGTATTTTTTAATGCCTAAAGGCATTTAAAAAAAAGTTTTTACTGGCTTACAGTTAAAAGTTGGACGTGAACAGCGGTCACCTGCTCCCCAACCCCACATAAGGAGATTTGTCAGGTTATATTGGCACATTTGGAAGTCAATCGCACGTGTGTTTTTCACGCCTCGGCGAAGCAAAACGTGACACGGACACGGAATCCTCCGGCGGACCGGTCGGGGGTATTAGACGCTTTTGGCTGAGCAGACAGTGTGTGTGTTTGTTTACTGAGACGGCGTATAATATCATACTGACCCGGCACATATGCTGTCAACCCCAGCACACACACACACACTTGAGGACATTAAGTTAATCCGCTCCCTCACTGTAACACCATGAGACCAACACACGCTGATGTTTTTGATGCTGTTGTAACCTGCTGTGTTCTCAGAGTCCCACTGTTGATTCCTGTCATTGTGATGTGCAGAGCAGAGGAGCATCAGTCTGCCTCTCTCACCTGTTTCACTGAGCAACTCGCAGTTGTGTTTTAAAGTGCCTCTCCGTCTATTTTAGAGCCAGCAGAAAATTGCTCCCCCCGCTGGAAAGATGAGGCCATTCAAAATGGTAATATTTATCCTCCCTCTCAGCACTGCTTTTCCTCCTGTCTGTCAGTCAGCGTGGGCTCTGGAGCACTCATTTCACAAGCTTTTCACTAACAAATTAAGGGAAAAATGTTTTCTCCTTTCTCATGTTTCCAGGGCTTTTTTTTTCCTCTCTAACAAAGGTCACAGCCGAACAACCCAAATTATACAAACTAAGCTTTCGGAGAATGTTTAACAGAAATCAGTTTTAAATACCTTTGGTTATGTGTAGCTCTGCAGCAGCTGCAGCCAAACACAAATCAAAAAGATGTGTCCATAGACAAACCCACAATTCAACATTTATAAATGTTTCCAATTAAAAAATGTGCACAAAAAACATGTTTACAGTAGTGGAGTCATTACTGTGAGAATCCTCATTAAAATCAACACAAATGAATGAAATAAGTTAATAATCAGGAAATAAAAGAAAATGTCCACAATAGACAAATCATGTCATTCATTTGTATATTTCCAGGGAGACATATAATGCAGCTGCATCATACATATATATATATATATATATCCCTGTTCTTCTGCCTGTGACCGTGAGTTTTCATATGACTGCAGGACGGTTTCTAGGGACATTTTCGAATAAATTTGCAGCACAAACAACGTTTCCCTCATGACTGTCAGCTGTTCTATCCTCTCCAGTGATCACTGGTGCATTCAAGGCCACTTCAGTCAGTGTTTCGCTACGGCTCCATATGACCTTTTCATTGAAGGCCCGAGCCTGCTGTGAGCCGACTAGACTCCTTTCTAGTGATGACTGTTCACATAAGGGATGACTTTTATAAAGGAGCCAGTACGGTTCTGATGTTTTCAAGGTTTTCCTGCTCGCATTTGATGGGATTTAAAGGTTGTGAGAAGGGTAATATCAGAAACTAACCCAGTAACATCAGAAAGATTTGGTATTTTATAGGATAACATATTATAAGACACATTAACATTTGTTAGTAGCTGTTTATTGAGTTTCCTATAAAAAAAAATACACCAACACAGCGATCTACTCTTATACAATGACACACTTTTATGTAAATTTAACTGTATTTAAATCTATTTATTTGTTGCCTTAGATTAAATTAAGTTAATTTTGCTTCACCATTATTATAATACAATGATTGATTTGCATAGTCACAAATAGATTTATTATATCATCACTATTTACTTTACACACAGCTGTGAGTGGTAAAAAAGAAAAATATTATTAAGAGTAAATAACGTCCTTCTTTCACGTGCCTCCAAAACAAATGCCGGCGTCAGCCAAGATCTTTACGACACCAGGTGTGGCGCTCAGGGGAAAATTCCTCATTCCGGAACGACGCAGCAGCCTATGTCCATGGGGGGGCAGTAAAATCAACGCCAAATGAATGTGGCTTATAGTAACTTTAAAATATCACACTGTAGGTAGGTTTTAAAATAATCATTATTCAAAGTCATGTTAAAACGCAGTTGGCTCGTTCTGCAGTCGCAGCCCTTTGAGTGTAGTTAGCATAGTCAGGTCTTTATTACATTGAAAAAAGAAACAGATTTTACATTTTGTTATGTTTGTCTGTAACCACAAATAAACTGAGCTGGTTGCCTGAGCAGCAACTAAACAGGATGGAGCTTCTTTCCTTCCAAGTCACATAAAACACTGACGTGAGTCTTTTTATGGCAAAATAACATGTTAATATGAGGCGACTCTCTCTGGAGAGGATCTATTATCATTGAATCAGCGTTGAAGTGGGTCGTGTCTTCATGGGAATGGGCTGTGCTGAATGAATCTAATCGTTGTTGTTTGTTTTGAGGTTCAGCGTCTGGAGCCGATAGGATTTGTCTCTATATGTTGCAGCTGAATTTCCCTACAACGTTGTAGTCTCTGTTTTATGTCTTGATTTCTTTAGAGTACCATTTTCCAACTTTTCTTTCCTAAGAGAGATGGTCCGTCTCTGCTGACTTTGTGTCTGTGTTTGAGTCTGAAGAGAAATTGAATTCTGTGTGTGTCAACATGAATCTTGTTCAGTAATCTCTGGCCTCTACAAATCTCCGCTGTGATGATTCACTCATTACATCTCTATCTCGGCAGCGACTTGTCTGCAGACGTCGTAATGAGGTCAGCTAGGAACCAGAGCAGCTCTGATGAATTGTTCATGACGCTGACAATGACCAGAGTTAACTTGTAGAAGGATATCTTGAGCCTAAAACTTTTAAGGATTGAGCTGCACACAGTTCAGCGCAATAATTACGGCACATTTGAAAACATGCAAACAATCATGTTCTTCTTTTGTTCGAACTAAACTTGACAATCTTTCCTTAGATTATAAAAGGAGGGACTTTCACATGGCAAAAAGTTGTAAAAATAAAAGACGCTTGCTCAGCATATTTATATATAAACTGACAGACTCCAGAAGTAAACACAATGAAGAAGCAGTGCCTGTTATACTTATACACTCATTTAAATTCCATTCAATTATATATTTTTAAACATTATCCAGAATGAAATGAGACAATCCTATAGGCTACATGCACACACTCTTAAATCTAAGAGAGGTGATCCATAGTTCTTCTGTAAGGAACTGTAACATACTTCTTACACCAGATCTGCTCATCAACCCTCTGGTTACAATATTATTAATCTTTTACAAAATCCCATTGCAAATTTTTAGAAAGAAAAGCATGAAAATTTAATATAATATAATTATTATATAAAAGAAGATTTAAAGTAGTTTTGGAGTCAATAAGTGGTGGTATTTAAAGTGAGCAAATGTGCTAAGAGTTCATTCCAAAGTGCAGGATAATCCTATCAAACCTGAACCTTCAACAACAGCGGCCTTCCATTGTTCGCCGAGCTCGTGCTCTGAATTCTAAGGGCAAACGTCCACCAACAATAGGTAGCTGGGGACATCTGGCTTGATGTATCGCGCCAATTGATAGTCCAGGATAATAAAAAAAATCCCTGAATTTTTCACGACCAGCTTTGAACCCTGAAGTGAGTAATAAATCAGGGCAAGAATATACACGTAATGTGTAAAATCCAAGTGCCGGGCCATATATTTTTTCCCTGGTGCTAATTCAAACTAATTTTCATATTTAAAAGTTAATATTATATCTTTGAAATCAATTTAAAAGTCAATTTTGCTGCCTTCATTCAGCATCTTTTTATATATATATATAAAATAAATGTTTTCTACATATCCATAAAAGTATGTATGTTTAGCTGTGTGAAATGAAATTACCAAAAAAAAAATTTTAAATACATAAAAAAATAAAATCATAATAATAATGATATAATAATAAAGAAATGGAAATAAAACCTCACTTTAGGAAAATAACAGCCTGTGTTTATACTGTCTCCTCAGACGCCAGATTGTTTTAAGCAGCGTCTTATAAACGATATAAATCGATGGATGTATAATAGACTCCAAACAAGTTTGGTTCATGGCGAGGACGTCACCTGACTGACAAGTTAAACTGGTATCAAAAGATTTGTCTCATAGTGTCTTCCTCTCACCAGCTGTTGCATGTTGACCACATCCACCACATCGATGGAGTCAGTAATCCCGTGTTAAGCCTTTTTGAACAGTTCGCTCAGCAGCAATGATCCTTATTTTTTTGTTATTCTTCATTCTGTACAATTAAGATTCCGATTTTATTTTTTTTTTTTTTACTGCGAGCTCCAATACAGTTAATACCGGTAAAATTATTACACATTCATGTCTATAAAGAAGATTAATAGGCTACTACAACATTATTGTAATACAGTTATTGCCACTAAATACAAGAAAACAGTCTTTATTATCAATAAAATATCACCTACTAAATAAAATAGTTATTCTAGATACTAGGGGAGTAGCAATATCCTTTTTAGATGTGAACTCTTTATTGCATACCTACCCTAACCCGTCATACCTTTAAAATGTCTATTTAATAATAACTTCTAAAATTAAAAGCATTTTTTAGTCAAACACAAGGGAGTTACGAAAAATTTTGTTGATTGACTTTCTGTTAAATATCAACTTTTAAATATCATTAAAATATTTAATTGATATATATATATATGTATAAATAATGATCCTGAATGGTGATTGTGTCAATAAAGTTTTTTACCATTTTACTGATGTTCAAAAATGAAAAATAGATTTAGTTTTTTCCTCACAAAATTAAATGTTACCAGAGTAATTGTGATTCCAGACAGCATTCTCACTTCCCCTAAGACACGCATCGTGTTGTTCTTGATTTCACAAAGAAATAGAGAAATAAAGAAAGAAATATTACATGTGAGTTGGTCTTTATAAATACTTTCAGACCTTCTTCTGTGCTCCATGTCAGCCGGTTTTGTAGTGTGTGTGCGTGTTTGTGTGTGTGTGTGTGTGTGTGTGTGTGTGTGTGTGTGTGTGTGTGTGTGTGAGTGATTCACAGAACACAGTCGCGTTAGTCATAATAAGATTAAAAAAATCAATACTCCACAGTCAGACCTGCCACTGCAGCAGAAGTCAATGTCATGTTAGAATCATTATATCTGGTTACATATTCAGTCACTTAGGCTTTATTTCTCACGGCCCCTACCTACAAACAAAAGATATACAGCTGTGCAAAGATTAATGATAGTATTGATGGAATTACTTAATTTTATTCTGAAAAATGATTTTCAGTGACAAAATGCCAGATAACACTATGGGGACTATTATTGTTTTTGGATCATTTCTTTATAATCCCATACAGCAACAGTATTGATTGTCTTTTTTTTTAAGACCTGATGGTGAGCAGTCAATCAATAAGTAGGGATTTCAAAGCCAAAAGTGCACATATTTTTTTTTCTCGAACTTCGCCATGTGTTTACGTGTTCGTGCGTCTACGCGTCCCTGACCCACCGCTGTGATCCATGTGCCCAACAAAAAGCTCTGTGTCCCCATGTCTAAGAAGATAAAATACAGCAAATCTGATCTCAACTATCTCTTAAAGACCAAATTCTAAGATGTTCATCCATCGTTCTGTGCTGGAAATTATAGATATTATTATTATAGATTATTATAGATACAGTTTTATTGTAAAGACAGAATTCAACTATTTAAATACAGGTATATTGTCATTTCTTTTTTCCTTTAGGGTGAAATAACTTTTTGTTCCATACTCCTGAGAGCAGAAAATGAGTCTGTTTGTCCTGTCCTTCTATTGCTCTTCTTGAGGTCTCTTCTGTTAAAGGGATTTTTAGTGAGTATTTGATTTTTCGGGTACTCAGCTTCTCAAAGTCTCTAATTGCCTGGTTCATTTGGGACCAAGAAAGAGCTTTGCAAATTGAAAATGGTTGAGAACGCCAACTTTAATTATGCAAATATTCGCCAGGGTACTGATCACTGAATACTCTACATAATATTACAATATTAATACTGTCATTATAATAAAATTTTAATTAGAATTAAAAATGCATTGTTTTTTTGAATAGCTTTTCTCTTAAATTAATTAGAAGTGGAATATGAATATTTAGAATAAGAGTGTAATTCCAGAAATAAAAACTTAAAAAAAAAAAAAAAGTAACTACATACATAATTCAATTTAAGTACAATTAATATGCTCAATGAGATACTGATTAACAAATGGTTTCATTCATAAGCTGGAGAGCAATTAGCAGGATCTGCATGTTTGATTCTGTGGGTTTTAGGTCTGGATGTTTGTTGTTTAGTAAACTATCTACAGCCTCATATATTTAATGTTTTATGCCTGACAGAGATACTGAAATTTTCACTTATTACTTACTTAATTGAACATTCCAAATTTATTTTCAAAATGTAAAAGAGAAAACTTCCTCCCTAATTTTCTATGGCCTTAATACTCCATTGTAATTGTCAGATTTGTATATGCCCAGTAATTTAAATAAAGTGAGTTTTTATATTGTTATTATTATATTAAAATGCTGCTCGCTTTCAAGAGATCTGCAGCTAATGCTGATGGTGAAAAGTCAATGTTCTCTTTGTACCACTCAAACCACTTATTAAGTTCTTCTCAGTGTCATACCACTGACTAAATAGTTTGCAGAAATAATTTATGGCACTGAGCTAAGCAATGTGTTTGTGGATTCTGTTTAAAATACCAACAGGATCAGTAAGGGAGTTAATACACAACTTAGCATGAACTTAAAGGGTCAGAAAGATATCAGGGTAAAGATAACGACTAACTTTTATAAAACTATTCTTTTCTTATTTTAGAATTGTTTTGCACCTGCTGGATGTTAATAGGTGATATTTAATGTAGCTGCAACCCTTAAGGGGCTAATTAATCTGTGACATTGTCTGTAGCACTTTGAGGATTTGTGGAGTGTAAGATTAGAGCTTCACATCATCATAAATCTCTGTTTCCCAACTCGGCCGGCGGCAGCAGGGTGGGGCAGTAGTAAGGTGCAGACTGGTATGTGGTGGTGGATAAAACCTTTGTACGTCTACCTAGCGTTAACCTCTGTCAATTTTTTTTTTGTTTGTTTTTTTTTAACACCCCAAAACTTCACACATCCGCGTATCGTGATGCTCTTTTGTGAAATCTGACTTTTTAAGAACGTTTTTTTTTTTTTAGAAGATTTTAGTATTCGAGAACAGCGTTGACCTATAGGTTTTTATGGTGCTGCGGATCTCCACGATGAACTACTGCATACCAGACATGTATGAGACGCCTTATGCTGGGCTGGGAGGCTACGGCGTGCAGGGTGGCGGGCAGCGCTGCATGTATCCGGGTGAGACGTCCGGGTACGGAGGCTGCGAGCCACAGACGCTGCACCACCTGCCCTGCATGGAGCACGCCTGGCCCCCCGGCCAGCACTGCACCTGCCCCTACGCTGGGGGCGAGTTCTGCAGCATGGAGATCCCTCTTAGTCATTTTCAATATCAGTCTGAATATTTGACAGAAGTCAAATGGATGCAGGATGAGCCCAAGAAAGGTACAGTCACCCTGATTCTGATGGTTTTTATCTTTTTGGTGAAAGGCTATTTTTTTATTTTGTGCGTGCGTAAAAGTGCTGCAGGCATAAAGTTTAATAACGACAGATAGTTTTGGGGTTGCCTTTTTGGATTGTGTGTAAAGAATAATGTTCCATGAGGTTTGTGTTAATTAGTGATGACTCCTCCTTGATTGATGTTTTTTTTTAATTAAGTCTGATGAGCGTAAATCCAAGACTTAAGGCGTCATGCAGTGGCAGGTCTGGGAGCAGGACTTGCTGCAACCAATGCAGGTCTACTGAGGAATGGAGGGGGGTCCTTATTGATTGATGGTGAGGCAACAGAAGGCTGATGCAAGATGAGTCATTGCTTTATTCACAAAGCCCCCCAAAAAAGTATTGATCAGTTTGTTGACCTTCAGCCCCGAAGTTGTTAAGCTGAACCCAAAAACTAGGCCAGATGTTTACTTGGTTAGTTTTGTCTGCGTAGATTCTCATTCATCCAGGTCGTTGTAGTGTCAAAGGAGTTACTTGTAAGCAACTGGACTTCTTCTTGTAGCTTGAAGTTAGTTTTATTCAAAGCAACTCTGTTATCTGTGGAAGTGCTAATCAAATATAAGGTGTCACACTGATGGACTTTAAATAAACAGCCTTTAAATCTCCTTGTGTGACTTTCTGAAGCCACAACATTCACACTCAAGTAGTTAGAGACTGACAAAAAGGAACTGTGTTTTATAAATCATAGCTGCCTCTTTGATACTCTCCAATGTTTTTTTTTTGCTACTTCAAAACCAAAAATAAGTAAAAACTTAATTTTAAATAGATGCCAAGAAAAATTATTTCAATCAAATAATTAAGGAACTAATTTACTTAAGTTATTTTCCAATCAACTAATATCATTGTTGAAAAGGTGTTTGTTTTTTGTTTTTAAAAAGAGCAACAGAGTACAAATCCAGTGAAGTTTTTTTTTTCCAGTACAGTCTGATATTAAACATCTCTTCTTCTCCCCAGGGTACATACCAAGTTACCTGGACAAGGATGAGCTATGTGTAGTGTGCGGGGACAAAGCTACAGGCTATCACTATCGCTGCATTACCTGTGAAGGTTGCAAGGTACCACAAGCGAGTCGTTGTCGCAGCAGCAAATTCAGACAGCCGCCGTCATTCGAAAGCAGTTCTGAGCATGTGGCCGTTCACTCTCTAGGGTTTCTTCAGGCGGACGATCCAGAAGAATCTCAACCCAACCTACGCTTGTAAGTACGAGGGGAAGTGCGTCATTGACAAAGTGACCAGGAACCAGTGCCAGGAATGTCGCTTCAAGAAGTGCATTGCGGTGGGAATGGCGACCGACTGTAAGTCTTATAGGAAAAGTTATGATCAGTAGTAGTATTCCAATCATGATTATGATTTTTCTTTACTGTTTAGTCTGCTTATTTATGTTTAGTCTGCTTCATGGTGTTTAGTCTGCTTCATAGTGTTTAGTCTGCTTCATGGTGTTTAGTCTGCCTAATGGTGTTTAATCTGTTTCATAGTGTTTAGTCTGTTTCATGATGATAGTCCGCTTCATGGTGTTTAGTCTGTTTATTGGTGTTTAGTCTGTTTATTGGTGTTTAGTCTGTTTATTGGTGTTTAGTCTGTTTCATGGTGTTTAGTCTGTTTAATGGTGTTTAGTCTGTTTAATGGTGTTTAGTCTGTGTCATGGTGTTTAGTCTGCTTCATAGTGTTTAGTCTGCTTCATGGTGTTTAGTCTGTTTCATGGTGTTTAGTCTGTTTAATGGTGTTTAGTCTGTTTATTGGTGTTTAGTCTGCTTCATGGTGTTTAGTCTGCTTCATAGTGTTTAGTCTGCTTCATGGTGTTTAGTCTGTTTCATGGTGTTTAGTCTGTTTAATGGTGTTTAGTCTGTTTATTGGTGTTTAGTCTGTTTATTGGTGTTTAGTCTGCTTCATGGTGTTTAGTCTGCTTCATAGTGTTTAGTCTGTTTATTGGTGTTTAGTCTGTTTATTGGTGTTTAGTCTGTTTCATGGTGTTTAGTCTGCTTCATGGTGTTTAGTCTGTTTAATGGTGTTTAGTCTGTTTATTGGTGTTTAGTCTGTTTCATGGTGTTTAGTCTGCTTCATGGTGTTTAGTCTGTTTATTGGTGTTTAGTCTGCTTCATGGTGTTTAGTCTGTTTATTGGTGTTTAGTCTGTTTCATGGTGTTTAGTCTGCTTCACGGTGTTTAGTCTGCTTATTTATGTTTAGTCTGCTTCATGGTGTTTAGTCTGCTTCATGGTGTTTAGTCTGCTTTATGGTGTTTAGTCTGTTTCTTGATGATAGTCTCCTTCATGGTGTTTAGTCTGCTTCATGGTGTTTAGTCTGTTTCATGGTGTTTAGTCTGCTTCACGGTGTTTAGTCTGCTTATTTATGTTTAGTCTGCTTCATGGTGTTTAGTCTGCTTCATGGTGTTAAGTCTGCTTATTTATGTTTAGTCTGCTTCATGGTGTTTAGTCTGCCTTATGGTGTTTAGTCTGTTTCTTGATGATAGTCTGCTTCATGGTGTTTAGTCTGTTCCATGATGTTTAGTCTGCCTCATGGTGTTTAATCTGCTTCATGGTGTTTAGTCTGTTTAATGGTGTTTAGTCTGCTTCATGGTGTTTAGTCTGCTTCATGGTGTTTAGTCTGTTTCATGGTGTTTAGTCTGCTTCATGGTGTTTAGTCTGCTTCATGGTGTTTAGTCTGTTTCATGGTGTTTAGTCTGCTTCATGGTGTTTAGTCTGCTTTATGGTGTTTAGTCTGTTTCTTGATGATAGTCTGCTTTATGGTGTTTAGTCTGCTTCATGGTGTTTAGTCTGCTTCATGGTGTTTAGTCTGCTTTATGGTGTTTAGTCTGTTTCATGGTGTTTAGTCTGCTTCATGGTGTTTAGTCTGCTTTATGGTGTTTAGTCTGTTTCTTGATGATAGTCTGCTTCATGGTGTTTAGTCTGCTTCATGGTGTTTAGTCTGTTTCATGGTGTTTAGTCTGCTTCATGGTGTTTAGTCTGCTTTATGGTGTTTAGTCTGTTTCTTGATGATAGTCTGCTTTATGGTGTTTAGTCTGCTTCATGGTGTTTAGTCTGCTTCATGGTGTTTAGTCTGCTTCATGATGTTTAGTCTGCCTCATGGTGTTTAGTCTGCTTCGTGGTGTTTAGTCTGTTTCATGATGTTTAGTCTGCCTCATGGTGTTTAGTCTGTTTATTGGTGTTTAGTCTGTTTCATGGTGTTTAGTCTGTTTATTGGTGTTTAGTTTGTTTATTGGTGTTTAGTCTGTTTATTGGTGTTTAGTCTGTTTATTGGTGTTTAGTCTGCTTCATAATGTTTAGTCTGCTTCATGATGTTCAGTCTGCTTGATCCTGTGTAACTGGAAAGCATTCAAGGTGACTACAGCTGCTTTTTCTATATTCTTGCAGCCACCTTTCAGTCTGAGTGAGTTATTGATAGTTCATAGATAGACTCTGGGTGGAGTATCACTTTAAGTATGTGGGCGATGAGGCCGCTGTGTGACCTAGAGATGGCGTTATTGTTGTGAAGGCCTGTGAGGCAACACAGAGGAGCACTCTGTTTAAAAGTGACTGAACAGGCTAAACTACATACATCTAAACTTTAAAAAGAGCTGCATGTGAGTACTGTGGTCACTGCATTTCCCTGATTAAAACTCTCATGCATGTATGAGATTCTAAAAGTAATGTGGTGTGTTTGACCGCTTAATTTCTGCCTGTTCCAGTAAGCCATACCCCGTATTTTCAACTACCATATATCATCAATTCCTCGTTTCATGCCTTTCCCTCCTCCTCCTCCTCCCCCTCCATCCACTCTCATTGTGTCTCCCTTCTCTTCCTCTGCCCTTACTTACCCCACCTCCCCACCCTCACCTCACAAGTGGTGTTGGACGACAGCAAGAGGCTCGCCAAGCGGAAACTAATCGAAGAGAACCGGGAGCGCCGTCGGAAGGAGGAGCTGCAGAAGACGGCCTGGGACCGGCAGGAGCCCACCCAGGAGGAGTGGGACCTCATCCGTATGGTTACTGAGGCCCATATGACCACAAACGCCCAGGGCAATCACTGGAAGCAGAAGCGGAAATTCCTGGTGAGACATCCTCCTCCCTCCCTCCCTCCTCGCCACAGCCTCCATTGTATTGTTTACCCTGCCTTGTCCAATCCACACCCACCCACCCCCCAACCCTGATCCCACCACCCTCCATATCATGCCCCTGTCTTCTCCACCTCCACCGCAACCACTATTCCACTGTTCCCTGTGTTAATATGTCCATGTGTTTTTTTGTATCTCCTTGTAGAGTGGGGAGAATTAGCTGACGATGGAGAAAAGTGTGTTCCTCAACGCAGCAGCACTAATTTATAATGGAACATCCTATTCTTGTCTTTTTTATGCAATGATCCTTAATCGCTAATACTAATGACTTGCTTTTTATCGTGCCGTTTCCTTTTTTCTCTCTTTCTGTTTGTAGCTTTCAATTTCACAACTCACCTATGTTTGTTTGTTTTATTTGACTAATTTTTGTTTTCCTTTTTGTAAACTCTAATCACTTTGTCCGGATGGCAAGTTTGTTTCTGAAGTTGTTGGGTGTCTATGGTACGATCAGAAAGAAAACTGATGTATGTATAATATGATATATTGATGTATATTTTATCAGGAGAGATTTTTTCTGGAGATGATTCTACACTTTACACAAATGTTAATTTCACTACTTTTGATTTTTTTCAAGCCAGGCATTACTCTAGTGATCACGCAGTGTTCACCCCATCAAAAAACATAATTTCATTTCATATTTTTCTCACATCAAGGCCAGGAGTCTTTGTTTAAATAGTCGTCAAACTTCGACAAAGCATGCATTTCAGTCAGTATTCAAAGTCTCTTTTCTCTTCGTGCCTGAATCTCGCCATAGACACCCATCCTGGATTTCTGTCCTTGCCTGTTTTCTATCTGTACACTCTTTCATCTGTCCTCAGTTTTAACTTGTTTTCTTTTTAGTTGGCTTGACACGAGTTCTTCATTGAAACTTCACAATTCCTGTTGATTATCCAACAGGTCGAGGAAGCTATGCTTCTTAATGAAATAACATGTAATTTATTCTATACTTCTGACCAGAGTGCAGCGGGGGTGAAGGAAACTAAGGTAAGACACAGTGGATACAAATATTTATTGAAAATGATCCACTGAGTGTTGAGGACAAAGTCTGTATATCATGAAAATATTACACTGCATAACACAATTAATTAATGCATTAAAAACACGAGTGACCTGTCTATAGCGACATCCTCATTTCCAATTTTACCTCACATTGCCCATCGAAATCTGGTCAACTTAATCCTAACTAAACCACTTCAATCAGCTTAAATTCATGTAATTCACCTTGTTTTTCTTGTGTGATTGTGAATGCTTTACACACCTCTGCTCACCTGTGCACCTTCCCCTCTTGTCCTTTCAGCCTGAGGATATTGGTCAAGCGTCCATCCATGTCAATACACCAGATGGAAACAAAGTGGATATAGAAGCCTTCAGTCAGTTTACAAAAATTATCACCCCTGCCATAACCCGAGTGGTGGACTTTGCCAAAAAACTGCCTATGTTTTGTGAGGTAGGTGCAGAGGCTCAATTATCAGAGGTTCAGTACATATTTCTGTTGGGGGTGAAAAAAATGATATTGGACCGTAGATGTTTACTTTTATTTTAATATCAAATATTTGTATCAGCAAGGCTTTACTCTATATTAAGGAATCACATCCACTTGTATTGAAAATAAATGTTTGTAATCAGTTTGTTTACTTTTAGATTAGACTTCTAATATTAGTAATTTACTGAAAGTGTAATTAAATAAAGATGGAGACTAAGTTCCTAAAGCATTAGCTGTAATAGTGGATATATTTTTTAAATATTAAATTAAATAAATAGTTTATTAATGGCAAAAAATGTTGTTCCCTAAACTGGAAAAGTCATGTTCCTCTATGACAATTGTAGTGTTTATTGGAATTGAAGGATGACATGAAAGGTTGCCCTGAAATAAAAGTATAATTTAATATTATTAGTCCCCCGTTAACCATGTGTGTCTCTTTCTCATACGCCCAGCTGCCTTGTGAAGACCAGATCATCCTGTTGAAAGGCTGCTGCATGGAGATCATGTCCCTGCGAGCCGCCGTCCGCTACGACCCGGAGAGCGAGACCCTCACGCTCAACGGGGAGATGGCGGTCACGCGGGGCCAGCTCAAGAACGGAGGCCTGGGCGTGGTGTCGGACGCCATCTTCGACCTCGGCGTGTCGCTGTCGTCCTTCAACCTGGACGACTCCGAGGTGGCTCTTCTACAGGCCGTCATCCTGCTTTCATCCGGTGAGCACCTGCGTTAGCTATTCTGTGTCAGTGGTTTTAAAGATGGTTTAAACGCTGCCTATTGAAATTAAAAATGGATAATGAAAAATATTCCTTTTTTTGCTGCCCTGGACTGCTTTAGTATTGGACATTACTGTTAAAAGTCATAACACTCAGTTGTAGAATAGCACAAAATAAACACTAGATACATACATTTAGATGAGTATAAAGAGATTAGAGAGCAGTAAAACTGTTAATTAGGTTATGGTTAGGAAAATGAATAAAACAAGTCATCCATTAATCACCAGGCTCACCCCCTGCTGTCCTGGCAGACATGTTGTTTCTGTCTTGATTTGTTCTCTCCTGCACAGATTGTGTGACCAGTATATTTTTGACATGAAATCAATAACAAACTACAATTCAATCAATAAGCACCACACATCATTCTGAGGACCTTTGTCCAGCAGGCCTGGTCTTTTGGCCATTTTTTTTATGTGAGCAGCAGTGATCATCTCCATGGAGATCAATACTGTACATTGTGCTGTGCTGCACATGCATCACAGGGGTTAAACCTGCCCATCTGTCTCCTCTGACAAGCCCACAGTACCCACCAGGGTTTGATCAATGCAAGGCTGAAATCAATATTTTCAGACTGCTACTCCATTCACCGTCTTTATACAGCCGTTGACAATCTTCTGAGCAACAGTAAGGAACAATATTCCTGTTAGGAGGTCTTCTGAGATGACATTTTCTCATCTCAGGGTAATAACACTAGTTTATTGATGGCACCAGGTTCAACGTCTGTCATTTTATGTCCAGCTGTTAAAGGACAATTGTTCAAGTGTCACTTCAAATAACACTCAGGTGTTTTATTTGAACAGGTGTTATTTCCCTGTGCATACTGGCTATTAAAAGATACCCCTTAATAGTACATTGTGCATGATTTTGTATCTTTTAGGATAACACACTTTTGTTTTTATTACATAAGATTAAGCAATTTCCCTACTGAACATTTTATCGATGTTGTGAGATCTTGATGATGTTATCAGAAATTAAATCTTAAGAAGGGAAAATATCTTGGTTTTGGCACAATTAATCCAATAATTATTTCATTCTATTGGCAGATATTTGCCTTTTATTATTTAAATTTAATCTTCAAGAAAACCTTTTTCAGTGAATTTGATACATTTTTTTAATCTGATTTATTTATTTTTATAAATGGAACAATACATACTAATGTTCATTAACATGGAATATGTGAGACAATAGCCAGGTGGCTAATTTCTATCTCTTCCCATTGTCTATTTTGTTTTATTCTAGAAGATATATCTAAACTAACTAAATATTGGAGGAATTGTTCCAAATGCAAGATAATGTTGCTTCTTTTTTTTTTTTTTGCAGTGGTCTATGCTGCAAAATGTAAACTGACGTAGTTTTTCCTTTGATTCAGTAGACATGATTTATATTAGAGGCAGGATCAGAATAAATTCTCAGGTTTCCTTTAACACTGTTGTTTCCTTCAGATAATTTACATTGAGTGCAGGACTCTGCCTGATTTTTTTCTCTGGTCGGTCTCCTCAGATCGTCCGGGCCTGAGTAGCGTGGAGCGCATCGAACGCTGCCAAGAGGAGTTCCTGATGGCCTTTGAACATTACATCAACTACCGCAAACACAAAGTGGCGCATTTCTGGCCCAAGCTGCTAATGAAGGTGACGGACCTGCGGATGATCGGCGCCTGCCACGCCAGCCGATTCCTTCACATGAAAGTGGAGTGTCCCACTGAGCTATTCCCTCCTCTCTTCCTGGAGGTCTTCGAGGACTGACCAATGGATTTTGTTGTGTGCTTGCATGTATGTATGTATGTATGTGTGTGTGTGTCTGTCTGTGTGTGTGTCTGTGTGTGTGCGTGTGTGTGCAAACGTCAGCACCTGGGCACCCTGGTGGTCTCAGGGGTGGAACCAGCAGAAGGCCCGTCACAACGAACTTTCCATTAGCACTACTGAGTGTCACTTCATTCCATAGTTTAGGAGTAGCTCTCTGGTCTAGTTTTGGATGGAACCATTCCTTACAGTGCGGGTACATGTAAATAGCAATTTGTTCTTTTTTTTTTTTTTTTTTTTTTTGGTTTGTTTCGTTGTTGTTATTGTTGTGGATATAACCTCTCACCTCGGATTTTACAATAGGTTATTTTTTTTTTGTGTGTGTTGATGATTGTACAGTTGGTATAATGGTGAGCTCACCCCTTCATTAATTAGAAAACCATGCAAACGTATTTTCCTTCCTTTATGTTGAAAATCTCAAGATGGCTGCTCTCACCCGACGCAAAACAAGACATCATTAGATCCATTAGCCTTTCCCCCACCTGCTCAACTTTATCTGGACCTACTTTACTGGTTAAAATTTGAACTGTCCTGTAGTCAGTCATCCACCCGGTGAGTCTCTGTTCAGCACATCACCATCATACTGTGACCTGACCCGTTAACAGCAACTCTAATAGATAACGCACGATGGGGAATTACTGCGTTCCAGAGATGTCTTACAAAATCTGAATTTTCAGCTCAAGAGCATCTCAAGAAGTTGAAAAAACGTGGGCAAGAATTAGCTAAAAAGGACTTTTGCAATGTTTTTTTTGTTTGACATCACGTACACATGGCAGCAGACACTGTTAACACTAAATAAGGTTAAACTTGTTAACCCTCAAAAACACACGTAGTTTATAGTCTCAGTAAATTCAAGGCAGAATTCTGTCCAATACTTACATTTGCAGTAAGTAGTGAAATGTTTGCTATGTTAAATAAATATCATGGCACTACAGCAGCATATTAGGGCCATTTCAGAAGAAGAATAAATTAAAATTATTTTATCCACAAAATGAGAGAGGCAGAAATATTGATTTTTTTTTTTGCTGTTGTTATATGTCACTTTGGACAAAATGAATGTAAAAAAAAATGTGTAAAAACATTTTTGACTTTATGAAAGGAAACAACATCGTGATACAAAATTCCAAAATCTGCTCATTTCAATTTGCGTTTAAATTCGAGCGTATTTTGTCACTCAAAAGATGGATTTAAAAAAAGCTGATTAGATGAACTTTTTGCAAACGCTCCGACAACAGAATGAGAAAAAATGTGATTTGATGTAAAAACACTCAAAATCATTTACTGCTATTTGGCATATCCTAAGAGATACATCAATTATTAATTCCGGGACACACGATTAAAACTGACAAAAGATATTTTTTCGTCATATCATCATTTTTGGCTTTTTTTTGGGGCTCCTGCAACCCATACCAACTGTTTAGGACTTGTCATATCATCAAAAGAATATTTAGATGCAACTACTCTGATTGGCGGAATAATTGTTTCACTTCTTCCACGGCCCTAATATGCTATTATAGCTGCTTGAACTGATGTATTCTGGGTAAAACGTAAGGATCCGTGTCTATTGCAACACAGCTGCTGGAGATTCAGACGGCCGCCATCGAAAGGAACGCAGCAGTAGCATAAAATGAGCCTGTTCATCGATGCCAGAGAGTGGTCAGGACTAACTAAAGCACATAATGACACTGATGTCAGGAAAAGACAATCATATAGTTCTTGTGTGTGTGTGTGTTTTTTTTTCTTTTTTTGTGTAACAATGCCACATGCTGTGCCAAATCCAAGTGAATGATGCCCTCCTTATTGAGTCCCTGCTGGGCTTTCATAGCGATATCAAGACTTGACTGGTTATGCTAGTTTAGTGCATGCCACGGGGTCAGGAGACGCTGACCCGTGTTGTAGTAACGTTAGCGGCTTCTGCTCGGCGACCGGCGTCAGCGGTGTTTTAATCTCGGCCGCGTTGCCTCACTCACACCCACATACAGCGCATTTCAGTATCAGTGACGACTTGGTGCTACGGTGGGTTGGGGAAACAGCTGATCGGACTGTATTGCGATTTCCACGCGGAAGCGGACATTATGTTTGTACAACAGCCCACCACCCTCTTATGATGGCATGCATATACACTAACACACAAACATGCACATATAGAATACAGGCGCATCTCAAATAATTAGGAAAGCGTGAAAAGTTTCAGGGGGGGGGGGGGTTTCGTTATCTGTAAAGCCATAATCCTCAAAATTACACAGAATAAAGGCTTGGGATATTTCACCCAGCATAAAAAAAATGTATTAGTTTCACTTTCTGAAATGCTAGGCAAACAAATACTGAGCTTTTTCACGACATTCTAATTATATGAGACGCACCTTTACTCGTACACATACTGTACACATGCACATATCCATATATGCATGTGCCTAGAGAATCTTCGGGTCTGACCCCACCACTGTGACCAACCAGTGCGATTTGGAGGCCAACGTGAACCTTGGCCGGCCCGGCAACAGTATGATTCATCATCAGCAAGGTACACTGAGGACGCTGGTGAGATTGTGAAAGCGTAGCGCCCTTTCCTTTCTCTTATTTTAGCCGTTATGTTCATGTTCTTTGTTGTTGTTTTTTTTTTTCTTTTCGTTGTTCCTGTTGTTGTTGAAAGCCTCTTTATGGTATCGTTGTTTGCAATGTGACGAACATTTGCTTTGTATATCTCGCTTTTTTTTCAAGCTTCAAACTACTCCTCAAAGCAGCTTGTGATTTTTTTTTTCTTTTTTTTTTTTTTGTTTCTCTTTTTTTTTCTCTTTTCTGTGAAGTGATGCCTTTTATCAAAGCAATAGACTTGCTGCAGTGTTTGAATGACCCGGACCTCACACACACACCTCGCAAACTGTACAGTCTCAAATAAATGCATAGACAATCAGAGGGAGAGACGGACGAGGATTAGAAGGCGCCTGGGCTCGGACGCCCGGCTCGCGTGTGTCTTTCCGGGCCGAACCGAGTCCCAGCTCTCTGGGAAAAGTGACGTTGGCTATGTTTACGTGCACCCCTGCTGTCCACAGTGCTGTTGAGTTCACCTTCATGTTGAGTTGTTTTGCAGGAGGCGTTTAATATCCTGTGATCGAACCTGCCTGCTGCCATTAATAAAACATTTACTGAATAGTCTTCGATGAAAACACCAATACAGAAAATATCAAAAGGCCTCAAAGAGACGGTGACTCTTTCTTTTATATTTCTTTTTTTTTTTTAGTCATGAAATGTGAAATAAATAAATCAGCTATCACAACCAAGGGCTGGCTGACTGCTCATCAGAGACGGTCCAGTCCGAATTGTTCTCCTAAACTAGTGTAATGGCCCCTTTGAATCCAACGCTAACAGGAACTAAACTCAGGAACTAATTCAGGACCTAAAAGCCACTTTGCATCTGGAGAAAAAAAAATCTCAGTACAGAAGGGGATTTAGGATCATTGGAGGGAGAAAACTCCGAGGTTGTTCTAGCAACTTTGTTGGGTTTCATTTTTGATCCTACAACGGCCCTGATCCTCTTTCGTACATCAGCAAATCCAAAATTCTCTTTGACACTACATTTTTTTTTTAATTGCAGTGAGATGACAACTCAGCCATGGAGTGTTCTTTTGTAATTTATTGTTGCATGAATATGTGATGTTCTCCTCAAGTATGTACAGTAACCACATGGAAACCAACATCTCTTATCGGCCTGCTGTCTTTCACTGTACCACTTTTATTAAAACCTTTTATATATTTTGGCTAGTCTCAGGAATTTGGCTACATAACTTGGTTTTAGGATCCACCCTCCAGGCAATACTCAGCTATGGATAATTGCATGTATCAGATGTTCATGTTTTTTTTTTTTTACAAGAGAGGATTGTAATTGGTTAAAATTGTCTAACACTTTGCAAACTATACTTCATTCATCTTTTAATCCATCCAAGTGCAACAATGAACGAAACTCTTCTATGAGTGCAAGAGGCTTTAAATGGTAGCAACGATCAAATAAGCCATTTTTAAACCCAATACGCTAACATCAAATATTATTCACTTGCATCTGGATGGAAGCTTCTTGTCTTTGATCACGACACCAGTACTGTTAGCTCCACCTCAGTACATTCTACCTCAGGACTCGGGACTTAAACCATGACCCAGGGCCACTAATTAAACTACGTTCCTGTGGTTTAAATGCAAGTAAATTTGCTGCAAAATGGTTGCTGTAGTGTTGAAACTACCCACGGTACAATAGCGAAGTCTCATCAGCTACAAGGCTGCATTCCTGTTTCATTCACATTTCTGTCCACCTGAATAATGTATGTGTGGCATCCACGTGTTGTCTCCACAAAGCAGCTGAGTTTGTTTAATGTTGGCAACCAGCAGGTCAGTGTGTGTGATGATGGTGCAGGAACAGGGTGGTGATCCACTATGGTAACTATGGTAAACATAAATTATTAGATATAAAAAAAAACGTGTTACAGAGTTGGGTAATATTTAATGGATTGTTGCTGTTAGCTACAATTTGACTAGTGTGGAGCTTTTAAGTCTCTCAGTTTTTCTTGCCTTTTTGTCCTCTTCCCTTCACGCTATTTCTCTGACAGCTCCAAGCCTTCTGTGTGTAAATCCTCCTTTTTACTGCTGCACGGAGAGCATCGAATCCTGATAGACCTCAACTAAATATGAAGCTGTGAGTCAGCCCCCGGTTTATGTGGAAGTGGCGACAGCTTGTTTCATCATTACCGCTGCTGCACAGGGATCCTCTGAGTGAGTAGCAGCAAATTCAAAGAGTTAAGGAGAGTTTTTTCTGCAGCCAGAATGCTTCTTCGCCAAAGGTCAGCTCGCCATGTGCAGTTCTAGTAAATAACCTGGACAGATCCCATAATTTGACATTTAAAATGGGTCACAGGTTTAATTTCAGAAACTGGAATGTGACTCGATTTTAAAAGCAAAGTGAACCAAACCATAGACGTGTACAGATGACTTGGAGCTGCACTAATCATTTAATTTGGTGACAACTAGGTATAAATCACAAAAGTTATGATCTTAAAAAATAAAATATAGTTCGTATGGTACCACATGGCACATCTAGCAGCAATAATTCGGGAATTCTGATTTTTGGTGTAATGATGGATACATGTCTACCGCTAACTTTGGGCGGTGCTTTGGTGGAGTCCTGTTGATTTGTTTTTTTAATGCCTGGTCAAGAAGTTGTTGCCAGAACCAAATCCCGTAAATTTGAGAGTTGTGACAGCGAAACAACGGCCTGAAAGGCGCTAAAACGCTCAGTGGAACATGAATGTTTTGTGGGGATAGAACGACTCGACCTTTGCTCGCCACGAACATATTTACTTGAATTGTCCCAACGTGCAGAGCTGTTGGTGCACGTAAACATAGTCAATGCAGAGGAAGTTTACTGTTCTGAAGAGGTGCCAGCGCTGGCGTCTCTCCCACGAGTTGTTACTCTAAATGTTACTCAGTTACAAACCAATAACAATAGTTGCACCATAGAAAAGCTATTTTACAGTACAAAGGAAAAGGATGTATATTTTCAGACTGCAGATTTTTTTTACAGATGTTGTTTAGCATTATATGAACATATTGTTTTACATAGTGTTAAAAAATAAGAAAAAGATGAAAAAAAAAAAACGCCAGTACCTTGCTCTCGAATCCATCTCTGCAAAAAGAACTCTGAGCAAGACATTACAGTAATAAACACTTAAAAATAGTGCTACGTTCGTTTAGAAAAAAAATGAAGCAAATGATTTCTGTAGCTGGACGCCACCGTCAGTCCAATGCAGCACGGCTACACGCCGACACGTTTTCAAGTGTAACCAGCCATCAATGAAACAGTCATCCACCGTCTGCACAGATCTCTCCTCGTGTGTTTTAGTGTCTTCTCGTTCAACTCATCTGTTCAACACTTGTACTGGAAAACCGTCGCGGGGAGAAAGGGATGGCGATTAAAAAAGGAGCGTGCGGAGTTGTAAGGGAGCGGGATTTTGGCGCCGAGGCAGCAGGTGAATGGAGTCCAGTTTGTTTGCGGCCTGCATTTTACTGGAAAACACTGTCCAGGAATACACTGGCCAGACATGAGCGTTGGGGACTTTTGAGAGGAAATATTTTCTGATGATCATGATTGACGATGATTGCAGCTAATATGAATTGGCTCTTGAGAATAAAGATGGTTTTGAGAGACTTTTGTTTTGCACTTTCATTTCATTTGCACAAATGTGATGCTCAGTTACTGTCATTGTTTTGTTTGGATGACTAAACCATTTTACTGTTTAGTCCTTTATTTCTAGAAAATTGTGAAGGAAATATTAAATTATCCATTTTTGTTTCAATATAATAAATCTTATGAATAAAAAATATGCAGTGCACAACAGTATAATTTCAAGAATCAGTACCTCTTACTACTTGAATAATTAATTACTATTCTTAAATTAATCCTCAAGAATAAACTAAGGGCTGCTTATCATGGAGCTTTCATGGAAATTGAAACGTCATTTTGACAAATTGACATTATCCTTCTTAGCACTGCAGTATGACATCACTGTAAAAGTTTGCTGTAAAATCTGCAGTTCTTTATTCTGTCAAACAGTAAAGTTAAACAAAGTGTAAGTGTAATTAGCGATTATTACAGTATATATATATATATATATATATATATATATATATAGCCTTCCAATATATTTTTCATTGTCACCTGATTACATTTTTTTGTGTTTATATATATATATATATATATATATATATATATATATATATATATAAACACAAAAAAACGTAATCAGGTGACAATGAAAAATATATTGGAAGGCTCTTAGGCTCTTATGACAATTTCGAATATTAATACTAATATAATATTATTCATAGTCAAAGCACATAGCTGCAGCTACAGAAATACTCATCAGTCCACTTTGATGGTTTTACTTTGGGGAAGTAGCTAGTTTCATACTGGAATGTGATCCTAATAGACTTCTAACATCTGGGATTCTGAAAAGTCCTTCAGGTTTTCAGTGTTAAAGTTAAATTACAATTACGGCTCAAATTACAATATTTTAAGTTATCAAATTACTATACTAGTTGCAGATCTCAAAATTCAAGTTAAAAAATGTAAGCTTTAGGCTGAGAGAAGTGATTTAAAATTGGCTGTAAATGATTCTTATTCTGCTTCTTTCTCTTTTTTATGTCTTCCAGCTTAAAATACAAAGTAATTGCCACAAAGAGAACTTTAGCTTTATATGTTAAAAATCAAACATCGACAAAAGTCCAAAAGTTGGTTTTATTCCAACCATTTTAAATATTTCAAATATTTCAAATATACAGACTTGGAGGAACATAGAACATAAATAAATTGCTACTGTATGTTGTCCATGAAGCTGAAGGCAGACGGCAGGTTTGAACCGTACACCGATCTTCCACTTGATGGTGCTGTCGGCTTTCTGCAGGTGATTCAAAGGCTTCAGCATGAAGAAGTGCAGCCACAGATGGACCAGACACCTTAGGGATTGTTTCATATCTGCTGAGGGGGAAGAAGGCGTATGCTTGTGCAGGGGAGAATATCCTGTATACAGAGTAGTTGGTAATAAAAAGATACTCTAATCTGCAGCTTTCTGGCTCAAGCTGCAGCATGTTAACACTGTCCAGCATTACCCTATGAGAGAAAAAAAAGAACCAGAATGTGCTCAGATGTAACCTACAGAAAGGTCAAAAAAGGTCATACTATACTATGTCGCCTAAAAAAGGTCATACTATACTATGTCGCTCAAAAAAGGTCATACTGTATTATATCACTCAAAAAAGGTCATACTATAGCATGTCACTCGAAAAAAGGTCATAGTATACTATGCCGCCTAAAAAAGGTCATACTATAGCATGTCACTCGAAAAAGGTCATACTATAGTATGTCGCCTAAAAAGGTCATACTATAGTATGTTGCTCAAAAAAGGTCATACTATAGTATGTCGCTCAAAAAAGGTCATACTATAGTATGTTGCCGAAAAAAGGTCATACTATAGTATGTTGCCGAAAAAAGGTCATACTGTATTATATCACTCAAAAAAGGTCATACTATAGCATGTCGCTCAAAAAAGGTCATAGTATACTATGTCGCCTAAAAAAGGTCATACTATAGTATGTCGCTCAAAAAAGGTCATACTATAATATTTCGCTCAAAATAAGTCATACTATAGTATGTCGCTCAAAAAACGTCATACTATAGCATGTCACTCGAAAAAGGTCATAGTATACTATGTCGCCTAAAAAAGGTCATACTATAGTATGTCGCTCAAAAAAGGTCATACTATAGTATGCTGTCAAAATAGGTCATACTATAGTAGTTCGCTATAAAAAGGTCATACTATAGTATGTCGCTGAAAAAAGTCATACTATAGTATGTCACAGAAAAAAGGTCATACTATAGTATGTCGCTCAAAAAAGGTCATACTATAGTATGTCACAGAAAAAAGGTCATACTATAGCATGTCACTCGAAAAAGGTCATAGTATACTATGTCGCCTTAAACAGGTCATACTATAGTATGTCGCTCGAAAAAGGTCATACTATAGTATGTTGCCGAAAAAAGGTCATACTATAGTATGTTGCTCAAAAAAGGTCATATTACAGTATGTCGCATAAAAAAGGTCATACTATAGTATGTCGCTCAAAAAAGGTCATACTGTATTATATCACTCAAAAAAGGTCATACTATAGCATGTCCCTCAAAAAAGGTCATACTATACTATGTCGCTCAAAAAAGGTCAAACTATAGTAGGTCGCTATGAAAGGTCATACTACAGTATGTCGCCGAAAAAAGGTCATACTATAGCATGTCGCTCAATAAAAGTCATAATATACTATGTCGCCTAAAAAAGGTCATACTATAGTATGTCGCCGAAAAAAGGTCATACTATAGTATGTCGCTCAAAAAACGTCATACTATAACATGTCACTCGAAAAAGGTCATAGTATACTATGTCGCCTAAAAAAGGTCATACTATAGTATGTCGCTCAAAAAAGGTCATATTATAGTATGTTGCCGAAAAAAGGTCATACTATAGTATGTTGCTCAAAAAAGGTCATACTACAGTATGTCGCATAAAAAAGGTCATACTATAGTATGTCGCTCAAAAAAGGTCATACTGTATTATATCACTCAAAAAAGGTCATACTATAGCATGTCGCTCAAAAAAGGTCATAGTATACTATGTCGCCTAAAAAAGGTCATACTATAGTATGTCGCAGAAAAAGGTCATACTAGTATGTCGCTCAAAAAAGGTCATACTATAGTATGTCGCTCAAAATAGGTCATACTATAGTAGGTCGCTATAAAAAGGTCATACTATAGTATGTCACAGAAAAAAGGTCATACTATAGCATGTCACTCGAAAAAGGTCATAGTATACTATGTCGCCGAAAAAAGGTCATACTATAGCATGTCACTCGAAAAAGGTCACACTATAATATGTCGCTCAAAATAAGTCATACTATAGTATGTCGCTCAAAAAACGTCATACTATAGCATGTTACTCGAAAAAGGTCATAGTATACTATGTCGCCTAAAAAAGGTCATACTATAGTATGTCGCTCAAAAAAGGTCATACTATAGCATGTCACTCGAAAAAGGTCATAGTATACTATGTCGCCTAAAAAAGGTCATACTATAGTAGGTCGCTATGAAAGGTCATACTACAGTATGTCGCTCAAAAAAGGCCATACTATAGTATGTTGCTCAAAAAAGGTCATACTATAGAATGTGGCTCAAAAAAGGTCATACTATAGTAGGTCGCTATAAAAAGGTCATATTATACTATATCGCTCAAAAAAGGTCATACTATAGTATGTCGATCAAAAAAGGTCATACTATCTTATGTCGCATAAAAAAGGTCATACTATACTATGTCGCTCAAAAAAGGTCATACTATAGTAGGTCGCTATAAAAAGGTCATATTATACTATATCGCTCAAAAAAGGTCATACTATAGTATGTCGATCAAAAAAGGTCATACTATCTTATGTCGCATAAAAAAGGTCATACTATACTATGTCGCTCAAAAAAGGTCATACTATAGTATGTCGCCGAAAAAAGGTCATACAATAGTATGTCGCTCAAAAAAGGTCATACTATAGTGGTCGGTCAAAAAAAGTGATATTATACTATGTGGCTCAAAAAAGGTCATACTATAGTATGTGGCTCAATAAAGGTCATACTATACTATGTTGCCGAAAAAAAGGTCATACTATAGTCCATCCATCCATCCATTTTCTATCCCGCTTATTCCTTTTTCAGGGTCGCAGGGGTCTGCTGGAGCCTATCCCAGCGCATTTTATGGCGAGAGGCAGGGATACACCCCAGATGGTCGCCAGCCAATCGTGGGGCACACACACCATTCACACACCATTCACACACACACTCACACCTATGGGCAATTTAGCGTTGCCAATTAACCTGAGCATGTTTTGTATTGTGGGAGGAAGCCGGAGTACCCGGTGGAAACCCACGCAGACACGGGGAGAACATGCAAACTCCACACAGAAAGGTCCCAGACCCAGGCCCCAAGGCGGTCTTGAACCTGCGACCTTCTTGCTGTGAGGCAACAGTGCTACCCACTGCTCCACCGTGTCGCCCCTCATACTATAGTATGTCGTTAAAAAATACTGTATTATATCACTCAAAAACGGTCATACTAAAGTATTTGGTTTCAAAAAGGTCTAAAGAAAAGACACTAATCTGCAGCTTTCTGGGCTCAAGCTGAAGCATGTTATAACACTGTCCAGCGTTTCCTTATGAGCAATAAAAAAACCCAGAATGAGCTCAGCTGTAAGTCATACTATACTATGTCGCCGACAAAAGGTCATATTTATAGTATGTCACCGAAAAAAAGGTGACATAAAAAAAGGAGCCACATACTATAGTATGTGGCTCAAAAGAGGTCATACTTTCGAATGTAGATAAAAAAAAGTCATACTATAGTATGTCATTACAAAAAAAGGTAGTATGTCAATAGAATATAGAGATAAATACGCACTTGTGCTGCCAGCCGAGAGGCTTCTCTTTGGCAGGAGGTATGGCTACTTTCTCTCTCCTGGTGTGCAGATGTTCATGTTTTCCCTACTTACAGCAAGCAACCTCTCCACATATACCTGCAATTCACAACACCAGATAATTCTGTCTTACTGGTTGTGCACCAGTTATGGTCTTGGACCTGATCCCAGTTGTTACTTAGGTCATTAGTCTGAGCTCACATGTCTGAGTCAAACCAATCTGCCCCTCTTTGTGTTTTTGCCTGGATTTAGACTTTCTGGCTTTTGACATCTCCTTCCTCATCAGTCTCTGCTGCTTTGGTCCAAACCCTCCACAGGATGTGTCTTTACTATCTACGTTGAATATGTATATATATATGTATATATATATATATATATATATATATACCTAGCTGTAGTTCAAAGTGGGATTAAATTAATTATGTCTTTAAAGGTCCAATAAAGAATTAATCAAACTCCTGGTACAAGTAAATGTGATTGAATCATTGAGGTGTCTCTCCTCCAGCCGGTGGGCAGAGGGAATGCTGCTGAGTGTCCCAATCATCACCACAGAGACTGTCCAGATCACCAAGATCTGCTCGCTCTACTCACAGCCTTACAGTCAATACAGATCAATACAGTAATTTACCACCTTTCTGTGATGGATCCCTACTTTCAATCATCTGTGACAGTTGTCTTGAATATTCACCTATTTACCCGGTAAGTAGCCTGACAATTTTATTTTTTATTTTCTTATCCAAATTTAAACATTTAAATATTTTAAATATTATACTAAAGTTAACTAAAGGACAGTGCCATAAACAGACCTTAGATTATATACCATCATCAAGGCTGCCGGTTCAGCCAGTTTTTTTTAATAACAGTAGTAGTTGCCTGTTGTTTCTATGTTTCTGTTTCTGCTTGCTGACCCTGTGGTCATGGGTTCAATTCCCAGTTACTTCTTTATAAGTCAGAAACCAAAAGGTGAAGCTTAAGCAGAATGGATTCTTGCTGACTTTAAAAGACGTACAGGCACATGTGAATTAAATCCTCCTTGGTTGTGAAGTTTTGAGGCTTCTCTCCTCACTGAATTTGAAAAGTTAGCATTCATGTGTAACCCTAAAGCGTAAAGGATGAGGGCAGGTAGTGGTTCGAATCCACCAGTGGATCAACGATCAAAGGACTCTCTTGAAGATTTGAGTCTCTGAATTTAAATGTCCATCATCCAAAGTGAAAGAGTGTTTTGATCACCTGAATAAACTCACTGTGAGAATGACCTGGGACCCTTAAGCACCAGTGATGTCCACATGTGGTGGTTTGAATGAGCACTTTTAAGACTGTTTTAACTTTCACTCGCCAACAAGTAACTTAACATACTTAATTAACAGCAACTAATTGATAAATTGCAACTAATTAAAGTAATTGAGGTAATTGCAGTTGTTGGCAAAATACTGTTTTTTAAATCAGAAAGAACAGTGCAGACACACAGTGATACTATAGTATGAACTATTTTGAGCGACATGCTATAGTATGACCTTTTTTGAGCGACATACTATAGTATGACGTTTTTTGAGCGATATAGTATAGTATGACCTCTTTTGAGCGACATACTATAGCACATATGTCAAAGTCAAGGCCCGCGGGCCACATCCGGCCCGCGAGAGGGTTTTTTCTGGCCCCCAGGATTCTATACATTTATTATTAGAACTGGCCCGCAGGCAACTGCACGCCAGCAGCATCCAGGTACTTTACGCGCACTAACGCACTACATTTCCCACAATTCAACGGTGGCGCTCCGGGCAGGAGGCCACTTCCTTTCATTATTCATCAGCGAGCATTAGCGTCACACCAAAACGTTCAGATAGCCTACCCTTAAAAAATGGCAAAACGGAAGGTGGACACTGCGAACCGGACTTTTAAAACAGGGTGGGAATCGGAGTACATGTTCACGGAGGTAGCTGGAGAACCTCTGTGACTTTTGTGTGGAGAAAGTGTGGCAGTGATAAAAGAGAATCAGAGACGGCAGCATGTGACAAGAAAGAAGAGATCGCTAAATTAGCCCGGACATTGATGAACTTGTTCAAAAGAAGAGACACCACCAAGTATCAGCCACAGCTTCAAAAAGTGAACATTACTGTGCAACGTATTCAGAGTTTTTTACTCAGTTAAAGTTTAGAAGTGAACTACTTGTTTTCACACCACATGTGGATTTTCCTTTTCCTCACGTTTATAGCTTTTTGCACTTTATTATTATATTTCAATCCAATTTGTTTTGAAAATATTTCAATTGAGTGAATTATAGAAAATTGCTGATATTCTGTATTTATTTGAAGTAAATTTAGGCCATTTTTGCTATATCCCTGAGAAGTAATACTGATGGTGCCTTGAATAATACCGCTTCATTCATTTAATGTTCATGTTTTGGGGATTTTTACACAAAGCTTTTGTCTCTGTTGAAAATTAAAATTTACTAACAGAGCCATAAGAAATTATTTATTTATTTGATCATATAGTAATTATTAATATGTTATAGTTACTACCTTATATAGTATTTTTTAGGGTTTCAGTCTGTTTATTGGGGATCACTAGACTATACGCGGTCATTTTATTATTTTTTTTTCAATGAACGTTCGATCAGTCCGGCCCTTGGCTTGTTCCTAAATTTTTCATTTGGCCCCCATGTCCATTCGACTTTGACACCCCTGTACTATAGTATGACGTTTTTTGAGCAATATGATATAGTATGACCTTTTTTGAGCGACATACTATAGTATGACCTTTTTTAGCGACATACAATAATATGACCTTTTTTAGCGACATAGTATACTATGACCTTTTTTGAGCGACATACTATAGTATGACCTTTTTTGAGCGATATAGTATGACCTCTTTTGAGCGACATACTATAGTATGACGTTTTTTAAGCGACATACTATAGTATGACGTTCTTTGATACACACTATAGTATGACCTTTTTGGAGCGAAATACTATAGTATGACGTTTTTTGAGCGACTTACTATAGTATGACCTTTTTGGAGCGACATACTATAGTATGAACTATTTTGAGCGACATGCTATAGTATGACGTTTTTTGATCGACATACTATAGTATGACCTTTTTTGAGCAACATACTATAGTATGACCTTTTTTGAGCGATATAGTATAGTATGACCTTTTTTGATCGACATACTATAGTATGATGTTTTTTGAGCGACATACTATAGTATGACCTCTTTTGAGCGACATACTATAGTATGACGTTTTTTAAGCGACATAGTATAGTATGACCTTTTTTGAGCGACATACTATAGTATGACCTTTTTTGATCGACATACTATAGTTTGATGTTTTTTGAGCGACATACTATAATATGACCTTTTTTGATCGACATACTATAGTATGACCTTTTTTGAGCGATAAAGTATAGTATGACGTTTTTTGAGGAATATAATATAGTATGACCTTTTTTGAGCGACATACTATAGTATGAACTATTTTGAGCGACATGTTATAGTATGACCTTTTTTGAGCGACATACTATAGTATGAACTATTTTGAGCGACATGTTATAGTATGACCTTTTTTGAGCGACATACTATAGTATGACGTTTTTTGAGCGACATACTATAGTATGACCTTTTTTGAGCGACATACTATAGTATGACCTTTTTTGAGCGACATACTATAGTATGACCTTTTTGGAGCGACATACTATAGTATGACCTTTTTTGAGCGACATACTATAGTATGACCTTTTTTGCGTGACTTACTATAGTATGACCTTTTTTGAGCGACATACTATAGTATGACCTTTTTTAATCACATACTATAGTATTATCTTTTTTGAGCGACATACTATAGTATGAACTATTTTGAGCGACATACTATAGTATGACCTTTTTTAGGCGACAAAGTATACTATGACATTTTTTGAGCGACATACTATAGTATGACCTTTTTTAGGCGACATAGTATACTATGATTTTTTTTGAGGGACATACTATAGTATGACCTTTTTTAAACGACATACTATAGTATGAGCTTTTTTGATCGACATACTATAGTATGACGTTTTTTGAGCGATATAGTATAGTGTTTTGAGCAACATAGTTTAGTATGACCTTTTTTGAGTGACATACTATAGAATGACATGTTTTGAGCGACACAGTATAGTATGACCGTTTTTGATCGACATACTATAGTATGACGTTTTTTGAGCGACATACTATAGTATGACGTTTTTGATGACATGCTAGTATGACCTTTTTTTATGCTATACAATATAGTGTGGCCTTTTTGTGATCAAAAAAACGAAAGTATGACCTTTTATCAGCAACATAGTATAATATGACCCATTTTGAGCGACATTTTATTTTATGACCTTTTTGAGCGACATACTATAGTATGACCTATTTTGAGCGACATGCTATAGTATGACCTTTTTGAGCGACATACTATAGTATGACATTTTTTGAGCGACATACTATACTATGACCTTTTTTAGGCGACATAGTATACTATGACCTTTTTTGAGCGACATACTATAGTATGACCTTTTTTGAGTGACATACTATAGTATGACCTTTTATCAGCAACATAGTATAATATGACCCATTTTGAGCGACATTTTATTTTATGACCTTTTTGAACGACATACTATAGTATGACCTTTTTGGAGCAACATACTATAGTATGATCTTTTTTGAGCGACATACTATAGTATGACCTATTTTGAGCGACATGCTATAGTATGACCTTTTTGAGCGACATACTATAGTATGACCTTTTTTGAGTGACATAGTATAGTATGTACTATTTTGAGCGACATGCTATAGTATGACCTTTTTTAAACAACATACTATAGTATGACCTTTTTTGATCGACATACTATAGTATGACGTTTTTTGAGCGATATAGTATAGTATGACCTTTTTTGAGCGACATACTATAGTATGACGTTTTTGATGACATGCTAGTATGACCTTTTTTTATGCAATACAATATAGTGTGGCCTTTTTGTGATCAAAAAAACTAAAGTATGACCTTTTATCAGCAACATAGTATAATATGACCCATTTTGAGCGACATTTTATTTTATTTCTTAAATCATGTTTTCTGCATGGACCATTCTTTTCTTTTGCAGTAGCACACGATACTTCTGTTTGAAACGTGATCTCGTAAATCACAAACAGACTTTTTTTTTTTGTCTCGAGATTAGCTATGGGTAAATACATCTCAAATAGCGTGGCAATTTATTACGCCTGTAACACTACGTAATATTCATAATAATAATAATTCAAGATTTTGTCTTTGTCCGGATTAATTTGCTTTTAGATCTGTATGCGGACCCCGGTCTGGCAGTTGAGTAAGTCTGCTGTGGAGGAAGCAGCATAAAAAGGCCTTTTCCCCAGTCTATTAGAAACATGAGGAGCAGGCAGGGTGAAAAAGTTAGTGGATCATAGGTGGTGCAGGCAGTGTTTCAGTCCTGGGCTGCAGGGAGCAGCCGTGAATGGACAGAGGAAGATGAAACCACATCATTGCCATCTACTGATGAATGCTAACACACTGCAGCTGTGCTGCACATCATTGCACCTAAAACATCTCATCTGATGTTTCCATCACAGCTTTGCATTGTGTGTTCTTGTGTTTCACATGCATATGATATAAGAAACTTTATTGCAAAATATTAAATGTTACTTTACAAAAGAAAATCAGTGTTGCTTCAATTCAAAGACAGACACATTCAATAACCACTTCAGAGAGAGAACTGCATTTATAAAATTTATTTATATAGATATATTCATCTATACAGTAATGTATGTATGATAGTATGTATATATTTATATAGAAATCTATGCATACTGCAATCCTTTCACAGAGGAGAACAGAACCACATGTCAGCAATGTTAACACAATGACAGAAGCTCTGGATATTAAAAGGCCAGACAGTCTGAATTTATTGATGGGGAACGAAGGTAATGAAAAGGTCTCAAAATACCGGAAACTCAGCTGTCACCTCAACTCAAGTACAATCGCTTCAGTAATAATACAATCATATTTTCTGTGGATAGTCCTATCTATTTACTTTAACTACGGTCAACTAAACTCTGTACAGTTCGTCAAACAGAAATGGAAAAAAAAGTCTATTCAAGCAAATTGTGAGTTGCTGGTGTAAGCAAGGAGACACCGGCGCAACGTTCCTCTGCCATTTGGCGTCTGACAGAGACATAGAGCGCCTCGATAGAAGACACTACACTTTTAGAAATAACATCTGTAAGGTTCTTTTTTTTTTCTCTTTAAGAAAATCAAGAGAGGTGAAAATGTATCTCCGAGATCTCCATTTCCACTGATCTGTGTTTAGAAATCAGATATTGCAAGCAAAACATTTGATTTGTCACAATGCCCAAATAATTAAGAAAAATTACCCGCAACTGACACCGACACAGCAAAGCACGTACACAACTGCATGAAAAGCCTGAAATAAGATCTTTTGAGCTCCAGATTCATTCAAATACAAACATTCTCCATAGTCTCTGGAAGCTGGAACTCGTAGCAGCTTCACGTCCACATTCCTCTCATTGTCGTCTGCTTATATTTTTGTGTATTTTTTTTCTTAAGAGGATTCCTTTCGTCGAGTCCCCCGTCACATAAACACAGCACTTATTCAATGATTAATGTCTGCCACAAGTTTCTTGACTCCGCACTATATAGCTTAAATCAAAAAAAGCAGTCACATATTGCACTATGAATGCAAAAATACCGGTCTACACTATACAGAAAAGTGCTTCTAACATTTGTACAGTTGCTAAGGTACAGCACAAACAAACACAGGAAACATATACATCACTCAGTGTGTCTGTAATTATGCATTACCATCACACAGGCTGTTACGCCCAACAGTACAGTACAAGGACATTTTATGGTCTTCTTCCCCCTTTTAAAATGACAGCTTTTAGCTTTAGTTCCACGTGTACACAGAAGAAACAGAACCTTTGCGGCTCGAAGCCTCATGGGAGAAGCGTGGAGGTGCAGGTGTGGTTGAGTGGGAGGTGGAGGGAGCCGGTGGTCCACATTCGCTTATTCGCTTTACTGGCGTTAAGTTTGTGTTTGGGGCTAGGGTTATGTGGTCGGGGAGGGGGTGGGGGGGGGTTGGGTGAGGTCATCAAGTAGTACTTCAGGAATGGACCTTGAAGGCCAGCAGCTCCTCAGAGTGCATGTTGTTGAGGGAGCGCAGGTCGGGCAGCTTGAGCAGCAGTTTGGTGAAGATGGTCGACTCGTTGGGGTGGTTCTTGGTGATGAGGCTCCGCAGGGCGCGGATCAGGGTCTCCTGCAGGGCCTCCACCGAGTTCACGTTCTCGATGCCGGAGCGATCTGGAGGACAGGTGGATGACGGGTGAGTTGGGCTGAGAGATGCTAAGTGTTGTACGTTTGCAGTAACATGCGAAATTCTGAATCTGAGCACATCTGAATTTCATTGCATCTCCTATGCAATCACATCATTATATATAAGAACGTACAACTTGATCAAACCAACCTGCGGACACCAGGACCACTGCTGTGAAGAGGCTCATCTCCTCCTCGCTGAGGCCGAGGTTGATGAGCTTCTCGCTGAAGTCAAACATGGAGTTGAGGAGGTCGCCGGCGCCCATGGCCCTCAGAGTGTCCACGCTGTACTTGCTCCCACCCAGGAAGGTGACGGTGCGGTCTTTCACGTCGAACAGCGAGGCAAAACGGACCACCAACACCTGCGGGTCACAGAACGCTACTCCGTTAGCCTGGGAACAACCGCCGCAGCAACACCAACCTTCAATAAAGACGGAGGGATGTCCAGCGTACCTCGAAGGTGCCGGCCTTCAGCAGGCTGACCTGGTCCGGCTGGGACAGGTCTCTGAAGCCGGGGATCTTCTTGGCGAACTCCACCACCTCCCTGACGGCAGGAGTGAAGCTGTGGGAGAACTCCTCCCACACCTCGTGGCCGGACTTCTGAGGGTCCACGTGAGGGGACATGTTCATGGGACAAACCCGAGGGCCGGTCCGAGGAATGTAGTACTGTTTCTGTACAGAGGGAAAATAAAAACAAGCTCTACATGACCGACAATATATTGGTTAGGCCTTGGTAGTAGGGCCCAGCTCATTAAAAAACTGACTCCTATGAAACCACAGCGTGACCTCATCATATACTTGTCCATAAACTCACACAAATTAAAACCATGGTTGATAAAATTTGTCCAATCTGATAAGATTTTTTGCTTTTAGATATTAAAAAAAGTTTATGAAACTCATGACAAAAATGTCACTGTGCTACTAAATGATGGACTCATAATTAAATTAATTGTTTCCTCTCCATGCTGGAACCACCGTAAGGACCACAGCCTTAAGTGATTCTCCCTATGTGACCTTTGGGTCACCAGTTCCCATTCCCTGTCATACTACAAACTTTTGTACATCCAAAAGCTGAAGTCTATTCATTCTAATCATCAAGCTTCTATTACAAAACACCATTGTTTGAAGTTAGGTCTATTACATTTATTCAGGACAACAGCGTCAGTCTGACGGTCTATTACAATAAACAAGGTTGTCATCTTAACATTGTTGGATGCATTTTTGGCTGGTTTTGCTGCCCCCAAGTGGCCAGAAATCGAATGGCTAATGCAGCTTTTAAGTATCAATGATGCAAGACTCAGAAAGGAAGCTGATGTTAAAGGTCTTGTCAAACATGCAAAAAGATGTCTGCTGCTAACTTCAACAAAACATATTCTCAGACACTGTCTGCATTAAAAATAGATGTTTTTCTCAAGAATTATGTCGAATTGCATCTGATATGCGTCAATGTTGTGCCCCTCCATAATCATTTATAATTGTCTAATTATTTGACTTTCTCCATTTTCTGTCCCTTTGTCTATTACAATTCTATTTTAATCATTCATTTCAACATGTTTTCCTTTAAACACTCTTGGTGAGAAGCATTTTAAATGATCCGTGTGCTAGAGTTACAATCTCCCCTCTCCAAGCCCAGTCTTACCTGGTGCATCTTGTTGCCTCCTCTCCACGGGGGCCTGCTGTAGGCCTCGCTGGCGGGGCCCTCTGTGGGCGGAGCCCTATAGGCTCCGTGTGTGTATGTGGGACAGGGGCTGGTGTCAGCGCTCCTGGACAGTCTGAAGGGGCAGTGGCTGCTGCTGCCTTCCGGGCCCTGAGGGCCCAGGCTGGAGGGGGGGTCCTGGGCCGCCATGGTGACCAGGTTGTTGTGGTGGTTCCAGGCCTCCTGCTGCTCCTCTATCCGGTGGCTGTCAGCGCTTTTGGCAGCGGTGCCGCCATTCTGCAGGCCCGGCGGGGGCGGGGCCTTGCTGATCAGGCTGCCGTGCTCCTGGTTGTACATGAAGGTCTCCTGGTGAGCCCGGGTCACCGAGCCGATCACCTCGTCCTCGCCGCTATCCGATGCGCTGGTGGAGGCCGAGCTGGGGCTGGTGTCCATGGCCACGGCGGGTTCGGGGTCGGAGCCGGAGTCCGACTGGCTGGAGCATGGAGAGGAGGAGGGAAAGGAGGAGGGGGCGGGGCCGGCGCCGTCAGAGGTAGGTTCGGCGGAGCACGCCGGCAGCGGTTTGGTGATGGGCAGCGGTTGGCTGGCGTGCAGCTGGCTGTTGTTCATCATGTTGTTCATGGCACTCTGCATCTCCAGCAGCATGCGCTGTTTCTCACGCTTGGGGATACGGCCAAAGCGCACGGCTGAACAGTGAGGAAAGAATCGAGTCAGTGGATTTCACAGTGTTAGTTTACAATATTTGCTGTAGTACATCATATTTACAATGCCCTAACTACTTCAGGTGAGGTTGTGGTGCAAAAAAATTGTTAAAAATAAATTCATTTATATATGGATTTAGTATGCATTTAAAACATGAAAATATTCACAATCAATAAATAGACGTGTGCACGAGATGCATACTGTCCATAAAGGAGACCATTTTTCAACTATCCACCAATCTATACTAAAACATGTAACTTGCAGTCTAACACCGACCACAGCTAATGACGGTAATAGCCTACAATTCCAGGGCACGTAAACCATCAAACAATCAAATTCAGTCGTGTCCCCTGTTTTTTCATTTTGGATTTTCGATCTAAGTCTAAATTTGAAATATGTAAACCAGCCATTTTTCCCCCATTTTGTGTTAGAATAAAAAACATAATATCCCTTAGTGATACAATAGAATTCTTGTCCCACACTGAGCAAGATTAGTTTAATTTACTTTATGTACTACAAACTTATTAATGACAGTCTGCCTTAGGAGTCTGCCAAGTATTCATGCAGAACTACTTCTTCAGGGTATAATAAGATTTTGGTTAGTACAAGTGGTCATGTGATGGCGGCAGCAGAGGAGCTGATTTATGACAAGAGACTGGACTGGTGACATGGTGAGCATGGTGACCTCTGCGTTTTTATTAAAAAAAAAAAATATGATATTTTGGGACAAACTTTTTGTTGTAAGCTTAACAACTAGTTAATTATATGAACTAAAGATCCTGTATGTGGCAGAGGTCAGGGCGAGATAAAACGAGAGTAGGAGCCACTCTAAGGCCTACAGGTGCAGACACCAAGGATACTCACAGTCTCTGGACATCCCCACCATCAGGCATTTCTTGAAGCGGCACTGCTGGCAGCGGTTCCTGTTGATCCTCATGATGGGGCAGCTCTCGTTCTTAAGGCACTTCTTATACTGGATGTTCTGCTGGATGCTCCTCCTGAAGAAGCCCTGTATGAGCGCCAAGACAAACAGCACTCTGTTTAAAACACATCACAGAGAGCTGTGTGCACACACGTCGCAGGACCGAGTTTATTTAAAGGGGCATCCTGACATTTTGCCTTAACAATCACCTTTCCATCTGAGCATTTTATTTCGGTGTATAGTGTTGATTCACAAGAGCATTTTTTCCCCTCACCATTTTCTCCCCTACAATCATTCTGTAACCTGGTTCCTCCATTCCCACAAATACTGAGAACAAAACATGCTGCTTCTTAAATAGCAATTTAAACACAAAAGCAAATACACAAAACATAACTGAATATTAAAGAAAAACAGACAAGCAAATAATGGACTACAAAGGAGCCAAAGAGAGGAATCTCAAGTTGTGTATATATATATATATATATATATATAATATATTGTTTTGCTACGCGACTGTAGAAGATTGAATAAAATGTAATAAAAGTGAGATGGCCAATCACGCTTTCCTCCTCTCTCCTCTAAGGCCCACTTAGGCATGTTTCTCCCTGTGAGCTGCTCCCCACGGTTATCTAGGCCACAGAGAAATGTGCAGTATGAGGGGCAGCTGATATAAATATGGGGAGTTGAACTACTTCGGAGTCTCCAGTTGTAGCCATACAGATGGCAACGCAGGAGGTGACCTACTTCAACTTCAGCCAGTGCTGCTCTGCCCGGCGCTGTGAAAGTGATTCAGATTCATCTACGGCAGTGTGTGCGTGTGTGTGTGTGTGTGTGTGTGCGCTTGAGGATGGCGCAGGCCTCACCTTGCAGCCCTCGCATGCGTGGACACCATAGTGGAAACCAGAGGCCACGTCGCCACACACCTTACACAGCAGCACTAGGCCGTTGATTTCTGAGGATGATACATACATAGATGAGAGATTTTGCTACGGCTTACTCTATGATCGGTTTTTAAATTTACAACTTTGTTCTTGGTTTTTATTTTGTTCTTGTTTTTAAATTTAATTTTTTTTATTTTTAATCTAATTTTTTAACTTTTTTTAATGTTAGATTTAAAAAAAGTTCCCATTTTAATTAACAGTTTTTTTTTAAATTGTATCTTGATGATTTAAATGTTTTATGTAAAGCACTTTCAATTACCTTGTTAAAATGTGCTCAATAAATAAACTTGCCTTGCCTTATTACCAGCTGATTTAACATTCATTTTCCAAACATTTAAGGGTTATTTAAGATTTCAAAATGCACCAAAGGCTCATGGCATTCAGGCTACAATCACACATATATAAATATGCTGAGAAATTATTACATAATAAAGTCAGAATAAAGCCACTCCAAAACTACATTTAAAAACCTGCAATTCTGTTGAATAAATTCTGTATTTTAGATTGTATCATAAATTTAGCCTCCTTGTTACATGTGAAAACCTATTACATAACTACATGCACAGCATTTCATACAGAAATTCACTTATGTGGTTTTGAGATCTCATGTGACAGATAACATGTGACAACATTAATGTTGCACATTTTAAGAAATCTCAAGCAAAATAAGAAGCTGAATATGCATGCACGTCTTCCCTCTGTGAAACAAGTCCCCTTAAATAACCTTTCTCTGAACTCTGGTAAGATCTACTGAGTTAGCCTACTTACTTGTTATGCCACATTTTGCAGTGGAGGAGGTTCGTCCGTTTTTTTGAGTCCCGGGGAGGTTTTGGCCACCGGCGGGAAGTGCGGGGTCAGCCGGCTGACCTAGCTGGCGGCGGCTGGGTGATGAGCCGTGAGGCGGCGAGGATGACTGATAGCTGCCGTTGGACGAGTCACTGTGGCAGGACTCCGGGCTGGAGGCAGAGCTGGATGAGCTGATGTAGGCTATTACGCCTCCTGGTGACATGAAGAAAATGGGCCATGATGACAGGAACGGCAGCAAAAACTCAACACTCTGCAGAGCTTTGTGCATTGTGATTTTAAGCATTGTGTGCCTATGAAAGAATATATCATATTCCGATACAATAGAGCGCCATTGTTCCAAAAACAATTAAAAAACAAACAAGAGTCACGTGTAACACTGGGTGACGTGACCTTTCATTACCACAAATGCACCACAGTAGAAAATACTTTAGCCTTTGCATGACATTAAAAATGAGCAACAAGTACCTGATGGAGTCAGGATGTTGTCAGAATTAAATAATGTAGTGTGTTTATATATATATATATATATATATATATATATATATATAAATAAGCTAAGTTTATTCCCATAAAAAAATAAATATGCATTATGATTTTAAAAAAATCCTTAAATGATGTGTTCATCAAAAGCCTTTCTTAAGCATGTTTTTTAGGTCATGGTGTTTTAGCAACAAATTTATCAATATTCACAATTATATAAACACAGTGTGCAGCACTGACTTCATGCTTTGATTTCATGTTAAAAAATGTTTCCGTAGGCGGCGCTTTATTCTTTGTCTGCTCAGTCACGGTGGCTACCAGCACTCATGAAATGAAACTCTCGTCATCGCCAGCTCCAGACGGATTTCTGTGGAACCAACGGGCTTAACATAAAGGAGGGCAGATCATCCTACGACAACGGCATCCTCAGCCAGTAGGAGTCGAGCAGACAGGCTGCTGTTGCTGCTGAGCCGTTTTTTCCCCTCAACATAGGCTGACCTGATTTCCTCCCCTGCCATTCTCAATGATTAGGTAACAGCCATTACATAATGCCAGCTTCACAAGGGTGTGTGTAGTATGTAGTCTGGCCCATCCCAGATCCTACCATTCACATATACAGCCTCCATAAAAATCAATGCTCAATCATATTCTTAATGATTTTATTCCACCTAAAACCACAGTAATATAACTGATCTCATCTCAAGTTAGCAGACGCTGTATTTTACAAGCTGCAGTTATATGAATCATATACCAACAATTGGCATTCATACAAAACAGTACCAGCACGACGATAAAGTGGAAAAAATATTCAACTTATTTTGCACAGAAAATGTGGCATGTACCTTAAAACTGCACAATTTTCTCAATTATGAGTCAACATGGACTGCTTTCCATTTTATTTCTGTTTTAAAGAACATTTGACAACCACTGTTCAAGCCAGGCATAATAAGAAATAAGACAATACATTTAGGAAAAAAATGAATGAAACTTGATATTATTAAAGCTGTTTTTATCCCACAATTTTAACCATTTCTAGTATTTGATGTTCATGCTTAGTGTTTTACAGGCTATTAAGTGACAAATAGGTACATTTTGAGAATAAAGCTGCTTTGTCAGATTTTAGCCAGAAAAGAACAAACAATTCAACAATAAAGAATGCTGCATTTCAGTCCCATGAAAATGATAGCAAATGAATGAAACCTCTTAGTCTAGTTAAATCTTGGAGAAATAAAACCAGTGTCCTGTCATTTGATCATAGAAGCTGCTGTCACATGTTATGACAACTTCTGCCAAGTAGGATGTCCCATCCTGCATCTATACTACTTCTGTTTTTAATCCAACGTTGTTTAATAATGGCAAAACTACAACAAAAGTTCACACTGAATCCACTGTGTGAGGAAAAAAAGTGTTGCGAGGCTATTTTTATCTACTTTGAATAACTCTCCCAGGATTAAACCGACCTGTATTTCTCACGTAATCACCCACGAGCCATGAAACGCAACACAACTTGATACTTTTTTTCCCCTCTTTCCGCCCCTTCAACACGCCCCCACGTGGAGCCAGCATGTTCTTTTCCCGGGAAAAGTGGGTCACCGCGCGAAGCCTCACGTGTATCCGGGTGCGACCCCACGCCAGCTCGCTGGGACAAATTATGCAATGCGCACGTCACGGCGCCGCTGGACCAATCAGCGGCGACGCACGGGGGAACGTAAACACAGGTGCACATGGCTAGGCTGACGGGTCCATGTGAGGAGAGGCGACTGCAGTGGTGCCAAAGACAACTACGCGGGTAAACAAACAGCCCGACGTTTCAATATTAACACACAGAAATAAATTGACTTCCTTTATAACATTGAAAAACCGGAGCGTTTTACGACGCGTTTAAAACGTTACACGAGCCTCGGTTTCTCGGTGACGACACTTTGACCCGCCGAACAAGCTGCAGCCTCCCAGTCATTCAAATAAAAGTAAAAAAAACACTACTTACCAGCTTTGGTCGACTCCATTTCCTACTGTTTTTTTTTTCGGGGGCTTTCCTCCTCCGCTACCTCGGTGCCGAAGCCGTTTTTTCGGTTTTGGTGTTCAGCAACTGAAGCGTCGCTGATTTCTGCCGTAAAGCTACAAGTTATAACATGTAAAAAATCACACGTAATTTCACTGGAGGAAAGCGTCGCATCGAGCGTTCAGCCGGTCGAGTGGATGTCGCTTCTTTCCGTCGCGAAGAGGGGAGAGACGTAATTGAGCTAGATGTGGAAATGGACTGCATTCCAGTCAGAGACAGTACAGGAAAGGTGGCGTAGTGAAGGACTGGTTCTTTACAGTGACTGTTTCGAGTAGTGATCGGTCTTGTACCACGTGACCCAGAAGCTCCGCCCCCCCCCTTTAGCTCTGCACCGGTGTCAGAGGTCATAACCCACTGACACACTTTCACCCGCGAGTGAAAGTTTGCAAAGTCCGTCCTGCGTCTAAAACAGATAAATGCACTGCAGTAGTTGCTGGCACAATAACTGAGTCTCAATACCTTGTTACACTACTTTTTAAAGAGAGATTCTGGAGTTTGAGTCAACTTTCACTTTTACTCCCAAAGCAGTTTCCTGAAACTTTAGAGACTTCAGACTTTCACATCACACTTATCATCCACATTCACTTTTAACCAAATTCAGATTTTTTTTTAATAAACTTGATTCTGACAATTCAGACCACTTGCTTTTTTTATTACAGCATTTACATAATACTCAAATACATTTTTTATGAGAAAATGCCCACTATGTGATACATTTGTGATTTGAAGTGGAAAAAGCTGGAGCTCCAGAATGCTTGGGTTGTGCTTGGTGTGTCTCAAAATATTCATGAGCCTCTCCTGATTGGGTCTACTGTGCTTTGTATTTCCCCACACCTCTTTGGACCATCAGGGCCCTACAAAGCTTCCTTTGAGTGAGTAAGTGTGTGTGATATGTAAACACACACACATACAAACACACATCTGAGTTTGGGAAACACTGACTCATAGTAATTAGCTAAAGCTACTTCAAACTACTGCAAATACTGTATATCTATATCTAATAATTGAACCACATAATTTCATTTCCTTTTGCATAACCTGTCAACATTATATTTTGTTTAAATTTAAGAGTCCATTGGACTAGTTATTTTAACTAAAACAGCGCTATGCAAAAAAGGTCAAAAGTAAGTTAGTTTCACCATACACTGTTTACCTTACTTTTAATTTGACTTTGTTCTTTGCAGCCTTCCCAAGAGTTAAGCCATAGCCCGAAAACAACATAAACAGCTCTCTTTCTACATTTTTAAGGTGTAACCAGTTTGTCAAAACATGATTTGCTGTTTGCTCCCTGGAGAGCGGCACAAAGTCAGCGGCCTGCACAACCCGTTGGAGCGCCGCAGAAGACATGATTGAAGATAGAGCCTCTGTTTATTCAGGTTGCTTTCATTTTCTTCACTTGAGCAAGTTTTCCTGTGTAAATATCCAGTCAGAGCAGGATGAACGCAGAGGCAACTTCAGATTTAAAGCTGTACAGAGAGTAGACTTCAATTAGTTGTGTGCCCATGAGAAACACGAGTGGAATTCACAAGATACCAAACATAAGTCTAATACATTGCTCAATGGATTACTGCACAAACCAGCCATGTTATTTCTTTTCAGTTCACTGCAAACACTTATCTGATCTAAGCCTCCGTGTACCTCTGTTCACACATGTTTTCTTCCCCCCCTCACACATCTCAGCATCCTAAAACTGCACATATACATGAGCCTGTTGACCACACCTGCAATTTATTATGCAGGTGTGGTCAAGAGGCCGATTGTCCCTCAAACTGCCCAGTTTGCATATGAAGAGAAACATTTAGTTTTCAGGAGAAATGGCAAGAGCATTTCATTCACGAGGAAGAAGCAAATTTACCGACTGAACATTTCACATTTTGAGGCTGCAACCTATATCGAGGAGTTTCAATTTACCAGTTTGTTGGTCACACCGGATAGTTCTCCCTTAAATACAGAGGATCTTTATCTATATAAAGATCACGTACAGGCCCCTCAGGGGACCTAGAGATAACGCACAACCACCAGTAAACTAATGGAGTGAGAGCAAATGTGGAAACACAGAGGTGTCTTTATTAGTAACTAGAGAAGTGCAACTGAATCACAGGGACACTGAATGTTAGGGGAAGGAGGGACAAACTAAGATGTGAGCTAAATTAATCAGGTACTTGACAAAACCAACCCTGATTGCTCAACACCCCTTGAGCTTTCACAGAAAAACATACATGGCAACGAACTAATGTTTCTGACAAAAGGTTTTACCTACTTGAGTGAGCATGGAGGGTTCACAAATTACCCCCCCCCCCCCTCATCTCTCTGCTTAACAGGTCTGCTGCAAATAGTGCCAAAACAAGGGTCAGGTGTTGCACACAGGCTAAGGTCAGAGAGCAGGAGAGAAACACAAAGATTCTCCAGGTCTCAGCTGTTGCTGCTTTTGTAAAACTCCTCCTCACAGCTGGTTGGCTTAGATCTAATTTAGTGCAGGAAGGAACCACTCCCACCTCACCTGAAGAGATCACACACACACACACACACACACACACACACACACACACACACACACACACACACACATCATGCAAAAAGTTAGTGATAGTTACATGATTTTATATAATTCATTCACAATTAGGTTTATTTATTATTTATGTCATAATGGGACAATGTCAAAACTGTCATTTGGTGTAACTCCGCAACAGCTTGGCACCAGATTGCTTAACTCTCTTAAGTTACGAAAAATAAATACACATGATCTCAATTAATTTTATATATTCTAGGATGATTAAGTATTTAAAGCATTCTTTTTTCGGTTAGACCATTTGACATTTTTTTCAAAAATCACACTATTATATTTACTGAAGTTACAATGAATTTGTCAGTTGTTGGAAGGTTGTGAACCATCTTGCATCTCACTATAAAAGTAGTAAAGGGTTTTTAAAATCACACTTTTCTGCATATGAAAACCTGTGTGGGAAGTGGTTTCATTTTTCACTGATACGCACACTATGCATTATATATTTAATAGGTATGATATCCATGGCAATCTGCGAGCCTATTCCTCAGTACAGCCTCACAAGGTGTAATTAGGTTTTTAGCTGCAGGACTATAGCATGTAGTTAAGGCTCACAGAGCCGCTGGCATGTCTGTAACAAAGCCACAATTACCCTATTTCAACCCAGTGCTCATCTCCACCTGCCTTTTAACTTTTTTTCAGTTTCCTTCCTTCAACAGTTTTTTTTTCAAAGTTATATCGCGGTTTTGAAGCCTGGCTGCAAACTCTGTTAATGAAATATTAGGTTATAAGCAGTTTTGGGGGCACTAAACAAAATCCAAATTTATCTCCAAAAAATATCCTACTGCCATGTAAAAGGCTGTTTTTAGATTAACCTAATATTTAATATAGTTTTATTTTGCTAACGTTCTTTTAACCTGTGTCACAGTCCCCTCAAATTATCTTTTTTATTACAGCAACCAACTAAGAGCAAAACAACCCCATGCAAACAATAAAAATAGATTTATTCCACTATTAAGAAAACTGTGATACAGCTGAGTTCATCGGCCAGCTGTTGGTGACCTGTGCATCAAAGCTCTGCACAAGTGCTATTTTTCTGCATAACATCGGATTTTACTGCTTTCAATGGGTTCAGCAGCTATTATTTTCAAATTCGATCCATTAAAAATGTCAACGCGCACATGAAATAAGACCAAGACGCCATAATGTTCTTTCGAACGCCTAATGGAAAACAAATATTTCTTTAAACTTCGTAATTAGGAGTGTTGAAGTCACTGAGCAGTGCTCAGTACTAAACGCTTCAATCGTTTTTATCATGTCAGACAACTTTGCCAGCACACAAGTATTTGGCAACGGGTCCTGTTTAAATAGGACATGCAGCAGACTCGCTGACCCAGCTTCAGAGCCGTTCTCCCCCACATCCAATTCATCCTGGGTTAACGTGACACAGAAACGCCTCCCCTCCTCTCCAGAATCTCCAAATAGCAGGCAGGAGCTGGCCTAGAGCTCCGCGCAGGAGAGACGCCGCGCCAGGCGTTCCCCAAGGCACTCGCGATCCCAGTTTATGTTTCCTCGTGCTACTACAATGAAACCTTTTTTAGGCGTAAGCGATCCCACACCTTCGCCGTCCCATTCTTTATTTTCCTGTTTTTTTGGAAATAGTGCCGATCGGGTCAGAGGTCACCGTGGTCCCTTGGACTAGTGCATGACCGCACAATGGAGCGGGAGTAACGTGAGAAACCGCCGTTGTTCCTACCCAGTCGGAGGCCACACGGTTCTCAGTTGACCTGCAGGATTCATTAATTCTGAGTTTGGTAATATAACACAATAAGAGAACTTTCAACAGTTTAATCATCGCTATGGGGACATTGTGAGTCATGTACTTCTGTAGGAAAAACATAATAGACACTAACAGTACACAGTTTGACAAAATAAACACTCAAACATCTATATATATCAGTGTGGAGTAATTATTGATAATCTGTTTTTCCCTCTGAGGCATGTATTGTTTGATCTGTCCTCCTCTTCCTCACTGGTGGTGTTGACTTAGCTGAAGAGGATAAACAGCTCTGAAGTTATTTTTCCATCAAGTCTATCCTTCATCTCCTTTGACCCAAATTCCAAAAGCTTTAGCCACATTTATTTTTTTGAAAAAAAAAAAAAAAAAACCTTCCCATTTAGTGCCAAAACCTGTAGATTTCCTGCCAAATCTGGCCTGTAGGCACTTAGGCTTCATTTCCATGTCTCTACCTGAATACGTTATCTGGATTATAGCTTTCAATCCATAGTTGTGTGGGTGTGTGTGTGTGTGTGTGTGTGTGTGTGTGTGTGTGTGTGTGTGTGTTTGCACCTGGTATTAATAAGCCTCCTCTCTGCTCATGTTGTGATCAAACCTCAATCTGCAAACATGGCACGTTTTGAGAGAGCGGTGCCTCGGCTGGAAAGTGGACGAGGTCATACAGCTGCAGCGGGAGGAAGTGACACGTAGCAGCAGTTCATTATATCAGCTCCCGCTGCAAAAAAAATATCATCAGACCGGTCCGTCCGGCTTTTTTACCCGGTCCTAAGAAATTGTTCAGATTTGTGTGGTGGACATTTAGTGATTTATGTCTGCTACATGTCCCGGCGTGCCCAACATAAATCAGCTGACCTGTCCACCCTAGGAATGTAAAACAGTCTTTTCCTTTACTGACCTAACACGAGTTTTATGTTTTATGTTGTTTGCGATAATTAACTATTGATGAAGTTCTCAGAACCCTTACTTAAGTAAAAGTACATAATCCCCAGAATGGACGTCGAAGTGCATTATGCAGATGGATTCAATATTACATTGGTTGATGCATAGCAAAAATAGAAAATGCATAAAAAAAACTACCTCAAAACTGCCTTTAGGTACAGTACTGAGTAAATGTATTCTGTTACTATGTGGTCTCTGGATGATAAAACGAACGACTCTGTTAACAAAATAAAACCTCAAAAGAAGCTAAACATGTGTTTCTACTCTCACTGAAACTCTAGATTTTACTTTTCAAGATTTGATAAAAAAAAAAGCTTCTTTTGTTTGGTTCCACAGGATGATGAAACTCTCCAGCGGAGTTAAAAAATGCCAAGCGAGCAGTTCGCCGTTAATTGTCAGAGTGACAACATGCACCAACGCTGGCCAAACCCACAGAACAAGAATAAATAGCATAGTGGGCATTTAGTGGTTGAAGATTCCAGATGTGATTAAAATCCGTCAGGGAACATTTGGGGCCAACTGTTACAAAGCCTCTAAACTGACCCGCCGTAGCCTACTTCTAATGGACCATATTTTCCACATAAATTCAGCCAATATACATAAAAGAGTGTGGACGTTTTAGTGGTGGATTAGACTTTTTATTAGGAACCATGAACTCCACAATTAACTTCCATTTACTAAAAACTGAAGACTCATAAATAAACACAAAGAAGCTAATTCAGGTCGTATATTTTTAGTACTATACGTTTCAGCGGCTAAATAAATACAAATCCATGCGGTGACTCCAAAATAGACAGCGGAGGAATAAAATTTAAAAAAACTAAAAGCTAATTTCATTAACCTTCTCACCACAAGAACCATTTAATAGCTGTTCTGGTTTCAGCGATAACACACACACACACACACACACATAAAAGCAGATGGAGTTTGCCCAGATGTCATGGAATTGCAAACGTTTAAATTTTTACAACCTGGAGCATTTCTTAGGACTTTTGTCTATGTTTTCATCCAAGCTGAGGTTGCAAAGCACTTCCTTAAATTGTGCATTAGCCCAGCGGTTCTCGACGTGGGGCCCTGTGGCCCTCAGGGGTCCTTAAGCTGGAAAAAGAGAATAAGTTCTGTTCACTATAACTCCACAATGATAGAATGTTGAAAGATTTCTATGGAGGACTGCCATAATTAAAAAACAAAATAATACATTAATTCAATTTAGTAGTATTTATTTCCTATTACTTATTACTACTACTATTGGCCTTTGCACATTAATTTATTCAAAAATATATATATACTTTTGACCCCATTTTTTTGACAGTTTCTATTCTAAAACAAATAAACATATGAGAAACATATTAAGTTATGAGACGGGATCTGTGGTCTACTTTTCATGAGTTTATGGGTCCTTGATGTGAAAGAGTTTGAGAAGCACTGCCTCCGCCAACAACCCTGTCAGGCTGGATGACATTGTGTTCACGGTTGCTAGAACACACTCAAATGTTGATCACAGCAGAGCAGTCAGCGGTGGTTTATACTGAGAGTGCTGTGTCTCTCTGGAGAGCAGCAAGCATTACACAGATCTTAAGAATATGTTTTAATCCGAAACTGAGTGGAAACCAAGTATGATTAGAAAAGAAAGGCTGTGATACTTATTTTTATCATATTTCTCGATAGTATCTCTTAGAGACTGCCAGTTAAATTCAGTCTGAATGTCTTTAGGCCAGACACTGGATCCAGATAAGCAGCAGGCTGGCACCTTGTTTGGCAGCCATCACCATCAGTGTTACAATGGGTGTGAATGGGTGAACGTTGGCATTGCAGTGTGAAACACTTGGAGTGGTCAGAAGAATATAAAAGTGCACAAATCCCCACCCTGCTACTCGCCGATTAAAATAGTCCCAACCAAATGCACCGATTTCCTCCTGTTTCAGTATTACTTGCTAAAGACTACAGTGACCCCCTGTTAGAAATAGACAAATGTAACAATATAATTATTCCGTGCTTTGAAGGATTTACATTTTTAACAGATAGGCTATGGGTTTACAGTTGGAAAAATTAAGGAGACAGACGGACATATTGTTGGTTTGGAGATTTCTGGGTAATTGAAGACAATAAATAAAATATATCTCCTTGTGTCTTTGTGAGTTCTTTCCAGGTTCTCCAGCTTCCTCTCACCATCCAAAAACATGCTTAGGTTAATTATAGACTATTAATTCTCTGTAAAGGACCCTAGTGGGGAATAAAGAGGTATAGAGGATGAGCTACAGACATTTCATACATCCTTATAAAAGAGTGAAACAAATGAAAGGTAAAAAGTGAGAAGTGATGGAAATAATAATAAAAGAAAGATTGTTCATAATTAGTTTGATAAGTTGTAGGGGAGGGCGACACGGTGGTGCGGTGGGTAGCACTGTTGCCTCACAGCAAGAAGGTCGCAGGTTCAAGACCCGCCTTGGGCCTGGGTCTGGGGCCTTTCTGTGTGGAGTTTGCATGTTCTCCCCGTGTCTGCGTGGGTTTTCACCGGGTACTCCGGTTTCCTCCCACAATACAAAACATGCTCAGGTTAATTGGTAAACTCTAAATTGCCCATAGGTGTGAGTGTGAGAGTGAATGGTGTGTGAATGGTGTGTGTGCCCCACGATTGGCTGGCGACCATCTGGGGTGTATCCCTGCCTCTCGCCTTAACGCGCTGGGATAGGCTCCAGCAGACCCCTGCGACCCCGAAAGGGAATAAGCGGGATAGACAATGGATGGATGGATGGAAGTTGTAGGGGGTGGTTTTAAAAAGTAGGTTTTGTGTTTGTCTACAGGGCTGATAGAAGCACCGGTGACACAAAAAAAAAAAAAAAAAATACGTGTTGGATGACACTTTTCCGAAACTCTACCTCACCTCGACCCCCCCTCCTCCCCAACAGCCAGGATCACCTACGACAGGCATTGTCCGTTGGCCGTGGTTCCTTATCGTTCAGTCAATGGCAGACACAATAAGTTAATAATACACTTTCGCGAGCCAATGCCTAAAGCAGGAGTCAATAGAAAATTGTATTTCCTCAGGCAACATGTTCCACAATACAGAGAAGGTCAGCTCTGTTTTCAACACAGTGCTCCACCAGAGCTGCTGAGGCAGCATATGGACTTAAAAGATGTGCACTAATACCATTAGAATTATTACAGAGGACTCATCTTTGTGTGCCCCACGGAGTTAAAAGAGTCCCAGCTGTGCATTCCCTAATGCTTATTATTCTACATGACTACCTTTCCCTTTTAAACAGGTTGGATACAGACTGGGACAGTTTGGAAATAGGTCACTAGTGACAAAGAACAAAAGGGTCCAGATTGGATTTCTTGCCCGGGGAGAGACCCAGGAAATGAGCGGGGGGGTGAATGCAAACGCACACTGGGAGGATTTCACGTGAGGAGTGTTGCTCTCCAAATCTGAATCTATAATTGGTCTAGAAGTAGTTCAGTGTTGCATGTTTCCAGCAGCAGTAGCAGCGTAGATGTGGGCTTTGATGCCCCCGGTTCATGTTGTTCCAATAACAATCGGAAAAAGCTTTTAAGGTGGTTGAACGTTATAAATAGGCCAAAGGTAAACATTTGGTTTAGACAACAATGGAGGTCAATAGTCTTTTGACCAGACCCACACAGAAGGTGAAATGTTGCCTAATTTGTTCCTGTTTGCTGTAACACAAATGTTTTTGGTTTTCTTCTGCCACACTTTTGTTTGAGGAGTGTTAATGAAACATTTCCTCCTTGTTTGTATGGATAGTGTTTTAAGTTAGAAATACACATCCATACTTTACAAGTTTGGTTACCTGTGCAATTGTCACCCTACAAAAAATGGCCAAAGTCATTTTCAAGTGAGCTTTTGGCCTAATTCATCTCTTGATGATGCTGTCACATATGGGAAAGTTATTTTAATCCTAACTTAAAAGTATCATACTCTTTGTGCTCTATAGGAAAAGAGCTTAAGTGAAGAGGGTTATTTTTATTTTTATTTGCCCAAGTCAGGATAATATGCCTGACTTTGACAACTTAACAAGCATTCATGATGATTGAAGCACAAATCTACAGTGCAAAACAAGCTGTAAATGTGTTTTTGAATCAATTTATATTATCAAAAAGGTAATAAAGAATGAATTTGCCAAATTTTCATCAAAACTAAATACTGGAAAAGGGATACACTTGGTTGAAAAAGTGATGAAAAGGGAGGTTCCCCCTAAAAAACTTGACATCTAAAGGTAATGCAAGTTTTGACTTTGCACTATTAATTGCAAAGGACAGTTTATATTTCTGCCATCACTAGTAGAAGCACAATGAGAATGAAGGATTGCACCAATTTCATGGAGACACTTTCTGGTTCAAAATTCAGGTTTGATAAATCCAATAATTGTATTTATCCTTATGTAATCATTGAAGGAATAACATTTTGACCACAGTGGATCTATTTCCATAATTTATCAATTTGTATAAAATCAATGCAGAAACACAGGCCAACTGTATTGTTCCCCACAGACTCTGGAGTAGCCATCCAATTAGGCATAGGCAAAAAAGACCTGTTGGGATGCACAGGTGGGATAATGGCATATAGACGGATTTTAAAACCAAAATCCAAACTGGTCAAAACCCAAAAGAACAATCTCACATTGTCAAATCCCAATACCTTCACAGCAATGCAATGAAACCAACAGCACACAGGATTGTCACCATAAAAAGGGCTTTTATTTGTATTAATGTACAAGCAGTGGCCAGCTCTAACGATAACGGTGCAGCTGCAGGGTGTTGCGCCTCTTCCAGGCTGCACGGCGGGAGCCTCCGATGGTCAGGTGGAACTTGTGGCCCTTGCCCAGGCCGCGGCTCTTCTTTCCTGCAGATGTCAGGCCACGCATCTCTCTGTGCTTGTGCACAGCCTTTGTGATCCATTGGGTGTCTGGGTTGCGTCTGACGGCCTTGTGGTTGATGTCGACCAGAATCACCTCAAAGAACTTGTAGGTGGAGTCCTCACCGACCCAGTAGGAGTTCAGTACTCGCAGGGCTCCGCAGTGACGGCCAGCACGCTCCTTTAAGAAATGAACACCGTGAGTGAATGGTCCCGACATGCCACATCAGTAGATAAAAACAACCCTGCATCATAGTCAATACATAATTAACATGGTAAGGCTGTAAATGCAGCTCAGTGCTTTGGTGGCTCCTAGTGGCAGTGTGACATATGACCTGTAAATCCAAGTCAACCAACCAATCAAAGCCAACAAGTTGACACTGGGTAACTGTAGACATGCTTGTATTTACTGATGTTCTATTATCACATCACATTAAGAAATAAAAATGTAAGAAAAAAAATTCTTCGGGAGGAACATGTTTATGGAGTAGAAGATGTCAACTCTACCACTTAAGTTTCAGCAACCAATATGGATGCTTCAAATGTTACACCAACAGTTCGAGTGAAATATTAGTTATTTGAGAAAATATGAACCTAATCATTGGTGACTGACACTGCCTGTGTCAATTCAGCTGGTGAGATACTTTTACACATTACAAGTCACTTCTAGTCTACCAAACCACAGATGCTGTTGCTCATCTGTAAAAGCATCTACAACAAACAAAATCAGTCAAGATACAACTTTTACCAAGTTGTAGAATACAATGTACATGAGCTACAATTCTCTTAAATATGAAGTATAATACAAGTATAAACATACATTTTTTTGTTTTTGTTGGTCGGAAATATAAATTTAAGTATTGTTTACCTACATCCTAAGGGCTGAAAGACCACTACAATGTATGTTTGGAAATTAATTTTAAAAACATCTACCAGGCACTTTCATATTTTACCATCACATGAATGGCACCAATTACCATGAATGAAAGCAAAAAATCCTCAAATACAGGTGTAATAAATATAACACCAATTAGAGCTTTAATTATCAGTGTTCATAATGCACCTAGCTGGGACAATCAGTGCTGTCTTGTTTTGTCTGTTTTATTCTTGTTGAATTTGTCTTTCCACACCCTACTACTTATGTCTTGTCTTGGGGTACTCATGTCTTGTCCCGTCATACCGGTTTGTTTGTTTCTAGTTTAGTAAGACTAGGCAAAAGTAGACTTAAGCTACTCCACTTTACCATTATAGTTTAGGATTGTCTCATCTTGCACACCTGCACTTTGATGTTGTACATGTAAAATGCATAGGATAGTGAGAAAAGGCAATTTCGATTCCTTTGTATGTCAAGTACATGTAAAGAAATTGACAATAAAATTTAATTTGACTTTACTTTAAGTGTGGATAGACATTCACAGCAGTTTGGCTCATAGCAAGAACCATGTGTGGTAACATTAATAACAGATTATTTCCAATTAAGTGATCATTAATTGCTGTCACCAAACCAGGAAACACAATACTAGAGCAGAGACTGTTACAGCTACATGCATTCATGTCATTAATTAGAGTTTTGAGTGCAACCTGAGGTTTGTTTTTAAGCTTTAGCTCCACATTGAGAGGGAATGAAGTCGCCCTAATTGAAAGAAACAAAACCCCAGCCTAAAATAACACAAATCACTCATTCCAAATCAGTGTAAGAAGTCCAATGTTATTTTGACCAGTTTCTACTGTTAACCACTTACATCTACAGTAAATAGCATTATTCCATGAAAGATCAAGTATCAAACCTAAAAGCTACCTTTTAAATTTCCAAAAGCATTTCATATCTTAAGTGTTTTTCAGGCCAAGGACCACTTATAGACTAATAGAGCGAGAACCCACTGCTAGTTTTTTTTTTTTTAAATAAATGTTGTGTAGTAAACCAGGTCTACAACAACATGTAGGGCAGCCTGTGCCATGTACTATAAATACACCTGGCTATATTTCATACAATAACTACAGTTATACTTCTAACAAGTTTGTCTTCTTTGATAGTTGATTGTGAATAGTTCAGTACAGAAGTACAAAAAATTCAGAGTATTTCTTCAAATTCAAAAAAATGAAAAAATATATATGAAAATTGTGTCACTTTATCCCTTAGCCACCACCTGCTGCTGATGCTTTTCAATATTAACTTTAACATGAATTCCCTCATGGTTGTGTTATGATTTGGGTAAGAAAGCAATGGGCTGACATCTTAAAGGCCACCAACTGCTCCTTTCACTCCGAATTAACGCCACCAAGCTAAACAAAGGTGGAGCCATCAAAAACAGAACACTTTTCTGGTTTTAGAGCCGGAGTCTTATTCATGAACGTACCTCAGCGGTAGACTGCAAGCTGCGGGCAAATTTGATCTGGTTGACGCCATGGTGCACTGGCTTGCCATAGGTAGCACCCTTGGGGACGGGGCGTTTGCGGCCACCACGGCGCACACGGACACGGTAGATCACGTAACCTGGTGGAATAAAATAAAAGATGCAGTTAGATATCTCATTAAAATCCATTAAAACTGCCATTGCAGCAAGTTATCCCAGGTCAGGTCGTGACACTGTGCAGCTGTAACGGACCTTAACAGAGGAACACCACCTGGTTCTGCACTCACCCTGCTTGGCCTTGTAGCCCAATCTACGGGCCTTGTCGGGTCTGGTGGGTCTAGGAGCGCGGTGGAGGTTGGACAGCTGACGGTACTGCCAGCAGCGCACACGGAGCAGGAAGCGCATCACATCGGACTGCTTCTTGCGCCATAACTCCTGCATATACCTATATGCTCCCATGTTGACTTATCTGAGAAGAAAAAAAATTGTCTTGTAAGTTACCACAACACATTTCAAAGTTGCTTGATCATCAGGGTGCAAACAAATACAGAGTGTGGGTTCAATGCCTGATGACCTGCAGCCAAAATACATGCTGCCCTACTTGTTACTTAGATGTTTGTTCATCTAAGTAACAAGTTTAAGACGCAAGTTCAGTCAGTCATCTTAGAGACAAATGGTGCCTATAAAGCAAACGCAGCCATAATTCATTCAGGCACAACTTTGATACAAGTAAATGGAGCCATTTGGTTCTCAAATACCTAAAACCTGCAACTAATGTCCACAGCAACAAATGGCTGCAGAGTATTCACAATAGAGGCCGCTCTGTTTAATTTCCAAGCAACCGTGATTTCACATGTATTCATTACATTATACAATGCAATATTATAGAATCTGGCCAGGCACAGAGACCCAGGTAGCATTAGAATAACGTTAAAATGTAAAAGCTACACGCCAGTATACAACCGAGCACTTTAGCTGCCTCTAGCATGCTAACATTAGCATAGCAGCTTGCCTTTATCCATTTTGCGTTTATATTAAGCCAATCGTATATGAGTCGGGTTTCACAAATGTAAAGGTGTCAATGTGATATTAAGTAAAAAAGGAAAGCCGACTCTGCGTTGTTAACCTTAGTTTTCTAATATTAGTGCGGCTACCGGATAGACAGCATCAGCACCACACAAACGGGGCTTCAATCAGTATTTATAACACTCGTAGTCAAAAAATCATCACGGCGTAAATACGATTATCAAGCATCTTAACGTCTTTCTGTATCAAACAAACGGATGAAAGCGTAATAAAGATGATTTTAATGGATTGCGTTCAGTACAAAAGCACAGAAATACTCGCTTACATGATGGCGTACCAGCCGGAAAGAGAGAGCGTACGTACCCAGCGTGCCTTATGAAAACGTCGTTTACGCATTTCCGTTGTGGCGCTCATGGGAAATGTAGTTAAACTAAGAAACAGAGAAAAAGAGACCCGATGAATGCTTATTGAAACTATAGTTTAAAACGTTTTTGACTTTCTTATCTTTCCAATACTTATTTAAAACAAACAAAATACAAATAATATATATAATAATGTATTATTTTGTATTATTAATAGTATTATTAATAATATACATATATTTTTAATTATACGATTTAATGCTTTCTGTCTATAGATAAATAAATAGATAATTTCAAATAAAACAAATCCTGTAATGCTAATAATATTAAAAAGCGAATACAATTGTGCACTAAAACAAAACAGAAGGAAAAAACAAATAACAATGATACTAAAGGATTATATATTTATTATTACGTTTTTATCGGTGGTGATTCGGCAGCCGCGCATGCGCGCTGACAGGATAAACGCTGTCAGGCGCAAGCAGAGTAGAATGGATGCTCTGGTCGTCATGTTCCATATAAAGACCTGAGAGACAGCAAGTTATCGGTACGTACCGAACAGGTGTTTCCATTGAATGTGCCTGTCATTGACGCACAGTGTTAATGACAAGGTTCTGTTCTTGCTATGTTTTCGTGACGCAGAATGAGGTGATGAGCTATTGTGGCTAATGTTAGCCGTGGACCGCGTTAACGTTATTACGGCACGTCTCTACGTTACCTGTGCACGAAGAGCTGTGTGATGTCACGTGTTCATGCGTTACAGGCTCGACATGGGGAAAGGCTGCAAAGTTGTGGTTTGTGGCCAGTCAGCTGTAGGAAAAACTGCAATACTGGAACAGCTGCTGTATGGCAATCACACCGTGGGTAAGTATTACACTTAGAGATGTCACCAGATTTTAAGAGATTTAAAAGCCATTGAATTATTAGTACTGAAATTGCTTTGCATTGAGTTTTTAATCACATGTTAAATTTTCCCAAATTCAGCTACTAAGTTATTCTTTGATTTTATTTTGCATAAATCCATTTGTACCCCTTGCACTGGTTTACATTCAGCATCGCTCTTTTCTAGGCTCTGAGTCCAGTGAGACTCAGGAGGATGTGTACGTGGCCTCGGTGGAAACTGACCGTGGCGTGAAAGAGCAGCTGAGACTCTACGATACCAAAGGCATCCATGAAGGGCAGGACCTCCCCAAGCACTATTACTCGGTGGCAGACGGCTTTGTGCTCGTCTACAGCGTCGACAGCTTGGAGTCCTTCAAGAGAGTGGACATTCTGAAGAAGGAAATAGACAAGTCCAGAGATAAGAAAGAGGTGGGGCTGGTTCAAAGTAGACATTACATCAGTCGTAATTCAGGATGCAGATGAGCTCAGGCGTGTGCTGTGTTCACAGGTGGCCGTCATAGTGCTGGGGAACAAGACGGACCTGCGGGAGCGGCGTCAGGTGGACCAGGAGGTGGCGCAGCAGTGGGCGCGGGGCGAAAAGGTGAAGCTGTGGGAGGTGAGCGTCGCCGAGCGCAATTCCCTCATCGAGCCCTTCACGCAGCTGACCAGCCGCCTCACACAGCCTCAGAGCAAGTCGGCCTTCCCCCTGCCGGGACGCAAGAGCAAGGGCACCCCTGCCAACGACATGTGACACTCCGAAGACGCTCGCGCCCCCTTCTGCTTCCGTTATTGACCGGCTGCATTCACCTCAAATGGGAACAACCGGCAGGACAACTGGTTTACACTGTCCAAAATTCCTGTGTAGATTATTACCATTTATTCAGTTCTGCACAGTATTATGTTAATTTAAAGGGCTAGCTCTTTTCTTCATACCTTTATTTGATTTATTTCAGAGAGAAGAGACTGAAACCAACCTTGTGTCTGTTAATTACAGAGCTGAGGTTAATCAGAGCTCTGTCCAAAGTTCTAAAATACACATATCAATAACTTAATGAACTCATTGTATATCCTTTGGTTATGCATTAATAGAAACTTAGAAATATGTGGTTATAGGAGTGCTTGATGCATTTTCCCAGCATTACTGTACAGTCTCCCAGCAAGTGGCTCTCAGCTGTAGTCTGAGTGGAAATGAAAATGAGCCACTTTCGACGGGGGTCGGTTGGTAAAAGTAGCTTCTTATTGTACACTGTCATCTGTGATATTAGGACCAAATTTCCTTTACATAAATCCAACCTGGTAACCTGTGCTGGGCAGATGGATGTGTTAACACTTTCAAGATAGTTCCAAAACATAACTGGTAAACAACCACAAATTATACTTTTTCATATTTCTGTTTATAAGTTTAACAATCTAGATATGGTGTCAAGAACAAGCTTTAGGAGACTTATTTGTGTGTCTTAATTATGTACAGAGCCAAGTCTCTTCATGCATTTATGCTAAGATACGCTGACCATGTCCTGAGTACAGTTTTAGTTAATCTATTACAGCAAATCAAACACTACACTATCAAACCAAAACTGCTAATTTGTAATTTATATATACTATTCAATTAAGCATGTGAGATAATAGGTTATGTTTGCCCCTTTTACTTTATGCCTATAACCTTTAATTTGTCAAACACACAAAATCTGGAGTCCAACAGTATTCTCGAATGGCTTTTAAAGACCGGCACTTAGTATTTCCCAGCTGATGTGAATGCAGCGTTTATCTGTGTCCTCTGGCGGCAGCCTTTGTCCAGTCCATCTCATAAATCAAGTATGGCCTGGCAGCAATAATGTCCATGGTACTGCCTTTACTTGTGATGTATGATTTCATAATGTCTGTCTGACGTTAGTTGCACTCCTGTGTCGTCCTGTGTAATCCAATAGGGCTATACTAGTTAAAGCTGCACCTTTTTAACAGTAGAAATATCATTGTTGAGAGGAAATATTTATTTTTTAAAACTAATTTATTTTCGTCACTTTAATGAGCCACATTCCTTGACCTTTGAAAATGGTAAAACAATGTAATGGATGATCTGTGCTGGTTTCTGTCCTGTTTCAAGAGTAACTAACATTTATGTGCTGCTAATAGAACAGAGGACTCATTCTAACCCTAAATTATCGTCTGCTCTGTAACTCCGTATTAAGATGCACTGAATAAAATGTAGCCACTTCATATTAAAAGAGGATCTGGATACATTTTTTAAAGGTGAACAGATGAAACACAAAAGCTTCAGTTGGTCATGTTTAATTCTTTAAGGGGGGAACAAAACAGCTTTTTATCAATACAGAACATAAATCACAACCAATATCCATCCATATCTAAATATGTCTACATGTGTGAAACACATTTTCAAAAGACAGGGAGTTTGAAGGAGGAGAAGCAAACACCAACTGCAGCTTTAATACATGTGAGAATTCACACTGACATAATTGACTGGGATTCATGCTGCGAAACATTTCATCTAGCAGTTCAGTATTAATTTCCATCTTCAAGTACGAGCTAACAATTCAAAAGGGAGAACACAGGATGCATTATTGCCAGATTTGATTATAGTTGGGCCGGAGATAACTTAAACAAGAAAAAAAGAAGGAAAGAAAATACAAGAAACAACAAAATGTCAGGAGTTAAGACTTCAATTCAGAGATAAAAATTCACCCGCCATTTCCATCCGCCCCGCCACCCTCCCCCACCCCCCTGCAACCCCCCGCCCACGTCGTCCGACTCAGCTCCTCTGATTATGTGGCGTAGCGTTTGGTCCACTGTTTGGCTATCCTGTCGTGTTCAGGTCTGTTTGTGGTGTACTGTGTGGCGATGCTTCCCACCAGCGGGTCAGCTGTAAACACAGGTTACAATTTACAACAGGACTTCATATAAAAAAGAAATAGAGATAGAAAGTGAGATGATAATATCTTGAGAGATGTTAAAATACCGTGGTATGAAAAAGTGTTTGACCTCTTTCTGGTTCTTTTTTTTTTGCATTTATATATATATATATATATATATATATATATATATATATATATATACACATATATATATATATATATATATATATATATATATATATACACATATTTATTTGTCACACTTAATATTTCAGATCAAACACATTTAAATGTTAGTCAAAGACAACACAAGTGAAAACAAAATGCAGTTTTGAAATTACGATTTGTGTGGAAAAGTGCTTCCCCTTAAACCTAATAACGTAATGGGCCCTTATCAGCAACAAGCTAATCAAGTGTTTGCGATAACTCAATCAATGAGTCTCTTACAGCGCTGTGGAGGATTTCTGGGCCTCTCATCTGTGCTGAATTGCCAGACTGCAGGGATTTGGAGCACGAACCACATAGCCACAGCATCTCATTAGGATCCAGGTCATACTTTGACTAGACCACTCTAAAGTCTTCATATAGTTTTTTTTTTTTTACAGCCTTTCAGAGGTGGACCTGCTGCTGTGTTTCAGATCATCGTGCTGCTGTAGAAGCCATGTTGGTTTCAGTTAGAGGGCACAAACCGCTGGCTGGACATTTCCCTTCAGGTTTTTTTTTAGTAGACAGGTTCCATTTATCACAGCAAATCCTTCAGGTCGTGAAGCAGCAAAACAACCACAGACCATCACACTACCACCAGTATATTTCACTGTTGGAATGAGGTTCCTTTTCTCAAATGCAGCGTTACTTCTTTACCAGATGTGATGGAACACACGCCTTTCAAAAAGATCAACTTTGTATTTCCTCCAAAAGTCTTGGGGATCATCAAGATGTTCAAGATGGAGACAAGCCTTAAAGTTCTTTTAGCTCAGCAGTGGTTTTGGTCTCGGAACTCAGATATGAACAGTGTGACAAGTGATTCCTGCAGTCGTTGTTGTGGGGTCTTTTGTGATCTCTTGTGTGAGTTGTTTTTGCTCTTGGGTAATGTTTGTTAGCCGGCCACTCCTGGGAAGGTTCACCACCGTTCAATGTTTTCACCATTTGTGAATAATGGCTCTAACTATGGTTCACTGGAGTCCCAAAGGTTTAGGAATGGCTTCACAACCTTTTCCAGACTGATGGATCTCAATTACTATCGTATTTGATTCTGAGTTTCATCAGATGTTGGCGTGATGTCGAGCTTTTGCGGATCTTTTCATCTACTTCACTTTGTCAGGCAGCTTCTTTAAGTGATTTCCTGATTGAGAACATGTGTAACAGTAGTGGGGGGACTATAGGGGCAATCACTTCACACAAGACCATGTAACAACCTTCATGCAAAAAGTGCATTTTGCAATCACTTGTGTTTTCTTTGATTAATATTTAAACTTGTTTGATAGACTGGAATGATTAGGTGTGACAAAATAAATCAGGAAGGATGAGGGCAGCACAGACTGTATATTGAAACGAGTTTTACTTCATGATGTAAGAAATAAAATCTTTTTACAACGTTAAATAAAAAACAAGAAGTGTATTGTATTGGACATTTATTTTCCAATATAGTTAAAGAAAAGCAAAATGATTTTTTGCTTATTTTAATAAGTGAACAATATACGCGGGGATGTCATCTAAAATGATGCGACATTTTAATCTCTGTAGGCCTTGAAAATAAAGTCTATTATAAGGAAGTGTCTATCTGACTTTATGCAAAGGATTAAAAAAAAGGCTATTAGCACCTCTAAAGATCACGGATTCCTTTGCCGTATCTGATTTATTTAGTTTTGTATAAAATCATTAGATGAACAATGTGCTTTTAAAGCTAAACAGAGAGTTATTTTTTGTTGTTCTACTAATTAAACAAATAGATTAAATAAAAGGATTTAATATTGCTATGACAAGTTATTAAGATTTAGTTAGCAAGAAGCATTCAGAAAACATATTAATCTTAATTATGTGTAGCGTTAAAGTCAATTCTAATGTGCTGATGTTATATTTTAGCTTCTGTCATCATTATGTGCTGCTGCAACAACCCAAACTGCGCCACAGTGAACGCAGGCGATATGGATAAAATCCTGTATGGCTTTTTATATCACAATAAATAATTCAATTACACACATGATAAATCCTGGTGCTTCATAAAATTGATTAGAAAACCTTTCAAATCCAATACTGCCATCCAACAATCATTATTAATTTGCAAAAATGGCCACAATGGTTTAATACAGCCGGAGATATTAATGGTGGAGCTACATGGTATAAACGGTAGAGTAAGAAATCTTGATTCATGGTGTGTAATTATAGCCCAACCCTACCTCACAGGGGTCATCAATCAATTGTCTATATTAATAACTATACGCAGCATTTGTGTTAAAGTCAAGAATTGATATAAAATGAAAAGCACCATCAACTTAAATAAAAGAGGACTTGTGCGGTAAATTTTAGAGTTGAAGTGATGCCTGCTCGTAAATATCAGAAACGACAGTACACTGCTCACATGTAGAGGGTCATGAGTCTGCAGTAAATCTTTAAAAAAACAATAAAAAGAAATACTTAAACTTAATAGAGATCTAAGACTAACATGGACTTTAATGCTCTGTAAGAGGAACTGGAGCCAGAGGAGAGATTGAAGGGTAATGAAGTAACATTAAAATCCTTTGAGGAAAGTCCCATAAGGCCGGCGAGGCTCCCTAAATAAAGACTTTTATGATCCTGCCTCTAAACATCGAGTATCAAAGGGTTTTAAGTAGAATACCGAGTTACCACGGATACTCAGATGTTTATGTGTGTGTGTGTGTGTGTGTGTGTGTGTGTGTCTCACCAGGGTTGCAGTCAGTGAGCAGGGAGCAGATGGACAGTAGGACCTTGGAGATGGTGAGAGCGGGACTCCAGTTGTCCTTCAGGATGTCCAGACAGATCACCCCCTGACTGTTGATGTTACAGTGGTAGATCCTCGTACGGAACGTCACCTGGAAGCAGTAAAGCAGAAGAATATGTTCATCCACAGCTATAACACATTTAATTTTTCTATGCTAAACTCATTTTATACACTTTATACACACAGGTTTATAGTGCAAAAGGAAAATCTTTATAATAACTAAGAGAATAAAACCCTAATTTTTAAAAATTTAAATTTAGGTATTTGATCCAATTACATCATTGTCTGTAATATTCCTCTACTATCTAATTATATAAAAAGAATCTATTTTAAGGAGGCTGTTTAAGGCAGGCAGTGCTGGATTTAGTAAATTGGAAGCCCAAGGTGAAGTTATGTATGGCTTACCCTTATATGATTAAAAGTATGAGGATGTAAAGTAAAGGTCAAAGGTCAACACTTCTTCTTCAAAATGAACATGGAAAGCTAATAGTCACAATGGAACCCAACAGAGACAATAAGATTTCAGCATTCTAATTCTATGTATCCTCCAATTAAACAGCTGTTTTCGTGTCTAATGTCTAACAGTTTTACGTTCGGACTCTGTCTCTCTATCTACATAGTGAGCATCTTCAGGTCAGGACTGCAGCCATTGTGACTCTGGACACTAGTCAGGTCATATTTCAGAAGCGGTTAGTGTGGGACAGCGCCGCCTTGAAAGGAAAGAATTAAGACATCATATATCAGCGGTAAGGGACTAGAGGGAAGAGCCGACGTCCTTTAGCTGCATCTTAAAGTGCAGGGCCGCCCTCTAGTGGCAGACACGGACATGACGCCTCCCCCAGGAGCATGAAGCCGTCAGTGCGGGGCTGCTCAGAACCAACAGCATGTGAAATGAGCGTCACCTTGGGTGGTTTGAAGGGGTAGTCTGGTGTGAAGGCGATGTCCAGGAAAAACACTCCTCCCTCGTACACGGAGCCCGGGGGCCCCAGGATGGTCGACCTCCACTCATAGATGTTGTCTCCTTTGGGGCCAGCGCTGTTAAAGAGGAAACATGCAGGCAGGATTCACATATGGACGCTCCATCTAATAGCTCCATCCTGCATGTATGTTTATGGCGCCCCTCTCAGGACTCATATACATATTGTATGCACACACACACGCTATACACACACACGCTATAACACCACTGCACACACTTGCCCATGTTGCATCTTTGTACTGGCACCGGTATACCAGCTACTTTGTAATCGTACACCTAATTTTATATCCCCACCTTTATTAACTTACTTTATCCTCATGTTGATTCATGAATTGTACAGGGTCAAATGTCAAATTGAGATAATTGTTTATTGACACTGTATTGGTTTGTATCGGAAAAGATGCAGGAACTAATATGCGTTTACTTGTTCTTTCTTATTTCCAACATGTAGAATTCAATTTGTGAGAATCCAGCCAGACCCACGGGGACATGAGGTTATTGTAGCATGATATCAACAATATAACCACACCCTCAGAATAGAATAAAGAAGCTCAAATACCTAAAGTAAGAATCATCTTCATTTAGGTCAAATTAAGTTGGCCTTTTTCAAAATATTTATTGATGATCAAGCATCAAGCGAGAGTTTCAACTGATTTATAAATGTTTATTAAAATGTAATTGTGTCTTCAAAGTGGTTCTCAAAGTGGGGTCCGCGGACCCCCCTTGGGGTCGTCAGGAAGTTTCATTTCCTTCCCTCCACAATAACACGATGTCTGACTCTTTCGGTCACTGGTTTTATTCTCTTTCTGCTATAAAGCGTCTGAAAAGCAGAAATCTTATCAGATGAGGCCCGTGGTCCACTGACAGTAAACTAAAATATTACAAAACAAATAACAAAACAATCTTAGGCTTTTGGGAACATTTTTCTGACATTTTATTGCTCAAGCAACTAAAGGGTTCATTGATTAATCAAGAGAATAAATCAACAGACTAATTGATAATGAAAGTAATGCAGCTCTTTATTACTCTGCATCCCAGCTTTTTTTCTTCCACTGCCTTTGACTTTACCCTCAACGTCTATATCTGCTTCTATTGCTCTTAACCTTCTTTGGAATGAGCTTTATTCTCCCATCGCAGCGACCGCCTCACTCAGCATCTGTTAATGACTACGGCGCCTGTGTAATTACCATCTTTTTTCCAATGTTGCACTGTTACAAGGCTCTCCAAACATCTATTCCGTGTCATCTTATTGCTAATTCATTAAAACAATCAAGTGCAATCACCCATGCGAGTCTCCGTGCCAACGGAGTGGGAAGTGATAAAAAAAAAAAAGAGAGGAAACAAAAAAAAGATCAACGCGACTTAATTCGCCCGCAGAGACAAGAGCTGAAGAGGAGCTGCCAGAGCACACTTTTAATATTGGGGGATGTTTTCACATAATTGACTGCTTGATGGAGCACCCCAAAACACACACACTTCACGGTTTTGCCGTTTTCAATCTTGCAATGGTTAAGTGGGGCTCTTAAAGCGTGTTTGTGGTATGAAAAAAAAAAACAAGACTTGTTATCGGCGGGAAAAAAACATGGGTGCATGTGCACGGTGGTGTAGACTGAGATAATTCGTTCAATAAACGCAATAAAGCATCCGTTGTTCAGCACGTAGAAGCTGGTGGAACAAGTCGCTGTTCTGGGCAATAACAAGACGGGGATATGTCAGGCTGTGATCTCACGTTCTGCCTGCTCCTTTGTCACGATTCTAAAGCTCGCACGATGTCCGGGAGACAGACAGAAAACACTGAATTTCTTTGGAGAGCTCTTTCTGCATGAGGCAGATTGTGTCCAATGCAAATCTACAAGATTTTTCTTTCCATCAAGAAGCAAAAGGAATAACCAACATCTATGTTCTCCTCCAGATGAACATTTTTACTGTGAATATGAATTGCAGCAGTCAAAGAGAGGTTGCTATCTGCTCATATATAGCTACCTCGGCCAGCGAATGTTGGGAATGGTAATAATCCGGAAGAAATCCTGGTTTCTGGATCCCTTAGAATTTTGTGTTTTTGGGTAACATTGCAGTAAATGAACTTTCAACATCTTTTGGAGCTTCCTGGTGATGATATCCGGCACTTGTAGATCAGAGACACTAAGAGAGGACTGAGTATGGCTGGGTGGAGGACTATGCTTTTATAGTTACTAGTGGATTCATTAACATTCATTATTTTTTAAATATGTCTATACAATCAGATGTAAAGGTTTTCTCAGTAGAAGTCTTCTACAACTCAGTAGTCTGTGGTGATTCATGCAAATAGGTGTACGCATCAAAATTAAAACAATAAAATCTGATTTTAATATAGGCCTTTCACTTTAAACTGTACTTCACTAGACCAAATCCAACTTAAATAAGCTGCATTAATAAGGAGAGGGAACAGTCTGGGCTCTGGTTATCCAACAGCTCACTAAAATACATTTATACATTTTTAAGTGATGTTTATATAGTTAATTATAATAGGAATTTACTAAAGGCACATTAAGCACATTTTATAGGATTTATTTGGGGTTACGCTACAAAACTCAACTCAGGTTGAGTCAGGTGACACTGTCTTGTGATCCTATCTTGAGTAGAATTATCTTATTCCACTGGCAGATCATTTATCTTATTTCAACTTTTTCCTCTTGATTTTAGCCAATTTAATCTTCTTAATCTTTCTTAAAACAAGACCAAACTGACCCAAATCAGAAAAAAGTGACTTGACTTGGACAAAAATCAAGATCTTCCCCTGTTAAGATTCAGTTTTTGCAGCGTACCTGTATCATGCAAGAAATTATTTCAATATAGCCTACACACACACAAAAATATTCTACATTTTCACAGCCTATGCTCACATTGTACATTGTTAGCTTTGACATATAACAGAAAGAGAGTTAGATGCAAGTTAAGGGCTCAAATTAATCAGAAAAGGGAAAAATACTTATAACCATGACCCACTGTGAGGACTAAAGTCATTTTTGTACAGAGAGCACATTCACAGGAAGTGATCCTGCTGGGTGAAGAGAGGCCGTGTGCAGCTATAGATCTGAAACTGTTCCAAAAATAAACCTGGCAGCATCGAATACACCAGCGTCTGGTCCCGTTCTGGCCCGGTGAACCCTCATAGTCGAGAAGTATCTATTAGTCCTGTCACGGGTTGTGCGTTGTACGCAAACTCTGACAAGGAACAAATTCAGATTTGGGACATTTCACAAAACTGTTTCAGAAAATTTGTTTTTTTCCTCCCACAGCTTTTATCTTGCAAACTCCTGAAAAGAAAAGTGCGTCGACCCAAAAATAAGACGATATTTTATTTAGAAAATCATGTTTGAAGTAGGGGTTGCTTTATACTCGAGGTCTAGACATGCTCACAGCATCAGATATTCTTTTTGAAAGGAGAAATTGCCCACGGAGAGTGATGCATTCTGGGCTGTTTGAAGCCCTAATGCTGTTGGATGAGCGAGCGTCCGTTTAGACTGAATATGGTCGAGTCACTCGGGTCTAAAAGTGTTTTCATTAGCACGGTTTGAACTGACAGACTCGAGCCAACGGAGGAAACTAATTCATGAAAAGTAGAGTTGAAAGCATCTTCTGACGTTTTCATCTGGTCTTTGTCTTCATGAAAATAGTTTTGACCGCTATCAACTATCAGTGGTAGAAAGTAACTAAGTTTTAACTCAAGAACTGTACTTGCTGTACTTGAGTATTTCGCTCTAACGCTGGTCTACACTTCCCTCTACTACATTTATCTGACAGCTCAAATGTTCCATTATTTATATTCTTTTAAACGGTCGATCTTTTCCTTTTTAAATTTGCACTTTGCGTGAAAGATGAAAATTGGATCCACAGTGATAAACTAAAAGATTACATTGCTGTGTTAAAACTTACATAAATTAATAAGTTTTGTAGAATATGCTATAATAATAGAACACTGGTATAATGTGTTACTTTAGATATTTTATATATATGGTGATAATTTAGCACTTTAACGTGAGCAGCATTTTTTTGAAACTTGTATTTCTTCTCTTAAAAAAACAGGTGGTGGAAATTTTTGTTTAATGGGACAAAGTCAAAACTGTCACTGATCTACCAGGCACCCGTGGATGTCGACGGTCGTGGTGTATTCCTTTAAATAGCCCCGAAAAAACATAGAGAACCAAAAAACAGGACGGAAATATTCGGATTTAACGGCCACAGCCAGTGTGCAAACCAGATGTGAAAACAACAGGGGAAAGCGCCCCTCTGGTATAAAACATACCACATGTCCCCGAGAGGAATGCAGCTCATTTACACTGCGTTAGCGGCATTCCTGCAGCCCGGGCCCGACCTATAGGACGGAGCTGCTAGTATACACGTTGCTGGCCGCCGCCACAAGACCTCAGCCAGGACCCGCCGCCGAGCCCAGAATAGATATTGTATAATTTGTATCACTTCCCTCTGAATCAACCAGACTGAGGTTCCTTTCGCCTGACAACAAGAGGCGTCTCACATTCAGGAGACGAGCCGCAGAAAGGCTGCGGGCTTCCTCCCGGCCCCCCCCCAATGCCGCACACAAAGGCCACCCAGTGCTTTGTGTGAGCCGGTAATATGCCATGCTATCACTGTTGTCATTCACTCCCATACCAGGGGGAGCCTCTTTCTGTGACCTCTGTGTACACGCGCACTGCAAGAAGAGCGCTGACATTTCAGCGTGTTCTTTCTTTCTTTTTTTTCTTTTCTTTTTTTTTTTTGAAGCCTTTAACCTTTGAAAGCGGACGCAGCGGCGGGTTTGCACAAAAAAAAAAAAAAAAACGGACTCCCGCGGTTCAACAGAGGAGGAGACAGCAGACGGATATGTTCGGTTGTAAAATGAAATCATCTGGCGACTCCCGCAACTACGATAAGCCGCGACGTGTCCATCGTGGAGCTCGCATGCACAAAGTTTTCAGTGTGGAAATACCGAGCAGCTGCAGCTACATCAACCAAACAGTATAATGAAGGAGGATTTCCTGTCCATTAAGGAGGTGGTTCTCCTTCACTCCCCAGGAAAAAAAAGAGAATATTCCATTCATAAGAAAAATAATGACATAATGTAAAGAGGACTAATATCCCACCGACATATTCATTTCCTATTATTCATCTATTATTTTCACTTTGCGCATGAATTCATTTCAAATTTTTCATTTGAGATACTGAGGTGGAAATGCAGAGAAATGTTAAAATATTTAAAAAATGAATACATACAATTTTTGTGAGTGTAAGTTTGAGAACTACTGGTTTAAGGTCCTTAATCAAATTTTAATGTTATTTTTACATTGAAGTTTGGAACAAAGACTTACAAGAGGTACTTGTAATCTATAATTTTATTGCTAACCCAACAAGATTAATTAGTGGTTTTAAAAATCCAAAATTATTTCAATATAATAAATGGCTGCAGTAGATAGACTGCCTGATAGCTGTGAATGAGGGTGGGTGGTGAGTGTATAGTTGTAACAAGTCCTCATTTCCAGAAAAAGGCTGTGTGCATTTCCCTGTGTATCGAGAGTTTTGAAACACAGGACATTATTTATAGAACATGCAGAGCTTTCTATAATCTAAAAGATATTTACGTCTCACTTTCTATGATATGTGACCTTTAAAACGTGTTGTTGCAGGTTTTTATTCCGCTTCCGTTGTCCCAGATTCAGACGGAGGCGACTCGGCCTAGCTTGCTTACTTTTATGACTCTACTTTTTCCTGCATGTTATTTTAACACCTGCTGGGTCATTTGGCCAAACCCAAACTCACACAGCGGGTCGTCCGGTAACCTCTGAGCTTCGCGTCGTCACACGCAGAGACGGAGGAAGTTCAGCGATCACAGGCGGGACAAAGCAACAAGTCGCAGAAGAAGAAAAGAACTTTCTCGATCATCATCTGCTCCAATTTTAAATTTCTCCATGTATTAGTGCAGCAAGCTGTGCCTTGTACCTAAAACACACCCACTACGCTACACACGCCGCTGACCTCACTAAATGAAGCTATTGTTGCCAACGCTAAACGATAAAGTAGAGAACGAGGTTAGCTTGTGACTGAGCGAAACAATGTTAATCCCCCGGTGTAGTGTTCTAACACATGGGTTAACAGGGTTTACATGGGGGAATATCTTAGTAAAGCTCTGCTGCAAGTCACTGCAGAAAACCAAAAAGACCTTTTTATGATCAAATAAGTAGATACCCAATTACCTTAGAAATTAGGGCTGTCAATCAATCAAATTCAATCTGTTCTAAATGAAACTTAAAGGGAGATTTTTTGAGTTTTTAATACTCTTCACCATGAAAGTGGGCAAATGTTTGTTTCTTATTATTGGTACAATGACCAATGGTCTCAGGAATATTCGCTTGAACCTCTGTACTGCATTAAGCATTAAAATACTCAAAAAACATGGCTGAAAATAAACCAAGCCATCTTAAGTTGGCCTATTAACTTGTTAAATTTAACAGGACTGAGTAACTGGAGTACGAGGCCAATATGTTAATGCAGAAATACAAAACTAGGGCTCTAACTAGGAATAATGCAGCTACCTTTAAGGTCATGTAAAGGGAGGCTGGTTATCGATTATCTAAAGCCATGGAAATAGTAGGTAAATATACAAATCAGTATATTTACAGTGGGCATCAAAGGCCGACACACCCTTGTTAAAATGCTAAGTCTGAGTTAGGCCTTTAATGCAACCTACAACCTGAAAGACGAAGTTCCTCTTCATCTTCATCTTCAGCTTTCTTACAGAAGCTATTTGTGCCACTGCTGGCTGCTATTTGGAACTGTTCAGAATTCCCTTCGCCCTAAGTGGAGAGCAGTCTTGCTTTTGAGCCAAATACCGTGTATCTTTAGCAATTATGGCAATAAAGTTCAACCTTGGGTATATGGGACCATAGATGTTTTTAAACGTCCTTCTGCGGCTGGGATGGTTTTTTTCTGTATTAGATGAGGCTTCATTCTGCCGACTTACTCCATTGCCCAGACATATAAAGAAGAAGAAGAAGAAGACGGGGGATTATTGTAACATGTACTACACCGTCGGCCTCTTGGCAGCCTCCCTGACCAGTTTTCAATTTTGTCATATCATCAATTTAGGACGGACGTTCCTGTTCTTGGTAATGCCACTATTGAGTCATATTTTCTCTGCTTGATGACGACGTCTTCACTGTGTTCCACCGTATTTTAATTCCTTTGGAAAAAAACCCAATGAGAATCTCTGATGCATTGGCACTTTAACTTGTGGCAAAGGCCGACTCCAATTTAACATGAGTTTGAATGTAACTGGTTAACTCTTAGAACATCCCTAGTTACTTTTTATAATGATCATGGGATGAAATGCGTTCTCCCTCTTAATCTCTCCTCTCCATGCTGAATGCGCTTGTTATCAGCCTCTCGTGTTTAAATGAATGAAATCACATTTCTCCCTCCGCCTCGACCCTTGTTTGGTTTTCATGAGGCTCGCCTCGTCTCTTCGGGCAGAGGCCTTCGTTTCCACGGGGGCCGTCAGCGCAACTTTTCAATCACCGCTATCTACCCGCGATGGTATTGTGATGACAAGGAGGAACACTGTAATAAGGCGCCCGACTGAGACAATATAATGCCTCTACTTCACTCGAGTGTCGAGGTGACTCCGTGTAGCGGCGGCGGCGGCGTGCGCCCGCCCTGCCAATTTAACACAATGGCAATCAGCTTGTAAATGATTCCCAGCGCAGGGTAGAGATCGCATTCATATTCCTCTGCTGAACGCGAGGGTGTCGGATCCCGGACTGACGCGTCGCGTTGCCGTTATCGGCTGGGAATCAATATGACGCTAATAAGGAGACGTGGAGAAATCATCCCAATCAGATCCATTCCGCTGAATCTCACCAGACAAAAATCTTGACGTGGATAAACAGGAAGTTTAATCACTGCTTGGCAGGACGGCGCAGTGTGATCATATGATTCTCCTGACGGTTGATTAAAGATGGCGGCACATGTATCGACAGAATCAGCATGAACTGATTATTTTACAGCCGATTTAGGAGCCAGCGGAGATTGTAAAGATGTAGAACAAAGATGCCGTTCACAAAGAGTTATGCTCCGAGTTGTTTGTACGACAATGCCGGCGCAGCTGGGGATCAATGTTTGCGGCCTTTTTGATCGATTGATTGATTGATTGATTGATGTAAGTGTTGTGCACCTTTCCGGTGCCGGGTCCATATGAGCTCACAAGGCACTAAACAATAAGCAGCAAGGCGGCCACATGACAAATCACAATGTGCAGTTCTGCAGACTCAAAAGGAGAAGGGGGCAGAGATGTCGTAACGATGTTCTCCGTCTCAGCTGCCAAGCGCCTCCTAGAAATAAAAAATCTCCATGATAAAAGACGATTGAACACATCCACTTCGGACAGCCTGGACAAATTTCCACAAATCAACAGTGAAATATGAATTTAAAAATGAAATTCTTCTTTAGAATTTAATTTGTTATTTCTCATCACACCACACATGAAGAATAAACTACTTGGTGAACAGCAGGAGACCGTGTGGACAGATCGGTGCCGATTACACACGTTTTTTTTTGGTCAGGTGTAAAACTGCAGGGGTCCTGGGATGGAGTGATTCAGATTTTGGAGGATGATGTTAGATTTTTTTCCCCTCCCTACAGGGAGCGTGGATATTGTACAATGGCTTGGCTCCAGAGGGAGGATCTATACCTTTTTCAAAAATATTGATCTTGGCAAGAAAAACACTGGCCTAAATGCTACAGGACAGTGGACTGAATATTGTTGAGGAGATTTACTTGATGGAAAGACTGGCTGATTATTATTATTAGTGAGAGGCAGGAACTCTGAACCAATAGTGGAATAAATGGACCGTGTATAGGGGAGAAAAGATGGATGAACATTTCTAAATGCTGCAAAAAAGCAGTGTGGTGTGGATATATCTATTTACATGTATTTAATTTGTAGTATGTATTAAATCAGGAAGTTGTGCTTCAACATTGAACCAGCATTATATAGGATTTTAGAGCTTTACAGTGTTCCATGTCTTTCCGTGCTCTCTCTGTGCATGTGTGTTCCATGTCTTTGCCTCTGATTGGCTGTGACAGCGTGGGCGGGGCCTAAATTGGCGGCGTCCTCCGTTGCCCACACTCTGTCTGGGCTCGCTGGCACGGGACGCCGCCGTCCGTCGCTCCTCCTTCATGTTGAGCCAGTCACAACAACAGTGACGGGACCATATTGTAAAAACTCGCCGGTGGCGCGAAAGCAAGAAACGCTGCGGAGGCAGAAAAGTCACGTGGCGTGTCCTGCTGGGATCCTACGCCCACACCAAATGTCACAATAATTTCTCCATTTATACTGCAACGGTTTACGGTTGAAATAAGACCAGACAAACGTTTCCATTGTCAGGCTTCTGTCAGCACGGACACTTTTGTTTTTAGCCGCTTTAGTTTTGCTGAGCTTAAAAAGCAGATGTTGAGAAACTCTAAATTATAAGGTTCTGTATTTTACGACTTCCCGGGGTTTCATTTAAAGCTGTCACAGTTTTTGGTTTTTGAGAAGCAAAAATCATTTCAATATAGTTTTTACGGCTCTCCAGCATCTCTCATTAATATTAACAAGCTTCTCCTCTTATTGGCTGACATGAATGACAGAATACAGAAACACCTTCAAAAATAGATCGACCTTTAACATGCAACAGCTAATACGTATTCATCATCCGCTTAATTATTGAAAACTTTATTCCCCGCAATCATGGAATGTTGCGCCGACCTGCTGTGCACTCACTGAAAGCCTCTTTTACTTCAGCAATTAAATTGTAATAAATTCATTTGAGGAGATCGGATTTAACACAATTGACGTGGCCAAAAAAAACAACAAAAAACGGTGCCAAACTCCGCAGGCCTCCCCATGAAACTCTGGGGAACGGTTTTTGAATAATGAATTGAATTTCCAGAGCTGTAAAATAGTTTGCCTTTTTTTTGTGTGAAATATTGAATGCTGTCTCATCACATGCAGCTGCACAAAACTATAATAAAAAACAACAACCAGGAAGTGTCTGGAAGGAGATCAACAAGATTACGAATCGGATCTGAACCTTTTCGAGAGTTTGAGGTGCAACAGAAATGTTTCCGTCGGCACCAGAGAGATTATCGAGAGTTCTCGCTCTACCTGACGCCGCTGGGGAGGCGGGAAGAGAAACGAAAAAACTACTTCCCCCTTCGCTGCCCAACCGAAGCCTGGCACGCAGAAGGGAAACTTGTGAAAACTCCCATCTGCGCGGCAGCTCGGGGCTCGTCGCCGCGCTCATGGCTTTCCGACGTAACAGCGGTGCACGGGGGCCAGCCACTTCCTCCCCGGGGAGAGGCTTTTTATAGATGTGAAGAATCTGTTTGAGAAGAACCTCCGCACTCGCAAATCACACGCACACACACCCACACACGCGCAGAGGCCGATTCTTTTGTTACATGATCAGGTGAGTGTGAAGAATTACTGAAGGTTAAAATACTTGTACCACCGCCCTACTTAACACCAATTATCCCGCGGCACACGTCTTCCTCCAGCTGCCATGAGCCACGACCCCCAGAAATGCCTGGAATCTGACACCCGGGGGCAACTTCTTAAAGAGTGGATACGGCGGGACAGAGGGACAGGGGGAAAAAGATAGAGGGGATAAAGCGTGGGCGTCAGGAAGCGGGTCATAAATAAAGTAGCTGGACGAGGAGGAAAGGGGAATAAAACATGTTGAATGAAAGGAGCACAGGACGAGCCGGGGGGGTGGGGGGTGGGGGGGTTGGGGTTCAGGCCTGTGATGTCTGCAGTTCGCACTTCAGTGGCAACGAGGCTGTAGGAGAATAAAAGAGGCCCTGCGTGGCGTTCCCTGTGTGGAGCATAATTAGATTTTGATAAATGACAGATGAAAGACTCCGTTGGATCATAAAACAAAGTTTGCTGTGAGAGAGCGCGCCGATGATAATGGGAACTAGTCGGGGGGAGAGGAGCGAGAGGAGAGGATGAAGAGGGAAAAACAACGACGAGGCCCGAAACAACGTTAAGAGAGATGAGACCAACTAACTCATCGACGTGTAATCCATTAAACGGCATCTGCGAGGCGAGGCCGGCCGTTCCCATTCATACACTAATGAGCAGATTCTGTGTTAAATGAAGCAGAAAGGACCAAAATCCACACAAAAAAAAATGCACGTGGCGCTGACGGGAGGCTTTTTTTTTTTTCCCTTCCTTTCGCCGAGTGGAACTAAACAATATGAGGAGATGAGGCCTCGCCGCACGCCGGCGATGACACAGGAAGATTAATCACTCGGGGTGTGGTTTCGCCGCCGCCGCGCGCGTTTGTTTGTTTTATCTCGACTCTCAAGCATTTCCTGCTCCGCGTCATCGGGGCAAGGTGAGAACAATGTCAGCAAACAAACAAACAAGCCGTCGAGCGACGCGTTTCTAGCGGCGGGGTTGTTTTTTTTTTTTTTTTGTTCCTGCCACCGGATCTGTACGCGGCCACATTTCCTGTTTCGACTCTCGGGCCGGGGGGGGGGGCCTCATTTCGCGTCAACCACGGTGGTGTCCTCTGCCCAGTGGAAGGAAGTCAGAATGGGTTTGTAAAGGGACTGCGGCGCGGCGTGCTCGGGGGTTTAACCCTATTAGCGAAAAAACGTCTCAAACTGCAAAAGCACAGATGTTGAGACTCGCCTGCCGTTAATGAAATTTCATTCAGCCTTGGTGTGTTCCTCAGACAGACAGAAACATCAGTTGTGAACGACTCCAATCTAATTTATTCTGCCTCCTCGAATAAGGGCCGGAGACACGTTACTGTGCGATAAAAGCTCTCATGCAGGTTCATTTGACACTAGTTGTTCTCCCATCTCCTCGTCAGGCGAGTTTTAAACTAACTTTTGGAATGGTGCGTTAGAGAAAAAGTTTTTTGTGCTTCCATGAACTGGTTTGACACAAAATTAAACTAGATGAATGGGATTGCCAGAAACAGCACTTCTTTTATTTTTATAGGGAAAAAAAGCACAACATGTTTTTTTGCAAAGTGGAGGCTCATCCTTTTTCCATCAAAATTCATTGTGTTATACGTGAAAGTGTGAATCAAGAGAAGCTGACGGAAACCCGACCGAGTGAGATTATCTTTACTACAAAGTCATTTTTAATACAAACATGCCCAATAATCCCACGTTGTTTCTGATGACACATGCACAGAGACGACTCGGCCTCGACAATCCATCGTTTTGCATCAAAAATCAGGACTTCAGGCAACGCCATGTAAAAAGATTTTTTTTTTTTAAAAACGTGAATATCAAGTGACTCTTTTCAGGTCAAACATTGAGCTCTGAATGAAGCAGCTCCGTAGGCCTGACGCTGCTCTGTGGCCACGCTCCGTAGTCTAAATGCTTATTTGGAGCCTCGGGCTGCGTAACTCGCGGTTTCCCTTAAACTCGCCACTGTGCAATCAGCTCGCCTTCGACGTCTAGACGCCGTGACCCGCGGCTCCCACCTGCCTTTCCCCTCAGCAGCACGCGCCGCTCAGACCAGCAGCGGACCTGTCATCACGACAAGAATCGTTCAACCGCTACAGAGAGACGTCACGTCTTCATCTCCGCTGAACGCGTGAGTCTCCGTGCAGCCGTGTATTATCCAAACCAGGAGCAGGGGCGTGTCGCTGACGAGCTTTTAAAACCGGCTGCAACGCTTTCACCTCAGGCGGCTCGACGCGATTCTTGAAAGCCAGGTATGCACAGCAAAAACAATACAGAAATAACTGCCTCGCAGGTTTATGGCTCTGTCATGTCGTGGCCATGAGGGTAGATGATGCTTCCGATACGGGCGTTACTGCATAGAAGCTGCAAATTCCTAAAGGTTGATGCTTCAGACACACACACACACACACACACACACACACACACACACACACACACACTCTCTCTTTCAACCCGGCAGCACAGCAGCTCAATATAATCGCCACACTTTCAAGGTGGGAACTAAAAGATTAGTGTCACCATTTCAGTCTACGATTAGAACGTGAAATGTGGTCACAGCCTCCTCTCTGATCCTGAGTTACAGCGTTGACTAACGGCCACAAATGTGTTTGTACACAACATCACCGTGGGCTTGACCTTTTAGATATGAAATGCCATCGCTTCATCCTGTTAAGCATTGGTGTGAAATCGTGTCTTAATGATGCGCACGCGTTGAGTTGTGGCCCAAAAGGTGTTCTGTCAGGTCACACCGACCTCAGGGTTTCACGACCAAAATCTAATCAACAGCATGCAGGTTTGTGTTTTTTGTGCCAAATTTGGCAAAGATTCCCTCCAGGCAATCCCGAGGTATCACATTCACAGGAAAATCAGGAATAATCAGCAGGACTAAACCTGTGTCTCGGATCTGTTGCGCAACACATCAACTGCAGGAGGCTCCTGAACCTGCCCGGCTTGTTTGGAAACCGGGTTAAAACAGACAAAATATGACCAATGGGGGAAAAAAAAGAGAATGTTGCAGTTTCATAAACAGGAAGTGTATCAGATCTGAGCTGCACTGCACATTCTGTCCTGAGCCTGGATACATCAATCATCAAGCATCAGGCCCCTTCAGGGAAAAGCTGCAACTAACAAGTGAGAAATGTCATTTTGGCCAACTCACAGAATCAGTGTTAATTACATCTAATGCACTGCTGTGAAAACTGCACTTAGTTATTGTTAATGATTAGTAAATTAACGGTCACATTAATCAATACCTATTTTAATAATGAGCGAATCAGTCAGTCATTTTTAAGAATAAAATGTTCAGATTCTTTGGTTACAGCTTCTAAAAATCTAATAATTTTCCTCATTTCTTTGGTTTTTTAATAGTAAACTGATGATATTTGGGTTGTAGACTGTTGGTCTGGAGAAACAAAAAAAGACATTTTCTTCAGCTTTGGGAAACAGCAACAACAACACCTAATTTAAAAAAGTAAATCAATCGATTGACAAAATGATTATCAAAGAAGTCAAATGTTTCCCTGTATTACTATATTATGATACAGTAATAGAATAATACAGAGATACATTTATTACTGTATTATAATACAGTAATACAATAATACATGGATACATTTATTACTGTATTATAATATGATTAATTTCCAATTACCATAGTACTGCAAATACTAAACTAAAATGACATTGATTTTTTTTATTTTACTGTCAATCATCTAACTTGGTATCTATAGTTACCAAGTTTACTGGAAACATAAATACAGTACTTATACTATAAAAAAATAGGTAATTTCTGCCAGTTAGTTACCGTAAAATTAAGGTTAATGATTTTATGGTGTCGCTACAGCTTAATAAATGATAACCAGCAACATCAACGCTCTTCACAGCTTTGTTGTCTCACTTCAGATTTGGCACAAACACCAAAAGTCTGCATTTATCTAATCAGACGTTTGGCGCCAGCTTTTAACCCTCGGTGTCAGTCAGGTTCAGTCCTCAGTCGTCATAACAACATTTCACTGCAATGTGGAGGAAAAAAAAGCAAAAACAAAGAGATAACCCGAAGTCAGCTTTCTATAAATAAGCGGTGCACGCCGTGTAAATCTCGTATACCATCTGTCTGTTACAGAGAGGTCGGGAGAGGAGGAAAAGACGGCATCAGACCCTCATTACTTTGATATCTGTGAGGGGTTTTGATTGACTCGACATCTGAGGCAGTGAAGCAAAAGCTTTTTTTTTGTTTTTTTTGCATCGGGGCAAACCGACTAAGACACCTTTCAGATTCAAGATGCCTACACAAGCTCTAGTAAAACACAACACGGCAGACTGCAGCTGGAACACACACACAACGCTGGAAGGAAAAACGCTCATTGAACAAGACCGCTTGGCTTACCTGCAGTTGGGCGGCGGATCCAACGTGATATCAGCCAGTTCCTTCTGAATTCTGCAGGAGCAAAAACAGATAGAACGTCAGAAGCTGAGAGAGCATCAAACGCTGCGAATCCACACACAAAGCTTGGATACAAAGCAGGACGCCGGGATGGAAATGAGAGAAAACTGCTTTGCAAGTTCTCCAGGTAAACTAAAGCCTCCCAGAAATCAGGAGAAATCTTTTGTGTGCTTTAACGAGTGGTGAGTTTGGGTCCATGATCTCGGGTCCATCTTCTTCACCGATAAACCAGATCGACTCCTGACTTGTTTACAGTTGCCGTTGAAGGAGTTAAATTGATCAGACGTGGGGATTAAATGTCAGCATACCTCCACAAAACCCACCAACCCGCCTGGAGCTGTGATCTTTCCCGTGCCTCACACCTCAGCTCACCTTTTCGCGCTAGTGGAGAGGAGTTTGGAAGTCTTGCTCATGCTGGCTTTGCTTTCTCGTTTCTTCTGGGAGTTCAGCTCCTGCTGCTGCTGCTGATGATGATGATTCTGCTGCTGATGAGTTGAGGATGTAGAGGAGGAAGAGCTGGTGCTGGCACGGGAATCTTCATCCGACATACCGAGCCTGAGGAGCAAAAAAAAACCTGTGTCCACATCACTGCAGCAATCTAACATTTGTTGCTTTGGGGGCGATCGAGAAAAGCTTCTTTACACTTCAGTTAAGTCTCCAGGCTGAGATCCTTAAAATCAGTGTGCATCCAACACACAAAGCTTCATTCAACCAGGTAATTAATCACGTAGACTAGTTGATGCCAGTTCTCATTGCCAACCACAATGCTGAACAAGTTCAGTGTCTGGAACAGTTTAATTCAACTTGAATTCTGAGTTGTGCTGGGTTGGTTAGAAACATCTGACCAGCAGCTATCAATCTTCTGCTTGCTCTCTCTTGCTGGCTGACAGAATTACATAAAACAAAAATCTTCTCACAATACCACTTTTATACCATCCACTCATCTTCTACTGCTTATTCGGGTCAGGGCCGTGGGCCAGCAGCCTCAGCAGAGAGGCACAGACTTGCCTCTCCCCGGCCGCATGGTCCAGCTCTTCCAAGGGAACCCCAGACCAGCAAAGAGACATACTCATACAACAGTTGGTTAGGATCAAGGCAAATGACCAATGCATGACGTGACAAGACAAAACATCCAAAAATATGGTGGACACCTGTAATAGTGGAAAAACGAGGGAAAAGCGAACATTACAAGGAACATTGCCTTAACTCTGTCCCCACATCTGAAATATTGACAATCAACGACTCCCCTGGTCAACCGGTCGTGATGAGGTGCCGTGATGCTCCCGCCCCTTCTGCCCAATAACATGCCAGCAGATGGCATCAACAAACAACTGGAGGCCATAACAAAGGTGTGCGAGAAACAGTTGATCACAGCGCAAAAAAACAATTGGTCAGGACTAAGGCAAAGATCATGAGTCCAGAAACATAGCGAATACTGTGTTAATAGAGACGGTGCAGGAACAGGCGTCTCCTGCAACTTTTCCCCAGACTCCATCCACCCAAAAATCCTCCTACTCAGGAAAAGTGAACATCACCACATGTGAAACAGTGAGGGACATTCTCAGAAACTTCACTTCTTCATTGTTAACATTTCCCCCAAGTCGACCAGTCTTGGACGAGGTACCACAATGAGGTATCGTGACCCCTGACCCCCCCCCCGGCTGTCAACATGCCAGAGGGCGGCATCAACAAACAACTGGTGGTGACAGCGGGGTGTGTGCAAACCAGTTGGAATCCTGCTTTCTCTCAGACACTCTGGTGGTCCACCAGTGTGCAGAATGGACCAGAAGACCCTTCAACTTCCTCTGAGGTCCAGGGAAAACATGTGTCATTAACTTTAAAATGAAAAAACCTTACAGGAACAGTTCATGTAGAAGCTGTGCATCCCCACGGTGCAACCACAGACTCCTGTAGTTCTTTTTTTTTTTTTAACTACAGGGCCCAGACTAATAACTGGGTCCAGCGGTTTAAAGAGAATGGATGTTTATCGGAGGAGCGTTTTCCTCTTTCGTGACCTCAGCTAATGTTTGCAGCCAGGCGTTATTTTGGAGCCACGTCGGGCTGCGACAAAGGAAATCATTTGGTGAAATAGTTCGTCTGAAGGCCTAGCCGAGCTCTGCCTGATACCACGGAGCCACACACACACAAACACGAACACGAACATAAACACACACACACACACACACACACACACACACACACACTAGAGCTCTGCTCTCGGCTCAGTCGAGCGAATGGAAAAGCAGAAACACATCGACGGGGCGATGTCGCAGTCGGGTATCGAACCCGTCGCTGCACCTCAAACTGTCTCCGGGAAACTTTCACCTCCAACTAGTCGGAGCCGCCGCCGGCTGTCAACACGGCTGCTCTCGGCGCCGCCGGCGAGAACACAACACGCCGTCCGCTGGAGGCTTCTCCTCGCGTTCGGTTTTAAAGCTATATCCGTCGACATGCAGCTGATCTCAGTGCAGCCAGTCACAGGATGGACCGACTCCTCACTTCTCCTCCGCCGGTCACACGGACGCGTTCCCGGCCGCCACATCCTCCACCACGAGATACACACAACACGGCCCGGATCAACAGCACGCGATGGAATATAAAGAGGGAGTATTTGATACCTTTCTTTGTGTGTGTGCACAGCCCGTGTGTGTGTGTGTGCCTCAGCCGCCTGGACGCACCAGTGTCAAGACACCTGCGTTGGAGAGGGACGGAACTTCCGGTCAACATTTTAAAAATAAGAGCACAGAAGCTACGCGTGGAACGATTTACAATTAGTAAAATACTTATGTAAAAAATAGTTTTTTACATTTTATGTCTCCTTTTCCTCTTTCTTTTTCAGTTTTGGCTGTGTATCGTAAATATGCATAAATGAAATGACAAAAATTATCATCTTTATCGATAAAAACTGTAACAAAGTAATTTTTTCTGAATATTTGTGTTGCTTTGAATTTCCATGCTTTACCTCTCAAGAGAAAATGATTAAAAAAATGACAGATTTAAAAAGTAGTTCAAAGATTTTTTTTTAATTCTTCCCTGTAATAACTGAATTTGTCATCTACAGTAAAAGTATTAAAAGAAAGTTGTTTCAGGAAGACTCTTAACAATTTCAGTAAATTTTTCAAGAGTTTTAATTCATTCCTTCTTCTTGTACAAGTCTTAAAATATCTGCATTTATACATAGTAAAAAACATCCCCAATAACAAATTCGATTGCTTAGGGTCCATCAGCAGGCGACAGATTTAGGTTTGACGACGCTTTTATTTTGTATGGGCAAACTAGTTCCATTTCCGGTGGTCTCGTGAACAACTCTCGGAAACTTGACGCTGCCGCTGGACGCGTGCCACTTATCGCCGGAAGTGTTGGTCCAGCCACAGAGAAACGTCCTGAGATCATCTTCATTCATCAGTTTTATTACTAACGGCGTCGGTGTCAGGCGTCTTTATTACGTCACAACGTAATAATGACGCAGCTGTTACAGACATTTCTGAGAAGAAAAAAAAAACTACTCACGAACTTCATGGCTTTTCTCACGTTACATGAGAATACAACTCATAATGGTTTTAAGCCTCTTAAGTACCTGTTTCTATAAGTGGGTGAAGTACTTTTTACCCTTTAATTGGGTAAAAATATAAAGATTGTCATAAAAAAAATACCCAATAACAAGTAAAAGTCTTGAAATGAAACTATTACGTCAGTCAAAGTACAGAAATATTATCACCTAAATGTACTTAGAGTATCAGAATAAAAATACTCATAGTATATTGTGCAAAATGTTTCTAATTATTTATTACATGAGTATATTTTTATGTTTTTAGTTTATGATACTTTTTGTAATTTCATCATAATATGTTGCACCTTTCAAAGTGCATAGCAAATTTAAAAAGGAATCATGGCAGTTTATTAGAATATAAATAATAGGTTTTTCAAGTATATAAACTTAATATAAAATGTAAAAATAATCTCTCCCTAAAAAGTGGTGCGGGTAGTGAGAAGGAAGTGGACCAGAAAGTGTAATATCTTTCTCTGAAATATAGTGGAGTGGCGTAAAAAGTGTAAAGTACTATCAAAGGGAAATATTCAAGTAAAGTACAAATGCCTTAAAATGATACTTAAGTACAGTACTTGAGTAAATGTACTTTACTTTCCAGCACTAAGTATACATGTCCCCTCCTGCAGCAGGTGTTCCAAACTTTGACTTGTTCATTCTAATGAGTTTGATGAGGAAATCATAAATTAAAGCAGTATTTGGTTTCTACATTTTTTATTAAAAAAAAAAAAAGTCTACCATTTAGCTTAAAGTAAATAGGAACATTAACGTTTATTAACAATTTGAGGAAACGTGGGTGTGTGTCGTTCGGTGATATGACAACAGGAACCCAGCGTCTCTCGTGGTTTTACTGAGGCGCTCGTTGCTGTGAAGTAATAAAAGGAGGCTACTGTGAAGCCATTAGCCTGACTTACTACCCGACATTAAAACAGTGCGACCAAGACTTGAGTGACACTTTTAAAAGGTCATTACACCTCTTGATAAAGTGGCCTGACATGTGAAATGTGCTGCAGGTTAAATAAACATTAAACTAAGTGGTCGCCATGAAGGGAACAGAATTATAAAGCGGCTCTTATTGAATTTTCAAACTCTCTCCCAAGCTGCTCCGGAGAGACGTCTTTTTTTGAAGAACTTAAGTTCAACTCTACTTTTCATTTCTGCATCTGAGAGAATACATGAGAGGGAATTTGTACTCGTGTCACCCCCAGCACAGAGGTAAAGGGTTTAATTAAAGGACAGGTTCGCAAATTTGAAGAATGTCTTAAAGCAACATTCAGGGGTCTGTGAACAGTGGGAGAGCTCCTCCTCACTGGAGTCATCCCTCTTGTTCATACTGTCTTGTTTTTGTTAGAATAAGTCTGATACGGAAATTGAGTTATCTCAAATGGTCTTATTCCATTAGCAGATAATTTCGCTTCTTTCAATTTGCTTCTTGATTTTGGTTAATTTAAACTTGTTTTAAGAAAGCGTTACTCTTGTTTGTACTCTTGCGTTACTCCAAACACATTTTCACACGTTTTCAATCTTCAAGCATCAGATTGCCTCTTTGTGTTTCCTCTGTTAAGCTGTGGAGATAAAGTGTCAGTGTCGTGTTGAAATGTTACAACGAGAAATAAAAACTATTTCAGGGTCCATTTGGGCTCCTGACTACTGCTTTAAAAGATTCATGAAATGAGAAATACATTTTCCAGTTTTTAAATCCTCCAATAACTGTTCATGTATCTCTTGGTATTTACCAAAATATATAAAACCATTAAATCTGCATTGTTTCCCCACATCAAAATTCATGTTTGACTTTTTGTTTCCTTCTTTTAAAACAGTTCTGAATGTTCAATGACTCATCCTGCACTCAGACGAGCATTTACGAAGTTCATCCAGTCAATTATATAGTTATTATTAAAGCCCACCATGTAAATCCTATGTCAACGACACAATTTTGCCCACATGCTGCACAAGACATTTTATTATTATTATTCTTTAATAACCTGTTTGGCATTTCGCCAGCAGGAATAAGACTTCCCCCTCCCTTCCTCCTCCTCCTGTCTGGTGGGGGAGGGGGGGATACACCTGCATTAAATACTTTCTGATGCAGAGCAGGGAGCGTTGGTCTATCCACAGACAACCTCTGGCCTTTTCACTCCTATTGATCACGTACCTCTGGCTGCAAATGTTGCATTATCATCCACGCGTTGGTGACTTCTCCTTTTCTGTCAGGACTCTTGCCTCCCGAAGCGTGTGAAGGAGGAAGGGGGAGGGGGAGGGGGGAAGGGAGGAGGAGCACCCCCCCCTCCCTCTCCTGATGTGTCAACCATAATTAACTCCGCCACTGTTGCTCCACTTTTGCTGGTTTTTGCAACGCAGTCGGGGACTAAAAAGCGTCGCCTCCTGCAGACGAGGCTGCAGCGAGGAGGCCCCACAACAAGTGTCTTCATTACGGTTCCAACACAGGCCATGCCAGGTGGTTCACCGTTCTCCAAATGTAGGAATCACTCGTTAAAGTTGTGAATAATGAAGAAGGATCCAGTTATCTTCACTTCAAGGTATTTAGAGTTTGTGCAAACGTGGATATAAGGCATGTGTACAAGTGATTTTGTAGGAACAAGATAACAAATTATACAATTAATAATAAAAAAGCTTTTCTTATGAACCAAAAGCACCAAACCCTCACTCACAGTTTGTGAGTTAGCAGGAACTTAAAAAATTTAACACACAATCTCATAATAGGACCCTTTAACATTTCTTGTGTACAGATCATCTGATGTCTTGTTCACAGAGGAGCTTCTGTTCACAGTTTAATATCTTTATGAGCACAAGATGAAGGTATCTGAGATCCCCATCAAAGATAATAACCCATGCACACAAATGACTTTGTGGGAACAAGATAATAAAACCCGAACGCGCAAGTTAATATCTCGTGCATGCAGGATATTGTCTTATAGCTTGCTCCCTGAAGAATGTCTTGTTCACAAGTTATCCAAGACGTGTCTGAGCACAAGATAACACACACGCAAACCTGTGCTCACAAGGCGTCCGACGTCAGGAACAGCTTGCACACATAAAGTGATTTTGTGGGGAAAACGAGTGACATCTGGTACGCACAAATCACTATCAAAAACAAACTTGTATCCACAAGACGTTATGTAATAACTGTTGTGTTAACATATGGTTCTGGGCTCACAGCATCCACACACACACATCAGCGTGAAAGTGATTATCTTGTGCGAACAAAATGTTCCGAAACATCTCACAGAATAGGATCTGATATCTCATTCACACGTGATAATGAGTCGCGCGAACGTGGGTACGTTGGATATCATCCGACGTCTTTTGAGCGAAGAAGTCGATGTACAAACGAACATGGCGGATATTAGACGGCGTTTGATATTATGTCAGCAGAAGACAATCACTGTGTTTGCGTGCACATGCATTATCTTTAACAAACAGGATTAAAAAAAGTGTCTTTTGAGATGGGGATGTCAGAGAACCTGCACCATAGAACTATTAAAGTATTCCTCTGGCAGCAGGACTTCATTTGAGTTTTTAGTTAACAGTCCAGGTGCTGCTTTGTGAAAACCTGCAACACTTGGAGGCCGCAGCGTCTGCCCACAGGAGGAATGTCTGACATAGTGTCTGTGCTGCTTGGCAGGGGGGTAATTAAGCGGTTCAGCGTCCTAGCGCCCCGGCTGCGGAACGGGCGAGAAGGCGATTTCCAACACGTCCGTTAAGATTCAGGGGAAGTGCTGCCGGTGCTGATCTAATTAATTAAACCCCCCCCCCATGAAATGAATGTCCTTCTGATCTCACGTCACGACGCACTTAAACGTAAAGTCTTACCTCGACATTGTTCCGTTGGGCTTTCTGTTGAGGTAAGTGTCTGTGAGCACGAGGGGGGGCTTTGCTGACTGGACGTGTTCTCAGGAGAGGAAAAGGCGAAACGATGCAAAACGCACAAAGAAAAAAACGAAATGGATCTGTGAACCTGCAGATGGAAACAGCTTGTGGATTTGAAAGGACAAATGAAGACAATCAAACAAACAGGCCTCCAGCAGCCGACAGGATGGCTGAAAACATAATGAATCTGCCCTCTCTAGAATGTAATAGGCCAATAACGTAATAACTGTCCAATAAAGCAATAAAAATGATGAAACAATAATGTAATAACCTTTTGCATGATAAAATATTGGGTAGTTAGTGAAGAAAAAACATGTTTCGCAAATGTAAGAACTGAGCAGAATACATCATCAGCAGAAGGTTCTCACCTTATCAGTTCAGGACTTTTATTATGGTATTAGCCAATTATTACATTATAAGGACGGCAAATTTATTACATTATTTGGTGCTGCAAGACCTGAACTTAAAAATAGAAAAGAATAGTGAGCTCTCATCTAAATTCATCACTGAAAAAAAATTAAATAATAGTCAGCTTTCACTTTGAATCATACCACTCTCTGTGGTGAGCCCGTGGCAAGTCATTTCTGACAGGAAGTGGTCAGAGAGAGAAGCCTGCATGTGCACACGTTGAATATTTCACACACACACACACACACACACACTGAGGCAACAGATTGAGACGAGGTCTGTCACATTACAGCCAGTGTTTAATTGAGTATTCAATGAGTATGTATTCTCACAAGGCATAAAATGTACAGCAAACTACCACTATCGTCATACATGGTGACGGGCTCGCTCCATGCCAAAACTCTGCCGGGGACAGAAATAATACCATGACTACATGTCCACTGCATGAACACACATCCTGATGCCATGCACTAATATTGATCTGTAAAACCACTGAAAGAAAACAAACTAAATGCACTCGTTCAGCATGATCCTGTTTTTTTTTTTTTCGGTTTGTTTTTTTTTTCTTTTTTTTTACATAAAACCATCACATGAAACGGGAATAATACACGCACACTTTTTAGATAAAGATGACGAAGGAGTGGCGACAATGTTATAAACAATGCAGTAACAATAAGAACAACAACATCGACGAGAACAATAACAGTATTAAAGCTTTTCATGACCATATCAACATTCAGTGTATTGGAAAATACAATCCCAATAGACTCTTTGTATAAAAAAGAAGCTTTTCAAGTCAGCATGGAACAAATAACAGTTCGTTTCTCAGAGGTGGGGGTGGGTGGGGTGGATGACAGGGGGCGGGTGTGCTTCCATAGATTTCAGAGAAGGGGGGGGCGTGTTTTTGTGTGTGTGTGTGTGTGTGTGTGAGGTGGGTGGGGTGGGGGCAGGTCCTGGATGGGTGCTGCTGGTCTATGTGGCGTAGCGTTTGGTCCACTGTTTGGCTATCCTGTCGTGCTCGGCTCTGTTGGTCAGGTACTGTGTGGCGATGCTTCCCACCAGGGGGTCGGCTGTAACACAAAGAGCAGGAGCGCACTGGGTGAGACGCAACGGGCACCAGCGATTTATTGATTATGTGGCGATTATTGACTGAGACGTTGACTAAATGTAAATCAGTTATTGTCACTTCAGTGCATACGAAAACAGCAGATATATAGAGTCACATCAGTTTCATAAGGAATGACACACGTGTGTGTATATATATATATATATATATATATATATATATATATATATATATATATATATATATATATATATATATATATATATATATATATATAAGGCCCATTTCCTCCTATAAATAATAATAAACATACAATATCTCTATCATAAGAAACCTTCAACTTGTTAGGTGACTACAGAAGTGTCAGAATCAATGTATGTTGCTGCTACAGAGCAAATATGAGAAAAGATAATAGTTAAAATGAACACAATATGTACACACTGAGAAACCCGATGAATGCTTTTACACCTGTGTTTCATACAGTTTTTTGACTTTTGACTCATCTTGGCAACCGTCATTTGTCGCTGACCCACATGCATACAACTCAGTGCTGCTGCTGTATCAGGGTTTATGATTTAACAGACTAATAGGAATAATAGTCGCTGAAATAACAAGACTCCAATATGCATGAAATTAGAAAAAAGGAGAATTTGAGGGGGAAAAAGCTGAATTTCATAGACGAGAGGAAAGTTGGGCCTTGAGAGAGGTAATGGAATAGATAGAATTCACCCACGGGGGAAGAAAAATATCCAGGACAAATTTCCAAATCTCCATTCCATTGGATAGTTGTAGAGATGCTGAAACCTATCAGGGTCAAAATAACCTTCACTAAACAGACTTTCTGAAGGGGGAAAAAATGTGCTGCGGCGGCTTTCGAGAAGAAATCCACATCTGTGTGCGTGATATTTATTGAGAACGCGCGACGTGTTTATACAAACATGTCGTGCGTAGCGATTCTGTCTGACATCCAAATTACTCGACCAGATGTGTCAAAGTGTAACGCTCGGCCCGGAACCCTCACGGCGGGCCACCTGGGCTCATCAGCATGCATGGGGATTTTATCACAACCCAGGCCCGTGGAGTTGTACGGTGTGGCCGTGAGGAAAACGAGACGGCCTCGTCCTGTTGGTTGATAGGCCGCGCACGTCCGGTCAGTCAACGGCCGCCATTACCAATTCCCACCGGCTCCTCTATTGACTGCGCCGTCGCCGCCGCTCAGCTCAGCTCGTTTGGAGGGGCCGGCCAATTTCTCAGTGAGGTGACAGCAGGAGAGAGAGAGAGAGAGCTGTAGGGAGGAAGAGAGGGAGAATCCTCCTCCCCCCGGCTCCTCCTGCGGGGCTCGGCCTGCTGACGGAGCAGCGATGAGCTCGGCTGAGCAAGCAGCACAAACAGCCCTCCCCGCTAATCCTCGCTCGGGTTTCAATGATGGGGGGGGGTTTACAGGCTTATGCCCATATTTCTGGATGAATGGATCCTCACACATCACGTCTTTGTAGCTCCGAGTCAAGACGCCGGCGTGTTTTTCTTTTCTCAAACCCCCCCCCTCTTTCCTTTTCATATTCACGAGTGACGAATTGAGCCCAAAGACACAGAGTCCTGTTCTGTATTGTTTGCGCTGTGTTGTTTTTTTGGCTTCATGAATCACCGCATCAGGGATTATTTATGGCCGCGTCGTGTTGTTGCTTTTTTCTGCAGACCAAATCTGAGCCGGGATGTTTGAAGGTTCAAAGCTCCCGTGTGTTCCACAAAGCGGCAGACGGAAGGAGTCTGTAGGTTTCATTAAAGATCTCAATAAACAAGAAAAACACACCAGATTTGTCTGAGAGTTGTCTTTTATTGTTTTTATGTGTATAAGCACAAGTGCAACACTACGGATGGAGGGTTGTCTTAAAGTGTATCTGTGTATAAAGTAGTTATTACTTTACTAGTTCACTGGAGGAACCACACAACACCACGACATACAACCAACAACTAGGCTTGGGCTGATTTCAGAGTATTTCTATGATATATGATACAATTGCAACATTGAAATACTTTCATTTTATTTAATTTATGGACAGTTACATGATGTCTCCTGCTGTGAGTCCAAGCTTCACTAACTGTGTGATGATATAAGAAACTTCCCACAGCAGCAGCAGCAGAGTTCAGTGTTTGTGCTCCACGCATCTGGAACAAACTCCCAGAAAATTGCAGGTCTGCTGCGTAGAAAATAACCGAAACATAAAACAACAATACAATTATATTGTTGTCGGTTGTTATTTATTTGAATCGCTGTTCTTATCTGTTTTGGACTATGCAGATGTAATTTATGGAGGAGCAGCTGTCTTCGCTGGATGCTGTTTACCACTCAGCATTAAGATTCATAACCAATGATCCACACTCACCCACCACTGTACAAAAACTTGGCTGGCCATCCTAAACTGTTTCTTATTCATATATGTATATATAAAGCTTTGTTACATTTACTGCCTCCTTATACATCATCTCTATTCCCTCTAAAACCACAATCCACTAGCAATCAAACACAGAACTTCTCCTCTACACTCCATTAGTCAGGAGTGTAATGTCTGAAATGTCTTTTTTTCTTTGAACACAATTTATACTTGGAACAACCTGCAAAAATAAGCATAAAATTCATCATCGCTGCAGATGTTAGAAATCCCTATCTCAAATTTCACTGTATCTGATTGTAATTCACTCCATTTGATTTTTTTTTTTACCAAATATATCATTCATTTCCTCTATTTGTTGTCTCGACATTAATGCAAATGTCTCCTCAATGGTGTTTTGAGCTAAAACGGAGGTTCTTATTTAAAGTTTTAAACACTTTAAGCTTGCCCCTCAGAGAAGTGTGTGGGACCAGCAGCCAATCACGTCGCTGTGGGTCCTCGCATGAAACGGAGCAGCTATCTATAACTCCACTCCTGCTTCCTGAATTATTGATCAGCTGGTGCTTTGCTACTGTCCGCGGCTTCCCAGCTCGCCACCGTAGAACCTTAGGGGGGTTTCAGTAGCCTTTTTATTTTATTGCTCTTGTGTGGTCTTTCCCAATATAAAATAAAAAAAAAATAAAAATAAAAGGGAGACTGCCCCACAACTTGAACACATCACACTGGCATCCAGTTACCTGTAAAATGGATTCGGAAGTGCTGCGGCTGGTTTATAAATCACTTGTCTAATCTCCTTGAAGAATATAAAGATATATATATATATACAGCTGGTTCCTCCAGTCAGAACCAAACTCAGAAACTCACCTTTCCACTTTCACACCAAATAAAACCCCTGGTGTTGCATCTGAAGCAACTTATTGCTGCACTGTAACAGTGTTCGTAATTCATTACTCATCCTGTTTGTTCATGTCTCTCACCTTAAAATTTTGATTTAATTCCAACATGCATGTTTAAGATAAAAATATAAAAATCTGCTATAGAAATAGTCTCTAGATCTACAGCGGGTGAACAAAAAGGGCCTGAGAAGTTCTTATAAATCTTTCGCTTCACCTCTTCTAATGTGTCCACACTTGCTGCCGTATCGATATAAACAGCTCATTAAAGACGTGACCACAAATCACAAAGTTTAATTGATTTTTGGGAAACTCCGGGAGATAATGAGGCAAATGTTGGAATCATAAGAACTGATCCCGCCCCTCGTTTTTATGGCAATTTATTCTCTTTCTGTTTTCAGCCACTTTTATTGTCAGATGAAAGTGCGGACGGCAGCCGAAGATACACCGTGCTCACACACACACACAGAAAGCCCTAAACTGTCTTCCATCCAGGGATTAATCCATTCCTTTAAGGCAGGGTGAGGCAGCTGTTATTACAAGTTTGACAAACTGTCACCCCTGCAGCTACTGAGGGGAGAAAAGAGGAGACACCTTTGTTATGAAAGACCGTCTGAATACCTGCACACATCAGCAAGATATACGATCCAGGAGGAATCCCTTCTGGCTTTGTTAAGAAAGAAACAAAAAGTCAGCAGGACGAGGTGAGACGGAGGCCCCCCGGACCGGATTTGAAGCCTCCGATGCTCTGACACGCGGCTCGACCCAAAACGAGCCGCCGGGACGCCCCCCACTCCAACCCCCCCTACTCCGGGCAGGGATGGTGGGGTTCAATGCGGCGTGACGGCGGGGGCCTGGCGGGCCCTGCGAGGGTTGATTAACTGTCATCCCGTCTCCTCCGCTCCTTTTTCTAATGAGGTGCGAGCCGATGATCTCCGCCTGCACGGGGAGGGACGTCTTCAGGAGGGAAGGAAGTGTAGGGGGGAGGGGGGAGATATTTTTAGGGTATTTCAGATCCCTCATTCTACACTTGAAGCTGGCTTTAAAAAAAAAAAAAGTGATGAGAAGTGTAGCAAGCCGGGAGATTTTGATGAGGCAAGAGGGAGAAAGGAGGTGATCCCCCCCCCCTCCCATTTTTTGGCAGGTACTGGATGTCGATCAAGTCCTTTTTGTATCGTACTTTAAAGGAATTGGCTCATTTCACGTGAAAAAAAGCCACTCTGGCTGCAAGGTCAGACAGAGGAGGAAGAGGAAATTCTCTCTCTTTTTTTTTTTTGCCCACAGAGACAGGAGAATATCCATCGCTCCGTTTTTATCAAAGAGCAATCCCCCGCCGAGAGGACACAAACTATCATCAGAGGTCTTCACAATCAGCACCATCTCCCCCTCCCCCCATCCACCTCTTTTCTTTTCTGTTGCCATCTCATTCCCCGCGATCCACATCTGAGATCAGCCGTCATCCTCCCCGCTCTTTCAACTCCCTTTTCTTGCTCCGACACGTCTCGCTCGCATCCTTCACTCTGGATCTCGTCGCTGTGATGTCGGATAGATTTTTCACCACCTCCTGCGAGCTCAATTTAATACTTTGTGCCAGGAGACATTAAAAAGGGCCCCGCGAAACAGAAGTCGGGAGCGTTTCTCCCGAGGTATTTCCCGGGGAAACAAATTGCTTGAGGGTTCAGACAGCTACAGAAAAGATTTTAAGCGAATCCTGGCTTTTGATTGATTAAATGGGAAAAGGGGGAGGAGCTTAGCTCTTTTCTTTTAAAAGTTGATCGCAGACTCATCACTTATGAGCTCAATTCCTTGTTCAAATTGTTGGCTTTCCTTGTTATATTTGGCATCGAACAAGAAATAGATTGTACAATTATAATTAAGACTAAAACTGGGAAAATCTTTTTTTCATTTCAAGCAGCTTTTATTTATGTTGCTACACAGCAAAAATAAATAAAAGCTGCAGTTTGCAGTGTAGCAGGGCAATGGTGGAACTGGGAAAGAACTGGTTCAACTGGTTAGCAAAAGGCTGATCCAAGTCCCTGCTCCTGCAGCTGGGCTCCGTTTCTCTGCTGCTAAATGACACCATAACAGATCTAATTGGCTTTGAAAATGTTTACATCCTCTCTGTGAACGCTGTTGGCTCTTTACAGGACTGCGTTTAGCCGGCCAGTCCTGTTTAAATATTGATTGAGCTGCAATGAAGGCAGAAGGGGGAAGAAAAAAAAAACCTGAAGCATAATTCATGACATTGCAAGAGGACGGATGCAAATAGTATGGAAATGCTACAGTCAGGTTTTTCTTTTTTTTCCTTCCCCTCTCACGCTAGGAGCTGCCGACAGTAGTAGTGGTGTGTGGTTATTGCAGTGAGGAGTGTTATCTATCACGGTGTAAAGGCCGCCGTTAATACAAACAAAGTTGTTCGTGGGGGGTGAAATCTCATTTCCTCTAGCAGAATCTGCAGAGGCCGGCAATTACTGTCCCCTTGTGAAACAATCACGTCCACTTCACACGCTGATTGGCCAGCTGTGAGGAGGCGGAGCCCCGCGGAGGCCTTCAAGATGAGTGCATGACCTGTTTTGTAGGATTCACTATGTAGAGACCACAAAGGCGGAATTCCTCTATAAGCACTTTGACCTTCAGGATTCACGTTGGATGACCTTGTTTATTTAAAGCACAACTGACGCATGCACTCAGGCGCACACGTACAAAACACCAATGTGCAACCTGTGTGAATGAAAATCATTCCAGACATACATGCCGTGACATCAATTGCACATATCGGTCTATTGTCTGAATGGGCCCTGAGCTGCTCATTTTTTTTTTTGGTGAAATTTCGACAAAAGTTAATGATTCTGTAACAGTTCCCGTGTGGAGAAGACTGAAGTAAATGCTCAAATGGATATTTTTTCCAGGCTGATGCTGATATGGATTTTTTTAAGAGTGTCCTGGTAACTACATGGTTACCAGGAAATGAAAATGAAATAACTGAAACATCTCCACTACATTTTTCTATCTCATTCACTATCTTTCTTTGTAGAGTAAAACTACAATACATTGAAACTGCAACAAAAAGTCAATTTATTGATAATTGGTTTGACAGAGTCAAGCAACTAATTTGATCATTTAATCAGATTTTTTCTAAACATTTTTAAAGTTTCAACTCATAATAGGACAGTTTTTTTTGGCTTACATTATAGCAAATGGATCAACTTTGGGTTTCAGATGCTCAGACAAGATAAAATATTTGAAGAACATTTCACATTATTAGTTTAGATAATGAACTCTCAGATTTACTCGCTGTGCCAGCTACCTGACGATGAGTTAAAAATAAGCTCCCTGGTGGTCATTGTTAAATTTGTATAGACCAAAATCACTAATCACAGATGTATTGATTTATGAGTTGATGCACAATTGTGATATGTTGCTAATATGGTAAACCGTGCAAAAAGCGACATAAAAAGTGAAGCAAAAAATACAACATTACATCAGCAATCCACCTAAATATCCATCCATCCATCCATTGTCTATCCCGCTTATTCCCTTTCGGGGTCGCAGGGGTCTGCTGGAGCCTATCCCAGCGCGTTAAGGCGAGAGGCAGGGATACACCCCAGATGGTCGCCAGCCAATCGTGGGGCACACACACCATTCACACACCATTCACTCTCACACTCACACCTATGGGCAATTTAGAGTTTACCAATTAACCTGAGCATGTTTTTTGTATTGTGGGAGGAAACCGGAGTACCCGGTGAAAACCCACGCAGACACGGGGAGAACATGCAAACTCCACACAGAAAGGCCCCAGACCCAGGCCCAAGGCGGTCTTGAACCTGCGACCTTCTTGCTGTGAGGCAACAGTGCTACCCACCGCACCACCGTGTCGCCCCCCACCTAAATATATAAAGTATAAATAAATCCCCCTGTTTAAGGAACAAACATGTAACCAAAAAACTGACGCGACATCCTGACAATGTTTAACGTTGGCCACTGTCAGTCGGTTGGCCAGAGACTGAATACCAGATACCAAATATTGCATTATGTCTCTTTCTGAAACCGCCCTGTCATGTTGAAGTGAAAATTTACAGAACTGAGCTTCTTGTTGTCTGGAACCTGTAAGAAGTTCATTTAACAGATGATGAAGGCAGCAAATACGCTGACAGAAACCAGCAGGTTTTACTACGGCTGCTGCTGCTACATAAAGCCTCAAAAGTGACACACTTCTATGTACATAATCCACACAGAATGGATATGTCAGTCAACCTGTCACAGCTAAAATTGGAGAGATATGTCAGGGAGCAGCCTGTGTGTGTGTGTGTGTGTGTCTCACCAGGGTTGCAGTCAGTGAGCAGGGAGCAGATGGACAGTAGGACCTTGGAGATGGTGAGAGCAGGACTCCAGTTGTCCTTCAGGATGTCCAGACAGATCACCCCCTGACTGTTGATGTTACAGTGGTAGATCCTCGTACGGAACGTCACCTGGAAGCAGCCACAGAGAGGTTTGGATTTAGCTTTCCATGGAAAAAAAGAGGCACTTGACCACAGGTAGCCAGTATGTAAAAATGTCTACGCACAAGGGTCAGTGACAAAACATGGTTGGCAAGGAAAATACAGTTTTAAGAAGCATTCACCAGGTCTTTCAATATGGACATTTAATGTTCTGGATGGTTTCATGTCAATTAAAAGTGTTTTTTTAATTTGGTGCTAGATTTTTAGGGTTTCACCACACGATAGTTTTAACATTGACCCACAAACAAACTTTTAGAAAATCATCACACACCTATATTGTTTTCGGCTTTTTTTCCCCATAACTTCTAACCTGTTCGTAACTACCAACCATTCAATCATTTCAGGATGTCAACTATTTTAAATGCCAGATTATCTAAAATAGTCAATTGTAGTGGAACTAAACAACTGACTAATGGTGCAGTAAACCTGGTTTACAGATACATTTTACAGAAGCTCCATGGTGTTTGTGTTTGTAACATTCTACCTTCACCCATGACGTCGCACTGAGCAGATTAATTAGTCGGCCTGCTTGTTGGTTAATGGGTTTAAACAGGCCAGCAGCTTTCAATTAAAGGGGCACTCCGAATGAGTTGTACACTTGTTAAAAGTCAGAAGAATCAGAACCAACACATGAAAGGAACTGAAGGATGTAATAATTGTATAAACTATAAACTATCAAATTGCAAAGTTCCATTTAAAATTTGTTGAAAAAAGGAATATTATAACTTCTGAGACAGTGTATAGTAGTTAAATAAATAAAACGTTTTATTCTTGTAACGAAATTAATTTATTATTGGGATATTCCAATGTTTCATGTTTCAGGGCTGCGGACGGAAACAAGTTATTGAAGCTAAATCCGGCGTGTTTGCACAAAGTCATGTATTTGCCTCTCGCCTATTCATCACTTTAATTTGTATGCATTATACTCACCAAATAAACAGATGAATTAAATTATTGTGTCAATAAAAATGTCTTTTTTTAAATCAAACAATAGGTGAAAAAATCACAGTAATCCAGAGAACAAACTAGAGCCATAAGAGAGGTTGATTAGACGAATAATTGATTAGTTGCCTATTATTACATTAATCACCAACTATCTGGGACCTTTCTGTGTGGAGTTTGCATGTTCTCCCCGTGTCTGCGTGGGTTTTCACCGGGTACTCCGGTTTCCTCCCACAATACAAAACATGCTCAGGTTAATTGGCAAAAATCTAAATTGCCCATAGGTGTGAGTGTGTGTGTGAATGGTGTGTGAATGGTGTGTGTGCCCCACGATTGGCTGGCGACCATCTGGGGTGTATCCCCCTGCCTCTCGCCATAAAATGCGCTGGGATAGGCTCCAGCAGACCCCTGCGACCCCGAAAGGGAATAAGCGGGATAGAAAATGGATGGATGGATGTTGATAATAGATTAGTCATTTTTAAGAAGAAAATGTCCAAATTATCTTGTCCCAGCTTCTAATAGCTCATTATCTTTCGTTTTCTACGCTGAAACTTCAAGACACAATCACAGACCCTCAGGAAATCCCAACACTATTGATTTATGGATGGATGATTAGATAGAGAAAACACAACAACTTTTTCATTTCACCATTTACTACACTACACTGTGATTAGCAGTGGCAGAAAAAAACACGTACATCTAATCTATCTACTTTTTTTATAGGAATGCCTACTATCTACTGCACTAGTCATAGAAACCCTTACAAGGGTGTGACAAAACACACAAAATCATTCACAGACTGAGAGCTGGTTACAGTCCAAACTGGCTTATAATGGATGTCTACAAACATACTGATGCATTAATACACATCTATTCCAACTCAGGCCCAGAACCTAAAAGCTATTTCACAGTTTAGTGCATGGGTCCATGCGTCATGCTGCCTGTACAGTATGAATGGGTCCTGCCAGTCCCTGTGGGTGTGCTTTAGTCAACAGTGAAATGAAAACAATCCTCCAGAAGCCAGCAGAGCCTAACATCAGCACAAGGAGCACAACATCATTAAGCAGCGACCCCTGACCTCTCCGCTTCCTCTAAACCGAGGCTGCTGACCAGAACTGGCAGTCCAGGTCGCGCTGTGACTGCAGCCTGCCCTCCTCTTTTATACTCTCATTAACTCTCCATTCCTCCCTTCCCATCTCCATCTTATAAGAAACAAACAACCCTCAAGCCCCCCCCCCCCCCCCCCCCCACACTCCATACACGCACATTCCATGGTGGGCCTTGCTGAGGCAATGCTGGACGACTCGTGATGGACAGACAGAGCAATCAACCGGACACTTTCCCTTTCATGCAGGATTTCCAGGCATGTGAAGGGAGAGGCAGGCGGGAGATGAGATGATTGACAGCTACTGGCCGAGGGCCGGTCCCGTGGCTGAGTCGTTCCTCTTCTGTTCTCCGCCGGGGCGGGTTAGCGGTGGCATGCTAATGCCGGCAGCCCAGCAGCCATGAAACGGATCCGTGCCCGGCCTGTGTGGTCTCATTAACAGGCTGTAATCCCATCATGGCTGATGCTAATAGATTATGATGCTGCCTCCGTGTAACAAAAGCTACGGGTTTAATCCTGCATCCCGTCTGTATTCATGGTTCCTTTCCCTGGCCTCCAAACACAGTCACTGCATCCTCATTTTAGACGCTAACTTCTGTTCTGATTAAACTCTATGTTTATAGAGTAAATGCAGCTTTTACAGAAAACACTCTAATACATCGACATGAGAGTCTTCAGCAACCGTCACAATTATCCAGCCGCGAATTTTCACTACATTTTGTTCCTATCTGGCCGGAGGGAAACCTGCATGGAGACTCAGAAAGTGTCTCAAATCCATGAATGCCTAATACTTAATTCCAATTTAGCCAAGTATCTTAATCCTAATTTAAATGTCAGAACTTGCACAAATCTACATCTACATTTTCATTGAATGAAGATAATGAGGAGACATCATTCATAGAATATGAATACGAAAACGAAAAAAAATCACTGTCACAATTATTCAAATGATTACTATTTTTTTATGCATTTATTTTTATGCACTTATTAAACATGTTTAAATTTATGGGTATTTACCTTGATATTCTGCTACCATATAGAGAACTTTTCTTAACTCTTTTTTTCAACCGTGGCCAAAGATTCTGCAAAATATGGATGATAATTAAAAAAGGAGGCACAGTGAAATGGTCAATATTGGATCTACTTGTGTGGATTTATTTTACAAATCCCCCTGAAAGAGACTCCCAGGAGAGAAGGTCCCAGGGTGAATAGAAAACCTTCTACAGGGGCTATGAACGCAACAAAGGCAGCAATGAATTAAAGGAAAATACTTTTAGAGCTTTAACAGTGTAACAGAGTCAAAATCACAATCAAAATACCTCTGCCGTACGGTAGTAATTTAACATGGGGTCTGTGTGGATCGACGGCCCTTCTTGAGACAGCTGCAACTGCAGGTTGGGGCTTCATTTTTCAGCACCACAATTCACCCCCCTGGTGCTGATGAACCCACACGTAATTATCAACTCTGCTGCCGTTCCCCTCAGTCCTGCATTCCGACTCATCTCTTTCAGCTCATTAGTTTGGTTTTACACCCTACTGCAGCAGCTTAGTGTAAATGATAAATGGACTGCATTTATGTAGCACCTTTCTGGTCTCAGCAGCTCAACGTGCTTTGCATGACATGCCAGCATTCACCCATCCACACACACACACACACACGCATACACGGATGGATGAGGCAATGCAAGGTGCTCCAGCTAGTAGCAAAAAGAATCAATTCATGCAAATTTAAACTAAATTATGATGTTACATCACAAATCATGAAGCCACCATATAGAGTCAGAATGGCCCTTATACACCATAATTAATTAAAGAGCTGCTAACATGCTAACAAGGTCATTCAGACTAAGTAGCAGTAAATACTCAGAGTGTATTTCTTATGGATTCAACTTATTATATGCAACAGGATCAAAAGTGATCCAAAATAAGTAACCATACAACTGCATTTAGTAACCATTTGGCACCTTTTCCAAAAAATGATTTAGGAACACACAGATAAAACCCTCCATCATGGTTTATTGTGATTATATGTCACAATATCTATAAACATTATGATTTAGAGGGTTGACTTTTAATGGTTTCGCAAAATGCAAGTTATGAAAATGGGCCACATTTGGCTTAACAGTGATAGAGCACGTTCTTTGCTCATCAGCTCAAATCTGTTCACATTCAAGTCATTTCGGGCGAAGGGGAATGAGAAGCAATTGAGCTGATTCATAGTTGTAGACCGAGGCAGTCATCATGACATATTTAATAAATGAGACAGAGTGGAAAGGGTTTGGTTTAAAGGGGAGAATGTGTCGAACGGCCGATCATCCGTAAACTTAAGCTTGACTTTATGGCGCTTCATGGCATGTTAAACAGCCAATTTCAGAAGTTTCGAAACGAGAGTGATCCCATGCAGGGGAAGATAAAGTGTGCGGTGGAATTAGGTTCAAAGCCGTGAGCACATTAGGGTTGATGGAGGGGGATAATGTTAGTTAGAGTGGTCTAATCTCTGGGTTGGCTCTGCTGAACGGGTCAAAGGAATTGACTAACATTAGACATAGAACGCCTCATATCACGCAAAAAAACACCGGAACAATGTCCTTGCTGTCCTCGACCCTCTATCTGAGAGATCCAGTGTGAGGCTGAGCCGGCCTTATCGGCCCGACATTGGTGAGTGAGCCAGTGTAGTGAGCAGCTGCAGCTGTCAGATTGGTGGCTGCGAGCTGGTGAGCTGCAGGATGGCAGCGCTCACAGCCAGACTGGAAAAACAGGGCAGCAGGAGGCCAAGAGTTTAGACGAGCTTTGCTCACCCCCCCCCCCCACACACACACACACACATCCCCAGCAAGGACTGCCAGGACGGAGGCGGTTTCAGCTGGTCGGGGGGGCAGGGGGGGGACAGGCTCATAGCTCATCCCCTGAACATTGTTTCTACTTGGGAGTCATGTTTCGCGCCAGACCGCGGATCAAATACACAAAGCGGTAAAGGAATACCCAATAACCTTAATTTGTGTCTGACGGTGGGAGAAGTTATTACTTAAAAAAAAAAAAAATCAACTTCCTATTCAATGAGAGAACTTCTCGAATACATCAGCGTTATCATAAACACATTTGCCTCCCCGTAGCGTTTGGATGTGTGAGAAGATGAGGCAGAAATGACTCACAGACAACCTTATCATTTGCTTGAATTATCACGCGGCGTAATAGGCTGCGCGGCATTGAGAGCGCGTCAGTAAGTCATTCACAAATGACTTTAATGGAGGAGAAATGAAAGATACTGGGGGAAAAGAAATGTGTAAATTTCAAAGAATTGCCTTGCATTCTACACCAGTTTTCAGTAGCTTTTGATATAGAGGTTCAATAATCGTTCTTACTAGGGACAGTGTTTTTCTTTAATTTCAACTTATTTCCCAAAGGGGAGGGGGGGAAATAACCCAAAGGTGGTGAATGTGGGGAGGCCTGAGCCCATTGCGATATTTCAAGCCATAGCTTTTTTTTCCCCCATTCAATTTTTTATTTATTTTCTTCAGTTTTCCGACCTATTGCATTTCACCGCTCTGCTTGCGATGTACCCTGGTGTGTGGTAATATAAAAACTTCATGGAGAAGCAGCGGAGTTGAGTTTTTATGCTCCACATATCTGGAACAAACTCCCAGAAAGGTCTTTTGCTATCCCCAGTTCCTTTAAATCAATGCTGCACTGAAAAGCCCTGAAACATACAGTAAAGTACACCAACTGATCCACCAGCTTATTGTTACACTGCAATATCTCTTCATCTTGTGATCTTAATCACCTCTGTATCAGGTAATTTAGATTATTTCATATTTTCAATTTTTTCAATTTATTTTCAATAAATTTCAATCAATACATTTTTTAAAAGAAAATGTTAGCCTTGTTTTCTCATATCATATATATCATTTGCTTTATTTATAATCGACTTCCTGTACTAATGAACTTGACTGAACAGTATGCCAAAAATACCTAAAAATTCTACACTATGGGCCACAAAAAAACAACATCTCAACAACTACGCAACAGATTATCCTGAATACCCTGTGGATTTTTTATGCTCCCTACAGGATCATTTTGGTGTCTGTGTGACCTTTTTCTTGAAAACCACATTTGCATCAAAATCATCATTTAACCATAACTGGAGGAAAGTATCTTACAAAACTGATGGATGGATATTTCCATTCAAATTGCTATGAATATTCATTATATCCAGAGGTTGTATCCTAATGTCGTGGCCGCCTGACCTTTGTTTTAATGTTGCCCTCAGGCTCAGATACTAGATTTGCATATGAGGCGCCTCTAAAAGGCAAATTCTGCACTGATGCTGCTGCCAACTGTCTCATAACCAACCCTTCCTCATTCCTCAACCATAATCCCGATGCAAGCCAAACGTATATCCTAAAATATTTCCATTTACTTTTCCTGTTTACTTTTAAAAAACGCCAGAGTGTCTCAACGATGCTGACTGTGATGGAGGTTCGCCAGCGAGTATTTCGAGACTTGAAACCAAAACTCAAGCAGAGTAAAAACAGAAGCATGAATAAAACCGATGGAGGTGGCGACTGCTGCCAGACGACTGTATAAATACTGACACACACTTGCATCAGCAGAACACACGCTTGCATGCACACACAGGAGCGTCTTATTATTATTATTAAGAAATGCGAGAGAGGTCCAAAACCAGATATTTAACTGATCCTTCAGTCAACAACTGTGTAAGTGTCTGAAGCCTGAAATATATTATTCCTCCCTAATTGTGTCATAGAGCTTCGTTGTTGTCCAAAATCTATTAAAAACACATCAGTGAGCCACAACGCTGCACTGGATGACATGTTCCTTCATCACCATGAACACACACACGCACAGAGTAATTTAGTTTGACTCAGTCCCACACACTCACCATCCTGTTGACAGAAATACTCGCTAAAACACCAAGTGATTAATCTGCAGCTGAAAATAGACCCCAACCAATGCACCATCTCCTGTTTCAGAACATTTGTTAAAAAGTAAGGTGACCAGCTTTATATTTGTGACCACAGTAGTGATCATTTCTATGTTTTTTGGGGGGCTTTTGACTAATTTAGTGGTACCTTTTTTTTGGACATATGTCTTGAAGATGGTTCAGTGGGGAGCACTGTTGCCTCACTACAAGAAGCTCACAGGTTCAAGGACTTTGGTGACTCTAAATTGCCTGTAGGTATGAGTGTGAGTGTGTGTGAATGGTGTGTTTGCGCCCCACAATAGGCTGGTGACCTGTCTGGGGTGTATCCCTGCCTCTCACACAAAGAATGTTGGAATTGGTTCCAGCAGAGCCCCTAGTGAGGAATAAGCGGGTACAGAAAATGAATGAATGTTTCTCTCAAAATATTTTGAATTCCTGGGGACATGTGGTACTTTTTAATGTGCCATCAATATTAGCTAATATTACTGAGACATGACATTACATTTGGCCAAAGGTTAGGCAAGCTTGTGACCTGGATGTTGTCTATTCGGCCCGAGACAGGCAGGATATATCTAGGCGGGGAAGTGGAAAAAACAGTGTTTGCCCTTTTGAGCTGTGCTGCAAAAGAAGGTAATTAAAAATACTGTAAAATTAACTTGTGAAGTACACGTAGTACAGTAATAGTTTTACTAGTAACATCCTGACAGCGTCTGACTACCAAGTTGCATGAAAACGCTCACTGTCGACACTGAATCTGTTCAATGCACATATCTGCCATGTCACTACAGTCTAATCAGATTAAATTTAATCACTCAAGTAGAAGATTGCTGAGTCTATCTTTCAACAATTACTAATACTTTTTAAACAGAAAACATGTTTTAAATTGTAATAAAGTACCAGAAACTTCCCGCCCCCTCCAAGTTTCTGTACTGAAATAATTCAGCTGTTCCTCGTCTAAGACATTGTGTCCTACAGCGGCTTCAATGTGAGCATGGGGGTAGTAAATAGAAACACGAAGTCTGATAACAGTTCAGCTCAAAATGACACAAGGCCCCAGTTAGGGCATTCCAATAGAAAACAACTGATATCGTTCGATTCAATTGGGACACAGTGTGCATACAATTAAATTAACAGTAACATTTGGTGATTCTTCCATCTGCCACATTGTTTTTTTTAGATTAGATGAGTATAGTGAAATTGGAAAATACTGTAAACTATCTATAAAACAAGGAGTGTCTGTACCCTGTGTATCTCTCTGACAAATATTTCTCTGACTATTTGTCAGATCAACCTCAGCTTTTATATATATAGCTTGCATATGGAACAATGGTTTACATTTTTGTGGAACTTTTTGGATGAATATTCAGAACTTTATTATTATAATTAATTCATGCAACAGCACTTTAGTTACAGTGGAAAAGCTCCAAATCACTGCTTCTCTTCATGTTGCTTCCCAGCGCTTTCATTGCACTTTAAAGCTCAGTTACTTCCTGCACCAATTGTGCAGCCAATGTAAAACCACATGTATGACTTTAGCCAGTTTAGCTGCTACTTTATTCCTCATGCACAAACTACTGTGGGCTGTAACAGTCTTATTTCAAGACGCATTCACAGACCGTCAGGAAATCCCAGCACCATCACCTGACAGAACAGAATCTGGCTTGTTTTGGCCTATCAACACAAATTAAATTGTAACCATAAATTGTAGCCTTTTTCTTGCAATAACTGTATTTGCAAGTCTCTCCTTATCTTGATGTATGTCCATGTCTTACCCTATGTACAATTTATCTATTAAGGCTATGTGACAGTGCAACACGCCCTCATTTAACCAAACATGAAAGGTCTACTTGAGCTTTCACATTTCTATAGGAATACATGCACTGCACTAGTACAGTTAAAATACACACAAAAAAAGGTTGTACATTATTGGTTGTGGCGTCTTCATGGGCGATTAATTTTTTTGGGGGGGAAATTTGTGAAAAGCTGTTCAGAAAAATAAAGAACAGAAGCATCATTTGTTTTCAGACCAGCTTCAGCTCTCTGTGCTGCTGTCATCCATTATTTGCTGTAGGTGAACGAGCCTTAAAACAAGTCATTGTTGTCGGACAACGGGGTGAAAAGCTGACAGCCAGCTGCGACAATGGTGGCATTGTTCAAGGCTCCGGGTGAAGGGGGGGAGGGAGGTGAGGGGTGTGTGTGTGTGTGTGTGTGTGGGGGGGGGGGGGGGGGGGGTGTTTCATAGCTGCAGGCCATGGCTCACCTTGGGTGGTTTGAAGGGGTAGTCTGGTGTAAAGGCGATGTCCAGGAAAAACACTCCTCCCTCGTACACGGAGCCTGGAGGCCCCAGGATGGTCGACCTCCACTCATAGATGTTGTCTCCTTTGGGGCCGGCACTGCGATTACACGAATACAACACAGAAAGAAGGAAAGAGAGATTTAATCTACCAGCCGGCGTTTGAAACAAAAAAAAACAACAACACTCCAATCATCCAACTCAATTCACTCATGCAGCAGTGAATAAATAAAGTGTGTGATTATCAACAGTTAAATCAGCCGCACAGAGCCGCCATTTAAAGTTCTTTTCCATTGGAAGATTAGGCAACATTACGACAGTGTATATAACAAAGGCTGCGTCTGTAAGCCAGGGGAAATGATGAGTATGATCAATGTCATGTGGATGACTGATATGTCTGGGATGAGCGTGTGAGCATGAAATGCATGCACACACGCACACACGCACACACACACACACACACACACACACACACACACACACACACAGAGGAAGGTGTTGAGCAGCAGCACTGTTTCCTCGCTGTTCATCAGCAGTCCACTGTCGGGCAGCTGGCTCCATTGTAGCCTTCATTCTCGCACACACGCACACACACACGCACACAAGAACACAAACACAGCTGCAAGAAGGGAGGCACTAATCCAATTCCATTTTCTATTGGAATTAGGCCAGATGCCCCTGTCGGTTTCTTGTATTACTTTTACTTTCATCATTTACACACACGCGGCGAGCGAGATCCGGCGAGGGAGAGACGGGAAAGATCCACAGAGAGGGAGAGCATGTGTGTGAGGCACATAAATGTAAGATGAGAGCGTGAGTGGGGTTGTTCATGTGAAACAGCGGCTCGTTGTAAAGCTGCCGGGCCGCTGCGGACCTATTTCTTGTCAGCGTGTGTTTGGACACAGAGAGGAATTATCGGAGCGGGCAGGGGGAAAAAAGGATGCAACGTTCTCCTGGATGGATAAAAATAGTCCGGAGAGTGATAGTGTGCCGGGAGCCCGACGGGGGTGGGGTGGGGGGGGACAACATGTAATAAATAAATCGCTCTGCTCAGCGTGAGACGGAAGCCTGATGTGACTCTGTGGGCGGAGGAGGGATCTATGTTTGTGTGTCATAGCTCCACTTTTTGACACATATTACCACTAAATCATGATATGCTGCTGAACTCCCTTTTCTCTATTAACGCTATTATCAACAACACTTTACTCTGGCACCTTAACATTGCAATCGTGCTTTTAAAGTAACCAAACCTCAGCCTCACTCAGTGTTATTGACAGAGTGAAGTGCTGCCTTTGACACCACGGCTCATAACACGTTTACTGACAGACTGAATCTGTCAGGGTTTCTCGCCACTCTTTTCCTATTCGTACGTAGACCTTAAAGTCACTCTCTAAAAGCCACACTCGGCTCGAGACTGAAAACAATTCTCCCTGTTTTTGTTGCTTAAAATGGATGGAAACATTTAGAGAGATGAAAAAAAACCTGCATTGCAGAACCAATTCAAAGTCTTTAGAGTGGATTTTGGAACAGTGACATTGGGTGCGTGTAGATGTGGTTTTCGCTTCAAAAGGAGGGTGAAAAATTTCTGCTGAGGCGTGTTCTTTACATGTTGTTTTACATGTAAATGTCACATTTACATTATTATCAATATTTCTTACCATTTCTATGCAGATGATTTCCAGTTTTATCTTCATGCTGAGACAATAAAGGGGTATCAAATAGGATCTTCATGAGAACAAAAAAAATATTGAATTTAGAAAAAAAAGGGATGCCGAAATTCAATATTTCTAAATGGTTGCAAAACTGGGATATTGCTCCAATCCCCATTGTGTGAACATTTCAACATTACTTGCTTGTCTAGCCGTGTAACGCCAGAAAGATCTTCAGGAAATTGTGATAGTTCAGATCAGAAAGTATTTTTAATGTTGTCTGAGGAGACAAAGAAAAAGATACACGAGTTAAATGTACGCTACATCAGAAAGTTGCTTCCATCTCATATTTAATGCATTAACTCACTTTAAAAAAAAGCATAAAAACTTTATTTGCAAAATTGAGATTAAGTTTCCAATTTTACCGTTTCCATCGACCTTTTCTAATACGATACTTCATGAGTGCATCAAGCTACGTTGATGGAGCACAAATACACTCACATCACACAACCAGCTCAGTCATGCTTCCTTGAGCTCAGAAATGTTGCAAGAATTAGATCCATCCTTTCAACCACATGATATCAAGCAAGTCACCCATGCCTCCATAACTTCCTGGTTATGGTGCTGTAACTCACTCTTCTCTGGCATATCTCAGTGTTTCATTATTCAGCTGCAACTATTTCAGAACTGTGCTGCAAAACTTTTAGGTAACATGATGTAATAATCCTTCAATTATAGACATAATGACACCTATTTTCAGAGAGTTTCTCCTGGAAGGCGTTCACAGGGTGACACTTGTTTGTGTTAAAAAACCTGACTGAAATAGTTGTGTGAAAATTTGGGAAAAAGAGCTAAAGAGAGAAGTTCAAATCTTGCATGTTTTCTCGCCTCCACAGCCCTGACAAATCACCACCTGAAAATGAGTGTGACATCCGGATTGTCGATTTCAGAAACTAACAGAAACCGTTGGACTGGAAAGGTGTGGGAAAGGGTGTTGTCAGATTCTGTTCCGACCATCCGGCGAGAAATTTCTATTAAAATTTAATTCAACTCTTAACAGGACAGAGCCTTTGCACTTGTGGAACCAATTTTTTTGTAGCAATTAGTAGTATTATAAAATAATTGGTTTCAGTGGACAGTTTAATTGTTTTATAATGGTCTTCTTGTTGTACAATAAAGAAATCTGGATGAACACTCAGCTTTTCATTTAAATGCTGATTATTATAATTTTTTTTCTCATAATTTCCTCTATTATATTTAATGTACCCTTTGTGCACAACCCATCAAGTCAAAAATCATATTATGACCTTGGTTAATTTTAATGAATGTCAGCACAAAAGAACAACTGTTGGTGTGCTCAAATCCACAAACTACCAGTGTCAGCCTCCAAAAACCCACTATTAGTCAAATCCTATTGCAAGGTAGACGTTTCAAAATCGTCCTCTGGGTCTCTTAAGGTTGGCCGCTGATGTTTCTCCCAGCTGAGTTCCCACAGTTAAGCTCTTCAGCATCTGGAAATATTTAAAGCTCTGCCAGCGCCGCCTCCTTTTTCTTTTTTTTTTTTCCTGTCTCCGCAGCCTGGTACAGCCAGCTCTGACGGGTTCGGGGAAGGAGGGATTTGGGATCCACTAGAGAAAGATCTATATTTTTACCACCTGCCTAGGCCTGTCAGAATGATGGAGGACACAGACCTCCAAGATTTACCTCTCTTTGTTTATCCAAGGCAAGCTGACTGTATTTATTTCCATTTGACTGCTGCGGAATTTCCTTTGAAATCCTTTTCGACGGAGAAACGTGCAGGAGGAAAAAAGAGAGCTGCTCATAATGTCGGTTAAATGACGATGATGGCTCCGGCAATTTCCCCACAGTGTTGACTTCCACACTGTAAGCCATTATTAATGAGGCCGGAGCATTACGAGCACCCTGCCAGAGGAGCACTATAATTAAGACAAGGCTCTTTCACCATCTTTTAGCTCCCTCACAACACTGATCCTTTATACAGCCTGGAACAAGTGACCACTGGAAAAATAAATCCTGACCACATCAACAAAGTGGTTTCGGCCATCAGATTTCAATCAGCTATAAATGCATCTCGGTTGCGCTCATACATGTTGTCGAAACAACACCAATTCACATACTCCAGATGTTTGAAATGCATTAAACAAAAAATAAACAGGCAATAAACAGTGCAATAATCACGTGCTGATGCAGACTAAACAAACATTAGCGCCACACGAGAGTCCAAATATTTCATATAAGAGATTGAGAATGGACTGAACAGACACAATAATCTCTGTAGGTAATATAGACACATGATACGCATACATTTTGTTTATTAAATGATTTGCACAGGAACAGGCTTCGCACCATGCTTCATCTGCACACGTTTGCGAAGCCTCAAATATCAGAGCTGAGATATTAACAGGATTGTTTCACAGAAATGGTGTGAACAGACCTTGTTTTCTGCTTAAACTGAAAACACAGTGCTTCCCCTAGAATTTTTACATAGGCCCGGTGAGCAAAAACATTTTTTTTCTTGCCACAGGAGCCACATTTATTGAAATTAGTATTATAATTATAAGTAAGCAGTGTCTGTTGGAAACATGCCTGTAGCCTCACCTGCAGACTATCAAGGCGCCACAATGTACTGATGCTCCCACCAGGCCAGTATACTGGGAAACAATGAAACCCTATGGAAAAATTAAGCATCAAAATCCTATATCATTGCCTTAGCTTACTGCCAATTTCAGCATTGTGTCAGTTTAATAACAGACTGCATGAGTGGAATCAGAGTTGGAGATTCATTCATCGGTCAGGCTTAGCTCCAGCTAATAAAAGCTTTAAAGATGTTATCTTTGGTCAGAAACAACTAACAGGCCTATTCGGAGCTAATGGACTGTAAATATGTTATTGTTGAGACTGCTCCTTCTTGCAGGATTTGGACCACTTAATACGGGAAGTGTGTAGATTATCTGCTTAGAGCTGCATATTTTTATCTCAAATCTCTTACAGGAACTGGAACATAGGTTTAATATCTATACACATTTACTGTGCTGCAACGCTTTGGAAATTCAATATTTCCCCTTACTCTGCGCTACCATCCAACATATTCACCGCTTGGATCAGCCGACCCCACAGAGTTTCTCGCTTGTTCCTCCCTCTCACCTTTTTTGTAGCTCTTTCTGGAAACTATTTTTACTCAGCCAGGGAACACATGCACACATACACACACACACACACATACAAGCATAACCTCACACACTCAAGCCGTTGTAAAAAAAAAAAAAACAGGAACTTTCACTGGTGGCTACAGAGTTTTGAAACTGCTGTGTTTCTTTGCCCAGAGCCACAGGGAAGAGCTCAGCTAACAGAAAAACTCTCCGCAGACTTGCTCCGGCGCAGAAATGCTGAACGCCGCTAACGTTTGAACCGAGTGGGTGTTTGTCAGTTGTGGTGGAGATAGTAACCATAATCTGCTGTGACAGCTTGTTAGGACATCACAGTGAAACAGCAGAGCACTAAGTCACGTAGGGCTGTGAATATGTCAGATTATTTCAGAAACCTTTATGTATGAGGGAAAAAGTTGGGAGGGAGCTCCGTGCTCTTTTTCCAGTGGCTCCCCTGCTGCACACTCACACACACACACACACACACACACATAAACACACACACACAGGCAGCCGTGCAGCACAAACAGAGCTTTGTACTGCAGCAGCAGCAGCAGCAGCAGCACCACCACCACTCACGTTATCCAGCTCACACAATTTCCAGCAGATTTGAAACTTGCCCAGCCACTTCTTTACACTAAACACTGCTGCTGATTACAGATTGACTTAGTGATATATTTTAGTTTTATAAAAGAAATAATAACGAAGACTTACAACTCTGTCAAAGGTCTGACCCCCCCGTTTAAACTCAACAAACAAACAATTTTATACAATCTGAAATCTGCAGGAGCAACTCTGTGATGCAGTGTGTAGAGCTCTTGCCCCACAGCAAGAAGTTTGCAGGTTCAAGGCCTCGGGTTAGGCCCTTTTCTGTGTGCATCACCCTCTGCGTGGGTTTTCTCACATGCTTAGATTAATTGGAGGCTAAATTCCCTGTAGGTATGAGTGTGTGAGTGATAGATGTTTGTGCCCCATGATAGGCTGCAGTATGCTGGGATTGGTTCCAGCTGACCCCCCGCAACCCTAAGAAGGAATAAGCCGGGATGGATGAAATCTGCTTCAGATGATTCTGAAGTAGCGTTGACATATGAAACACACTATAGTAATGCAACCCTATTTTTACCCTTACTTCAATTGCTGTTAGGATTTACTCACACGCAAGAAAATAAAATGATTCATAAGCATCGCAGTTGTTTTTTTATCCTGAACTGTATGAGTAATTTATTTCTGAGTGACAGGGTTTCTACCTGAAGAGAATAGGAAACCGAAGATCTCAAGGCAGTGAATCCTTTCAGCTGCACTTCTACAAGGCTCCTATATAATAAACATGACTTGGTGTTCTGAATTTATGCTGAGTGAATCCTCTCGACTCTGGTTCATTCCAGAGGTTTACGTTTCCCCTCCAGTACCGAGAGCACGATATCTGGTGCAAAGCCTGCAGCACCGTGTATAATTCCTCCCGTCCCGCAGGAACCCTGCAGAACCCGTCCTCCCTTTTCCTGCTCTTGAAAAGAAGAAAAAAACTCTGGCCAGTAAGTATGTTGGTATTCAAATGTGAAAGCAGGCTCTTGTGGTAATTTCAGGAATATTTCCATTTTTTCAACAGAATTGCTCACCATGCTGCTCCTGGGAGTTCAGTTAATGTTGAGAAAATGCACATCATACTGATTTTAATTTAACTACTAATACTAATTGTAGTGGTAGGAAATCTACATATCTTATATTGGCTTGACAATAGTCTACTCATGATACACAGCCATACTACTTACAGTAGTTTATACATGTGGGCAGAATGAAATGACAGCATCATTATTACAAAATGCCTTTCATATCACAGTCTCATCACTGGCTATCAACTGGATGAAAATGCTATTAGTCACCAATATGTGAAAAGTGCTGCTGGTTGTTCTCAACATTTATCTGTCTCCCTCGATCTGTGAGCCCGCTGTGCTAAATCAACAGTTGATGCATAAAAACATTTCCACACGGTGTGGAGAATACTCGCTGACAGTGAAAGACAATAACGGTTTACCCGCTGCCGCAGTTCATGCAGAAACTTTCAATTCTCTCCCTGATTAGCTTTTCCCACTGACATCCAAAAGCAATGCTTCTCTCCTTTTAACTGGCTGCACTTTATTTGCGATTTATTTTCTTTTGCAACATTTCAAAGCGTACACTGACAGCTGAATACAAACACAGTGTGACACAAAAAAACTATTTGAAGGAAATGTGGGAAACGGAGTGAAAGCGGCTCTGTCCTGTTTCGGGACAGACCTCTGGGACCGACTCCAGCTTCGCTGAAGGCATAATAATAAACACTGTGTGCCATGTCCAGACCAGCGGAGCCGCATTCCAGCACCTCGCATGCAGTGATGCTCACATCAGGGCTGAAGGCAGCAGAAACAAAAACGACTTGCGGTTCAAACAGAGCGTTTAAAACACACAGGATCGAATCTGCTTCATTTTCCCCTCTCCGCTGGCCCTGAACCAGGACTGCAGCGTATACATATGTAGCAGGTTGATAATGGCCCTCCATCGACTAACATCTTCAAAAGTACTCTATGAGGACAAACTGTGCCTCCCTCCTTATCATCATCTCCCGTCTGCATCCATCAACACTGCTGATAATGACGCTTCTGTTGTTAGGAATGTCAAAGTAATCAAAGTTAGGGTCAAAAAGAGCAGCACTACAAATACTTCACTATTCATAATCCACCTTTGAAATCTTATTGGGAAAGTCACTTTGTCTCACGTATAAAAAGGAGAGAAGCGCTGTAAGAAGCACAGACCTCCACGGAGCATACGGCCAAGCTGTGCAGATGTAATCTATCACCACCAGGAGGCCCACGGACGGTGGCGCCCGTTTGAAGGTCCATTTACTGCAGTGTTACCAAAAACAACGAAAAATTCAAAGCCATCCAGGAACCAGCATTTCTTCCAGATCATTAGCGAAAGTGAAACATCTGCTCGCGGTACCATTCCCAACCTTCCACTGAGAGTCTGAAGAAAATCTGTCCAGAACTTTTTTTGAGTTATCGTGCTGAAAATCGGACAGACAAACCGTACCTCCTTTGGCAACGGATGCTACGATATGGACTCGAGCACAAAACATCAGCTGTCGCATCCGGTGTGTAGAAGAATTAGGAAATGTAATTAATGTTTCCTGGCGAAAACTCGTTAGGCGAGGCGGTGACCGGGGGGTGGGAGGGTATGAGACAATAACAAAGCTGTTCCAAGTTCAATCATTTATTAATAATTTTATATAATTTATTCATGTGCAAATTAACAACAAGAGCACTGTTGTTGAACACTCCTTATAAATAAATAAATTCAGGCCCAGATTCTGTTCTGGGGGATTTCCTAAGGGTCTGTGAATGTGTTCTGGTGTTGGCTAATGTCTTAGTATATGGTTTTTGGGAAGTTACACTACTATGCATGCAGGGATGCAGAATTTTATTTAATTTTTTTCCCTTTCAAAGGGACATAGGGGAAGCAGGGGGCATTTGTTGCCGCCTCAACGATAACAACTCAACTATGCTGCAGAAAACCCTGAAGTTCTTTAGTTGCACGATCCAGTGATTCATTCTGAACACCGACTTCTTCTAATTTATTGTCCTTAAAGCAGCCATAAGCGGCTCCACAAAGCGAACGGCTCTACTCGATTTCAGCTGAGAGCAGCGTTCTCTTGAATAAACAGGGGCTCGTGTGACCTCTGCGCTGAAAGTGGCGTCATTTATCATTTTCCCCAGTGGGTGTATCAATGATTGCGTTAGCTAATCAATTCAACTAATGATGCTGAATGACAGAGAGGAGCCCGGGCTGTCCATTTCTATCAAGTCACGTACACTATGGGTATTAATCCTGGGGTTTTAGGGGTAGTTGCACAAATATGCATCTGAGAATTCCCCTTTTCTAATGTTTGCAGCTTAATAAAGATGCCTTGCCTGTTGTTTTTGCTTTTTATTGTATTTATTTAGGTGTTATGACCAGAAAAAAAATCGTGGCGGGAAAGAGAGATGTTGTGTTATGAATCTGGACTTTCACTATGCCTACTGACTAGACACATGTTCATTTCCATGGCTGAGTTCACCGGCTTTGAGGCCGGGGAACAAAAATAAACCATGGAACTGAATCAACCGGGCGACACGGTGGTGCGGTGGGTAGCACTGTTGCCTCACAGCAAGAAGGTCGCAGGTTCAAGACCCGCCTTGGGCCTGGGTCTGGGGCCTTTCTGTGTGGAGTTTGCATGTTCTCCCCGTGTCTGCGTGGGTTTTCACCGGGTACTCCGGTTTCCTCCCACAATACAAAACATGCTCAGGTTAATTGGTAAACTCTAAATTGCCCATAGGTGTGAGTGTGAGAGTGAATGGTGTGTGAATGGTGTGTGTGCCCCACGATTGGCTGGCGACCATCTGGGGTGTATCCCCCTGCCTCTCGCCCATAAAGTGCGCTGGGATAGGCTCCAGCAGACCCCTGCGACCCCGAAAGGGAATAAGCGGGATAGACAATGGATGGATGGATGGATGGAACTGAATCAACCCCATAATGCAGGTTTAAGAAAATGCACCATGTACGTTCTCATGGGATAATTGGATCAGGCAAGAATCCATCTTTCCATCTTCAAGTTTTCCCCAAAACAATCAGCGTCTCACGTGATCTCCGGATCATGAGATGACGTCTCACTCGGCCCATGAGACGATGATAGACAGATTCATCCAGTCACCTGCCAAGCTGCCCTTTTACAGTTTTCAGGAAAAGACAGAGAAACACGATTCTGACACTCTCTATGAGGCAGAAGCCTTTCAAGTGAAAATGCAGCCACGACTATAAGGGCCCTTGTTAATTGGGCTTTAGCGGTGCATATGACAAAACTACTTTGTTACTACTTAAACAGCACAAATAAACAGCATAATAAACCTCAGTAGTACTAAAATATCCCTATATCTACCTCATTAGCTTTTATTTGCCATTACTTTATATAATCAAATCAGGACTCTCTCAAACCCTGTAGGTTCCAGATGGATGTGACACTAATCTACCAGGGATTTTTATTTGCTCACGGTGTCAACATCTAACTCACCAGCATACTGTTAAAGTAGAATGTAGATGCACCTCTGCTCTGTTTCTACGCTCAAGGGCACTGCGCAAATGTCAGTGACTCACCAGGGAGTGTACAGGGAGGCTACACCACGCAAACCTTCAGCAACAGGTAAATAAAGAAAGCTGAAACAAAGCAGGATTTAGACATTGTTCATATGTGGGATTTTGATTGTATCCGTAGTGGGCGTGTTTGTGAAAAAGCCTCTCAACACATCCTATTGCATTATATTTGCAAGTCAAGATTTACTGCCGTTTGGACGGATCACCAAACCATTTTGCAAGTTTGCACCTGTGCAACATTTACAAGCATCACAGATACCTACATCATACTATTAAAACATTAAAAGCCATATCTCTGATGCAGGAATGAGAACTAGTCAAAAATTGCTTTCAAATAATCATACTTATTAACAAGAAACATGCTATAAAAAGCCTACATTAAGTGTAGAATCTACAGCTTTGACAATTTCAAGATCAAGACACGTGATATCGCGATTTTCAGTCTGACTCTCAAACAATAAATGGTTCAGGCCTAGTGCTTGGCCTTCGACTGAGCATCCAGATAAACACAATTTGACGAGCAAGATATATGTGACTCGTAAAGACAAACAGATTTACATGAATGTGGAAATCCAACAGGCCGGCGGGACCATGCCAGCTCCGTTTGCTGCGGTGAGGCAGGACCAAAGAGGAGAAGATGAAAACAGATCCGCCAGCATTACCATGTACTTACATTTCAGTCTGGGCGGCTAATCCTCCCTCCACATTCCAGATTACAAACTAACTGGATTAAAACCCGAAGACAGATAATACAACACTTCACAGCCTCAGATGCAATCCCAATATACACAACTAGACTACAAGGAGAAACATATCCATGGATTTGACATAACAGTCTCACTATGATCCTTTATTGGCTGCTCGGCCAATTTCAACTCTGTCATCCAAACTTTTTCAGCATATAAAGTTGTCTTCCGATAAAAGATGATCGGCAAACTCCCCGCCCAACATCTGGGGATTTTTAAATGCAAATTAGTTGCTTGAATGGCAGCAACATAGATCAATCTGCTGCAGCTTTGACCCTGTGTGTTGTTGACCTTTTGGAACACATACAATGACCAGTCCAAGGTTCAGCCTGAACACAAACCATTTTCTAGCCTAATTTTTCCACATTGTACTTTTAGAAGTCACTGATCATCATCTGAAGTGGTTGACTGACAAAGTTCAACTAGTTACAGCCATAACTCTCTGGAAGCTGCTTCTTGCTGGGTAGCAGGATTTCAAAGCCTCATTAGTGAACATTAACCGGCAGCATCACGTCAGCTTCCTTAATTAAGAGCAGGTTTAAGGGCTAGGGGGGAAAAATGTCTGTAAAAACAGCTCCAGAAAGAGCCGAAACGCTTAAATCCACTTGACATGAAAGCTCTTTTGATTCCTTTGTCGCTTTAACTAAAAGGACCCGGTGTCAGCCAGCGGGGGCCTTTGTCCTTCGTCACTTGGTTGGGCTACATATTCACAAAGCAGAAGTTCAGTGGGAGCAGAGGTGACGAGAGCAGGCGACGGAGGGAAGGTCGACCCCGGTGTAACTCCAACACCCTCCAACAACCGTGGAATCAGCGCTAAGCCAATTGCATTTCCCCACTGTCTTGAACATGTTGCCTAGCAACATTACATCCCTGCAGCGACACACTGTGTGTGTGTGTGTGTGTGTGTGTGTGCGTGCGTGCGTGTGTGTGTGTGTGTGCAATTTGTGCTGCAAGAGGAATTTCCATGGAAACAACAATGCATGTTGTAGCGGTGTGTACCAGCAGACATTACAGTGCCGCTCGACTCACTTAGAAACCGTTTTTGGCCTGTGTGCCAGACATAAAGGCGTATAAAAGAATACCTTGTATGTTCAGCTTTGTTTCTGACTCATAATCTCCAGATCAGCTCCTTCAGGAACAAATCACCACACATTAAGCTATTAAATCCGCTAACAAGATCATATGAACGGAATAAAGACACATATCGCTTCGTAACTGTTAGTGACACAGCTCATGGGCAGGCATCAAATCTAATACACTCTCTTGCTTGTTCTAATAATGCCTCAAATAAGAGCTGAAATTTGCATCAATATAGCCGTTGGAAGCGAATTAAGCCATTCAGGCTTGGTGCATGATTTGCTTTAGAGAACTGACAGTGCAGTCATGGGAGAAGCTCATCATCCCCAACTCACTTACCTCTCATATCTATATGAAGCACGGTGACAGACTGAGTGTCCTTTCACAAAGGATACAGTTCAGCCAGAGCCTGACACATGAGTGGATGCGCACACAGCTATGAGGAAAGAATAGGCAGAAATACCAAGGGAACGGAGTCCGCTTCTGACTCAGGAGCTGAGGCAAACAATTTCCAGTCAACAGCATTTTCGATAACCAAAAAAAAAAAAAAAACGCCTAAAGCACTCGATTCAAAAACTATCAGGCGTGTCACTGCTGTTTCCTGATCCTGCTGCTTGCTGGGAAATTTCTGTTTCAATATTTGACAAAAAGGACAAAACAAAGTTATTTTAATCATATTCTGTCAGATTATAATTGCAGCTGAATGTAATCTTATCAAATTGTCAAAATTTTAAATGCAGTGTAGCTACAGGAGAGTCAAAGATGTACAACCTCACAGATTGAACCAAAAAAATATCAAAAGTCCAATTATATCTCTTTTCCTGCAATTGCAAAGTGGAGGGAATTGGCTTAGATGTTCTGATATATACCATGAAATATGGTTTAAACTCTGGAAAAAACTATAGGAACATTGTCTGTTTATAAACAGAAAATGAAGTTCTTAAATGTCAACTGTTGTTTAAAGATAAGCAACGTCGGTTGTGTTTGAAACCTCAAAAATTCTTTTCATATTTTAAAGTTCTGTTTTCGAAGAAATGACATGACTGTTAACTCTGTGAATGACTTCCTGATGTTTTCCCAATAACTACCTGGCTTATGTCTCCCATGCAGCCTATTACGCTGCATCAACAGTGATAATTTAAGCAAATGATAAGGTTGGATGTGAGTCATTTCTCCCTCATCTTCCCACACTTTCAGGCACTAAAGGGAGGCAAATGTGTTTATGATAACCTTTACTATTGCTGTAGCCATTAATGGGACCCATTATAGAGCAGGAACGGTAATTCATTAACCCTCCTCGAGTAACTGCTGAGGACCTGCTGCCAATAAAATACGGCAGATAGTAAAGTATTGAATCTTGACTCCAAAGACGAGGAAAACAGGAGGAGAGGAAGGGAGGGGTACAATAACGAGGAGAGATTTTCGTGTTGGATGCGTTTTGTTCTCCCTCGTGGCAAGGTTGCACAGCTCTGATCAATCTCATCGGGTGTATATGATTGGCCGCTGCAGCACAATGGGGTTGTGTTTCTGTGAAAGAGTCTGGTTCATCTTCTTGACGGATGGCTGCTATGCGTTTTTTCTTCCAGGACCACAGCCAAAACACACTACCCCCCATTGAAATGAATTGGGAGGATTGATGTTTTGATGCCTGATCCGGATCATTATATCTATGTACATTGATATGAGGTCTGGGAATCATCTGTATATATCATTTTCATATCAGAGGCATGGTTTATGAAAGCCCAGAGTCATTTATTGGCTGCTATGAGTGTCTATCAATTGCATCTGTACGCAGCTTGTAGCCAATCATATCAAATATACCCAATGCCGTACCTGATATTTAATGACAATTAAATAGTTTAAAGCTAAAAGGTGTTTTTCATAAGAAACTTGCGGCCTACTTAGAAAACTTTCTAAGGCTGCATCAAAAGATAAGCTACTGCCTGCTGCCATGTTGGATCTACAGTTATCAACAAAGATGCTTCTGTTTTGTCATTGTCTTGCTACACCCTCTCCCTGTGATTGGCCCCCTAGATGAGGGGAAAATTAGGTCCTTGATGCACAGACTAACTTTGACAGCGAAGTGAATTTGGGTGCAATGCATGATGGGTATACCAAGGCTGGTATGCATGATTGCAGCTATAGGTTTGGTCCTGTGTTATAAAGCCGGAACGCTCAAAGGAAGAAGAAAAAAAAAAACAATGCACATGTAACTGTGTAACTCCAATGCTGTACTACATTGTAAAGTGCACAGGCCATAAAAATCACACACCATCACAGAGACACTTAGAAAAAACAACAGAAAAGCACTCTGAGAGAGCAGACCGCCGCCAAGCATATTGCAATTCCAACTATGCAGGATGATAATGTACATTGATCAACTGACATCTCCAAAAGTACTCTGTAAGGACAAACTGCGCTCCCCTCCTTATCATCATCTCAAGTCCACATCCATCAACACTGCAGCTAATGATGGTTGTGTTACTAAGAATGTCAAAGTGACCAAAGTCATGGTCAAAAACAGCAGCATTTCTGCACTTCACTATTCACACTCCTCTACGCAAAAGAGGAAATATCTTTGGGAAAGTCAAAGCATTCCAGAAACCATCAATTTCTTCCGGATCAATACCAAATTTGAATTATAAGTTTATGATACCATTCCCAACATGCACTGAAAGTTTAACAAAAATCCATCAAGAACCCATGAGGTAACTTGCTAAAAGACAAAACGCAACCCCCTTGGCAGAGGTAACAATACAGGATGAAACTTGTGCTTAACTTAAACTCATAATGTGTGACCTAAAAGCCAGAACCTTTTTTCATCTCATGGAGTAAACATTACGCTTTAATTGAATTACATTCCATTTTCATCCAGACTAATAACCTTTACAAACTAAGGCAGAGAGTTAGGATTGTTTTATACACCAGCTGCATTTGTAATGACTTCAGTTGAACGGGTGCAGAAACAAAGGCTAGACTAGATGTTTTTTTTCCTGCCAGGCTAGACAGACTTTGATAGCGTTCACCAGTCAGTGCAGCAGGAGGAGATGAAAAGAGTCGTCAGAGGTTCTTACATGCAGTGTGTGTTTGGCCTTGGACTTCAAGAAGAAGAGACATATAAATGGTGCAGATGGAAAGGAGTCTTTTACACTGCAGAATGAGAGGAGAATCCTACACAGCAGACACATATTTGTCAAGCAATCTGAGAATCGGAAATCATATGTCATGTTTCTCTCTCATATTTGATCTCTTTTAGGATTAAGGTTTTTTTTTCATTATGGAAACGAAGCCAGGAGATGGCGGTTAGGCAACAGAGATGTTTCAGGAATGAGCTTATTAATCATCATTTTGTAACCTGTCAACAAGAAGAACACATGTCGTCTTTGCAGCGAGATCCTCACAGAATCAGTCTATTTTGGCAACGAACGCAGGGGTTTACAACAGCGACGATTCGGGCCTTTCACAACCGGCAATTTCAGGGATAATAAATCAAACAGAACCTCAGATAATGTGCGGATTCATTCATTTCCCCCACTCAGTGTGAAGTCACGGCGAAGCGAACCGCAATCATGCAAATCGCTTTGTCATTTTCAAATACAGATGGTGGGAGTGTAATATTTGAGAGAAATGTTTACATTGTGGTAGATTATGAGGTATTTCACAAGACTATTCCCCCCTCCCCCATCTATGTAGGCGCATAGGTTAGCGATGGGTGTAGTTGAAAGGGGAATTGCACGGTGTGCCACAACATCATTTTTTTTTGCATCTGCGTACTGTGCAATATCCAAAAGATGCCAAATCCCTCTGCCTCTCACAGAAGGGAGAACTGTAATGATGATAAATGGTTCCATCATAATGAGATGTAAGATTTATACATGTTGGCGTCATGTTGTGAAAAAACCTGGCTGTTTTTTTTTCTCCTCCTTGAAAATACATACAAAGCCAAAGCATACAAAAAGTAGTGCTGTTTGCTCGGTTTGATGTGTCCAGCTGCAACCATCAGTTGCAATAAATCAGCAGAATTTTTTGCTTCGTGGCCCTGCGTGTCATAAAACAATGATGTCAGACTGTTTTCCAATAAATGTCCATTCCCTTGCTTAAAGGTCTTTTATCTTGTACACTTCTTCAGAGTTTTATTTGAAGTTGTGATATCCCTTACAAGATATGTGGTTTTAAGCGCCACAAATCATCTCTATATTTTTTACATCTCCTTCTCTCGAGCTTCTCTCCACAGCTCAAGGAAGAACAGGCCATTTTGTGTCTGCTCCATTAATATTAATAAGCCTTTCCTCTAACCTGCTGATTTTGAATGGCTCTGAATGGGGAGGTTGGGCGTTGACGATATACTTGTAGCATCACAATTCCACAGGAGTTGTGACAGCTTATTTTAAAGGCACGGTTCCCGAATAATGGCTGCACAATGTATTGTTCTGTGGATTGAGAGTTTTTTGAGCGATGTAGACCTTCTTTTCATGGAAGAAGATGAGAGTCAAGTCATGTCAAGTCAATTTGGGTTTACTGTATATAGCCCAAAAATCACAGATTGCAAATTAGCCTCAGGGGGGCTTCACTTCAGCACAACATCCTCTATCATTATATGAGTAGAGAGAGAGAGAGAGAGGGAGACGACAACATCCCTAAAACAACACATGCATTGTTGTGAACAAGCAGTGTCTTAATTGCCTTCTTAGAGTGTGTACGGATGGGATGTGATGTGATAAGGACGGTTTTGTCTGGATGGATGCATAACGTGTGTTGGCATTTGTGCTTTAAGGCGCTGATATTGTCCCTGATTCTCTCTGTGGATAGAAAAAACAAATGGATCTATCATTTTCTATCTAAGATCACAAACCAACCTATGCTAATGTCCTATTTATTGCAGGTCATGTCTTCAAAAAGGTGCACATTTGATTACATTCCCTATCCTATATTGGATGATCCTGTATGTTGACTACATCCTATTCTCAGAGTGATGCATTCACTGTGTGCTACAGGCTTTGGTTGCTTCAGTTGTGAGATTAATCCCAAAGGCCGGAGCCCTTTTCACTGCACGGAATCTTTTTGATGTGAAACTGTAGGACGTCTTTGTCCAGCAGTACTCGGAGCCGCCAAACTCTACTCGCACAAACGTTTTATGTGACATTTCAGTGACTGATATCCACTTCAACAATTCAGAGAATATAATTTTTCACTGAGTTGTTCCCCTCTTCTCAAAAAACAAAAACAAAAAAGAAACATATAGTACTCGAACCTTTGCTGAATCTGGTTCTAATGACGTCTTCAAAAGTAGCAAAGTCACTCCTGAGAGAATTCAGGTCACTTCTTATGGTCTCAGTTATGGTCCAGACCTGTGCCAGTATGATGTGCTTTTTCCAGAAAACACCCTTTAATTTAAAATGGCTCTTTCATCTTTTGTAAAATGTCTTAAATCAAAGTACTTTCATCCTCTTCAAAAAAAGTGACTGAGGGTATAAAATTCCACACTGGTGAAAGGGTGATTTGCCAGTGGTGTGTGTGTGTGTGTGTGTGTGTGTGTGTGTGCAGTTGGCAGTGTCTCATTTGGTTGAAAAGGTAACCAAAACCAGCAGCAGCATCACAACAGCGTGCTTTGCGGAGAGGTGAAGCTTCTGTTCACAATTAAATCATCACTGCCTTCCCACTTTTCAACATTCGCGCTGCAAGCGATGAAAGACTTTAAATGAAAACGTCGAGACGGGGCTCAAGGCAAGGGTGCTCGCACTTTCAATAATTCCGGAGAAGTTGTGGAGTGACAAGAAGACCTTCTGAACATTAAGATATGCGGCTTTCTCTTCATGTTCAGCCTAAATGGTATCAGGCACTCATAGTGTGTTTCCAGAGAGAGGATGATTCATTACGGCATTGCTCAGGCCTCTTTATCCACCCAAACACAGCCACAGATATGAGAAGGAAAGAATTCTGTTAAGGTTGATTGTGCAAATAGGCCAGAACATATTCTCTACCAGTTATCAACAATATCTTTTCTACATGAAGTACAAAATCTTCCATTATTGTGTGTGTTGTTTAGGATGTTTTATTATTGCACTTCCATAAAGTCAGGCATAGCAAAAAAGATATTTTCCACAGTTAAGATTTCAGTTTTTCTGCTGTAGGACATGTGAAAGATAAAGTAAAAAATTATTATCAAATATCAGAGGCCAAAATATCCTAACTTTAATTTTCTATGATGGTTTTGCCTCCTAAAAATCCTTGACATTCATGTCTTTCAAACCCTGATGCTGAAAGTAGTGCCCTTTTTTCTATTTATTGAAATTGATTGTATTGAATTACAGCAGGCATGTTTCCATCTCACTGTCAAGTGAATTTTAAGTGAACTTTTCAATGCTGCAAAAAAAAGAAAAAGGAAAATACTAATTGGGTGTCTTTTCATCAACGGCTGTGGATAGAACAGGCTGCACAAAGCACAGTTTAGTGGGACTGATTAAGTTATGCATGGCTATAACAGACAAGAGTAGAGAAAAGAGTCTGTCATAAGAAGTTATTGCCATTTGGGTAATATTTCCTCTTGAAATTTGCTATTTTTCCATCAACATTTTCATATTTGATACTTCAAAATGAAGCAAGTTGATGGAAACATGGCTGGAGTGACCAATGAAGAACAGAGTGGGCTTTGTCATCTCATCAAGTCGGACTCCAGATGAGGCTGGGAATTTCCCCTCAAATATTCCCTAAAGAACCATTCTCAGCAAATCTATAATGTCTGAGCAATCTCACATATTTATTCTGTGCATTCCAGCTTCTTTAAGGCTTTAAGATGATTATTAAATAACACATAAATAGTATGAACTATGACACTCATTGTAATAATAGCTGTTTATTTTTCTGGTAACACATTGATTCCACCAAGGTTGGAGGACATAGAATTGATACTTGATGTTGGCTGAAACATTTGACAGGTCGTGACATTATCTCCCTGACAACATGTCCAAGTGATTGACAACTGGTGCATCCCGGATAGAAGCCGACCAATCAAATCGCTGACAGTGTCTCGAATATAGAACCAACAAAGGATGGTGATAAAACATTACAACATCATATCGGAAATAACTTGAGAGGGCGTAAGAGTTCTTTCACACCTGTCCTGTTTGAACCGCATCGAGCCGGTGCAGTTCACATGAAGTGAGCGTGGAGGGGTCTCAGACCAATACTGGTGAGATCCATTTGTGGTGTTGACACAAACTGGACATTTACTGCATAAGCACCATTTAGGAAGCAATCTCATAGAAGGAATTTATATAATCATGCAAGATCAACTTGTAAATGTGATGTTGTTTTTAAGCTTCAGTAGATGATACCTTGTTCCATCAAGAAGTGAAAAACATGTAAGATCAAAGGTGGGAAACTATTGGAGAAATGTCACAGGAAGAGATGAATGCAGCTGGAACATGACAGATGACATAACGGTCTAAGTGGGGCAAGTGGGCTAATGGTAGTTAAAGGTATAATGTGTAGCATTTGGTCAGAATAAACTTAAAAAAATAAATAAATTCATCAACAGTTTAGATGATACTTTACAGACCTACAGTAAAGGTATTATGTTGTTGCAGCAGCAACATCCAGGCCGCCCTCAGTCTAACATCTGAGGAAGAAGTGGAGCTGTGCAGCCAGGCTAAATACCGCTGTAATTGTCATTGTTTTTATTACCTTTTAATGTTTTGCACAGGTGAAGAGTAAGCATTTAAATTCCAGTTTATCCAAATTACTGTCTAGAAAGTTGCAGACATTGTCAGAAATCGGAATCCATTTAAATATTTAAAGGACTTGACATTTCCATTGAAGTGTGAGCTCAGAAAATATTGCAACTGCTGAAGGAGATGATTGAGTTTAAATGCCGGCCGGCATGTAAATGGTGGCAGTAGTTGAATTCCTATTATGTGATGGATTAAATCCCTTGAACAGTTTCAGTTGAAGTCTGTACCTCTTTTAAAGATTTCACTGCTTTTGAAAGACCAGCTGAAATTTCAGATGAAAAAATGTGGCTGAGAAACGAAGCTTGTGTCAGTGTTTTGATGCATATCTGGCCTATGACGTGAGGACACTGTGGGAGTAAGAAAAGTTCAAGGCTTTTTTTTTTTTTTTTTTTTTTTAAATAGCTGGACTGTGAAATTCTGCAAACTATGAAACAATAGGTGCGAAAGCGACCCTGTGCTTTATGCTGTCCCGTTTTTATTAATCACCGAGCACTTCCTCCTTGCCTCGCACTGTAATATGCTTCTGGAGCCTTGTAAGCGCCGCTTTAAGTAACATAAAGCTATTATTATCTATATAGGATGAGGTCTAGGATGAAGTAAAACACTGTTTCAATAATATATCAGAGTCGCTCCCTCTGGCCTCGCTACAGGAGCTGGCTGTGCCATTACATAGTCCTCAAGAGGCACGCACGCACACACACACACGAAGGTCACACAGACCTGCCGACTCAGCTCGCCATTGTGAGTGGATGTCCTGAGCTGCTCGTTAGCTGCTGCTCTCATTATTGTATGCAGAGCCGACGGTGGCCCACTCTCACAGAAATGAACACATTCTCTGCGGGGACTAAATTAAATGACTGAGGAAAAATTGCCAAGTTACCGTCGGGTGGGGGTGGGGGGGAATAAAAAGAGGTGCGCAAAACACAATGCTGTCAAAATTGCAGGACCATTACATTAGCAGAACAAAACCTTTGCCAAGCTTACGCTGCGGAGAGAGAGCGGGTGTGGGCGTATCAAAAGGAAACACAGGGTGACCTCCCACACTAACCAAATAAAACAATCTCTCAGTGCGCTCCCCATAGTCATCATGGCAACATTGATTAGGTTGCACTCAGAACATTGATTTCACGTCACTCTCCTATTGAGATGCGCTCCCATAGACTGCAATCAATCACAACCAGAAGCGTTCAGTCTATCTATAACGCACTGTGTCCTTCATCCGCTGATCTCTCACCATCCTGCAGACGCTATCAACGCAAAGAGAACATGTTGTAAAGCACCTTCTTAAACATCTAATTCGGAACAGTGCCGGCGTCGTCTGGATTTTTTCAGTTTACGTGAATGTTGCCCGACGCCTCCATATTTCAAAATATGGCAGGACAGAAAAGAACCATGAAGCTTGTGCGATTTTTGGCACCGTCATTCATCAGCAAACCCTGCGGTGATGCAACACTGTCAAACTTTTACACCACGTAGGTAAAAATATCACGGTAAACAGAATTATCACCATAATCACATTTCCTCGGAATCTTATTACGGTATTAGTGTTACACGTTACATTTTTTTTTCCGCCTTGGGATTTTATTCACTGAGCAGTGTCTCTATGGCATGTTGCAGTTTTGTTTCTCAGCATGAGAAATTACATTTTTAAAATGACACAAATTGGTTGGAGATGGTTTAGTGGTATTGATAGTCACAATATTTACAATAACAGTATATAACTCCGGTCTGCTTGCAATTACCAATTAAATGTCGAAATGTCTAGATGTTTTTTTTCCATTAACTTAGTGGTGAAACAATACTAAAAATATTGATCTGCAAATTGTTTACTGACAGTATTTTCCTCGCAACTCAAAATACTTAGTTAAGTTTAGAGACTGATCAGAGTCTTGGTTTAAAAAATGTTTTTGAAAAGTCGATAGTGACACCAGAACCCCATTTCGCAGAGCACCTCCCTACAACCTGTGTGTTATAAGCGGTAATTATGTTTCCCTTGTAGTACTATGCAGAACAAATTAAATACAGTACAACAGTGCCTGAGCATAGTTTAATTGGCTTTAATTTGGAGCTTATTATATTCCCTTCTGCTCTTATACTGTGTGTAAAACATTTTCTGAATATCCACACCAGAATGTCTAAATCATCAGGTCTCCTATTAATCTATTTGTACTGAATACAGGTTTTATATTGGAAGATAATAGAGAGTCCATTAACACTCAACATCCTTGTCATTGCTTTCTTATTGATGCATTACTGTGTTGTCAGCTGGTAACACCCCCATAAATCATGTTGTGTTTTCACCTGACTGCAAAATTAAATCAACAAATCTTCAGCAAATAAATTTAAATTAAGCTCCATTGAATCACACTTTAATTCAAGAGAATATGTGGGTAAACAAACTAAATAAATCTTTAAGCTAATGCCGTCAATGAGTGTCAATGAGTGTCATAAAGGGTTCATTACATTGTAGACATATGTTAATTAGGTTCTGTCGGCACACTATTAAATTAGTCTTAGGGTAAGATGAAAATGATAGTAATAATGAACCAAGATGAAGAAGCTACATTTACATTAACTGAGCTCACTGTCGCCGCAACGATAAATGAGTGGATGTTTAATCCTGGCAGCGGCGTCTCACTTTGGCTTTTTCAAGCCATATTCAACATGGTTAGTTTCCAGGACCGTGGACGTCCTGCAGATCCCCCCGCAGTGCCAGCTGCTGGGGATTCATCACCTGAATGAAATGAAAAGCCCTGGTTGGAAGCTGATCCTCTCTGTGCGTGTGTGTGTGTGTGTTTGTGTGTGTGTGTGTGTGTGTGAGGCCGGGGGCTTGGCCTGGCTGTCTCTGCTGAGCTCCCTGCCAAAGCGGTAATGGAATCTCACCGTGGCGTCACTCTGCATCGGAACCATTTGTCCTGATGCCAAGATTTTACTGTTTACCCACAGCAGCAGCCCTAGGGTAGGTAACCCTCTCGCCCCACCCGTAGGAGGAGAGCTTCTTTTCCTCGCTGTGCGGCGGAAGCTCTTTCACCAAGGACGGACCCACCCATCGATGATTTACGCTCGTCCATTAGCTCTTCTTAAAACAGCATTAATGCCTTTTTCTCCCCCTCCTGAACTGCCATGAAAACTAAAAAGGGGAGACACCCCCCATTAAGGGGCCAGGGCTTGAAGGTGATAGCTGTTGAAAGCCGACCACAAAAGGGCACATTAAGAATTCAACAGCCACATCAGCTGGAAAACCAACTGAGGCATGTATGCAGACAATTAACCAGAGATTTACTGTGTGGAGGATGATCCTGAGAGGTATGTGGAATCTAACGCCTCTCCTATGTAATACACCCTTTGATTAATGGCAGCCCAGGGCCTTGCCAGTGCAGTGACTGGTATCAGAACGGGAAGGCCGGTAATGTGAATGGCTCCCACAGGCTCCATAGTGTTGCATCTGGTGTGCAGGTGACCTACAGTCGGCTTGCCGCAGCACAGCTACCTTGAAACCCAACTATCTTTTCCTGAGCGGTTAATTAATCTTATCAAGGGCAGACGTGTGCGCGGCGAGGACAGCTGAGGCGACTGAGTGAATGAAAAATACTCTTTGGTGGACGACGATAAGGGCTTCAGATACCTTTCAGATAGGCGGCGGAGAGGACAGCTGCCAAAAAGAGGAGGAAAGCGCCGCGGCCTGAAACTATATCACAGGGCTGATTTTTAGGGAGTGTTGCGAAGGGGTAGTCTACAGTGGAGTCTGCGGGAGAAGCCTGGCTCTCGCCGCACTATTGATTCAGCGGCACTGCAGCTTAGAGAAGCGTTGGCTGGATATGAGAAATGGAAAATAAACAGAGAGACGCGAGTGGGGAGCAGCGGGAGCTTCGTGGGAGCCGAGCAACAGAAGGAGAAAGAGCCAGATACAGGAGACGCGTCTATGGTTACAGTCCAAAAGCTATTTACAGAACCATTTAGTGTAATTTAAAAAAAAAATTCAGTCTTTTAATTAACAAGTAGAATTTGCACTGCAGTTTAAAATCTATTTTGGTACCCCAGGCCACACAACCAGACTCAATTTAACTCTAAAATCAAACAGAAGACCTGACAGAGCATTAATATCTGTAAACTCAGTGTTGTTAACGCAAGTCAACAAATTAATGGCGTTAAGCTAACTTCAATATCTACACGCCATTATGTAACCACTGACTGTATTTGTTTTAAAAGTAAAATCTGCAGTCAAGTGTCATTTGTTTACACCGCCACGGCTCTGGGGGAGCCTGCCGCCTAGAATTAAAATCCTAGAGGAAACACTGGTGAGACCAGTTCCACTGGTAGAACCACCGCTTCCAAATAAAGTCTAAATTATTCATCGGTATGTTGAACGACGTGAAAGAACACGGGTTCTGGTAATTTTGCTCATTGCCGATGGCCATGGATCCCGTGCTGCAAAGAGGAAAACTTGGGAGAAGCAGCCACAATAAGTTTAACCACAGTGCTGTCACTTTACTTTTTGAAAAAGTAAAGTTATACAGTTGTCATGGTTTAATAAAGGAATGTCAGTAAAAGAATTTTTGTCAGGAAGGAATTAATCAGCAGTCCCAAATCGCTGCCTAATTTCAAATAAATGCCTGTTTAGTCACTGAAACAAATAAATGCCCCCGGTAGTAATTTGGTAATTTACGCTGGTTGACCTGAGGAGAGAGGAAACACATGGGCACTGTGCTGCGTATCTGGCAGGCCTTCCTGGGGCCACGCATTTGTGTGGCACTATCAGCCTCAGGTATGCACTATGACTGGTGTCTGCCTCACCTTATCTCCCCTCTCCCACAACTGGTTGGTCGAGTTAAGCTGTAACAACACGGCCAGATAAACAGACACCCAGGACTGTTTCTGTCAGCTGTCCGCTTTATCTCTGTGATGACAGGGGGACCCTGGCTACTAACCAGCCACGCACACGCGCACGCGCACGCACACACATATGACTCAGCCACTCTGCAGATCAGAGGAGCTGATGCTCACTTACTGACATTAACTTGCTTTCTCAATTATGCTCGCAGCAGGCTGGCTCGGTCGGGGATGATGATGAGCTACACCGTCTCCAAAGTTTGCGGGAAATTTTAATTTCTTAACTGTATTTACACAAAGAAAGAAGTCTGGGCCAGGTCCTGCGGCAATATCCTGGAAAATTGCACGCACAAACACACACACACACACACACACACACACATACTGAGCAGTTTTACAGGAGTAGCCCAGTGTATATTGTGATTTATTAATCTGTTTCAATTAATTAGATCATTACTCACTTCATTTCTGTTGTGTTATCTTATTTCTTTACACTGTGGCTAATCTGCAATATAATCAGCTACTAACAGTTCCCGAATGAACGTATAATGATCCCTGGAGATCTTTAGATACTGAACAAAAGATACTAAACAAAATTATGTTTGAGTCAAAGATCTGCAAGAAGCATATTTTTGTTTCTACAATGTCTAAGCGATCTATATCCACAATAGACACCAGACATGTTTCTATTACTGGAGAGTGTCTGTCACACTGATTCTATCTGTGGTCAGTCATAAGTTTTGTTTTCAAATTCATGAATATAGGAGTTAAACATATCCTGATCCCTTGAATAACAAATCGCTTTAAAATGACTTTTGCAGTAAGTGAATAAGACATAAACATGTGAGTACAGTGTGTACTTTAGATTAGTGATACAAGCTATGACATGCTGCTTCCTGAAATTTTTTTTCCAGGCTCTGTGGTGAGAGAGCAGTTTAGTTAAAGCTGCTTCTAATCATGTCTTTATTTATCGTTTGATTCTATGTTAGTATCCAAAATAGCAGAAAAATAATACAAAGCACAATGTACCGTTTCTACAGAGAAAAGCTGTAACTCCTCATTCGATAAGATGGACATTTTGGACTTTCTACTTGGAAATTGATCAAACTTATTCAAGCAGCTAGGCAGTGTTTTTTTCCCCCATCAATGAATTGATCAATCACCTCTTCACCTCTTGTGCAATGACACATTTAGATGAACAGAGTTAATTTCAATCTGCTTTTTTTCACCTTGCCCTGTCACAGTCAGTTTACTTCTTCATGCACACGTATAAAACTCAATTTGAAGGACAACAATAAAAAAAAGTCTCCAAGCTTGATTATGGAAACCTAGTTTGTTGTTCACAATATTAAAGAAATCCGGTTAGTGCAGAAAACTGGTGTAAAGGTGCTGACAGACTTCCCTTTTTGTGGCTTTCGCTGTTGAGAGCAGATCTCTGACACAGAGCTCTCCAAACAGAAGGTGGAGGTATTTGTTTTGATAGTAACGGTGGCTGGTCCAAAGATGTGACAGTGATTATTACGCAGCAGTGTTTTTACTGTTCTGGAAACTTGTGTTATCAACTGCAAAAGTGTTCTGCATGAGCTCAACAGCATAAAAAGGCCCATAAACCTTTTCAAACATTACCTATGGCAAGAGGCTGAGGTCTATTTTGACCAAAACCTCACGCCACAAGAGTAGTTCCGGCCTCATTTTCCTATTCTTTGTATTACTACACTTTCACATTACACACTGAACATTTGCACATTCCTAGTCAATATTTTTGCAGCTCTTTTCACATCGAACCCCATTTTACTTATCCATTATTGCAGGATTTTACATATATATTTATACCATCTGTCTTTTTTGGTGGTTGTATCTTTCTTATACTCATTTTTTCCTCTTGTTATGCATTGCTACACAACTTCTCTTCCTGATTCAAGCTTTTTACACTAACTTTTAAATCTGTTGAATAAATAAAGCTCCTCACACACACTTAGAGATAGTGAGGTTATGTTGTACTTCTTGCATTTTGCCCATAATTTTAACCACGGTTTTACATGTGTGGGTTTTCTACATCTGAACCATTTCTGTGTTACAAATCATATTCAATACGAATATTTTCACACCTACAAATCTTTGCGGCTGTACAGGCAGAGAATTCATTATTGGGAGCCATAAAAGCCTCTGAAACAGCTTTTACGCCATCAAGAGACACTTCAAGCTCTACACTTAAACCTAAACCAATGACCAGAAAAGCCTTTTTAGCTTCCGAATGAGAATTCATTTGAAATAAACATTATCGAACAATGAAATTAATGACTCTCAGGTCAGAATGCGGCTGCAGCCAGCGAGGAACCGTCACATCGGAGGTGGTCGACATGTCCTGAGGATCCTGATTGAAAGCGTGCCGCTGGATAACGCGACCTAATAGATAATGCACAGGAAGTGAGTGTGTGCCTGTGTGTTCTATATGAATGAAGCTTCCTCTTTAAGCGCAGGAGAGGAAGTGGTAGATTTACGTGTGAGCATGGTTGAGTTTCTGTTTGTACGGTGCATCTGATTATGTGTGTGTGGAAAGGGACAACGGCCTGTGAGGATTTGTATATGGGACGAAGAGGACATCACAGTCCTTCCGCTATAGAACAGGACAGCATATCTAATGAAAGGCTAATCATTCATCCAACACAGACATGATGTGCATAGCTGATACACACACACTGATGATTTCATATATTTATATATATATATATATATATATATATATATATATATATATATATACACACACACACACACACACACATACACAACACTGCAGAGACAGGCTTAGTCAGCTGTAGTAAACTGCAGTCTAGAGAAAGGAGGAAATGAGTAAGGTTTCTCTTTTGAGTTACTAAAACGTTGCACAACTATCCCATTGTTTTTGTTTTACTTGTCAGTTCGTGGTGCTAAATCTGTGGCGGTATTTGTTAAAACAGGAAGTTGGACGAATTAGAACAGATTAGAAATGCTCGCCGATAGCGCGACGTGTATAATGTTTTGCGTTAATTTAAATGTTCATTAGTTGAGTGTAACTTTATTACTAGTCCTTGCTGTGTAAAATAATTGCCTACATGAGCTGAAATCGAGACATGCTACAGCAGGTTGGGCTGCCATGTTACTTCACCGGCAGCGAGAGGAAAGGTATGCTGCATGTTTTTCCCTGACAGAGCGCTGTCGCTGCTGCGTTATTGATTCCCACCCTGGGGATGTTCTGAAAGGCACGGGAAGGTCTATTCGGCTCTGGATGAGGGCACCGGGCTGGCAGGGGGGGCATCGGGCCATCGGGGGGAAGGTGTGGAGGATGGCTACCGCCTCCACCATCAGCTTATCCACCTTCTCCGGGCACACTCCGATGACTCGGTGGTATATCTTCCGCTGTCCTGCCTGGCTCGTGACAGCCGGTAATTGAAGACACGCTGCTGTCTCAAGAGCTGTCGTCCTGGAAAAGGTCGTGGGAGGTCTTTGCGCAAAAAAAGGAAGGCCTCATCACTACAAACACACAGGGAGACCGCCTCCATCACTCTCCCTTCCATCGCCACAGACATCTACTGCTCAGCACTGACACATGCCATCAACCCACAGGAAGCAGGATGATGAGGAAAGTTCCATTATAGTTGAATCAGCCTGCCCCGGCGTTTGTCTGCAGAGATTGGACAGACAATTTCAATGCCTGTTGTGCTGACAAGCGGTTGCATCTTCTCCAACTGGCTTTTGTCAACCTAAAGTATGACTGGAACCTCACGTTGTGGATCCCCTGCTCTCTGACCAAGATCTCCTTCTGCATATTGACCCATTACATTTTATGCACCTAAACTCCACTTGATTGTCATTTTGTTCTCTGCCCTCTAGTGTAAATTGGAAACTTGAACCATGGTCCTGGAGAACCACTGTGGGTGCAGGATTTTGTTCCACCCAAGCAGTATCACACCGGATTCTAGTTAAAAAGGTCCATATGCGCTCTGTGTTATGGGCGAGCAAAGAGCAAACTTCTTATCATCTGAAAGGCAGCTTAAGATCATAAGATACAGCGTAAAGACCGATGAGTAGAAGCAGCCTTTTTCTCCAGTGTGAAGCAACAGAGCTGATAAAGACATGTAAAAGGTGTTAAAGTAAAAATAGGAAGCCGGAGGGCTGGGTAAAAAGATGATGAAAAATTCTGTACTTGCATAGAGCTGTCTATCAGCTGGGGGGGGGGGGGGCTCCCTTCTCTGTCAGCAGATGTGTTCTATCCCAGAGTTTTCCTTCTTAAACGATATCAGGATTTCTGCAGCTTGCTCGAAACACACCAGTTCTAAGCTGATTTTTCTAGACTTGTAATTTCGAACCTGGGAATTTAGAACACATCACCAAATTAAGTAAACGAGAGGCACACAGAAGGAGTGAAAGCCAACACTGCATGCTTTCCCAGGAACTCGCATCTCTTTAGAGATTTGGGGTCTTGGATCTAAATATTTCACAACTGGTTCCTGATTGATAAAATACCCGATTTGTTCAACTCTGACAACAAATATTTTATTGTTAGCAAAGACAAAGAAAAGATTCAATTTTCTTGTTTTAGCCAGGACTAACTGCCATTTCTGCTAAACAAACACCACACAGTAGATCCTATCAGCTGTGGTTAATTAACTTTATTTCCATAACAGTTATACTGGACCATTTGGCTGTTGTGTGATGATATTCTGCGCTCTGCACGCTGCAAGATGGTGTGTGAACGCAGCCAAAGATTGTAAGTGAGGGGAAAGAAAATAACTCTCCATGTGTTTCCATCCACCCAATTTTATGCCCATTTTACACTTGGCTGAGAAGGTGTATCAATAACACAAAAAAGGTGAGTGCAATGGAAACAGGCTTAGCAAATAAATCAGGATGTACATAAAAAAATGTGACTTCAGTATCACTGAAATTAATACATGAAACAGAAAAAGTAATAATTCTGTCATGTTTTCCATCGTTTGTTGTTAAACGGCTGTTCTTTTGAAGATCTCATCTCAGAGTAAGTTCAGTGGATTTTAATATTGTTTTGATTATAAAAATGTCTAGGTGTTTCATAAATACTATCCCGCATGATAATGCACACAGCCTGTATTTAGAAACTGTGCCCTTAAATGAGGACTTCTGCGAGGTTGTGATGTCACGACTATACAGTCAGCACCCACCCGCCTTTCAAATCTGCCAATCATGTACAGTAAGATGTGAGATGATTTTTAGTAATTAAAATCACAAATATATATTCCGCCACCAACTGTTTATATTGATGAGCCAACTCCCATGGTAATTAGTATTTGCTGATTCCCTGGAAAGCTCTGTGCAAATTTTGGGCACAAACTTGGATTCTAAAAGACCAACAGCTTTGCACCCTTTTTTTTCCCGAATGATCTGGACGAATCTTGTATTAATTAGTCCATATTTAGAGCTTAGATTCTGTAAATCATTATGTAATTTACTCAGAACTGCATATCATCTGCTGCTTGTCTTGTTTTCAGGCTGTATTTACAGGTTGTGAGCATATGTTTTTTCTTCCTTCTCTGCCAGGAAAAAAAAATACTCAAGTTACATGCAGGTGTTGAAGGGAAAAACCTAATGAGATTTTATAAGGGATTTAAGTAAAATTCTAGGACGCCAACACTACAGAGATAAGACATCAAGACGGATGCTGAAAGCATTCATGGATTTGAACAATAGTATTAACATAATCGTTAAAAACTAAATCCTCTGTTCTGATCATTATTTCAGTATAAAGCTAAATAAGTTCAGTACAGTGCTATTTGTTGACATCAGATGTAAAGCAGAACAACGAATCACCCCATTAACAAGCGTAAATGAGACTGCTACAGGTTATGAACTGGTAGTTTCAGCATTACAGCATATTGACAATGTTTAATTAGCACTTCAGTATAGAGCAGGTCTTTGCCTTCAGGGAGCCCAATTTTGTTCACGAAAACAGTCTAAAGCAGGTCTGTAGCCAAAAGTACATCGGATAGCTTGGGCATTAATCTGATGCTATAACAACACTTCTGGTTTCAGTCTTTCCATCAGATTTCGGAGCCTGGCTGCAAGGATTTTAGGGACACGGGTTCCTGATGTTGGCTGATAAGTCCACGTGTTCCTGTGCTGGATAAGGTTGATATATGAAGTTCCGCTGCAATAAAACTGGAAAAAGGTGTGTTCTTTCTGGAGCTGTGTATATATATATATATATATATATATATATATATATATATATATATATATATACACACACACACACACACAGACACACACGTATGTCTATCTAATGACTTTTCGGTCACTTTGTAAAAAACTGAATATAAACAGCCTAATAAGCTTAATAAATTCTCAACTACAGTTCCCGACCAGATGCTGGTCTGGGTCGGTGCCGTCTGCGCTAAGAATAGGATATGGGTTTCCTGTCTCTCGCTCTCTCTTTTTAATTAATCGTACTTGCACTGTGTGAAAACACATTGAATCGGCGCTAACACCGTTTTTTCCTCTCTTTACTTGGCTGGTTCTGGCAGCTTCGCTGCTCCACTTTGTCCTGTCTACTGTTGTGGAGCATGTGCATATGTGTTTTCCAGGATACATGCCGGAGATAAAGCAAATTCCAATTGCTTTATCTAGGTGTGTTAATTCTACTGTGAGAAGTCCTACTCGGTCCAGTTTCAAACCGACTAAGGTGTATACATGTCTTTTAAAAATCGTATCATAGTCAGATTAACAGTAGAATTTGGTTTTCTTGAGTCATGTAGTACTAAGTGTATGTTAAAAATATTGTATTTTCATACATACCATTGTCAACAGTTAATGTTTTTTTTTTTATTCGTGTGGTTGCAAACTACTGTAACAACTAACCACAGCGTGATATGCTGCTGCTTTCTGACATTACACAGGCGAGCGTGGAGCAATCTTGACAATAACAGCAAAGCTATCTTGAGAACCAGGAAACCTTGAACTCGTGCGGGGAAGACAACTCCAATACACACGAGTGGCGTTGCGAAAGTATTTCAGGTATCTTAAGTATTTTAAATAAAGACGGGCGCAGTATACACTGATGCGGATTCCTGGCAACGAGGTAAAGCAATACCGCAGTTTTCTTTCGTCATTATTATCACCGTCATTATCCTCTCCCATTAACTCACATGGTAAGTACACACTTGTGGTATTTCTCAGCAGTGAAACACAGCCTCTACAACCTCTAAACTACATCCTTATCCCCAATGCCACAGCATGCTGCAAACCAGCAAACGTGCACTGGTAGCCGGTGGTTAATAGTGATTTTCGTTTACCCCCCCCTCCCTCGGTCGCTCTTCTTGTATGAACAAATGCAGCCTTTTTGTCTGAGCAGCGAGTTGCTGGCTGAACAGCTGGTGCGCCCACAAGCCGGCTGTTTCACTGCGGGATGTTTCCTAATAACAAACTGGACCTCCTCCCATTTATCTGACAAGACCGCGGCTCCGGCTCCAAGTATCTAGCTGAGATGCTGCAGGGCTGAAACGCAGACCTCCACCATAGGCCGGGGCAACTCCGCACGCATGTTTCAGCCTCTCCCCTAATCTAAACAGGGGTATCTAAACGTCAGCTGGAGTAGTCAGCTGTAGCATCTAAACGCCTTACTTTCATAAACTAAATTTTGCTAGATTGCTCTCTGACGAATGTCCTTTATAAATAAACTATAATAAACACACTATAAATAAAACAACTCGTGGGTGCTCTGTTTTCCCATTAAATCATCAAGCATTCTTCTTTCGCTCTCATCCCGTTATGTCCTTCAGAGTCTAATATCAGAGGATCTAGTGAGGAAAAATATGAAATAAAAAAAATCCCTGCAGGATTAGATGTGGAGATGCTTTGTGAGACAGACACTGAGAACACTGACCCTGAGGTCCCCTCTGTAAAATAAGTTTTATATCAGAAAATGTGCTCATGTATAACGGCGCTAGTGGATGTTCTCCATTGGAATAAATCTCGAGACATAATATCATTAACAGAATTTCCTGTTCCCCTCTATAGTTAAACATTAATGTAAATATTCTACATGCTTTATGTCTATGGTGGTTAACCGGAATAATTTTCTTCTTCTTTATCTTTCTTGACATGTTTTGACAGACGATGGAAAACACCAGATGAAACGTGCCAAGAAAGCTAAAGAAACCATAAACTCATCTGTGCTGAAAGGAAAAGAGATAGTCTGATTAATGTAAATAAAATGCAGATCCACTGATCTCGTGTGCTGGGTCAGCGGAGACGCCGACGCTGACCTCGTTAACCAGATCTATATTAAAAACAGTCTAACGGTCATGGAGAGCTATAGGAGCGTGTAATAAGGCCCGGCTGCCCCGCAGACACGCCGATCACAGCGTTGACTCGGAGCGGATCCGCCTCGTCTGTGAGTGTCTATCTAATCCTACGGCGTGTGTGACGTATATTAAAGTTGAACAGGAAGCTGCGCGCGTCGCTTTTAAGCAACGGTTCCCTAAACCTTTTTGAAAAAGACTTAGAGTGTTGCATAATCCAGAAGGTTTCCCACTTAAAAAGCATTTACAATGCTGTTTGTGCCAAGCCGTCTCAGAGACTGCGTGTAAAGTGTTTTTGCCTTTGGTTCTGACAGTCTTTGTTGGATTATAGATTTATCAACTCTGTAGTAAACGCTCAATTTATATCGGTTCACTATGGCTGGTAAAGAGCTGACAAGCAGCGTAGCACAAATTTTCCTGTCTGTCAATCACTGAGACTATTACGGGGGAATTTTATTCATCTGTACACTTTACAGATATTTTTAAATTCTGTCTGGTGGCTGCCACAGACACTTAAGGGAACTAGAAGCCACTGAAGATACCAATACAGAACTCCTATTTCTGAATTTAATATGCATGTATATGTATATTTTTATATAGCTGTAACAGCTGCTGATACCTCTTAAACACAGAGTTATGAGACAGATGTAAAAGACTGAAGACTGTAGAAGACTCTGCTAGGAACACTGCCAATAAAACATCTTCCCCCCCCCCCCCCTTTCTTTTACTGACTCAAAGCCGCTATGTGGAATTCTTGACTTTATCGGCTTTCATGCTGTCCAGGCGGCCGGACCAGGACCAGGAAAACCAGGTGCTGCGCTGTCCAGATGTGCCTTTTTTGAAGACATGATTTAATATTTAAATCATTTTTTCTCCCCTCTTCCTTTTATTCAGTAGAGATTATACATTAAAGTACATAAATTCAAAGAAGAGAATCTTTAAAAAAAACTTTTCTTACAGATACCAATAACTTAAAGAAAAGCAGTACTAAATGTTTAGTACTTCATATTGGTTACATTTCAGTCCTGATTCCAATTGTTAAAAAGCAGATAAGGTACATTATTGTGTGATATAACTAGGCAGTGTTTCCTGCTTTAATGGAGAACACTGATCTCCACAGAGGCCTCGGGTAGATGCTCTTATCCACCTCATGTTACCAGCGCACAGCGAAACTGCTCAAATGTAAATAAACCAGCCGTCGGGGACTGTCAGTCAAATATTGATCTTATTCCTTGTGATTGTCTTCGGCACAGACAGCATTACGTGCTGTCACTGCCTTCACTCTCATAATGCACCAGGACCCCTGTTTATAGGAATCATACGAGCGGTGAAAATGGATTTTCTCATCTTCGTAGCTCACAGGAGTGCGATTACTTATTTTTTTTTTAGTCAACTGGCATTTGCTTTTTGTTCCCTGCGTCTATGTGTTTGTACTGACATCACTGGATGGTCACAGTAAATAATGCAGCGGTTGTTTTTCATGGAGCCGTGGCTGGATTATTCTAGGAGGGGGGTGTCCTAGTGAAAACCTTGCGTCAGACCACCTGACCTGCTACACCGTGCACTCCTCTGCAGAAATGCAGCGTTTGTTGCCTCTTCTGCCCCGCAGAAGTCACTAACTATTTTGAACGAAGTTATAAATAGTTAATTGAGTAATGTGCAAGCCGATGATATGTTAGGTGCCAATAACGTAATAAAATAAAATGTAATAGGCCCATAATGTAATTAAAAGTCCTGAACTCATAAGGTAATAACCTGTTGTTAATATTGTTATTACATTTGCAAAGCCGATAACATTAGAAGTTAGGGGACAAAAGTTATCAATCTTTTAAGCACTTTTACTGTATTATTGGACTTTTACTTTCGTGACAATTTTGGCAAATTGCATTTTAAAGAGGGCAAAGTTATTACGATATCGGCCGTCATCCAGTTACCTTTATGTTATCGGCGGCTACAAATATCCGTTTGGACGACATCTGAATACATCACCTTGGACTCGAGGTAATGCTGATTAGTGTTTGCCACTATTTTGGGAAGTTTTGTCGACCGGACGTTAGAATACCGCACATAAACTGCAATGAAAATTACGGTATTTCATTAGGATTCAGTGTGGCTCCCCGGTGATAACACACTGTTATTCTCGTCAAGGAGGAAAAACCTGAAACCTGAAACAGCGTTCAGAGACACTTAAAGTCGACCTTTCAGATAGATGGGTATCAGAGTTTTAGATACTGAAGGTGAATGACACTGCTGGGCTGAGATCAGCCATTTATTTAAAGACCAATGTCAGGGTATCAGTCATTCTTGTGTAATCCTTCTAAGTGCTTTTTCTTTGCTTTCAGCCTAATAAGGTAAAATATGACACTAAGAACAAAATACCCTTTATTAATCACTTGTTGAAGGGCAAGTTTTATCATCAAAAAATTGAATAAAATATAATTAGCGCAAACTTAAATGACAAATATAATTCACTTTTTTGCCACATTTTGACAGCGGGATGAAAAATGCAGCGTTCGGTCACAGTAAAGCTGAGCTCAGCGTCTATTATCTTCCCTTTGAGAAAGTGAACCGACTCTTCGTGGCAAATGACAAAGGAAGGCTTTGAATTGTGTTTTTTGAGTCAATCATATCTACGGCCCCGATAGTCACAGATGAATTCACATTTCTCTCATTCAGGCCCCATTCTGCGCCAACGCTTTCTTCTGCCGTGCTGCTTTCATTTCTTTAAGATGTCCGCTGATAAACCACTGAAAAAGTTATTCCTCTGGAACACACAAAGTCTTACTGGGATTAAGGAGGAAGGAGAGAGGGGGGAGAGAGAGAGAGAGAGAGAGAGAGAGAGAGAGCGTGGCCAATTCCCCCTTGGAATCCACACATTGTTTCCCCTCAGCCGATGGGGGATTCTTATCAAAACGCTGCCAGGACAATCATGAAAGGATATGGTAATTATGGAAAACACACACACACACACACACACACACACACACACACACACACACACACACACACACACACACACACACACACACACACACACACACACACACACACACACACACACACACACACACAGGCAGAGGCAGAAAGGCCGAGCAAGCACTGGGCTCATATAATGTGCCTGGTGTGGGGGCTATTTACATACCCTTCCAGTGTGCTTGTCACATTCAATTAATTACTCTCTGGCAGGGTGGCAAAGATGATTAAAAAGAATGATGAAATATGTTTTCTCATATCTCTCCCAAAAAAAAAATGCTAAGTTCTTTTAAATGAAGCCAAATGATGAAACAAGGCACACCGTTTTTAAGAAAGTTAAAGGTGTTTTTTTTTCTCCTCCTTCTTCTTCTTTTTTTCTGTTCATTCCCAAGAGGGATTACAGACCGGTTCCTGCTTTTGGAGAAGGGAATGCAGAAAATGAGCCAGAGAGGATGTTTGTAGGAGCGGCTCTGATCATGAGCTACGCTTTTATTCTGGCAGAGAGGAGAAGAGAAAAAAAAAAAAAAAAAAAAAAAAAAGAACGGAGCTGAAAGCCTGTAGGGTAATGAGCTGCATCACAGCGTCCGTTCATAACCCCTCACATCTGATGCCTTTCAGCGAACACAGCCTCTTTAACACTGTCAGATCAATTAGCAGGTGAAGAAAGGCCGTGGAGACGTCGAGCCTTTTGTTCAGAACAGACACGGTGTGCGCGCAGAGGTACGCTTTAAGAGAATTTATCCTGGCGTCGAGGTTTTTTTTTTTTTTAATTTCCACAATGCACGATTGTGTTCTGCTTATTGCACAAAAGGACAGGGCCTGAATCGGGGGGGGGGGGGGATTGTCGCAGTGAGAGGTGTAAAAGGAATCAAACGGCAGGGATGTGACAGCCTTGTGGGGGGAATTGGGATCTGTTAGAGTGAGGCAAATACCCCAAGGGGCATATGAATACAGAAAATCTACATTTCAAGTAGCGCCGCGCCTCTCCGGCGGCGTCGTATCTCTTACCTGCCGCTGAAAATACCCCCGAGCAGCCCTGGGCCTAATTTTTTTACTTATCACAGAGCACTCCCGTCTGCGGCCGGGTTGAATCCATTTGTCACGAGAGCCCCCTATTCAATGTGGACATTCTTCAAGGAAGCCATCCCTGACACAAAAATGTCATTTTCTATACAAATGGCTGCCCATGAAATTTCTTTTTCCCCCCGCTGCCGTTTGGCCTTTTGTCAGGGAACATAATAGCTTGCTTCAGCCAGATTAGCCTTGTCTTTGAGATTGGAGATGCAACAAACAGAGATCCCTCCGACCCCGGCCGCGGTTCCCTTCATAGAGAGAGCTTATTTACTGTCGTTCCTCGGCAGGCTACGCACCAGTGAGTGTGCCGCCGTTACGGCGTCTGCACACGCTAACATTTGGACATTTGGAGTGGCTGTTGGGAGTTAATAGGGTTAGGCTGGACATGCAGCCTATGTTAAAAAAAGAAGGAGAACAAAAGGTATTTTATTTGTACAGTTTTTAAAATGGGTTTTCAAGTTCTGTTATATTTAATGAAAATGCTTAGTTTTGGTGATATGGGGTATTTGTCAGGGGAAGATTCTCAAAGGTCAGAAAAAGTACTGTGTAGTAAAAACTCAATATAACATAATGTTACAACCATCCATAAAAGACAAATGGTCAAACAACAGAATGACACAAGACGCATCCTTAATAGTGCTCTTTCTGTTAAGCAATTCATAATTTTAAGCCATGTTTACACAAGAATGCTTACGACTACAACATATTTTAGCAGTAGTGCCTTTTGTTTAGATAGTGAGAGATTTTGGAGGTTTAAAAATGCAAAGAACTTGAAGCACCCTCTTGAGTGGAAAACCTGAATACGCCTTTCCATCAAGACTGCCCAAAACTTAGCTCAGATCTGCTCATGCTGGATATGCGTTTATGTCACATACATGCACCAGTAGCGGGAAAATAAACAAACACAACTGATTATTTCCATGCGTCGGATCTTCGAGCTGCTCCGGCAGCCCTATTAAACATAGAGGAGGCCTTCCAAGAAATGCACCACTGAACAGAGAAGGATCTGTGATACCTTTCTCAAACTTTAGATACACCAGTTCATCGAAGCTATAGACGAGACCTGGGAGACCCAGTCGCTGTGGGGACAACTTGTGGAAGAATTAGTTGATGAAAATGCGTTGTGTGAAAGCTTGTGTATGCACAAAGATGCTGAAGAACTTTGACCTTTTGCATCACCGTATACATGTGGATTCCCTCCTTGAAACGCTTGTCTGAACACTAAATGAAAAGGGAAGGAGACACAGTGCCATGTTTGCGTCTTCTGTTCAGATCGTCATTATCCAAAAGTTGCTTGGTTCAAAACCATTTCAGCTAGTGATCATTTATTTGTAAAGACCAAGCTGCAAAACTCTGCCTTAATCTGCATGTGTCAAATAAATGTTATTTTAGTTAATAAAAATGAGTGTTCAATTCCGGTTTTTTGTCATTTCACTAGTTTCTACTAACAATAGTGACCCTGCTGCTCTGTTGTACACTCGGATCTAGGCAGAACTTCTGCTCATGGCGTTAAATGACACGGGTCGTAGCAGAGCACACAATGTGACCATTGATGACTCCGTAGAGGTTATTCAAACCAAATATCAATCCAACACTAGGGCTCTCTCTTCACTGTGTGGCATCATCTGTACGTAGATAACATGTGGCCACAGAAAGCCGTAGAAGGGGAAAACTGTGACTGAATGAACCAGAGTCTCTATGAAAACACTAACGTTCATTCAGCTCGCATCCATCCTATGTGCCGGATCAGTAATGGCGCCGATACTGACCTCATTACGCGGATCTATTATCTATCATGGTGTGACTGATTCACATTAAATACAATTTTTTTTTTCTGTGAGTTTCATTACTAACTCCGATGTTTTCCGGCTCCCCGGGCCTTCCATGGAAAAGATTTAGAGTTCCGCACAGCGAGCTTTCACAGATTTAAACCCTGAGTTGAGGTGTTGGAATTGGTATCAGGAGGGAGAAAGTCAGATGGTTTGATGCATTAAGCTGCTGCTGATACTCATCACATCCTTCATGTGCTTCACAGTAACTGCATTTTAATGTGGAGGCATGAAATTTTTATGCGAAACCAATAGCACTGACAACTCTCTAGTACGTTTTCTGCACTCACTGGAAAAGAAACAAAGCTCGATTAAAGAAGGAGGGCCGCCTCGGAAAGTCGCGTCTCGTTAGCGACGAATATTTAGCAACGAGAAGAAGCGGAAGAGGAGCTGGGATTAAACGTGGTTTAGCATATTTCGTTTCTGAGCATAACGAGGACGAAAGCGCTCCGATGGGGAGCTGCAGGAGCGTGTAATTAAGCCGGAGGAAACCTTTGGCCTCAGACACGGCTGCCACCAGTAGTCCTACGGGGGACTGTGCTGGACCAGCTGAAGGTGAGGGCGTGTGCAAATCCGATGGGGGGTTGCTTTAGAACAGAGGAGTCAAACTCAATTTAGTTCATGGGCCACATTCACTGCAGTTGGATCTCAAGTGGGCCAGACCAGTAAAAATTTAACACCTACAAATTTCTCATCCTTTTCTATGTAAAGAAATATATTCTGATGATGAAATAAAGCCATCTCCTGCTTTATAAACCATTTACAAATCAAAACTGTAAATATTTTATCCACTGAGCTTTGAAGGACTGATTTCACATTTCTATAATGAAACAGGAACCCCTGTAGATTCTCCATAATCCTGCTCTCATCTGAACAAAAAGACCAGAAACAACGACTATGCCTGATGGTAGCAATATAGATTAGATCCTAATTTTTGCTATCCCACTGGGAAATAAGAAGCATTCATCAAGTCTCTCAAAATGTATATTTTGTGTTCTTGTCATCTAAAAGTCCATTTGTATAATTATTTATTCACAATTTTGTGTGACTTATATTTAATCCACCTATTGAACATAAAACTAGTTGATACTATGTGTTACGGTTTGACAGCTATGTAAATATTAACGATTAAAATACACTTAAACCAGTGCAGGCATGTCCTGTAATAGCTGAAAAAGCACAGAAACCACAGAAAGCCAGTGAAATAATCAGGATATGAACAAGTCTAAGGGTGTATGAATATCCTACAGCCTCCTTTCAACTTACAGTACATGACAAGTATTTTAATGAATTACACTCTGTGAGGCTATAGGTTGTTAATCTGGGTCAAAGACAGCACTGCGAGCAGATCTGAGGCTGTGGGCAGCCACTCTGAGTTCAGTTCAGCAGGGGGAGAGAGGGGAAAAGCCAGAACCGTGCATACCTCGAGTCATTTTTAGGTCGGGTACAGCTATTTCTGTGTGCGCGCCGGGCCGCGGTGAACGGTTCCCAGCCCACAGCCCCGAGAGCGTCCTCGCGTCGCCGACTTTCTGCGGCCACTCGACCCTTCGCAGAAAATGCCTGGACCCCAGCCCGCACCTCCACCATCCCCCCTCGCCCTCTGAACTCCCACAAGTCCGTTGGTTCGGGGGAAGAATGCTGACTCAACAAAAAACCTACACAATACCAAAATAAAAAGCTCTTACGCGGATCTTGATTGGCACCTCTGCTGCACTCTGACTCTGGAGGGAAAATAAACCGCGCAATCCCGCCCACAGAGAAAACACAACAGGCTCGCTACAGTTATCCTCATGGTAAACGCCGCCAATCAGGTCGGTTGTACAGATATTCATTTCTGCTTTTACCCGCTTACAAGCCCTATTCATGATGCTTCAGGCCGGCGCAAACGGCCGCACAATAACCCGCAGTGGCCTGCGCGGCTCATGTGACCGGTCGAGTCAACGCAATCCGTTCGCCTGCACGCACAAAAGCGCCTCAGGTGTCAGAGCAGATAGCTCTTTAAAACACACACACACACACACACACACACACACACACACACACACACACACACACACACACACACACACACACACACACACACACACACACACACACACACACACACACACACACACACACACACACACACTGTCAACAGGCTCCTACCTGCAATTTGGCGGCGGGTCCAAGGTTATCTCTGCCAGCTCTTTCTGGATCCTGAAACAAGAACGAAGATCTGCGTTACAATCAGACTCTGATACACACACACACACACACACACACACAAAACACAGACGGTTATATAAATCCTGCCTGTAAAAATCAATCTGTAAGTGTACACACTGAATACCTCATTGATTTTCTAATGAGCTCCTGAGCGCCGTGATTGAACACAGAAATAAGTCCTGTCATGCAAGATCAACAGCGGGACGCGCGGCTGAATATTTGCCATTTTTTTAAGCGCGATAAATTGATATTGATGTCACAGGCCACATCGGATGAAGGAATCATATCTGATATGTCTGGGCAAATTAATTTGGCCGCTGATCGTGGTCCTGTCTGCCCACCCCCACCACCCCCACCCCCCCCGACGCTTTCAGGGAGGCTGTTGGGAGCATTTCCTCACAAGGCACATTAAAGGTTTAATGAATAGACTGTAAGAGGGGTCAGATTTCTCCCTGGTTAAGGATTCATGACATAACTATGTCAGTGATTTGCAGAGAAGGATCCGGCGGCCAGGTGTTATATTTTACACTCGCTCGGATATAAAAGCGGCAGTTATATTCCCTCTTGTACAGAGAACACCGGCTCTGCCTCATTCACAGGATTCTACTTTTGTTGAATAAAAAAGAAAAAATGTTTCAAACCAGGTTACTCACTGAGGTCTTGATGTATCTACGGTACGACTTTCTGAAGGCCGTTAGTTAACATGCTTTCAGGACCTAAAATATTTATTTTCATTCTGGTTCCTTTGTTGGTTCGCTGCATTTTCTTATTGCCTATTTTGAACATTATAAATTCAAATTGTGAAAATTACTGAGAACTGTAAATAATTTAAATCAATAAATTCCTGGGAAATATTTGCTCTATAGCTGTAATACTTTTAAAATTCCCACTACAGAACAGAACAAGATTAATCGTATCAATTTAGTTCTATTTAGAATTTTTTCCTAATCAGATTTTTCACCACTCCTCTGAAAATCAAACCTGGAAACCAAACCTTTTTTCATACTTTTACATACAATAATGGAAAAAAAATGGAATCCCATGCATGTTAGGCCCCGCATCAAGAAAGTGAAAGCAACCTTAGGCTGTGTGGTATATGAGCTTAGATTTGATCATGTTGTAAATGTACTGTAATAATTAGACTGTAATTTTTTCTGTTTGGATTCCTGAGGTCAACTTGCCAATGTTTATCACATACAAACACAAGTTTCCTTGGTGTCCTCCTCTTTTTGTGGTTTGCTCATATGTTGTTTTCAATCGGCTGCTATAAAAATGCTCAGGGATGCCCTGAAATGCCCTGTATATTCTTAACAATTCTAAATAAAAAAAAACTAACTGTACAACAATTCACCTCAGTTTTATTATTTTCTTTCACAGTTACATCTGTCTGCGAGTGTCATTTGTGGTGCGGTTCACGTCAGGCAGAGCTATGGAGCGTGATAGCTTCCAGCATTTTCAACTCCCCAGTGCTCTGTTCCGTCAAAAGTCGACAGCGGCAAGAGGAGCGTTATTGTTCAACAGCGCAAATTTAGCATTAAAGTTAATGTTTATGCGCAAGGTGAAGTAAAAAAAATGCTTTCACAGCTTAAAGTCTGACTGCGCCTTGAGACCCGTATGAGACGGAGGAGAAAGGGAAAGCTCGCACAGGCGAGAGCATGTTTATTTAAGTTATTTACCCTCGCCTAAATTATGCACGCTCAATTCATTTTCAGCTCAGACTAGAAACCTCTGCTGCATGTTTCACTGAGTTTCAGTACGCACGCACGCACACACACACACACACACACACACACACACAGCAGGGCAGAGGGGAAGACAATCAACCTTAAAAAAATACTGTAGTTGACAACTTAATTTGTGTGAACGAATTTGTGCTCATTCAAATTCAAAATTTGATCAAATGTACCGTGAAAAAAACTGCTTTTGTTCCTTTTCTTGCCTGTAGTGAAGCCTTACATGTTTTTAACCACATACCCCATACTCACAGCAGTTTATGTCAGCTAATCAGGAAAGAATCTTATTATCAATATTAACTAGGCCTGAATAATCATTTTACATTGAAAGCTGCAATTTCAGGGAACGCAATCTTGAGATTGTCAAATCTGTGATTTTTGCCATTTTCCTAACCCCTATTTTACAGATGTATGCCTCCCTGACATTGCACTATTTAAATACTTTTTTTTCTCAACTTTAAGTTAAGACATAGACATCTCTTTCAGTTTTTCAGTTGCGATAACTGCTGTTGCTCAAGCACTCCATGTGAACCTATGTGTAGAATGTTTTTTTTGTTAAAGAGAACTACAGTTTTCACTCTTGCATCAGAGTTATGGCATTTAATGTTTTAATGCCATGATGTAATTTTCTGAGATGCTTGTAAATGTTGTGAAACTGAAACTTGATTTCCAGAAAATCGTGAATGAAATAGAAAATTTCCCAAATTTCACAATTCAATTTCTTCCTCCTGAAATCGTCCACCCCTGCTATTAACTGATTACACAAAAATCACTCTGTGGTTTTTAGAGCTCCAAAAGGAAGCTTGAGAGAGGAGCCATAAAACAAAGACATCCATTATTTCCTCCTTTTTTTTTATAATGACATAAACAATTCACCACTAAGCTGCCTCGTGTGTGACAGAATTCCAGTGATCTGGAAGTGACTGGGGTTATCTGTGCAGCGTCAGTTTAACGTTTTTTTTTTTACTATACTATTGCTTTGGCTAAATCAGCAGGTATTTCTTTCCTTTGTAACACCTGTATACTCCTGTCTTCTACCTGTGTGTTCGAATAGAAAAGTTACTAGAGATGTGTGTCAAATGATGAATGCCAGCTGTGTGTGTGGAAGGAAAAAAAAAAAGAAACATTGGAAGATAAGTTGAAAAGAAGCAGGTCACACACAGTGCATGTCATCAAAATGTCTCACTCCAGTCCCTGCGTGCCGGCTGTCACTTTCACACAGGCAAGTTGTTTAAAATGAGATGATTTTTGGTACTTTAAAGTGCAAATATATCATGTTAGGGATATATGAATTTAAAATAACATCCAGGAATAAACTGAAACAAAATGACAATTTTAAATATCTGTATCCGCCCCAGTTTCTTTTGAGCGAGTGCAACCGTCCTACAACACTGCATCAGAGTTTAATGATACACACAGTAAATGGGTAGAGAATCAGAGGCAGATTTTACTTTAAAAACCTCTTCGGAAACGGCTGCACGCGCCTTACTCGGGGAGGGAAGAGAAAAAAGGACATATATTTGCAAAGGGAGCTTGTAATACAATCTCCACGGTTATGGAGTCATTCTCAGCTCGGGTGCACGCCGTGTAATTTTATCCGCAATATTTCCTGAGGTGGCACATTTTGACGGAGAGCCGGGACCTGATAGAGAGAGACTGGAAGGGACAATCCGACTAGAGGCGGAGTGGGGGGGGGAAGCGGCGACTGCACGGCCTCTTTAAGCAAACACTCCTCTGTTGTTCCACAGCTCATTGCGTTTCCTAATCCCATGAGAGACTTGAAAAAACTATTAGATTGTGCACGCCTGACAAATGCAAATAAGTTAATATCATCGGAGCGGACTTTTTTATGATGGAAAAACAACGGTTTTGGGGCTCATGTGGTGATTTATTACAAGAGCTATTTCTGTAGAGCAACTACACCTCGCGCCCGCCAACCTTCCTATAAAGTGGCAACCCCTCAAGGTCCTTATTTTTTATGTCGCGGCCATCTCTGGTGATAAGAAGTCATCGTTGGATTTATTCCTCGCTGTCCGCGGCGGCTGAGGTCCTTGGCGAGCACGCTTCGTGCCTTTTTTGCGCTGGAGGATATTTTCCCAGGAACCACCAGGTGCAGGCTGTTTGCAGGAGTAAATATAGAGGCTTTCAGTTTCAGTGAGCTATAGATCCCGGAGGGGGTTATGGTGCAGCGGTTGTTAACAGATTGGGATGCACGCTGGAGCGTTTGATCGCGTAACGCCATCCTCCTTGGCGCTCGGAGATCACCAGTTATCAGTGAATCGCAGATGTTTATTCTCCTGTTTTTTGGTGTGTTGGTGAAGCATGTTAATGCCGCCCTAATCAGTACTTTTGCACTAACAATGGATCAAGTGCGTGAAGTTAAAAAAAACAGTTTCCTGTGGTTACAGCTTTTCAAATTTTAACGAATTTGCTTCATTTCTTCATTTTTCCTTTGATCAAACTGAAAAATTACTAAATATTAGATCATGTGTTTATTTGAGACCAGTCAACAATTTGGGACAGGAGATTAATTCCTTCCTCTCTAAAAGCTAACTCAGCAAAAATGGAAAAATGTGGTAATTTACTAAAATTCTTTTATTAAACCATTATGACTACTGTGTAACTTACATTGTTCAAAAGTAAGATTAGGGTACCATTGTCAAACGTCTTGTGGCTGCTTCTCCTGGGTCTTCGTCTGCATATTTGACTACAGGAAGTTTGAATTTCTAGTTGTCCTTTTTTATTTTTTGCTGCATCGAAGCCAAGGCGATCATTGGTAAATTAATATTATCGGAGAGGGTGTGCGATGGTGTGGTTAGGACCAAGGTGCCTATTTAAATATAAATATATATTTTTTATTTCCAGCAGCGATTAATTATCAAAATATATACCTGCACCGAGCATTTAAAGGACACCCTATTAATTCAAAACTTAGCAATTTGGTAATTTACACTATTTGGGGTTCTGGACATGATGAGAAAAACACGTTGCCTCAGGCTGTGAAAGTTATAACAATCATTTGTTCCCATATTTACCTAAAAGACAAATCAACCCTACTAAATGGTTTCTGCATTGTGATGTTTTTTAGGTATAAACTGTATATAAAAAGGCGGCACCGTCGGGAAGAATCTGATTGGAGCATTGAAAATGTGTATAGAACAGCTGGACGGCAGCGTGGATCAGTTACTGACAAGGTTAATGTTACACTGGCCTTGACTATTGGTTGAAACTGCTCTGTACCAGAAGACAGGTGTCACATTGTTTTATTCATTATTATCTTTTTTTGTCTTGAAGAAGATGTCATGTGCGTTTCAGTTTTTATAAATGTAAAGACAGCCGCGAACCATCTTTGTGGTTCTGACATACAATATGTTCCTTTCTGATGAATGATGCCTGAACTCTAGAATATGCACACTGCTTCCAGAGGCCTTAAAGATCTGACTGAATGTGTGTAGGGGGACTGAAGCCATTATAGCCAAACAGCTATCAACATATCATGGTCGACACATTGAAACCCAAAACCCAGATATTCAGGTTACTGTCTCAAGTAAGAAGGAAGAGTTATGCATCATCTAAAACTATAGTCAGACAACAGGAAAAGGCTAAAAGGGATTCATAGCTGTGATTTGATGTGTCTGTGGAGGATTTCTCCTGATGCACAGAGAAACGGTGCTTCTTCCCTCCAGGGAAGTGTTTACAGTAAATAGAGGAACAATGAAGTGTGAGTTAGCAGTTGAGCGTACAGAGAATCCAGCCTCATTAGGGTGTTTTCCTTTTCATTATCGATCAACTTCTCAGCTCCTTTTTTTTGGGCTTTGTTCTTAAAAAGACATTTATTTATCGCAAAAGTCCTCGAATTGCTTGTTGCCCCTCCCCAAATGTGCGAGTGTGTTGTGAATTTCGGGTGAGTGCGGAAAGTCCCGTTTTGTGTCATTCTGCGAAAACGATGACAACGTCATTTTCCACAAAATGACAAGACGCAACCCTGAAATATATTTAAAAAAAATAACAGTATAAAAAAAATAAGGCGGAGGGGGCGTTTCATTTGGATGTGCAAACTTTGCCTCTTGTTTATGATGACCCTGAACGATTAACCGACTAACCGAGGGGCTGCTGTTTTTCTGACTTAACCATTCGTCAAATGAGTGTCGCCGAGACGCCCCGACTGACAAACCATCTCTGGACGGCCGACAAAGGCGGGTGAGTACTTAGCGGCGCAGAGAAAAGCACAGCAGAAAAGCAGAAGGAGCGACAGATGAGCACTTCAGCAGCTAAAGAGAGGCGTCGGGGGAGAGCGCGGGCAGACGCCCAGGCCAAGGACACGAAGTAAAAAGAGACCGAGTGCTGAGATCTACCTCTTGGCGCTGGTGGAGAGCTTGGCAGCCGTCTTGCTGGAGATTTTGGCCTCCTTCTTCTTGGGCTGGGTCTGGTCCCGCTGCTCGGGGCCCGGCTGCTCGGGAGGGGCCGCCTCCCTCTGCTCGGCATCCGAGCTTCCCCCACTGGTGTTGGGGCTGTCGTCCGGCCTCGGCTGCACCTCACTGGACATGCTGACACTGCCAGAAGGTCACACACACACACACACACAGGTACTGTTACACACACTTACTTGATACTCGAAGGCACACTCGCACACCTCGGAGGTTTTCAGGAAGCTTTAGCACTGCTTATTTCAGAATTGCAGGTATGAAATACCGTAAATTACCAAATAATATCAGTTTCGATTAACCACTGGGTCTCCTTTAAAAGGTAGACATGAAAGCAGACTCTAATTTCCCCCCTTACACCCTCTCTGGTAGTATTGCTAAAGTGTCGATCACCACCGCTCCACTGCAGCTAAAAAAGAAATAATGTAAAAAGCACAATATGAAATTCAAACTTTTTGTTGTAAAATGCAGAAGCAGCGTCAAGATCTTTAATTACAGTACTGTAATCTCACTATCTCAAATGTGAGTTACACAATAGTCGTACGGGTTTAATAAAAGAGTGTGAGTAAAATTAGCATTTTGTCAGGAAGGAATTAATCTCCTATCCCAAATTGCCGCCTGGTCTCTGTTAAGTGATTGAAATAAATAAACGCCCCCAGCTGTTATTTGGTAATTCACAGTAATAAGTCAAATCCACTGTAATAAATGCGGTTGATGTCAACTGCCTTGCATTTGATTTCAATCAAAAATTACACCTGTTTTTTTTGTTCATTTTGTACTTTACTCGCAGTGATAAAAAAAAATACAAAAAAATAATCAAATAAAAACATGATGTATAGAAAACAAACTGTACTTGTGGAAAAGTTCAGGAGTGCCAGAAGAAGCTGATAGTTTGACCTTGTGTTGGGTTTGTTGTTCAACTTTCATGCTTAATCAGCTAATTGTTCAGTATTAAAAATGTCCACCATGACTTCTCTTGGCGTCTTCAGACTTGAGCGCCAGTCCAAAACCACAAAGATGACATTCACAGCGATATACGTCTCGGGGTAAAAAAAAAAAATAAAAAAAAAAAATAAAAAAAGCAAACCTTTTAATTTGAAAGGCTTGTACTGGTGGATATACATCACTTTGCCTGGTGCATGACTTGATTAATTCATCACTTGTCTTGATTCATTTTCTGCGTGTTTTGTTGTGGCTGAGGGTGTTTGGCGTGGTCGTCTGGTGAGATCGTTACCGACTCTGGTTCAGATACAATGTTCATTTCCACGTTCAGACTTCGATAAATGACCAGCGGTTGTTATTGACCTGATGTTCCCCACAGCGTCTGATGTGGCTGAGCGCTTTGGAAACAACACGTCAGTGAACCTTCTGATCAGAATTATTGGCCGCACGGCTGTTTCCAAAAGTCAAGAATTGACCGCAAACCGTCTCTTTTCTGGAAGGCAGGTTGCATGTTTGACCATTTCTGAACTTTTCAGAAATGGTCAAAAGACAGCTTTTGGTGGGCATTTTTTTCACAATTTGCTGACAGCAATTAAAAATTGTGTGAATGGACCAATAATTAAATAGTGGTTGAGTTATGTTATATTATTCCTGCTCCTGAGATGAGCTGGCGTCCCCCTGGAGGGGTGGACTGACGGCGGGCAGGAGGGTCAAAAAAAAAAAAAGAAGTGAAATACAGACCTCAGATCTTCCAGCGCTCATCCTCAGAATCAGCCGAGCTGAACGTCTGCTGGTCAGGAGCCTCGAGTCTCAATAATAAAATACACCTACAAGGTCATGTTCACTAAATCCAATTCCCTACTCACGCTGCCCGCGTGCGTGCGCGTGCACGGGAACCTCAAGGTGAACGCCTCCATCTACATTTCCAGGTTCGGTATGAAAAAAAAAAACATGTATGCTACAGATGAGTGAGTGTGAGGGGGCCGCGGCGCTGCTGGGCTGAAAACCCATGTGGGATTGGATAGAAATAAGAGCAGATTGTTCAATAAACGTGACGGCGGGCTTGGCTCGCCGACTTGGCATTTGACATTAGACAAACAGCCACGGTGCACACACGGCTATCTGATGCAATTAACTGCATTTGGTGGCGAGCTGATGGCAGATAATTGGGTTAGGGTAATGCAGAGAAGGGGGAATCATTTCACAGGTTAGAACGGGAACGGGCTCTGGTGAGCGGGAGGGCAAATTGTGATATAGAGCTGCATTTCTCAATGCTGGGGCCTGGGGACCACCAGGGATCCTCATGGGGGGATGATGAATTTTTAAATGTCATTATTTTGTACAGCTTTGATCTTAATTTTACACATATTTCTCAACGAACAGTGAAGCTTTTCATGGAATTATGGACTAAATTGCATCTAGCTGTAAACATGTTGCCAGATTTGGAGCCGAGGGGCAATAGCTTATCCAAAACGTGTGTGTGTGCGTGTGTGTAAGGGATTAGGAGGGGGTCGTGGCCCTAATGTGGGCTAAATTCATGGGTCCTCGATATGGAAAAGGTTGAGAGGCATCAGGATAGAGAGTGGTGTGTTTCCACCTGACAGGTGAGGACAAACACTAAAACAGTAAAAGTTGCACACAGACAGCAGTAGATCACTCTGCGGCTCTTGGCAGGACAGATCGTTGGCTGGATGTTTTATCTTTTTTTTTGTTTTTTTCCTTTTCCATCCCTCCTCCTTCAGGTGTGAAGCTGTCATAACACCTCAACCTTGGTGAGGCTTTTTTAACTCAAAATGTATGGAACAGAGAAAGCCTCCACACACACACACACACACGCATAGGGAGAGAGAGCCTCATGCAACCTTTCCTCTATTCAATCATTTCCTATAATATTTAAAAGCAACCCACGTTTCAACTTTGCCGTCCGTTCTGCAGCTAAAGTCGCCGTGGAAAGAAAACAAAAACGCCGGAGTTGCCCTGTTATTGGACTTGGTGCCGTGTTTGTGCAGTAGTGGGTGTTCACCGAATTGAACGGGAGCCGCTCACCATTATTCAAAAAAGGTATTTCACGGCCTGCTTGTGGCTTTATTTTTCCGACACGTTTTCACGGGAGGCGGCTTCCGAGAGGGGGGGTTTTCGCGAGACATCTTCACGCGGTGTGGGGGGGAAAAAAAGATGAATCCGGAGCACTGACCACTGCCAAAACATCCAGCACAAAAGACGGAGCGGATGCCCCCCTCCTCTCTCTCTCTCTCTCTCTCACCGCCGCCCCCTCGCTCCCAGCAGAGACGGCGATATTAAACCTCGGTCCCGTTTCGGGACTTGTGTTTATTTGTGTTTTTCGCGGCTCGGTAGGAACGACTCACCTTCCTGAAACGGGCTGGACGCGCGGCGGCGGCGGCGGAGACGTGTTGTAATGTCCACACTGTATATTCCGTAATCCGTACACGGGCTTTTCCGTTGCTTTCCGTTCGCTGCTGTGACTGCTGCTGCTGCTGCTGCTGGAGAATGTGCCGACAGAACCGTTAACGCACGCAGACGGTGCGAGCGCGGCTTCCGGTTATGGCCTTCACAATAAAAGACTGCTTTATACTATTTATTATTACTATACATATATACAATTTATATATTATTACTATATATATATACAATTTCACACTCAGGCCGTATACTGTGCATGTTTTTTTATTTTGTAAATAACTGTTTTGTAAATTACCCACTCTCAAACCATATGTCTGCATTAGTAATTATAGTAATAAAGACCATATTAATATTACATTATTATTATTATGAAATGATGTATATATACATAGCATTTCACAATAATAACAAATATTATTTTTATTATTAATAATTTATTACTAGATTTACTAATGCAGAGATAGGGTTTGAGGGTAGGTACAAAACATGCACAGTATCTGGCCTGAGTATGGGATTGTATATATATATATGGGATTGTATATATATATATATATGGGATTGTAAATATATATATATATAAAATATATATCTGCAGGACTCATATACAGATACAGGCCAATACTAAAGCTACAGGTGCGGTAGTGGGAGGAAAAGTGGACCTAACAACTCAGGGCCCAGGTAGATAGGGTGCTCATGAAATTCTGTTTTTTTGTCTTTTTTATGAATCAATATATATGGCCCCCAATTAATTAGGCTCATAATTTAAACATTGGTACAAAACAGATGTAGCCTAATGTTTTAGGTATTTAAGCATATGGTCAAATGCATCAATTCGGGTGGTGAATGAAGGAACAAGTCATCAATATAATCTGATCGAACTGTTCTCTGTTCATGCTGTTTTATTTTGAAATAATTTATTTGAACACATGGATAGGGGCCCACTGACATTAAGAATGCCTCTTATCTATCTATCGCTCTTATCTTCAGTAGCATGTTTTTTTTAATGTAAAAGGAGTCAGTTCAATAAATAACATTTGCAACTAAAATTAAATAAAAAAATATGTTTACCCATATTTTACAGTCGTTTTTGACACTTTGAATAGAAAACTGTCAATAAACAAATGTCAAACTTCTTCCTTTCTGTAGGTTTTCCTCATACCAAGTTTGAGTAAAAAAACATGGATTAAAAAAGCGTCACGCCTTGCAGTAACTCTTTAATCAGGTAATTCATAATACCACACCTTCAAGATTACCTCTCTACAAGCGAATAAACAGCAGTACCATTTGAGATCAAATCTATAATCTAAAATCTTTTGTTGGTAGGCAGACCTCTTACTTCCGGTCTTTTTTTTCTTCGCCTGCGCGTCTGTAAGCAGCAGCTTGGCGCACCAGACCGCCTCCGCGCGCGCTCCCCCCGCGGACGCGCGCAGCCTGTGTGCTCTCTGAAGCGTTGTGGCAGCTTTGATGATAGTGTGCACTACAAAGGAAGTGCAAAGAGGAGGAATACCGTGTTGCGACGCTCAAAAGTCTGAATAGAGATTTCAGAAGCAATTTCCTAGATATTAAAGCCCCCTCCCCCGCCAAATCCGTTTGGCAAAAGACCGAGCCCCAGTGCTGTTATCCAATGTCTGCTCTTTGCGACCTGTTGCTCGAAGCTAGTCCGGAAATCGATGTTTATTATTTATTCGATTACAAAACAAAAACATGTTTAAAAACAAAAACAGCGCGTTTGCACATGCGCGGTTTATAAACAAAATCAGCTCGTTGAAAAAAAAATTACAAAATTAAATAAACCAATATTTCCGTGTTATTTTTTGATCTTCTACAACAAACCATTACGAAACTAATTGATGTTGACATTAAATAACATCGACTTTATCTGTGGGTGGTGAAGGTGGAACCATTGAAGTTGGTTCGTTGTTTCTCTCCGCCGAGACTGGCGGCGGACCGCTCAACATGCGCCATTGAAAACAAACGTAACGTAGCCGATAAGCGGCGCTGCGTGTTTCTTTCATTTTAAACCCGCCAGGTCCAAGTCTCATTTCTTCTGCAGCGAACGCGGTTTAATTTAAGGAGCTATGGAGACTATTTTGGAGCAGCAGCGTCGCTACCACGAGGAGAAAGAGCGGCTGATGGACGCCAAAACGAAAGAAATGCTACACAAGAAGTCTACGGTGAGCGGCTAATGTTAGCACTGTTGCTAATGCTAAACCACAGCCACGGGAAACGCTGGAAGTTCATTTATGTTGTCATAATAATCTTCTTTGTTTCCTTGACAGTTGCGGGACCAGATTAACTCTGACCACCGTACAAGAGCAATGCTGGATGTGAGTTTTATCTATTTTATCAGCTAACGCAGTTAATAATAACGTTTCCGTAACTGTTAAGTAAGATGTGTACGTAAGTGATAATAATTTTAATATATGCGTGCATATACAATCTATCAAGCTTAAGGAGTGTTGACAGAGTTTATTAGAACACAGGGATCTGACATTAGGTCTTAAAACTACTCACCTTCTGTAAGTAGTTTTATTCCTACCGCCTTGATCAATAACTTTTAACAGTCCCCAATTCCTAGTTGTTTTTAAGTCAAACATTTCAAACACTAATGTAGTTTATGTTGGGTTTTTATACAAGTATTGTTTCGCAGCTTAATTCATAATAAACATCTCTGGACAAAAAAACAAACAAACTTTCTTTCCAAAAATTCGTACCCCTGTCTCACCTATGACTGGAGATACTAACTTTTATAGCAGTAAACCGTATAGTGACCCACATTCACACACATACTTGCATACCCTACTACTACTTATTCTAGTATGCTTGGTTGACATTAAGGATGTGTCAAAGGTAACATGCTATTTCTTTTTTTGTAGAGGTATATGGAAGTGAGCGCAAATCTCCGAGATTCCTATGAAGATAAAGATGGGTGAGTTTTTACCAAGCCGCTAACTTGTTATTTTTTGTATCAACTATGAAACTAATGCTTTGCTCATACTATTTTTTTATTGTGGATTTTATTCACTTAACCGGTTACAATTAAAATCTTTTTCCTCCTTTGCAGGATGAGGAAGGATGAACTGGCTGCCATTTCAGGACCAAATGAATTTGCGGAGTTCTACAACAGACTCAAACAGATTAAGGAGTTTCACAGAAAGCACCCAAATGAGGTAAATTAATCACTGGTTGTAAAACACTCTAATGAGGCTAAGCTCTCTACACTCTAAAGGCTAAGCGGCGGACAAATTACCAATAATATTGTTGTTTCGGGGTGGCGAGTGGAACAGTGGGTAGAGCGACCGCCCCTTGTAGAGAGTGGGAGGTTGCTCTGTGGCCGGCAGGACATGGACGTCAACGTCCAAACGGCATCAGGACAAAAAAGTATCTCTAACAATGATGTTATTGCTTTTTCTGGTAGATTTCCATTCCCATGTCTGTTGAGTTTGAGGAGCTGATGAAGGCCAGAGACAACCCCAGCGAGGAGGCTCAGAGTACGTCCTTATCCACTCCGACAAGAAGACATTTATAATAATTTAGTCTCACAAAACATTGAAACTATAGGTTAACAAAGCTGAACTCTGTTGTGAGACAGGCTCGCATCTTTTAATGCAAACCTGACTAATGTGTTAATTTCGCAGATCTCGTGGAGTTCACTGATGAGGAAGGATATGGCCGCTACCTAGATCTCCACGACTGCTACCTGAAGTACATCAACTTGAAGGGGGCTGAGGTTCTGATTCCTCGTTATCTCCATAATTCCTTCCTGCATTCCCAAAACTGATCATTCACTCTTATGAACCTCCATGTATGATCTTATCTACAGAAACTGGAGTACATCTCTTACCTGTCTTCATTTGACCAGCTCTTTGACATCCCTAAGGACAGGAAGAACGCGGAATACAAAAAGTAGGTCCAGCTTTTTATCATCAGAACCAACCACTCACAGCTGTGAGCAACTTAGGAAAAAAAGAATAAAGATGTGAAGTGGATGTGAGGGCACTGAGCCGTGTCGTGGTGTTACAGATATCTGGAGATGCTGCTGGAGTACCTGCAGGACTACACGGACCGGGTCAAACCACTGCTGGACCAGAATGAGCTGTACGGCAAAGTGCTGATCGATTTCGAGAAGAAGTGGGACAACGGCACCTTTCCAGGCTGGCCGGTGAGTTTGGCGGCTGATAGTTCAGCTGATCTGACCTGATATTTTTAGTAACAATGTGTTTCATCTGATCTACTGTACCCTCTACGGCCATAGAAAGAGACGAGTAGTGCTTTGACACATGCCGGCGCTCATCTGGACCTTTCTGCGTTTTCCTCTTGGGAGGTAAGTTTAAAAAAATATCCTTTATTTAATACTAATTATTAAATTTGCTTACTCATGGCTTCACTGATGTGTGTTTCTCTGACAGGAGTTGGCTTCTTTGGGTCTGGACAGGTTGAAATCTGCTCTCATGGCGTTGGGACTGAAGTGTGGAGGGTGAGCGTGTTCTTTGTTTGCAAAACATATATTATTAATGGAAGTAAGACTAATATTTAACACCTTTCAGTGTTTCCCACATATAGACCAATTTCTATTTAATTGGTACATTCTACTCTTTTTGTTTGGTCACAAAAAAGTTAAATATGAGTTTATGAAATAAAAATGTGTAGATTTTGTTGCGTTTTTGCAGTGTCAAAGAATGGGTTTTGCAGGTGGTTACAGTTTCCACTGCAGGAACGTTGGTTTATTTAACCCTTTTGTTCTGCTTTTGTTGACACTGTTATCTGCTCAAAGTGTGTTCTTTTGAACTAAATATTCTGTTTTTTGGGGGCAGTAAATGTTCGCAAAAAGTTTCTGAGATGAAGGCAGTGCTGCTGTTCACCATTGTTCAACTAATGTCAAAACCACAGACGTGTTCCTACATCTCATTCCAGGCTCTTTTACAGTATTGAAGTAACAAAAGGGAGGAAAGCATTTGTTTCACTAAAACACAAACCAAAGGGGGCGTCCGCCTGCTTTACAGTATCTGCACAGCAGCCGCCCACTGCTGCTGAATACACAGGACCCTGGAGTCCACAGTCCACCACACAGGTGCTCCAACAATAGATTCCAAAGACTCTACCCCCTCCTTGCTTCATCGGTTTCTTAAGGCTTTGTAACTGCTAGTGTGAGCTGCCCGTTTTATATAACTGCACTTTTTTTGTTTCTCTACAGAATCGCACACAAAGCCGCTGTCTTGTAGAAAAGCAACAGTTTGATCCTGTTTTTTTCTTTTCACGCTGCACTTAGACTACCAGCGTTGTCTGTATGGTGCCTGCAATGTTCACCATTATTCTGCGTGACACAATGCTACATGACGTGTGTTTCATCGTTGTCCAAGAATCTGACAGTTACACAAAGCCCCGAAAAAAATGTCTCATTATTGAAAGTTGGAAACGAGCAAATGTTTGCGGAAGAATTGATTTTCAAAAACCATTGGCAATTAATTTTCGGATTAGTTAATTGAAAAACGGCCTTTGTATGCAGCTGTTCCGTCAAGGTCTCTCTGCATTGTCAGATGTTGCTGAATGAAGCATGAATGTTCAAAACCATGTAAGAAAGAAGCAGCAACAAGAACAACTTCAGGGCAAAAGACCAAAATGATAATGGGGGCTGCTGCTAATGCTTGCTTTTATTGTGAGCTCTGTTGCTGGTTGTTAGACTTGTAACAGTAGAATCTACCACCAACTTGTTTGTATGACCTTTTGTGACTTGCCTATAGCAGCCATGGTAAGCATATTCTGTATCTGTCCTGGTCACTCCATGTTCATCCCGGGGTGAACAGAAAGCTTCATAACATGTTCAGTGTGCTTTCTGTTTTCATTTTTATGCATGAAACCTCACAAAAAGAACACTGCTTTAATAAACATCCACAGCATCAGGGTTTATTAAAACAGCAGAAACCCACAACAAGTCAGGTCAGGTCAGGAGAAGCCCTGTGGTACAGGTTGTTCTGTTCCTGCAGGATGGGGGTGGGGGGGGCGCTCTATGACTGTGCCACGTAGAGAGCATGTCATCATGCAGCCCAGCAGCTCTCCTGATGTGTGAATCCCTGTCTGCGCGTCCAACAGGACCCTGGAGGAGCGAGCTCAGAGACTCTTCAGCACGAAAGGCAAATCCCTAGAATCGCTGGACCCTTCGCTCTTCGCCAAGAATCCCAAAGCCAAGGGCCCGAAAAAGTAAGACGCCGTCAAAATGTCTGTCTGGCACTGACGGTGTCTGATGATAATGTTTTGTATAACTATTCCCCCATCCATTACATTTGCAGAGACACAGAGCGTAACAAGGAAATTGGCTTTCTGGAGGCTCAGGTCTATGAATACGTGGAGATCCTTGGGGTGAGTGAATACTGAATTTTCAAATGGGCATGGGCTCGGTTCTTTTTTTTTTTTTTTTTTTTTTTTTTTAAATCTTTGTTCAATGTGGTCCTTGGCGGTTCCAGGAGCAGAGGCAGCTGACTCACGAGAACGTGCAGCGGAAACAGGCCAGGACCGGAGAGGAGCGCGAGGAAGAGGAGGAGGAGCAGCTCAGTGAGAGCGAGAGCGAGGATGAAGACAACGAGATCATCTACAACCCCAAGAACCTGCCGCTGGGATGGGACGGCAAGGTGAGCCCTCGCTCCCGTACGAAACAAGCTTCAAAGGCTGTTTTAGACTAAAGTGAACTCACTCATGTTGAAAACCAGGTTGAGAGAAGTGTCAAACACTAAGGTCTGGATAGGATGCTCATAGAGGGCAGTCAGTTGATTGTAACCGGATTCCTGCAGGGTATTAGTACATAACGTCTCCATTTACTGCATTTGTCACCCACTGTTATTTTGATTAAATAATGTAGCCTAAATAAAAAGTTGCATAACTTTTATTTTCCAAAACTTTTGGTTTGGCAATAGTTATGCTATGGATGCATGAGCTGAGATAATTTACCCCAGGAATGAAACTGCAGTGAAATTGGCTCGATATTGGCTTTGACGTTTGGTTTTATCTGTGCTTTTAATCAAAGAGTCTAGCACAAAGCAATCATCGTACTCTGGTATACTCTAATATTACTGTCAACTTCCCTCACGCTTTTACGTTTTACCCGGAAACAGCAGCCTGACGTTAACAATCAGTCATCATCAGCTGTGGTTTGTGTTAAGGGTCGTCTGCAAGTTACATTTCAGTATAAAATGATTGATAGAAAATGTTTACCAAAAACAAATGAAATAACTTCTTCTATTGTGTTTGTGTAGTACAATATATTCATAATGCTCTAACTATTACAGCTGAGGTTTTTAGCAAAAATATTTTTTATGGATGTAGTATACTAAAGACATTGACAAGGTTAGAAAAATGTTTTTTCCTGAAATAATAATTTTCTTTCATCAAAGAATGCTCCATCTGAGCAGCTAAACTGTTTTCAGTTGTGCTAATATAATTGCTACAAGAGTTTTCTAATCATCCATTATTTTCAAATGTAATTTTCAAACACAATGTACCTAAGAACACTGGAGTGATGCTTGCTGGAAATGGGCCTTTATACACCAATATTGAGTAAAAAACATTTTTTTTGACTCCAAACTTTTAAACCATAGTGTGATTGAACAGATAAAAAAATGTCCCTCTGCTGGTAAGGTCTGTCTAATAGGCTGTGAAATGGGTATTTAGTTTTATATAAATGGTCCTAAAAGACTTGAATTCCACTTGAAGAAACCTGTAGGGGAGCTGTCTAAGGTACTTTATAATAAAAAGCCTTTATTAGCAAAATGTTACTGTTCTTCAGTAGCTGCCGAAAAATCTGTGTAAGAACTGCACAAATGTAGATACAAAATGAAAACACTCAGCAGCTGGTAGATTATGATCGGTTACTATTGTGTCTGACAGGACTATAAAAACATCAATGAAACAATGGTTCATTAATTTAGAAAGGAAAATAATATAACAGCCATGCATTATGGGAAGCGTAGGAACCATCATTGTTGGAGCTTGACCCGTACCAGAGACTAATCACTGCTGCATCACATTAAACCATTCTCATTAAAACCTCTCGCCAGAGTCCCCAAACCGAACAGAAGCGCTGCACTTAATTACTTGAGTGAACGTGAAATATAAAACAGTGTTTACTGACTTTTATAAAGTTGTGCTCTGACTTCCTGACTGCTGTTGTATTCCCTGCAGCCGATTCCATACTGGCTCTATAAACTCCACGGGCTGAACATCAACTACAACTGTGAGATCTGCGGAAACTACACCTACAGGGGACCCAAGGCCTTCCAGAGGCACTTTGCAGTATGTTCCTATTTGTCCCAGCATTTTACAGCAGTTTGGTGTGTTTGCGGTGTCTCTGAAACTGAAGTGTATCTGTGTCTCTGGTCAGGAATGGAGGCATGCCCACGGCATGCGCTGCCTGGGAATCCCCAACACCGCTCACTTCGCCAACGTCACACAGATCGAGGACGCTGTCTCCTGTGAGTCTCATCTCGCGGTCTTGTCAGGGAAACAGACCTATGGATTTTGAAGGGTTTTTTTAGAATTGGTTTTAATGAGCGTTTTGTGTTTGTTCATGCAGTGTGGGCAAAGCTGAAGTCCCAGAAGGCCTTAGAGCGGTGGCAGCCGGACACAGAAGTAAGACATCAGTGTTGATTTTCAATACATATTTATTTTTTCGTGTTTTTATTTTACTCAACGAAAAGTCCTGGCATTTTAGCCTAGTTTTTGGTCAATGCAAATCTAAAATATTTTAGTGCAGATTTAGTCCACTAAAAAGTGACATTTTTATCAAGTTTTTATTTAATAAAGTAGATTTTATCTTTTCGTCAACAAAAAATTTGCATTGATTTTCTCATAGTTAATAGTTAAGTGCATTATTTTGTCTTCTTTGTTGAGGAATATATTTCATCCAGTCAAAATTAACACTGGTAGACACATATTGTCACAATAAACCTGCTCATCCCACATCTCCCCACGTGCGTTTCAGGAAGAGTACGAGGACTCGAGCGGAAACGTGGTCAACAAGAAGACCTACGAGGATCTGAAGAGGCAAGGCCTGCTGTAGATCCAGGAGAGCGCGTCCGACGGAGCGGAGCGTCCTTTAAAAAATTCGCTATATTTTTTATCGCTTAAGTCCCCATGTTCCTTTTTTTTTTATTTGTGAGTAATAATGTTGTTTAACAGACCGCCGGCCACCCTCCGTTCCACCCGTTGATAACTTTGTAATGTGGCGACCGTTGATCATTATAATAAACTGACTTTTGTCACGGCTGCATATTTGTCACCGTTTGCTTTGTTAGTGAATCAGGGTTTATTATCGGTGCTGTTTGGACTCTACAGAGGCGACGCAGAGAGCGGCTGTGATTTACTGCCGCCGATGACCCCTAAGCATATTTAACTGTCTTTATGTCGCACAGTTTATTGTGGGTTTTTATGGCGGCGTTAAATACTTGAGTAATAGATCAAACCTATGAAACCTGCTGTAGGCGTAGACTGCTGTATCATTCTATACATACACCGCAGAAAAAAAAATATTGTAGGATTCTTCCTAGTGTGTATACCTGATAACTAATGGCTGCAATATAAGTTTGTTTAATGCATTTTAAAAGTTATGTAGTTCTAAGCAATTGTATTTCAACATTAAAACAGATTGGAGGTGGATTAGTGGGTTAATATTTCCCTTTGTCATTTGAGTTGCCCATTTCACCTGAAACTGCTCATGCTAAAAAAATTGCACAACAAATGTTTCAAGAATTGTATGGCCTAAATAATTGTGTTATCACATAACTCCAACACAAAAGGATCATAATAAATCATAAATATACATGGACAAGGCATATTTGGTAATGTTATTCTCCCAAGCAAATTACCAATCAAGAAATCACAACTAGATGATGATTTTAAAATGTTTTTTTTTGCATAGATCCTGCAGAAAATCTATCCTATGTGAGGGAAATATTTTCCTCTTTTTAATGAGTTTAACACCCTGTTTTTAATGCGTGTATGTGATGAGAAGGTTGCTGAATAATGAATTTCAGTCCCCATAAAATAAACGCCACCGCTCCTGCAGGGAACTTTCTAGTCGACATCAAAGGTGCAGCGCTAAAAATGTAAAGTCGGTTTGTGAAAATGACGCATTTCAAATATTGATGAAATTTATACTAAAGCCCCAGGATACGCAGCGCCGTCTGCTCATTAACAGAAAGTGTCAGTGGTGGTTGATTTATAGGAGTTTCTATGTGCAGTATATTCATAATGTTCTGCCCAAGGATTCATTTAAAAAGTAGATATTTAATCAAGTAATAAGAGAAAACATGTTTGTGAAATTATTCATGAAGTGTGCACTGCATATATTTAAGGCTAATCAATATTTTAACGGTTTACTTTGTTAAATAAAATATTGATTATGAAGAAGTATATACATGCAGCAATTAATACATTTCTCCAACAAGAGTCAGAATGTGTATTAGCCAACCTTTTCTGCCAAGTATGCTGTATGTTTCTCATAATATCTTTTTAATGTTTGTGACTCTGCTCAGGTTTTTCTTAAAAACTGCATTTTCAAATGGGTGATGACATTGTGATGGATACAGCTGAGACCTAATCTTGAATCCTGAAGCACATAAATCATCCTAAATTCATGTATCTTAGAATTTAAGCTCCAGAGAAGCAGAGGTTTTAAAGCTAACACACAGCGGCCAGCAGAGAGCAGCAGACTCACAGCAAACTTTTTCCTGTCATGATAGAAAGACAAGTGTTCACTTTTTGAACGGTTATCTCATGTTAAATATGCAACACCATTATACTTATTTAAAAAAAAGTTTAGCTGCTTTTATGTCAAATAAGAAAACACCTGAATCTGTCTTACTTGGCATCACTTTTGCTCGTCTGGGCCTTCATGATCGCAACACAATTAAGGATTGTCTGCAGGTTGGATTTAGAGAAATCTTGTGTACAATAATTATTGGGTTGTATTGTGTGGCAATCTTCCCATTGCATTGTGTTTTTTGTGCCATCTCGAGGGTATCCACGTAAATGTTGTTGAGCATTCACGTCTCATGGAAATCAGGCCATTTGACTTGGAATAATTGGCTGAGAAATTAGTTAGTCATAAAAATATATTAACTAATTAGCCCACTCCATTACTCTCTTATAGTCACATCACTGATATCTCACCCTTTATTCATATTTTTTTTCAGAATTTGTGTAACATGGTGATTCTGCCACAGAAATACTTCTAATAATTCAATCCTACAAGAATGTCCTGGATGTATCAAAAATATTCAGCAGATACGAGTGTGTCCAGCTGCAATGAAAATATAATATCTTGGGTAATTGTGTGTGCTGCTGAGCTGTGATATTCTCGTTTCTATGTGGAGAAAGCAGCTCTATTCATTGAGGCATCCAGGCTTGTTTTGCATGTGTTACCAATGGCACTAATCAAAAATTTGATTTCGCAGATGTTTGCAAGGTTGCAATTTTTACTCATGGACAAGTCAGGTCCAATGGTTGAGATATTTATGGACCAAAAAGGCCATGATAGCCCCTGGTACCTCGGTCTATCAGACCCAAAAATGATAGATTCCCTGAGCCATAGTGGCAACAGTAGTAGTAATAGCAGTAGTAGTACATGATCCGTCACTGTCTTGTTCATTTTTTTTTGTATTTTTACCCCCTCCATTTCTTTCTGTCTAGTTACTGATTTATTTTGAACTAGTTTCTCCTTGTGTTTTAGCACCTTTTTTATTTCCTTGATTTGCTAATGTGTTTCACTGATTGTCTCGTTCCACATCTGCTGTGATTAGTTCATTGTTCTTTGTCTATTTCAGCCGCCTTTGTAACCCATTAGAACCCAGACCCATTTATCCTTAAAGGAAAATTATGTGGGTCACAGCATAGCTCAAGTGGGCCACACAGAACACATTTATCAATGATAATAATACATTTTATTCCCAAAGATCTGTATTTTGACATATATGTAACATTGTGCACTAGTGGTAAACAGGATGATTAGTATAAGTCACTTTGGGACTTAATGAGTTAATTTCAGACATAAAGAAGAGTCTGGGGGCCCTAGTAAAACATACATGTAATTTTTTGGTCCTGATTCCAAAATCAAAAGAAAAAAAGCACCCTTCTTGCCCTTTGAACCCCCCCCCAAAACCGTAGATTAGTGATGATTAGCGGCTCCCAGGCCTGACATTTGTAAAGTGTGTTAGCCAGCAGCCGGCCGGTGCTGACATGTCATGTTTATGGGGGCCAGAGCCAATAAAGCGTGGCATCAGAGCGGCCTGAGGGATAATCTTTGCTCCGGTGGGTTTCTCATTCAGATCAGAGGGTTAAAGCCAGGTTACTTTGGACACTGGTTGGTTCATTATGCCCGAGCTGCTCCTGCTTCTGACTGCCTGGCGTGGAAAGCGTTTCCCCGGGCTCGGCTGTTAAATTACACATGAGCATGTCGCCCCTCATCATCTGACTGGAGTCAAATCTGCGCACGGAAAGCTGCTCCGAACAATTTAGGGAGAATTAGAACTGCCTCAGATGTCTCCGTGTTAGGGATGTGTGGGGGTAGTGGGTTTTCATCTCTGGAACATCCTTTACTTCAGAGTACTGAGGGGAGCGGCTTGCACTTTAGTTTGCCTGATCATCATCGTCATCATCATTGAAATTAAAGGGATTGATAAGAAATAAACTCATCAAAACCCTAAACACCAGTACAAAAAGAAAAAAAAAATCATATAATATCATTCATTCACTCCATTATATTATTCAATTTATTTTTCAGCTGTTTAGTAGTTTTATCTGCAGTAAAACACAATGTTACTGTTGCATTATCAATATAGTATATTGTCAAAATTTGCATCATCGATACAATAGGCCTGCTACTAACGACTTTGGATATTTAATTTAGATTTGAGCTGATTATTTAATAAGGGAATTGGGTCCTTTATGATACTGAATATATCTTTCATGTTCTCTAGTGATCTTCAATGTGATTTATACGATTTTATGCAAAAGTAATCGATTGATAATTGATTTTCTCTTTTTCCCTGATTTGGGACAGTCTTTATTAAGTGTATTGTATCTGTAGTAAAACACAATGTTAGATTTTTTTTGCAATTTCTCAGCTCTATTCACTCCGGTATAGTAACATAATATTGATTTTGGCACATTATGTAGTCGCCTCACATGTACATTTCTAAATATTCCATATCATTTATAGTAGGAAAACTGGAAAAAAACAGTTGTGGCACTTATTGTGAGTGATTATAAACTTATTGTGGGTCATATAAAAGTGGGAACTAATATTTCAATTAATTACCTCCAAATAAAAATAGACAGCTATCACTATAAATATCACCTAATCTCCCTCTGTGAAGCAGTGACTCAGTGCTACCATAACAAACAGAACTCAGAAGTCAGTACTGATTTCCTCTGCTGCTGAATTCTTCGCTCAATAAATAAAAAACAGACAGTCCGTGTGACTTGTTTTTGAACTCTGATTGGTCTGTAATATGTCTGTGTAACATCTCATATTAACCAATTTCAGAAGTTTACCAAGAAGACAAATCTGTTCTAATTCTGGTCAACACACTCATAATTTAGAGCAGCTGGAGCGGCTCAGCAGCTTCAGTACGCGTCCAGGGCCCATTTTAAGTTTGACTGTATTGATTACATTTTACCATATACAAAGTGCAACCCTGAAACTAGACTCTGTCTGGAGGAATTGACAGAATTACCACATTTCATAAGCAAAAAAGTGTTTCTGGCAGATCTCTCTGTTCATATCATCATATAACACGCCACTCACTTCACAAATGGTAGGCGGACACGTTTTTTTTTTCTTTTTAATTTGGTCTTCAAGGAAATACAGGAAAGAACAGTCTTTTATCATAAGAAAATAAGAAAAAAAAAAAACCCTACGGAGGGGAGTCACTGTACATAGCCGCACTGGACGTCGCACACGGACACTGTTTGTTGGTTGTGTTTTTTGGAAAGTGGTGATTTTTCGGTCCATCATTGTGGCCTTGCAGTTTTAACATATCAATCCTGTACAAAAAAAATGTTAGTGATTATAAACGGTAAAGGTAAGGTGACTATTGGTGGGAAAAAAATCACTGCTGAAAAAACAGGGTGCAGGTGGACAACTATAAAGTTGTAGAGCTGACGTCATGTCATGCTCCGGTACCAAAGGACGCTGTTTTCAGAGCAGCCATTGGTCCTTCTCCTTGTTGAAGTTCTCCGCCCACTGGCGCGTCAGCTGCAGGTAGTGCTCCGGCGGGTTGGGCTGGTAGTCCAGGTACAGGCGCGTCACCGTTTTCTTGGGCACCGACCTCTCTATCTGCGTGCCCTCGTGCCACTGGTTGAAGGACGTGATGGTGACGATCTCCGGCCGGATGGACAGCGCCGCCTGCAGGGACGTCTCGTAGTAGCGCCCGTTCACCCTGTTCCGGGTGTTGTGGTTGTTCCACGGCCGCACCGCCATGTCCACGTAGCCGGGCCCCACGCTGGGCACGAACAGCAGGTTGTTGGAGTCGCAGAAGGCCTTGATGGCCTTCCAGTTCTGGTGGGAGGAGCCGAAGGAGAAGCCGTTGGAGGCGAAGTAGGTGTAGATGCCGTCGAAGCCGCCGGCCAGGATGTCGTGCTTGTGGCGCTCCTCCACGATGAGCGCCACGAACACCCCGTCGTACGGCGTGCCCCTGATGGTGTGGGAGCCTTTTGCCGTCAGGAGCTCCGCCCAGGATTCCGGCGGGGTCAGGTAGGAGTCGTAGATATAGAACAGGGGCAGGACCTGGCCCGTGGTGGAGCGGAATCTGTAGAAGGCGCCATGTTTGCCGTACCTGGGGAAAAATGATATGAGAGTAGGGGGATTTCAGAATGTTGTATGAGAAAGTATCCTTAAGGTTAATTTTTAGGAAGGAAATGATTAAGTCACCATCAGAAAACATTTCCCATCACTACAGACCAATATCAGTGGCTGAAAATAAGGGTCTGAAATAGCGACTAAAATTCCTTTACATAGAATATTGTTTTTTGAGCAAATATTGTTATGCAAAAAAAAAATTGTGATTATTAATTACAAAACTGGTAATGAATTGGATTTGTTTTAATCAAGTCCCACCCCTAGTTATTATATGAAGATTTTGGGTGGATCCTGCCTAATTACTGTCTGCAACACTGTCTTAATTGGCCACTGTAGACTATTAACATTTTCATATCCAAGGGGTTTTAATTTGATGTTGAAATTACATTCTCTGGTATAATTCCTCCAAAAAATAGGATTTGCTTTGTCAGTTTGTCCTTAATTATTTAAAAAACTCCACCTTTGTTATGTCGACAATGTTAAAGTGGCACGCAACAGGATATGATTTAATGCTTCTGAAAACAGGAAACAGCAATTCAGCCTTCAGTCACACACTGTGCGATGCTGTATGTCTGTGACGTTAAGACGGTCCGAGTCGTATTCATTCACTCGACCGCTCATCCGTCACGCCGTATGTGCGTGCTGGAAGCGACAGCCCCGCTCGGGCCAAGATCCAAGATTACTACGAAGGCCTTGTGATCCGTCTCCACCGTGATATTATCTCATCCACGCAGCCGAATGGCAAACACTGTGCTCTATATCTGGGCGTATTTTTGTTCCGTCGGCAGTGGCGTGCACCGACGGGCAAGGGCCGGAAAGCATTTATATATGGATCATGGAACGGTATCCATGAGAATTGTGTGCATATAGTGTTGTGACTGTGACAAACACACAGCGTCACAAATGTATTATAGTGCATTTAACACTATGTTAGCAGCAAGTAGTCCAAACTAGTTTTGTAAGCTACATAAAACTCATTGTATAGGAAAAGGTGTCCTAATAGTAGGACACATTAGTGTTTTAGATCCTAGAGGGCACTTAAGTATGCGTTCATTCCCAGGTGGCACTGTAGCACAGGTTTTTCAACAATTGGGTCATTAAGGGGCGAACGCCACCCCTGCCTGTAGGTGTGAGTGCCGTCAGCACGCTGTCCCTCCTGCAGCAGCCCATACCATGCCACGCTGTCTCTGTACTTTAAGGGGCTTTAGCAGGGAGCAGCGCAGCACAGCTGTGATTGTTAGCGGCTGTTTTTTATCTTCCCGACGGCGGTCGCAGCCTGAACCGGAACCGTGCACTTGTCTGTGAGCCTCCTCCGTGGAGCCCGAGGCCGCGTGATAAGTGAAAGTCACCACGCTCCCGACGTCGGACGGGGCTGACATGTTCGGTTCAGCTCTGACTTTCTCTGGATCGGCTGTGAGACCTGTCGCTGAAGGGATTTGGCTGCATGGAATAATACCATGAACAGTCAAGGCCATGTATCTTCATGGCTGCCGGTGTAATATAGCCATTAACATTTCAAGCACATTTCATTTAGTTGATACTGTTTGAACAGCATCTGCAAACCTGCATGAATGCTGGGAGATTACACGCAGAGGTGCACTGCCATTTAAACCACAACTTTACCTGCTGTGAAGTGTCCAAACTGGCTAAGTAATGTATTCAGCTCGTCTCCGCTAGGGCCCCTATATCATTTTAATGAGAACGACATTGACACGCAACAAATCTTACTAACTGCTAACTCTACATACTAGTACTGTTCCTATACTAATGTTTTAAAACAACACAAGGTGGATATTAAGTCAGCGGAAGAGGGGGGGTCCGGTTACGGATCTCACACTCCACCTACTGATAATGTAGCACCTTTATATACGGCTGAGATTTGGCAGTGTGGATCAGACAAATCGACTTCAGGAAACATTCATGACGCCCCCGATCCATCATCTCGCATTTCTGTCTCTGCCATTTGTGTTTCATTCCACACAGATGGCCAGCACAGTTGGGTTGCTGGAAATATTGGCAGCGATAGAAAGGGATTGTGTTCGACTCGAGGCTCTCTAGCCTGGCCTTTGATTTTACTCCAATCTAGTATCATTAGAAACATGGCACCACTGAGACCTATTGTGTGGGATCGTAATTTTCTTTTTTTTTGTCCCCAGATTACCTTTTATTAGATTATCTGATTAGCCTCACAGCTTTTTGTGCACACCTTAGTCCTTGTATATCTTCAACTAGCATGGGATAGATAAAGGTTCAGGTCCTTTGTTGAGACATATTCAGAGCTGTTGAGGACAGAGCAAACGCCGCGTGCTGATCCGTTAACGCAGGATCACAGGGACGACGTCTATATTTAACATCTGTTCTTCACCTTCCGACATCAGGCTCGAGTTTCATCAAATCACTCGGCTGCTAACGTCAGCAGATGCAGGATCTATGATCACGATAACTGATACTGATGCTATTCCTTTCTCTGGGAAAAAAAAAAGAACAACTTACTTGTCAATAATATATTTGATGTTGTCATGCATGCTCTGGTCCGTCCGCCCTTTGTATGGCTGTATGTGAAAGGCCACCTGGTAAAAAACACAAAAACAGCAGGACACTGGTGTAAAAAAAGACAAAACACAACACAATTACATACACCTGGAAAATAAGAGGTTAGGCAATGATTTTAAAAAAAATATAGGGCACTGGTTGCTTATCACCCCGGTGTATTCTTTGTGTTAATTGGAGCCAGAATAAAGGCAATATTTATTTATGAATCTCTGGACCTCCCTCATTATTAGTCACATAATTAGAGCGTTGATTCAAGTGTCATTTTGTGCCAACTGGGAGCTTGTTTTCAAAGTGATTGCTTTGCATTCGTTTTGCATGAATACTCAAATTTCCGTCCGCATGAATTGCCAATCCACTCTGACTTCCCGAGTTTTGTTGCAAGGTTATTTCCTTCTTGGCACGAAAGGGAATAATCCTACCCTCCAAATGTCCAAATATTCCTTAAAAATTAAAAAAAAAAAAGTCATCACTGCCTTGCAATATGGGACATATTGTGTTTGCTTTGAAGTATTTTGATGAACAGAATCCTGAACAGAACTGTTTCACCACACAAACACAAACACACACACACACACACACACACACACACACACACACACACACACACACACACACACACACACACACACAGGAGCCAGTCCTGGGCTCCACCTTTGACCTTTGTGTGCTGTATATGTATATATATATATATATACATATGATAAAATCAGATAGGATTATACTGGTGACCCCCCCCATAAGGTTCCATACAGAAGTTCATTCCAAGATGATATTATTAATATAAATTCAGAATTTTCATGTGCCACGCCCTGACAGGCTATAAATCTAATATTCCAGGGAAACCTAATATTTGCAGAAACTAGACACACAGACTGAAACCAAGTCCAACTTCTCTGCAAGATGAGGATGCGTTATCTAATGCCTATACCTAATGCGATTGCAGCTTTTGGCTAATGATTTCACATTGTACTGGCTGTCTTTTGATATGTTGTCACCGAGTGAGAGGAACAAAAAAAAAGGAAAAAACTTGGAATTGTTAGCTCGTTCCGGATTCTTCTTGGAGGACTTGACAGCGTTTCAACCATTATCGCTCATTAGTGCTCAAAAAGGTTTGTCAATCACACGTCTTCTTCTAGAGCATTTGTAGTGGAAACGTTGTCAGTCATCTCCGCTGAGTTCTCATAAGGGTTACTCAGCACCTGCAGATGTGTGTGTGTGTGTGTGTGTGTGTCTTTATGATTGACAGAAAATGTTTAGCCCACATAATATAATTGCTTTTTTTCTGGTGAACTCTATTCAAATCAGCCTACACGTAGAATATTGTAATAAGAAATATAACATCTTTTCAGCCTCTTCTCCTCCATAGACTCTGCTCCTCTCTCAGGTATATTTAAAAAAAGGAAAGTATGTGTTCTGAAAGGGACATTGTTTCGCTCTTCAATCCTCTCTGATTAACCTCTGGCCTTTGCACCATTCACAAAAAAGAATACAGAATGTCATTAATGTTTGCAAGTGCTATGATTTTTTTTTTACGCCGGGGAATCTTTCAAACTCACACACACACGCAGCGTTTTCTACTTAATCGACACAGACTCTTGGTGCGCTTGAATTTCTGCACTGCCTGGCAAGTGGTGTAAAAATAAACTCCCACAGTCTAAGTTTAGAGTTTAGCCGGCAGGATGCTGAGTGTTTCTTGAAAATGGAGCTGAGGAGGAGGAAGAGGAGGAGGAAAAGGAGGACTAGGACGAGGAGGAGGAGCGAACAAGTGAGGCAGATGCTCAACATCCCCACAGGCTTGTCCTGTATTGTCATTCCATCTGTCATCACGTTCAGGTAAAACAACAAGATGGCATCGACCCGGAGTGTCGCAGAATCCTTTTTTTAGCTGGTTCTTAGTAACAACCAGAATCTGTTTCAAATGTACGCAGTTTCGGAGCATTGTTTTCAGCTCATAGACTAGGAACCACATCACAACACAGAAATCATGAAATCATGGGTTGGCTGCAGCTCGGTGGCGAACAGCAAAGCGCCGACAGCTCTGTTCAGCCACAATCACTGAACACTCAACACCCACTCCATCTCTTAAGAGAGGCTGCAAGGTCTTCATAAACAGTTTCCATGGCGACGACGGCAGCGGCGCTTGACACCCGGGCTCAGGCGTGTCAGTCGTCTCGACTGGTTGCAAATCGCAAGTAAGAAGCCGCTCGGTCCGCTCCCGTTCAGCCGAACACGCCACGGACACTTGGATGGCCTCATTTACTCAGAGTAAACTACATGTATAACATTCACAGTAGGTGCAACATCACCTATTATCAAGTCTGCGAATCAGGAGTAGAGGAAAGTATAAGAAGACTGGTCATTAACCTCTAAATCATGATACATCTCAGAGCCTTTTGGTGATTTGAGTTGCTCTGAAAGCTGCTTCTCCAACTAATTGGCGAGACTTGAGCCGCCCCTTGTTGTGAGGATAAAGATCAGGGATCATCTTCTTACAACTCACTGTGAAAAACAGCCACAGAAAAATGACTGGAAAAAAATCCTACAGCTAAAATACTGCTTCAGTAAACATGGAGTAAGTAAATTATTACCAGGTAACTATACTTCCAAATAGAAGTACTTGTTTTGCAGAAAACCAGGCTGTGAATACACTGAATACATTAAAAAGATTGCATTATTAATACTAATGAGTCCATTGTGCTTTTGTGAATTATCAGGGTTTTTCTTTTTTGGGGGGCTCTATGCATTTGAAATAACAAATGAATGAATGGGGCATCTGAGACATGATAAGGACACATCATACAAGTGAAGTTTGGTGACTGCTGTAGTGTTTTTTCCACCTCTTAATTTGCTTATATCCAAGTTGATTTAAATAACTTTCCCTTGTTTGCATAGGTTTAGTTTACATTTGCATATAACAAGTTACCTACAACCAAAAGTAGTGTGTGCAGAAATGGCAGGAAACCTAGTCTAAAAATAAAAGGCCAGATAGCAGTAATAAAATGGACCATTGGGACAGAGGGTGTCCTAAAGGTTTGGCTACTGTGTAATAAAACATATATAAATGGGTCTGTGTTGACTTTTCAGGATTCAGCATTCTTTGACATTGTCCTTTTTTGTAATAAACACGTTTTATCTGCAAAGAAGATGTGTCACCTTCTTCATCAGCATCAACATCAAATACACAGCACTGCTGCTTTTTTGTTAAATAATGCAGCGTAATATACAGACTCATTTCTCTTCACATGTTGGTCTCCGAATAGCTAAAGCTGTCAGATAAATGCAGTATAAAATATATTATTTTTTACCTCTGAATTGTGAAGTAGACTTATAAAGTGAAAGAGGCATAGCTTGTGGAGAGAATGAGGCTCAATCATAGAGAAACATTTTGTGTGAGCAATGGACTTCTGGGACTTTTTGTTGCAGGAATCATAACCGGAATGCTTCTATGTGTCACATGACCCTGTGAATCTATTCCACAATGCAGGGTAACCCACATCTGAAATCAATATAAAATGACAGTCATGTCAAATACAAATGCACATCAATAGCTCTTTTTTGTACATATAAAGCAGCAAAATATTAAGACTCAAATCTCAAAACTATACTTAGTTACTTTCCTCTTCTGCAGGTGATTCAGTTTAACCAGACTCGCTCAGGTCAGACAAATTCAAGTCTTTGTTACAACTTCATAAAAAGGGTAAAAGTTACATTTCAAACCAGGGACATACCCACATCTTGTCGAAACAAGAGAACATATTTGCTTTTTCTGCTCTGTTTGACTTTTGATTGCCCTCCTGTTCGCAGGCCAACATCCCAGCAGCAACGTCACGCTGGGAGAACGGGGTCAATCTATGCTTAATTAGCGCAGACAGGGCAGCGAAAGGGATTATGGATCGGCGTGTCCGCCTGCCTGTCTGTTAATGTGCGAGCAGCGCTCTGATCGGGACGGCGCGTGGAGGGAGGAAACACTGCATCACGTGACGCGTTGACGCTGCTAGACGCGTGCACGGTGCTCTGAAACACTGGAGCATCAGCCCTCAGGTCAGCGTGAGACACACACTGTTGTGTAAGTCTGACTGAGACACACAGAAAGACCCAGTTCTGGGTGTGAGGCTTCTATATAAGGAGCATCAAGGCCGACTGGGATTGGGGGGGGGGTGCTTCTGTCCTGTTAAATGCTGAATATACAGCTTGCTTTGCAGCTTCGAGCAGCTTCAGCATGTTGAGGCTTAATAGCGTCTGAAACCTCCTAATGCCTGAAGTAGATAAGACTTTGTTATGCCACGGTCTGGCTGAGGTTTAATCACCTGCTCTAGATTCATTCGCCAGAACAACAGCTGTCAAACTGCACGGCCGAGGTATCGATTTGATGAACTGACAACAGGACAACACGTGGCCCATATTCTATATGGATGATAACCAACATGAACACAAAATGCTCAGTTGGACCCACGATATAGAGCCACACGATTCTCTGTCAGAAGGAGTGTTGCCACTTGAATAAAGGGCATGACACACTTTCTCTCAAGTGGAAAATGTTAGTGTCTCCAGGCCTTTCTTACAGCTTTTACAGAAGTCTCTTTCAAGCAGGGAAACGTGTCGCTCATTGGATTTGCTGGTGGGGTTTTTGAGTGGTGGCGGGTGGGGGGAATAACATTGTCAAATGTTTGTGGGGTAAATTCTCTCTGTCGACAAAACAGCAGACTTCCTGAATGCGCTGACCTTTGATAGAGAGAGAAAACGAAGTAACCTATCACAGCGTATTTTATATAATTCTGCTCTGTTTGGTATAAACCTCTTTACAACAAAGGCACAGGTTGCAGAAAACACAAGGCTCAATAACAGAGAAACATTTCGTGTGCAAAAGGATAACCCACATCCAATATCAATATGAAATGACAGTCACGTCAAACGGAAACGTGACAGACGACAAGCAATGTCGCATCAATACTTCCTTTCTCCCCCACTCTCTCTGTGTCCTTCATGTTCACAAGGGATCAGCCTACAGGCCTTTTTTCCCACAGAGGAAACTTTTCTACATGTTACAGTAGCACAGGTGAGAATAAGAGAATGAGTGCTGGCTGATCTCCTGTCGCGCACGGCCAGAACTGAGCCTTTGTCGGTGCTTTCGAGGAACGTTGGATCGAAAAAAGCCTCTACTCGCGAGGGGGGGGGCAAAAATATGACACAGCAGAAGAGCTAGCTGCACACTTCAACACTCAGTCATCATACACTGAATCGTCAGAAATGAAAAAAACAACAAATAAAACATACCGGTTGTCTCACCAGTTACCTTGATGCTGTGCCTGTGGGCGGCGTCCATGACAGCGGGTACCAAGTCCTCGGTGGACTCCCCGTGGTCGTCCGCCACCCCGGGAGGATACCAGGACAACACCAGCACCCCTACAACACCACAGCAGGGGGCTCAGGACACTTTTTTAAAAAATATATTTTTGCACCAAATCATGCTGAATCTGGATCATCTCTTTCATATGTACCAAAGAATGATGGATGATTACTTTAGTCATAAACATGACATCACACCTGTCATGAACATGAATGAATGCTCAGACAATAGTCAAGTGTCATTTGGTGAATTATGTCACTTTTGATGCAGAGTTGACCTTGTTTGACATGTCTTTGTCACTCAAATAACTATTGAGCTTATATCCTACATTGACATTAATAAGCATTCATTATTTTAATGTTACATCATGATTATGTCAGTGTTATGACCCAATTCAAGTGATTAATACATTCATTAATTACAGAAACTTCTTAATTTACTGTAATAAATGATTATCTGATAATAGTAGATAATAATATACTCTGATAATGTTAAACATATTTACATTAAGTAATAGAAACATTTCAATTATTTTAATTTCGAAAAAAATGAGATAATTGCTTTGCTTTATATTAAGAAAGTTAAATATTTCACATCAAATACCTCATTTTTTTCAGTTTTGACATAATGTTTAATTCATACATTTTCCAGTGTATTTCCCCATCAGAGGTTTATTCCTAACATTAAAAAATTAACTGAATGAGCTAAATTGATAAAGTCCTAATCATGAATGGGGCTCATTGGGTACTAGCAAGTCTTGGTTATAGCCCTGTAGAGAAGTGGTACTCAAAGCGGGGTCCCAAAAATGGGAAATTTATTTGATTATAAGTCTTTTATAAGATTTTCCTACACTTCAGCATCTCAAAGCTAAAATCTTATCAAATTAAGGTCCGTGGTCAAATTTGTGTCAGTTTAGGAGTCCTTGACATTAAAAACCGTAACGCCGGAAACACCCTAACCCTAACTGGTACCTGCCGCGGCGGCTTCTATCTGGGCCATGTGGGACTCCAGCACCTTGGGGTCCCTGGAGCTGTAGGGTCCTAGCTCCGGGTAGAAACTCGAGGCGATGTCCTCCGGGGGCACGTGCCTGCCTTGCGCGTGGCTGGCCGCGATCTTGGGGTCCCAGTGCGGCACCAGCACGTGGTCCCAGTGGATGTACTTGCTGTCCATGCCGGGGGACCCGTACCACAGGTAGTAGAAGATGTGCACGTCGTAGAAAATGCTGGAGTCGCGGTCCGACTTTGTGAACACCACCTTGGTGTCATCGCCGCCGCCTCCGCCGCCCATGTGGAAGTGGCCCGGCGACACCGCCGCCGCCGCGTCTTTCACGTCCGGCCGCCTCCTGTCGGACCTCTCCCCGATCAGGTCCATGCCGGGCGCCAGGTCCGAGAAGCCGTCGCTGGGCTTCAGCGTCCGGAGTCCCATCATGGTCCCGAAGATGAAGAGGGTGAAGAGGAAGAGCGCGACCAGAGCCTTCCTGCGGAGCCGCGTCATCGTCGCTGTCCGCGGTGCTGCGGGAAGCCGCGGGAGGGGAAGGGAAGAGCGGGTAGGGGTGGAAGGAACGCGGGAGCCCGTCGGTGGTGCCAAGCTAGCCGGATGCGGGCATCGTCTTTTTCTTTTGTTTATTTTATTTCAGTGTTCAGGAGGACGGTCACACGCACGACGACCGCGGTCTCACCTCACTCCCAGAACCGGGACCCGAGCGCGTCCCGCTCCGCAGCGACTCGCCGATGCGCGGCCAGCCCGCGGCATGGACATGATCCGCTTCGGGTAGCCTCACTCGCGTCCTCCCCGGAGGGAGAGGGACGGGTCGGATCGAGCCCTCGGCGATTCCCTCATGTCTCCGACGGAGCAGGTTGCGTATTGTGCTGCCGCGGCTTCACATCTGGGTTGTGGCACGGCGCATCTGGTTCCTGGGGGGTAACGGTTTCCCGGAGTTTTTTTTTTTGTTATTTCTTTTTAATTGAAGCTTCTTCGTTAAAGCGGAGAATGGAACATTTGTTTGTGTGATGGAGCAGCAGGGAGGTGGGATTAGCACAGAACCGGAAACAGGACGTCTGTATGAGGAGTGAATAGTGCCCCGGAAAAACAAGAGGGTGTTAAAAATGAGGGTTTCCATAATTCCATAATGATTTTTTCCCCCATATTAACATCTGAGTAGACTACTTCCTGTACCTTAAAGACACGTCTACAGACGTTTCTACAGGAATTTAAGTATGGTCTCAGTATGGAAGAAAAAGTTCATATTTTGAATTTTTACACTTTAAAAAAACTATAGTATACAACTATGTATATTATTATCATTTAAGAACATGTAGTTTTAAATAAAGGATACAAATTCTTTACTTTATAGAATTGTCATACCCATATTGTATATTTTGTATATGTATGTATAACTATCTAAAAAATGAGGGAATTGACTTTAATGAATGTTAATCACCTAATAGGACATTGATAACCTTTTATAATGTGATTTTCTCCTCCATCTTTACTGTGGCATTAACAACTTCTCATACAGCGCTTGTTGTGCTCTGTAAAACAAGGTAATAACTATCAACATGTCTTTTGGGTGTTTTTGCAGTCTTCTCTACATTATATATTATTAATAGTTAAATTACCACAATATTTAAACAGTCACGTAGATACAACAAATAGGGAACAAAGTAGAAAGTACCATAAATATTAGAGTGTATTTTTATACAATGGATCTTCTACCAATTGTCTCTCTCTTGAACAGCAACCCGAGATCTATTATCAGCACAAAATAGGCCACATTAAGACTTCAACTATATTCATTTTGAATGCTTGAATGGCCGAAGCTAAAAGCTAAAAATGGGAGAGCTGGATGTGTCTCCAGCAGCTGCAGTACACACACGCACACACACACACACACACACACACACACATATATATATATATATATATTCTAAAAGGATGACGCTTGTTCCACTTTTATTTTTACGTAAAATAATAGATTGTTCAGTCATTTCTGTTTGATAAATATATATATATGATGCATTATCTTCCTTTCTTACTGGATTATAAATCATTCTTTTATGACTGTGGCTATAGTGGCATGCACATGCTCGAGGTGACATCTAGTGGGAGCAATCACATAATGCATTTATCATCTCCTACCACACCCTCTACCTCCAAATTTGATGTTTCCCTCTCGTGTGTGTGTGCGTGCACGCGAGTCCATGTGTGTGAGTGGGGACAGGGGTGGAATAAGGACAGAGCAACAAGCCTCTACAAACACCCAGTGAGATGCTGCTACCAGTCACAGAGATGTGATATGTAACACTAAAAAACATCATGTAATGACATCACATGTCACATTAAATGTAGTTGAAATGAATAGCCTTTAGCATTAGAGGAGGCTGTGAAATCCAAAACTAAAGAATATAATAGAATGGAATAGAATAAAATTGTGAAGAACCTGAAGAGTGATTAAACAAGGCACTGTGGTCACACTCATCCTAATTCTTGCACACATGGGCATATTGGGTAATGAGAGAGTCGATTGTGGAGCCAAACAAGCAGTAGATAAGGAAAACATTAGACGCAACAATTAAAGAGCGGCGGCAGCAGGAGGATTAGAAGAAGGGGGAAGAGAGACGGTAAAAGGGAGGAAACGGAAAAGAGCAAATAGCAAAGGCAAAATTAAAAAAATGGACATTTCCAAAGGGACGAACTGGAGGATGGGCCAGAGAACAGGCTGACAAGTCAGACATCATAGGACAGAGATGTCAAGCTCAGTTCAGTTTGTGGGCCACTTCCAGCTCAATTTGGTCTCAAGTGGGCCGGACCAGTAAAAATTAACATATAAATAATAATTTACACTTCAGTTTGCAAGTAGGAGAGATGACATAAGAAGAAAAGTGCAATTTCAACAATATAAAGTCTCAGTTATTCCATATTCAGTCAGTTTCCTGTTGCATTTCAATCCAAAACATGACTCACAGAACATTATGTTGTGTTTTAAGCAGCAGGTGAAGTTATGTCCTGACTTACAAATCATTTACAACTCAAAAACCTTATCACTCGAACCCTCATGTTTGACACCTCTGTTGTAGCAGTTGATTTACTCCAGCAGATGGCAGTGATGCTACACAAATTATACAAGTTGCCATTAAACTTCGAAGAAGAAAAACTGCTCTTAGTTAGTGTTTCTGAGCTTCAAACCCATTTCTTACCATTCTTTTTCTTTTTATATTCAACATTTTGCCTTCTCACCAGTACAGACAAGAATTGTTTGTGAGCACTGAAAGCAGATTCTCCTCGATACACATATCATGTAATTTCTACAAATTTAATAGTTAGATTCCTGACACATACACACATATTTGTCAGGGATCTGGACAGACGAGGACCACAGGAGCAATACGTTTGAACAGTTTATTGAAAGGGGTTGGGGAATGGGCGTGAGTCTTCGTGTGTGTGTGTCCCAGCGGCTGAGAGGCGTAGAGTGTAGACGGGGGTTGAGGGTCCAGGCTCTCTCGCCAAAGGGGCTGGAAGTCCTGGGGGAACACACACACACAGCAGGAGAGGAGTGGCAGGGCAAAAGTACCGACAAGGGCAAGGCAGTATCGTGGTCAAAAGGGCAGAAGGCAGGTCAAGTTACCGGGATTGTAGAGCAGAGGGTGGTCGGGCAGGTCCGGGATCGCAGGTAGGAGTCAGAATAGTAGCAGGTAACAGGCAGGACAGGCGCGGGCTTAGCAGACGATCTGACGACGTGTGCTGGGAAACAGGACTCTTTATATATGGCATGGTTAGCAGGAAGTGAGGAGCAGCTGGCTGGTTAACGAGGGAGTGGCAGAGAGAACAGGTGAGAGTAATCGGCAGATAATTAGTGCTCCTACCAGGCAGAGGGAGAGGGAGCTCACGACACATATTAATATTAACAAACACATAAATATGTATGTATTTAAACCAGATCGTTGATGTTGTGTTATCGCTGATCTAATAAAATAGTGGCTAAAGTCTTTTTTTGGTGAACAGACTAAATCATTTCTTGATGATGCTGCCACATCTGGTAAAATCACCTTATTGCTGAGTTAAAAGGATCATGCTTTTTATTCCCTAAAGGACAATGGCCAAAGTGAATGGGGTGATTTAGGCCGTTTTCCTTTTTTTTTACCTGAGTCAAAGCTATTCTTGAGGATAAAAGACCTTGACTTGGATGATTTAATATGTTAATGATGGCGGCTGCTTCAATCAGCAAGAGAATCTAGAGCAGAAGAAGCTCTGAACATGATCCTGAAACAATGTCTGTTGTAAAATAGTAAGGTTTATTATCATAAAGGCTATAGCCTTTAATTTTTGCAGCAATTTAATACATTTTCAGGCATTATAGTTTATCTACAAAGCTACTTATGCCTGGCTAGCCCACTTCATTCTGTGACTTTCAACTTTATATTTTTTGCATATTAATAAACATTTACATGAAATATGTCAGAGTATAGCCATAGGCTAGTTTCCATCGGTAGTCGCTTGGCCAGGTTTACATTTGTCTAAAGTCACCCTAGAATGTTCCAAAATTGGCTGGAGTCACTTTATTTTTTTATTGTTACATAATCTCCACAGTCATCCAATGTCGAGGCCTTTGTGATTGAAATGATTTTTCAACTCAATACTCGTTGCATTTGATAAAGTTTATGTTTTCCCCAGAAAATCTTGGGGGAAAAAAAATGAGCCAGGCCATATTTTCAACAGGGTGACAACATTCCCTAGATAATTCCAACCCTCTTGCAGCTCTGTTCTGTGGGGTCAGTGCCAGTAGAGGGCGCTACAAAACTAGGGACAGGTGGAGATTGACCGGCAAGTATCTGTTTTTAGACTGACACTGAATTAGCAGAGACTGAGGAGCCATTTCTTCACAGTTAGATATGGAGCGATCACAGCTGTGCTGCAGTTTGATTGGATGCAGCTTTAGAATAAGGTGAAATGTGGCTGGTGGAACACATGTGTGGCTGCCATGTTTTTTTTTTGTCTCCAGGTGCCCTTTATACAGCAGACCTGCCTGTCTACTGTGAAATATCCCAGTTAAAAAAAGAAAAGAAAAATCAAATAAAAATAAACAGCATCTCAATTTACATACGTACTGTATCATAAAACAGTGGAAACAAAAGCCAGCGTGAGATGTGCTTACTTGTTAGTGGAACTGTCCCTGGTCCTGAAACACAAACAGACCTCAACCCTAATGACGAGTGTTCGTTCACTGTTAAACACGGTGACTGTGGCCTGCCCCAAATATGACACGTGTTGTTCACAGAGCTCTATGTGAGGAACATCTGTGCCACACAAAACGGCAGCTCTGCCATTAAATGTACTTTTCTAGAGCTTAAACAGTAGTTGCTGCCTTTATCAGAAAGGTCGTAATTGTTTACTTAATACATTTATGTTTATTATCGAGATCATCCTCAATGATTGCCGCTTATTAGGTTTGGTTTGGTTTTAATTATTACTAATAAATTATCATAATTTATTGCACAATTGAAGAAATTGACTCAATTGCCGGAACTGACAGGAAATTTATATTATATGATATTATATGATATTATACGATATGATATGATATGATATGATATGATATGATATGATATGATATGATATGATATGATAATATATTGTATTAATGCACTCAAGATCCAAGACCAAAGAATCCAAGATAATGATTAACGTCTGTTTTTTACCATTTTTTAAAGACAGGCATGTAGGCTTTGAAATATATCTTTTTTAATATTGGTGCCATTGCCTAGAGGTGTAGAGGAATTATACTATTGCGGAGATGGATGTGTGTCCCTGCAGAGCGACAAAGACTGAGACAAATTGGCTAAAAGTGCCACATAGAATTTAGGATCTACGCCACCACGTTTGTGCTCACAGCAATGTCGACTCAAGTGTAGCTTTGTAATTCAGAGACGGATGCATACATTACAAGCAAATGTTTTCTGATCATGCTTCTATTAGCTGCCTCATAAAGTGGTGAGTGTAACCGATGAGAGAAGCTGCAGAACGTGACTCTGGGCCCAACAGCAAAGCATAAACTATTTTAAATATTCATTATTATAATTGCTTCTTGAACTTTTGACATATATGCGTATTCCATTCATGATTAAGAGAAATAAAGTTAAAACCCACCGTAGTTTCTGCTTATTTAATTTTGATGTTTTTGCAGAATGATGCATGTGCAGAATTTAGGTTGAATGCATAAAATAAATAAATAAAAAACGTGAAGTTGCATAAGCGCAGTATTAACCTTTGTAGAAATGACTCTCATTTCATGAGTGAAAGAACAACAACCTTTAAAAACTTTGTCATATGCCTTTAAGCTTTTGCTAGAAAGAGGCTTCCAGCTTGGGTGCAGCAGCTTTTCCTTCCTACAGGCTTGTTGTGGGAGGTGATATCTGTCACAACATGGCACCGGGTTATGGATTTACTATTGATCAGGCTTATCGATTGATTTCCCTCCGGAGGAGGGGGGTGAAAGGTGAGCTGACAGGCTTCCCCGTGGGGCCTCTGCTTATCCCCCCTCCCCTTCTTCTCCCACCCAGCAACACACAAAGGCGCAGGCAGTCATTCCCAAAGTGTGCTGTCAACCATCACCACACCATTACACACACGCTGCAGATTAATGCTGCGGCCCTCATAAAATATGTGACATTCAGGCTCCTTTTCGGATCCTTCTAAGAACTCTCTCTGTGTTTTTCTACTCTCTGTCACTGACAGGAACACATGAGGCATCGTTTGAATCACTGTGACGTATCTGTGTGTGTGTGTGTGTGTGTGTTGTTTCAGTGGTGATGATGCTGAACAAGCGCGTGCCAAGGCTTTGTTCCCACAAGCCCATCTGAGTGACCTGGGTCACCTTAGGGAGGCCTGTTTTGTTGTGCAGCAGCCGGTGGGGCTTTCCATTTCCATGGCAACTTTCAGAGGGGCGATGAATGGACAACAAGCACACACATGCACACACACACGCACACACACACACACATACACAGGGGAAAGTCACCTACCCCTTAAAATCTGCTACATTTTTAAATGAAATATTTACAAATTTTAGCCGGACATTTGATAAAATGTTACACAATGAATAATTTAAATATTTCAAATTAGTGGTTAAATGAAATGGTTAAGGTCATTTCATTCATGCTAATACCTCGAATCAGATTGAGGTGTCAGATTTGTTTTCTTTGACTTGGGTTTGTTTTGCTACTTTTTGATATCACAAGGTCATGGAAGTATGAACAAAGTAAAGGTTCTGAATCCAGCCTGTGTGCATTTCTCCATTTTTCTGAGGGTTTGATACATGGGACAGTTTATATATGAATTTATCTAGTCTTAAAAAAGAAACCTAAAAGTGGTCATTTGTGTGATATGTGACTATATCAAAGTGAAAAAAAAAAAGTTTTTTTCACTATAATTCAATCCATAAGTAACTAAATGAGAGTATGCAAAAACCATTTGTCCGCAGAATTGTCATAATTAAAAAAATTAATGAATGTCTTTTTAATTTCAAATTTTATTTCCCATATTGATATATTAATTATATTCCATATAAGTAAAATGAATGGGGGAGAAATAAATAAACTAATAGATTTAAAAAAAATAAAATAAATTCATGTAAATTTACATACATGTATTTATTTTATGAAAAAATAGTTAAATATGGACATTTATTGGTATATTGTTTTATATACTGAGTGTTTTTTGATGACGTTAAGGGTCTTTGACGTGAAAAGGTTTGAGAACCACAGTTGTACGGCGTTGTCGTTCTGCATCGACGACTGTTACTGACAAACATTTGCTATTCTGTAGGGAAATAAATGATTAGATCTGAATTCACCAAGCTGCCTCTATCTTAGAAACAACTCTCCCCCTGAATGCCGATCAATCGATCAATCGATCAACCGGCCCTTCATACAGGATGATGCAGCTCAAAGTGCGTCACAGATGAGTGATGAGCCCATAGTCAGACAGAGTGTAAAAGGCAAAAACAACAAAATAAGAGAGAAAAGGAAGAAAAAACGATTCTACTGTACACTGTAAAACCTTGCTGTGTAATCTGCATTTAAGTACTGTTTTACAATACATTTTTTATAATAAATTATTCCACAATAATCAACTAATACAGTAGATACAATGACAATGTTTATTGTTATTTAATTGATTTAATAGTTGCCAGCTAGTTACCATAACTAGCGGGTATATCATGTCCATGATAATTGTACAAACTACCAGATGAACTTCAGAGACCAGATGGCCCGTTCTTTACTTTCTTGGATGAATCACACGTGCTGTGGGCGAGCTGTGTCTGCTGAGGTGAGTCACGTCCACCTGCCGACGTTCAAAGTCACCAGAATACCAATGTCCATCCAGAGGCATGATTCACATTAGTCTAAGCCTGTCCGCAACGCTGGAAGATGGACCTGTCCCTCCCAGAGGCTTGTATTTTCAAAATAAAAGTCTGCTTCTTTCATGTTTTCAATGAGAGGGGAATTGCTTGTGTAACTTTTTGGACACGTATCCCCTACTTCCCCCCTGAAATCTACGCCTGTGTGTGTGTGTGTGTGCGGTTACTGGAAGTTCCATGACTCAGCTGCAACGGGAGCAGGTTTATGGTCCTGTACGGCAGCTTGAAAGCGCCTTATTATCTATTAATGAGTGTGAGTGGATGTGACTCAACTCAGCAGACAAAGCACGCACATGCGGCTCGTCTCCAACACGCAGGATTCATCCTGGAGACTACAGGAAGACGGAGATGCCAGCTGGTGTCTGAATTTCATCTGTGAGTTTGTCATAGACAACATAAATAGAGCACCGATGTTCACTGAAGTGAGCGGCGAGAGGACGTTCAGGAGCGGAGTTTCTCCCAAGGTGATGTCTTGGTGACCTCAGGTATGTTTCATCACTTATCAACCTATAGAATAATGAATGCTTGTCTGACACAAATTGGACATAAATTTGGTGGCAAGAGATCCTTTAATCCAGTGGTTCTGTAACTTGTCTTAAACTCACAAAAACTAGACCACAGACCCCATCTGACAGAATTGCTTTAGATGTTTTATTAGAGAAAGTAAAGAAAACATGGAGGAATGAAACTGCTAAACAAAAATCAATAAATAACCGATTTCATAAATCAATTAGACAGACATTTATTATTCCTTTTGCACAAAAAAGGCTGCATTTAATTGATTTTACATTTTATTTATACATTTTAATGTGTATTTATTTATTTTATATATATATATATATATATATATATATATATATATATATATATATATATATATATATATATATATATATATATATATATATATATATATATATATATATTCTTTGCATCCCTCCTTGTAAACAGTAAGACATTTTCTCACGGAGAATAAACGTGAAAACATGGTGGAGCAGAGAGTAGAGCAGAATAACATCAGTAGCAATACATATTACATAAAATGAGATTTACATTCAAGAATCTACTGACCTGGATTATTTTAGAACAACAGCATGTTAGCATGAATTAGTCACATCTGACGAACAGTATAGCTGCTAAATGCCTTGCAGCTGGGTTTTTGTTGTGTGTGTGTGTGTGTGTGTGTGTGTGTGCGTGCATGCATGTGGAGGTAATAGTGGGCGGGGTGAGAACCCTCTGGGCCCTTGGGTGCAACGCCAATGCTGCGTCTCCCAAAGTCCTGATTGGTCAGTTTGTCAATTGTGTTGGCTCACTATCTTATTGGGCATGTGTGATTTATCTGCGATTGGAAAATCACGTGGACTTGACCGAAAAGGTGGTGTGTGTGTGTGTGTGTGTGTGTGGCTGGGGGGTGGTGGGGGTTACCAGAGGTAGGAGGGTCAGGGGCCTTCTGAATATTGTGCAAGAGGAGAGCAGGAAGCAGGCAGAACACATTCTTTCTCCTGGAGGATTACATGCACCGTGCGCGGGGGTCCAGCATGCAGCTCACGCCGTTCGTCTGATTTATTTTTTTTTCTCTGGGGGGGGGGGGCGGCGCTGTTTTCTGCAGGAGGCTGCATGTGGAAACCTCCGGCCATGGCAGAAGGTACGAGGACATGAGCTCCTTTGAAGATGCTGTGAAAGAAGGAAGGAGGAGGGTGGTGGGGGCGGTGAAGGCAGGGGGGGTCAGAGAGACAAAAAGGGTGGTTGGCCTTTTCTTCCTCCAGCATTGTCTTCTTCTTGAATCTTCTTTTCCTTTTTTTCCGAGAGGCCGGGTGGTTGTCTATTCAGAAAAAAAAAAAACCCTCTCCAGAAGTGCTGCCTTGAATCGGTGTGTCCGGGTGAAAAAAAGAAAAGAAGCTTTTGTTGATGTGGAGGTAGAGAATGTGTCCGTTTGGAGATGGAGAAGCAGCAGGACAGCACTGTGTCTAACTGAGATTAAGCAGCACAGAGCGTCGGGATGGGCTCTGCTTCCAGGCAGATATTCACAGGTAGTCCACACCGAACCATTCTGCTTTTAAACGGAGTGACACCGGCTCTCAGCCGGGTTCTCAGTAGCTCCTGGAGCAAGAAGTGAAGGCTGTTGTTCAGGCTCTTTGTGTTTGTGGATTATAACAGAGGAAACAACTATTTATTCTGAAGGCCTGTTGGTATGTGTTTGACCTGTAAAAAGGATCTTGTGCAATGACGGCAAGTTTCGCTATTTGATTTGTTGTTGTAGAATTTAATGTGTACATTATATAAATGCTTAATAAATAAATTCTCTATATATCTGTAATTGATTAAAAATATTATTTTTGACAGTTCTAGGTAGAATCGAGTGAGAAAACTAAAAACACATGTTAAACTAGACAAGGAAGAAGTGACTGATTTGATGTTTTTTTTAGTCTTTCATGTTGGTGATTGAAAATGTTTAGTTCCTATTTGTACTTAAAAAGAAGAGGGAGACCAAAAAGAAAATGGCATAAAGAATCCATGTCCATGCACTCTATGTCTCATATTTGGACTGATTAGACTAAACACATGTTTAAAAATGTCAATCTGGGCTCAGGGAAAAATCGGAATGAAGCATTTCTGACCTGTGAAACAATTGATGAGTTAATCCAGAAAATAATCTGTACTGGGTGTAATCATCATCTGCATCACTATCTTTTTAATCACTGGGAAAGTTATGATTGTGTGTAGTTTTTTTATTATGTAAAAGGTGCGAACATCATTGGATTTCACTCCAGTTGCTTTATCTGTGTGTGTGTGTGTGTGTGTGTGTGTGTGTGTGTGTGTGTGTTGTGAAGGAGGCTGTGCTCAGAGCGAGGAGGAGGGCGCGGGTCTGTCCCATGGCAGCGGCGTCTGCAAGTGGTTCAACGTGCGGATGGGCTTCGGCTTCTTGTCCATGAGCAGCAGGGATGGAGCGGCGCTGGAGCCGCCGCTCGACGTCTTCGTCCACCAGGTGAGGACTCCTCCTCCTCCTCCTCCTCTTCATCCTCTGATATGTAAAACATGTTCAATTCTCACTTTAACCCTACTTAAATACTCAAAAAACATCAATATGTCATCTTCTGAATCCTTGATGACTTAATGTTACTTGGATTGTGAAAAGTTGTGAGAACACTACTGCTCCTTGGTGTGACAAAAAAAAATGCACTAAAACACACCGTGTAACTCCATCCTTCACAAACCAGTGAGTAATAAATGTTGCACTGCGATCACCTTACAGGCCAATTAGAGCTGCAAAACCTACAAAATCTATACAAGCCTGCATAGTTTCAGGACTTCCAGCCAAATTTAACCTCCTGAGACGCGGCTATTCGTTTTCTTTCTGCTTATGCTTATGCCTTCTATACTATATATGTCCCTTTATTGAGTCCTGATGTTCACGAGAGGGGACAACTGTGGTTAAAAGGGGACGTCACATTCAGTCGGTGCATTATTTTCACGAGTTTCTTTTTGTTTGTTTTGTTTAATATGATTAGTTTAGTGAGCAAACATCTCAATTGTGATCTGTATGAATTTGCAGAACAAAGCTCATTTACTTTCAGCTGCTGTAGTACTCATTAAGACTTTTTACTTTATTCACATTTTTGTACACATGTAAAATTTCGATAAGGTTGAGTTAAAAATCTTTGAAATCTGTTGTTTACTTTCCACAACTTTAAAATACAATTTAAAAAAAAAATCTAAAGAATGCTGTCGTTTTACTAGATGAGAGAGAGAAAATTCAGCATTTGACCTGTAAATATTTATTTAAAATCTGTAAAAATCTACTCATCATGTGAAAAAACCCAAAACCAATGTTGTCTGAGGAAAGTAAAAGTTTCCCCCCGCCTTGTCAACGGAAGTCGTATTTGCAACGTAACACAGCTGATGTGTAAAAATGCCGTGAAGATTAACACGTTTTTAAAAAGCAGACCGCGTCTGAGCCGGCTACGCCACCCCCCCCCCCCCCCCCCCCCTCACTTCACCCCCACAGGCAGATATCTGCTGTGGAACTTAAAAGGTGTGTGTGGAGGTGGGGGTGGGGGTTTAGGGCTCAAACATTTCTATTTAAGAAGGGGTTAGAGGCTAAAACAGAGATAACAAGGCCCATTCCTCTCCCCGTCCAGTCCTGCTTCCTGTTATAAAGTCATTAAAGCGTCAGGGAGCCCACCCACTCCTAAATTTCAGTCCCACCTCCCATGCGGAGCCTTTTGGCAGGGCCCTCTTCTCGGGTTACCTGCCCCTGTGTTGCTGTAAATCTTCTGATGAAAGGGAGCGACCCGGGGCCCTCACATGCCCGCGCTGGGCCTCAGTGAAACATGGGCGTCGCTGCGGTTATGCAGAGGTGTGATCGGGTGGCAGATCCTCGCCTATTGTTACCGCCGCCGATCAAATATTGATTGAAATGAAGGTGGGAGGCGAATTTAAAGGAGGAGGAGAGGAGAAAAAAAATTTCAGATGAGGGTTCTAGCTATTTGTTTGTGCATGTATGTGCATGTATCTGTGATGAAGGGGCTGTCAGTCAGTCATTTCTGGCTCATCTGGAACACAGCAGGTTTGAAAATTCTGTACTGTCCAACTTGTAAAGATCACTGACGTGTTTCCTTACTAATTCCTAATTTCCTACAGTCAAATTTCAAATGTATGGAGGCCAAACAACTGCGTAATCATCAAATGTTTATTATATAGAAATTAGAAAATGCTGATGGGTGATTTGCATTAGAAGGTTTTTGATCAGCAGATGGAAACACAGCTACTAAATTACTCTACTCTATTTATATTGAAGAATAAGACAAATTGTTTTGCTCATAGTTTATTGGCTTTCGGCCCACATGGTAGAAGATGCTAAGCCTAGCTCAGCATAAAGACAGGAAGCAGATGGAAACTGCTAGCCTGGCTCTGTCTAAAGTTCAAATCCAAATTCACATGGCTTTGCTAGTGCCCATGGCCCATGTAGCTGCACTTGTTTAAACCAGATTCATTAAGGGTATTCTAAGAACTTTAAACAACGTGGAGCTGAATCTCTGTCCAACCTAACAGGAAAGATGTTTTAAGAGCGAGATAGAAATTAGTTGATGGTGTGCAGATTATTTATGGAAGTGGTCTGTGCTGAATAGATTTCGTCAAATGTAGTATAGGACTCGAATGGAGCGTTTGTGACATCACTGCCAGGGCGTTTCGGGGCTTTGACAGCTTGATGAATCTGCTGAGCGCAGGCAGGAATGTCGAGGTTGTTAAGATTGTCAGGACTCGGATTCCTATCCCATAATGATCATCAAGTTGTCCGGGCTCGGCTGGGCAGCGTGCAGGAGCCATGGGCCGACCAATAAAGCCCCCCAGGATGGAGGGAAATACAGGGTATAAGGGTGTTTTCGCATTAATAAATTACTTTTTGTTTTATAAAGCCGCGGCCGTGTCAGGGAAGCATTTTTACGATTTCTCCGTCCAGAGCCTGATGCGTTTAATGGTCATTGCTGGGGTGGAATAAGCAGAAGGGCCGGTCAGTGTTTAAAGTGTCACCTAAAAAATCTCAAATGTCACGAGAGAACAATCTGCAGGGGGGCTACAGCGAAAGAAAAAAAAAATAATAAAAAGTTGAACCAGATTCGGCTTTTGACACCAATTTGGCACAGAAACGCTGCAGGTTGTACACGGCGAGAACAAAAGATCTGCTATAACACGACAGACATTTCCATGGGACATTAAAACTAAATTTATTTCACAATCTGTGACCATATGCGCTTGTCTTTTTGTTCCTGCCCAGAAACAAGTGAGTTCTCTTAATTACAGTCAAACACTTTTTTGTATATAACATCAATTAAGATCAAACCACTATTATCACAAATAGGCTAAAATTGGAGCATATTTCTACGTGAGCTCAAACCTACGGAACGACATAAGAAAGAAAACATTACTGAGACATAAAACATTTATAAAAATATGGAAAATGTCCACTTTTTCCTATCTGAGAAGATGAAAGAACAAATCAGCACAATGAAAAGATGAACAGAGGCAGGACTGCCTGGTTCAAGTGCGATCACACGTGAGGACTGGCGTTCCCAGCATGCCTGCCTGATGCTTGGAAAAACCTGGAGCGTGCATGCAAATTGCTAGGGATTAGGCACAATGAGGTGTACACAGCACCTGCGTTGACCCGAGCATGGGAGGGGGGGGCACGGCATCGAAACAAAACAGCCCCTCCGTGCAGGTGGAAACAACAAAGCAGGACTCCTGCACAAAATAACACCCAGAACTCCCAAAGAATGAGGAGTTTTAACTCCTGTTTTGTTCCTGTACTGTCCTTTCTGTAGTCGTCCTGCCACCCATCCTGGGAGATATCCCTGGAATGCAACCCCCCAACCCCCCTCCCCCCGCCCCCCGCTCCTCTGTGTCATTTCCCAGCATCCTCCAGAGTAGTGGTCATCTTGAGACCTGACCAGATGGACTCATTTTAGCTCCTTGGCTGCTGGTCGGGGTGGTGGAGGTGGTGGAGGTGGAGGAGGAGGAGGAGGAGGAGGAGGAGGGGGGGGGGTCAGGAATGCTTTGGAGGCTCGGTTGGAGCCACGGTTTGGGGAGGAGGGGTGTGTGAAAGCATTGATGTTTTAACACGGCTGTCAACGGGATTGGATTTTTATGAGGGAGCCGAGGATTCCCTGACAGAGAGGCCGCATGTTTCTATTAATGCGGCGTGATCGCTTTTCAAGTAAGCTGCACCTTTGTCTCCTGTTGACCAGAAAGAAAAAGGGAGACGCCTAGACGACTGAATTTATCTTGTCAGGAACTAGCAAAATAACAGCCAGCAAGAGGTAGATCAATTGTCTGTTCAGGTAAATTATGTACGCATGTGTCTGCGCTGGCTTATGTGCATCACTTGATCTCTGCTCATGTGATCTGGCAACACAGGCCCAACAATAGATCATAGTCATGTATTTCATTGTAGAATTCAGGATAAGACAAAAGTCTGTCTCCATAGAGGTGAGGTGGGATGTTTTGTACAGATGAGTTTAACAGTGAAAGCAGGTCACAAGGAAGTGAGGTTAGCAGACCTCTGTAGCCAAACGCTTAAGGTGTTTTATTATAGAGCTATCCTCACATTCTGTGGCAGCAGCTTATAAAACCTGTGATCCTCCCCCTCTCTTTGTCGCTAACAGAGCAAACTGCACATGGAGGGTTTCCGCAGCCTCAGAGAGGGCGAGGACGTGGAGTTCACCTTCAAGAAATCCTCTAAAGGCCTGGAGTCCGTCCGGGTCACCGGACCCAACGGAGCGCCGTGCCTGGGCAGCGAGAGGAGACCCAAGGGGGCCCAGAAACGCCGCTCCAAGGGGGACAGGTATGTCACACATGCTAAGTGAGGACCTATAGGAATAGCCTAACATGTTGGGAATCACTTTTATTATGGATTCTGAGCAGTGGCAGACAAAAATCATGCTAAAGTGCCCTCCTGGTAGCCAAACATATGCTAAAATGCCATCTAGGAGACAAAAAGCCTCGTAAAGTGTCCTCTAGGAGACAAAATACGTGCTGAAGTGCTACTTCACACTACTATTACTATATTGTTTTTACCTTTTCCCCTTGCCCTTCAAAAGGTATGTGCACACCACTGCTTCTGAGCTGAAAATTATGAATTGAAACATTTAATATATGTTAACAAGAAACGAATAAAAAAGGTAGGTTGCTGTGCTGCAATCAGAGAAATTATGCAATGCTGCAATGAAATAGAAAAATCACTTTTGAATTCCTCTTAGATCCCTTCTCTAATCGGATCGTTCAAATATTTAACTATAATTTTTTTTCACTTCATGACTTAGTTATTGAGTGTTTTTTTATGATAGTATTTTAACTTTTGCACACGTCAAGAGTCTGAGTTAGTCCACGAAAGATTCCTGCTTAACTGTTCTAATGGACAGATGTTCAGGTGGACTTTAAAATTCAGGAAAAAAAAAACACATCATCAGAACCAGGTTCGTTTTGTGCAAAAGGCAAAATTTTGATCTCAATCATGGGCAAACATATTTGGGCGAGAAGGACGTTTACCGGGTTCCTATTGGTGGCGTATGAGTGATGTCATTATAGCTTCTTGAGGAAGTTATGTTTGGAGCAGGCTAAATGCGGCTCTTTATGGAGCAGCAGGCTGAGCTGGATCAATAGCTTGTTTGATCTCTTCTTGGCAGTTAAAGCTTCCCTTCCCCAACACCCCCCTCCCTTCTCTCTCACACACACACACACACACACACACAAACACACTCCATTTGGCATCTGCTCCAACCACAGTGTAGTTCCATCAATTCAAAGTTTATCACTATATCACAAATCAAACACCCTGCAGCTATGGATCGACTTTAAATGAACGCTACTGGAGGTTTTTATTTCAAATTGTTTGTCCTTGAAGCTTTTTTTTTTTTTTTTTTTTTTTTAAAGGCAATTAAGAGAGAGGCTATTAACTTAATAGCATCTTTTATTATATCATGGCTGGCAGTGATAAAATGAGTCCCACATCATCCTGTCTTTAAAAACCTGATATAGATTTATTCACCTCACTTGTACCTAAACAGGAATATTGCAGTTAAGGAAATTGAAGGAGTGTAGTTTCTAGGCTGTTGGCCAGAAAGATCAGATGAGGATATTAACGTGATAGTGTCTTATTAAGTTCAACTTTATTAATCACGGCGGGCAATGATAAAAAAAAAAAGGATTAATCCCACAGCTTCCTGTCCTTAAATATGTTTGATTACATTCACATGTTCCTTCTTTTTCCCCCCTCACTGGCTCCCAAACATAAATGTTGTATTCAGAAGAGGAAAGGATCCTATCCATTTAATTGATAACAGATGTAGGTGCCTGGGAGAGGTCAGAGGTCGCCACTGCCATAGCAACAATGGGGTGTGGTGTGCAAATGAGGTGGAGGGGAGGGCGGGAGGAGGAGGGGCAGCGAGCGAGCGGGGGTCAGGGTTCAGAGGTCACCGTAGTATTGAAACAAAGGAGCTCCCTCTCATACCCTCGTGGCCACTCTGATCAATACTGAACCCTGATGGGGGGCAGGGAGGAAGGAAGTGGTGGTTAGCGGTGAGATGGTCCAGGTCTTACTCTGGGTTTCATCATTCTGTATCTCACAGGCTTCATTTTGCTGCTTTAATATATGAGCTGTATTTATACTACTAGTAATACATGTGAGAAATACTCAGTAGAGCATCAAATGTGTATTAATCCGCCGCTGAAAATAGTTCCCCCAGAATCCATTATTTCCCCTGTCTGCTTTAAATTTACTTAAACCTCTGAAACAAACCTATTTTTTGTTCATTATTACCTCATCAGCTGTTGGATTAAGCCTTGATTAAAGTTTGAGGAAAGCACTCATTGTCCAACATAGATAGAACTAATTTTACAGGAAGTAAAATAAGATAAATGCATGGTTGGTTTGAGTGAAGTCATCGGCGTGAGCCTGACACCATATATAATGCAGACAGGGCATTTTACAGCCAAATTATTTCTTGTGGACAGACAATATAACGTAGACACTGTTTAAATGGCTTTGTACTTTTCTTTACCGCAGCTGCGCCACAAAATAAAGTCCCTTTAATGACTTCAGGAGGGACACGTGTCTCACCCACTGTCCCATATATGAGCTCTGAACAGCTTGAGAATAATGTGTGTGTGTTTTTTATGTTACTTTCTCACCGAACCATAATTATTATATTATATGTAACTTATTATATTATATGTAACTTCAGAGTGAGCAGCTGCACCATGAGGGGAAAAGCTGGGCCACACACAGAAACTAGGTTGTCCATATTTGTGCCTAATTTATTTCCCTGTCTGTTCAAGTGGCTCGATCCTCTCGCTCTTTGCCCTCTTCTTCTTCTTCTTCTTCTTCTATATTCTTCTTCTTTTTTATCCTCCCTCCTGCGCTAATGAATTCACCAACAGGATTTCACTTTGCAAGCCGATCATTAGCTTTCCCAACATAGATTTATTGACAACAATACCCAATTTACCTGCACGGCCAATGTTTTAATCACAGCAGCTTGAATACCGGTGTGGATATTTACACTGAATACTCTGACCTGTGTGGAATTCATACTATGACAATATGATTAAAATAAACATTTCTGTTGTTAAGACGATAAGATCTGCCATACACATCGAAAAGCATGGGTGTAATTAATCACATTATTGATGGCTTTGTTCCATTGTTCTATAAAGGGTCTAAATAGGAAGACCACTGTTCATTTTTATTAAAAAACACCCGTCAAAAGGAGATTATAAATAATATATTGACAACAGACAGGGATGAAAAACTATATGGAGATGACTCATATCACTCAGTAATAATTTAGTGGTCGCCATATTTTTTGAGCATTTTAAAAGCAGAACTGAGGTTTGAGACTATTTCTTATTGTTCCAATAATCATAAACAGATACTTGTGTTAATAGAGTCAAAAATTTGAAAAGATTATGCATTTAAGGTACATTTAGAACAGATAAAAATGAGATTGATTTGTGATTGGTGAGTAGCTCAATCCGAAGGATAATTAAGCATTAATAGTGATTATTGATAGTCTATAGCTTCTTGTCAAATTGCACCAGGCTGCTGCATTTAAATTGACAATTCTCAGTGTTTTTTTTTTTTTAACCCTAACCCTCTGAACCGAGAAGGCCGTGTTCCTCGCTTTAAAGTGAAATAGCACTGGCACAAACCAAGACACGTAGAGACCCTGACAAACAGTAAACAGGAAACAGGACAAAGAACTGATGAAAGGAATAAAAATGCAGGGAAAACACGTTCGATGATTAACCCGCGATGTAAAAGAGGAGAAACTATTTCATAATAAAATAAGAATAAAAAACAACCAGACAAGACACTGACAGATCATGACAAATAAATAAAATAAACGTCTTTAGGGATCTGACAGTAGAACTGAACAATATAGATGTTTAATATGTTATTAATGTTCTGCAATAAATCACCATTTTTTGTGTTTAATATGTAATATTTTGTATGGATTTGAATCCCTTAAAGAGAACTCCATTGATCCATTTCAGACTTGTGCTAAGTAACCGCTGATGATTATTATGATCCTAATCATCATTTGAAATGCAATACGAACACATTCACATTTTTTTATTGGAAGGAAGTTTAAATTCCTACTCGTGTCCTTCATGATAAGCCAGTTTTAAAGCTGTGATGTGGGAGATCAAAGAATCTAGAGGAGGAAAAAAGGCACACGCAAAATCAGAATGAGTAACGCGGTGCAAAACCTATGATACACGCCGCCGCTCTTTATAGCTGAGCCAACGGGCCTCGTTTTTTTTTTTTTTAAACTTGACTGGCAGGACAACAGAGCAGAGTTCCCCTTTTACAACATCCCCTGGAGGGAGGACATCAATTTGTTTAATCCCCCCCTTCCCCCTCCTCCTCCTCCTCCTCCTCCTCACAGGGGTTAACCCAGAAGCCTGGGAGTGTGCCGCCCTCTGCTGGTAGAATGCGGCCATGTCACCCTCTCTCTTTATTGGCTCTGAAACTGCTGCACCACCGAGGTCATTCATTTCTCCTTTCTTTCTTTCCTTCAGATGCTACAACTGTGGAGGACCCGGCCACCACGCCAAAGAATGCCAGTTGCCCCCTCAGCCCAAAAAGTGCCATTTCTGCCAGAGCGTGTCCCACATGGTGGCGGCCTGTCCGCTCAAAGCACAGCAGCAGCAGCAGCAGCAGCAGCAGCAGCAGCAGCAGCAGCAGCAGCAGCAGCAGCAGCAGCATCTCCTCAGGTCTCCCGGCTCTCAGGGATCAGAAGAGGAGCGGAGCCGCGCGGCCCTTTCTGAAAACTCTGAGTGAGCGACTCATCGGGGGAAGGCCGCGTTTTTTTTTTTTGTTTTTTTTTTTCACTGGAACACTGCTCGCGACCTCAGATTTGTATTTATTGGGTGGCGACAGGAGTCGTCACTGTGGTGGTTTTGATGTGATGTGTTGTCCAATAGCAGGCTGACAGACATATCCTCTTGAATAGTTTTTTTCTTTCTTTGTGTGTTGTTTTTCCGCCTCAGATAAGTGTCTTATCTTTGAAATGAAACAATCAGAGACATAGAGGACATCTCCACCCCGCCAACTTAGATTAGCCGCAGATATCAAGTCCAATCGTGTGCCTCCGTTAACCGGGGCCTCGCCCAATGCAGCGAGGAGGCCAGTTGTAGCCGGTTTGAACTCTCTAGAACATTGTACACATACAGGGTGTCTGAACACTTCAGGCCTAAAAGCATCAGGACAGGTTTGACTGATAGAGAGCTTGTTATATTGACAAATCACAGCTACATCCAAAGAGACTTTGAAGCCTGCATGATGCGTGCTGCATGCTGCAGGCATCAGAACGACTATTAGTCCTTTTTGTGAATTCAGAACTGACTAGATGATTCAGGTACGATTGTCAATCAGGATCAATATGAATCCTGAAGGAAAACATAAAACATGCATTTTTTTTTTTGCTGCATCCGAATTTCCCCACATTAGAACAATGTAATTTAGGTTAGGATTACAGTTGTTTTTCCATGTCTGTTACATTAACTAAAGTAGCCTCAAAGACCTAATTTTTTAAGATCTAGACATATCTAAATTATACACTGCAAAAACTGAAGTCTAGCTATCTTATTTTTTTTTTGTACAATCAGTCCAACAATAAGTAGAATTACCCTCTTCTACTGGCAGATAATTCATTCTTTTGTTCCTGATTGAGTGAACTTGACATTTTCTTAAAAAAAAAGATTAAACTGACAGAAATCAAGGAAAAAAACAATAGAATTCTAATTGTACCAAAAATAAGATATTTTCTCCTGACAGGATTTCAGTTTTTGCTGTGTACATAAATAGCTTTAGCTACTCAGCCAAACGGCAGGATTCAGAAGGAAGCCAATGTAGGATCAATGGTTATTCTCCCATAGACATATCATTTATATTTGACTAAAATAAAAACCTTGCTGTGTAACTCATATGCATAGCTCAACCAAAATAGTTAGTTTGTCTATTTGAGAGAGTTTTTCAAAAGTTTTTTCCTTCATTTTGAATATGATTTTCTTAAGAGGGGAAAAAATATCAAATATAACTTTCACAATTGTAACAAAACAAACTATGAACATTGGTCTAAGACTTTTAGCTTTTAAAACAACATATTAGTCAAACCTTTCCATTGTGGGTTCAATTTATTTTTAAGATCTGGCAAGATTATAACCTGTTGAATCTTTTTTTTTTTTCGACACGAAAGATGAGATTGAATGATTATCTTTTTTTTTTTATTATGACATTTTACACAATTGAGGGAAACAATCCAACACGTGAATGTAAAGAGAGAGAGAGAGAGAGAGAAGCAAAATGAATGAACACTTCACTGAAAGTACTCGCACGCTCCACGATGGGAGATAGTTGTCAGGCGTGACGGTGGAAAGCGACTATCACAAGCTCAACATAAGTGCCATAACCTCCACTCTTAGAAGGGGTTGAGTGGAGCCGCTTTCAAATGTCATTTTCCCACAAAAAAGAAACACCCGACCCGACGACATTATCTCACCACTCGTGTATCAGTGAGGGAACAAAAAAAAAAATCATGTTTCCATTAGGTGAAGCTGTCATTGATCTGAATTTTGCCAGTTCGTTATAATGTAACCTATATGCAAGACCAGTGTTGATTGTATGGCAGGCTCTGTCTGCAAACCAGTATTAAACAATAGGGAATGTACTTTTTACACAGAATATCAGGGATTTTCTCAAAAAAAAAAAAAAAATATTTGCTCACATGTTGTACTTGATGTAGCCGGTAGGAAGGCCTTGTGGTGAAGGATTTTTTTGTTGTTTTTTGTAGTGATGCTAAAACTCACAAGCCTTCGCGTGGATAAATGTATATAGATATTATCTTTTTTATATTAACTATTTATTCAGAGTTGTTCTTCCTCACAGTTTTTTTTTTTTTTATTCCCGGCCGAGGATCAGGTGACAGCTTATACCCGACACATCTCAGTCGCGTGAAGCTTCATCCCACAAATTCTGAAAATGATATTACTGTGTAATTGTTTACTGACAATTTAATGTCCTACATCTGCAACTATGCCGCTGAGCGTTCCCTGTGTAACGTGGAAACACTTCACGGGGGGGAGTTTACCTTTTTTCTGTCTCCGTGACTTCGGGCCTCCGTTGATTTTTGTGTGACGTGTTCTTTTTTGAACTCAGGGAGAACTTTTTTCTGACGTACAGTAGCTTCTTTTAGGACGTGTCTCGAGTGTTTGAGTTGTTTACCGTTCCCCCCGGGGTCGCCAGAAGACCCGGGGCATCGTTTGCCAAAATGAGCCGCGCGGACGCCCCCCCCCCCCCGTCGTGGTTCGCCCGCCACGTGGCAGCTTTGTGACCTCCAGCCAGCGCCTCAACACTGTGCTTTGACGTGATGTTTCCTTGCTTTTTACTGGCTATGAGCCTGGAGATTCCCCAATCCTCAGAATTTGATAGAGAAGTTGGAATTGATCAGAAAGATGTAGAGGTGTTTGGAAAGGCATTGTGGGATGTGTAGGATATCCAGCCCAGTCTCCAGAGGAAAACATTGAGAGTTTTTTTCTGGGATAACATACTGCCGTTTACTCACCCATTTCACTTTGGACTCATTTGGAGTGTCCTGATTATTGTATGTGATGCTATCCTTGCAACAGGAGTGAACAGGGCACAGAAACGCAGTAAAACGATACAAACCTGACCTTCTATCGATAGAAGCATTTCGCGTCTGTGGCTCGTGTCTCTCTCTGACTGTTTGTCAGATCACCCTCAGCTTTCAGATACATGTTGCGCATGGCACGTAGCTGCACCTCTTTGTGGAGGTGTTCTGATATTTAACATACCATCATTATCATTAAAGGTTAAAACCCCACAGACTTATTTATCGCAGCGCTATCCCACAGCGGCTCTTTAGTTCCAGTGTAAAGCTCCCATTCATTCACTAACTCTTGTCCAGTTTGTTATTTGATTGAACAGCTGGAATGAACGCAGTTTGGAACTATTTTGCAGGCTTAGCAGCTCTTGCTGTGGGCTAGGTTTCTCGCCTCTTTGCCACTGCTATGTTCACAGGTTGGATTTTCTCAAGCCCAGTTCATTCCTGTTAAATGGATCCCATTACATCCAGTATCTGGGAAACACTCCAAATGACTCCAAAGTGAAATGGGCAAATGGCTGTATTTTATCCTAGAAATAAGGTCCAGTTTGTTAAATAAACAAAAAAACAAAAAGCGTCACCACCCCATAAAACTATTTATGAAAATGTGCACATGCCAAACAAACGTTAGTGAACTCTCAATGTGTGACTGGGCTGTTTCTCTCGCTGTCTGCATCTGGAAAGGCATTCTAGGACATGTAGGAATATCACGCTTTAAAGCCAGGAATGCACCGGGCATCAGATTGTATAAAACAGTGTATGGAGGCCTCCTACGGAACGATAAAATGACATATTTATTTTTCCATGGACGTCACCAAAGCAAGCATGGCACTAGATTTACATCTTAAAACATCACTACGATGTTTTTTTGTTGTTGTTTTTTTCTTTAATGTACATACTGTTTACAGTGTCTTTTTCTGCAGTATTAATATAATATTCATTATGTGTCTGCATGATAATGAGTAGAATAATAGACTAGCTTTTTCATGTAAAGCGGACAGCGACAGAGCCCAAAGCACAAAGGACGTTTAAGGCTTCAGTATTGATCATCATTAAGGATCATTACACCTCTATTATGTGCTTCAGTTCATCCTAATGCTCACAGTACAAAGGGCTCTATTCTACCATGTATAATACTTTAATCTAGTCCAGGTCCCGCTGTTCCGTCTTGATTCTTGTATGTTGTGTTGCTTCTCGTGTGTGTGACCAAGACTGAAATCGTCTTGTCAAAAATCTATACAAGTCTACCTCAGGTGTGTTTTTGGTTTTGATAAGGATAGCTTGAGAACAGCATGTCCAAAAAAAACTGTTTTGTAAATATCGTGTTTATAGAGTTGTTTGTTCAGAATATTTATTATTTCGTTTTTGTAACGCTTTTTTTTTCTTCAATTTGATGTGTACACGACCTCACAGAACTTGATTTTCCATGTGTTTTTTTTGGGGGGTAATTCTAAGCCTGTTTGTTCCTGCAAACATAAGAAATCCGGTACTTAAGACCAAAGTGATGCTCTCAAATGAAGTGTCGGCCTTGTTTCCAGGGGAGACGGAGAGAGGGGGGAGACAAGGGAACGTATACGCTCACATCCTTCAAACAAACACTCATATCTTTACTCAACATTTTAGACTTTCAAGGGATTATGCCCCAATACCAAAATCCCTCACCACAACTGTGCAGGCAAAGAATGTTTGGATTAAGCACACTGATGGATTTAGGATGTTCATGTTGACTTTCTGGATTATACTGAATGTTTAATCTGTACTCAGTGCTCAGGGTTATGCTAAAACTAAATTGTAGCCATATTAAACACAATGATTACACTTGTGATTGCATATTGCATATGGATCAGCTCCCGTCTATGCTGACTGTCGGTTTCAGCCCGAAATAGTTTGTTCTGCCATTGAACAGGAAAACAGAGACCCAGCATCGAGAGATGATTTCATGTTTTCTGTGACCTTTGACTTTTAGGCAGCAATCACCAAGGTAATATTCACTGTGAAAATAATGAATAAACATAGTGATGCATACTTGTGTGGTATATTTCTTATTATATTTAGTGCAATTCTATCTTGATCAGAGTCATAAAGATAAGTCAATTGTTTAACAAAAAAAGGATAATGTGGTCAAGTATAAGAGTTAAAACATCTTAACTCAATCAACACTCATCAACAGCCTGTCCTGTCCGGTAATACCCTTACATCCCCTCAAGGGATGATCCCATGTGTAATATGGATTAAATAATTTGATATATGTTGAAATAAACAAAACAAAGGGTGAAATGTGAACTATTATCTGAGCTGAAATCCTGCAAAACTCTAGAAAATAATTCAGAAAACTTGCATTATAATCCATGCTATTGTGCCTACCCCATAGATTATAAAATAATACATATATGTATATTTGAAATATTAAAACTCCATTCTGTGGTCCACCTCCTGATAGTGACAGTTGGGACTGAGAGGAGGGAGGTAAGTGTCCGCATTTCACTGACTGGCTGAAGAAATGTGGAGAACTCTGTAAAGTTACACATATTTGTATTAAGGTAAGACCGGAAGTGTTATAATTTTACTTCAAAATAAAGTGTATTAGTTGTCACTTGGTGGTTGGGTGGGGGGGAGGCTGATAACAGCAAATATAATATAAATTAGTTATCTATGTGACTCCTATTAAAATAAGTCCGTTTTGTTATTATGTGTATTATTTGTGTAATTCTATATATATATATATATATATATATATATATATATATATATATATATATATATATATATATATATATATATATATATATATATATATATATATATATATATATATATATTTATAAGCATGGGAAGCAGGTGACTTGAAAGGAGTGGGCCAATAATCTTTGCACAAATGCAGATTTGATTATATGGTTTAGTTTTATTGTTTTACAGCACCGCACTCTCAGCAAACAGAGCCCAATCATGCGCACCCAGGAAATGGTATTTTAGATATTTGCATTATAGAAGTCATCAGTGGTGTTTTTGAGTTTTCAAAATATTAACAATCTTTCTCCAGAATCATGGGGAAAAAATTATCAGGCCACTGGCTGAAAAATATTTTAAAAGTTCATAAAGGAAGTAAATGTGCTGCGTTATCTTCTCATAAATAATATAATAAATAAGTCCTATGAGGACTCCATAATAGATTGGTGTGCATTTGTGTGAATAGACTCATTTCTATATTGTGGATTGTCAGTGAAGACAGCTAGCAATCAAGAAGAAGGCAAAAAATAATTTTCTGTGTTTAAACAGTCTCCCTCACTGGAAGGCCTTCTCCAGAGTTTCTCTGTTCTCATGAAAAAAAAATTAAGGACAGGATTTGTTCACAAATAAAAAATCTTTTAAAGAGATTCTGTGCCCAATATTTAACATACAAAAATGTGGTGTGGAAACTTAAACTTTCCGGTGCACTCAGAATGGCTTTTATAGTGAAGGAGACTCGCATGAGAAATTGCAAAGACCTATATTTGCATATTTGAGGTTTCTGAAATCTGTAAAAAGTAAGAAAAATAGATGCCAGTTTGTGGATTTCAAAAAAAGATAATTATACTTTTTTTGCAGAAAAAATCTGTGAGACACACAATGTTATTCAAAGTGATCTTAAAATCATTGTATAAATATTCATTTTAACATCTTAATAATAATCTTAAAATCTTTTTTAAATTTCAGAAGGACTCCAAAGATTTTAAAGAGGTAATTATACTTTCCTCTTTGTGAAAAAAAAATGCTAGATTAGATAGACTATTTTTATTATTATTATGTATCTTATATAGCTGACATCTTACAATTTGCCTGGGTCATAGATAGATAGATAGATAGATAGATAGATAGATAGATAGATAGATAGATAGATAGATAGATAGATAGATAGATATATTTGAATCTGATTTACTGTATCTACTTGTATTGTTCTTCTTCGTCTCCTCATACAGGTGTTTATTTTGAAAAGCAAAAGCGGAAGTGTATCCATCCTGCGCACAGCGGCGACGCAGTGCTCAGCAGCTGCTCGCTCTCACGTCCAGTGTTTGACTACCGTGTGTCTTGACTGCGAGCAGGACGTGTGCGGCGGTAATGGCTGCCAGGGAGAGTGAGATAGACAACAAATGAACCCCAGAGAAACGACTCGAAGGTGAGACCCGGAAATGCGACCGGTCGCCGCAATTAAATCACTGCAGCCTCTTCTGTCTCTGGTTCTTGTTGTGGTTACTCGTCTCGGTATTGCTTGCAGGTGTGCGTGCGCGCGCGTGTGTATGTGAGGAATCTGGTTGACACACGCACATAAACACACACACACACGCGCGCGCGCACTCTCGCGCGTACAGGACAATAAACTGTGAATAGCTCGTGCTTTATTGTGCATATGTGCACGCGGTTTAATTTTAAGGTGCGCGGACTTGTTTCCAGGTCTGTGCTCGTTCGGGCTGGAGCCCTCATTCACGCCGACTCCGCTGGACTCTTTGTTAGCAGCTGTTAACGTGATTAGCTAGCGTTAGCTACCCAACAACATCGTTTACAGGCCACATAGCTGTTAGCCCGTTAGCCAATCACACGTCCAATTAGCCCCGCTAGCATCCGCCTGCCCACGAGACGCCTCTGCGGGTCCCCGCGGTTTGCAGATGTTTATGTTCTGCGAACGTGAAAGTGTCATGTGTGTTTACATTGGAATGAGACTGGCGGTGTGGTGATGGTGATGGTGATGATGGTGATGATGTGAGGAGCCATGTGCAGCAGCGGGCAGGTGTTGCAGGGACTTCTGGTCCTCATCGTTATGTCAGGACAACACTTCGGTGTTAGCACGTAGCGGCGTGCATGTTTAAAGGGGCAGTCCACCCCGCCTTAAAATCAGAAATTACACATTGTGTCTTCTGATCTGTGTGTATATGCTTTTCTAGCTCGATTGTTGGGGTGGGAGCTGTCAAGTTTTGGAGATTTGCTGTGTTTTAGAGATGTCTGCTTGTTTCTCTAATACAACAGAACCAGATGTTTCTGACCTTACTCCAAGTAATCCACAGATGTTTTATTACCAGTTTCATGTAGGAACTATTTTTCTTCTGATCTTGCATTGACATTGAAACACAGCATGGAGAAGCTCATCAAACTATCAACCCCCTGATCAGACACAGCTGCCTCCACAAATACAAAGTACAAATACCACAAAATTGCACTTAAGATGTCTCATCCTTTTTTGTTAAGTCTTTTTGCACCAAAAGATTTTCCAGGTTCTCCAACACACTTATTACATGTTTACTATTGAACCAGAACTGGCTCTGCAACTCTTTGTGATGTCACCGATCCGCATTGCTGGCCCTCCTGTTAAAAATTTTGGATTTTTAATGAGCCCAGAGAAACTTTCCACTTTCAGCCGATGAATGGGGAAAGCAGGACAATGCGCATACATCGTTCTGCACAGTGAAGCTCAAGCATTCAGGCGCGGGAACAATATGTTTTTCACTGGATGGGAAGTTGTTCCCAGTTCATTGACAGTGGCTCTGGAACTCAGATAATGCCGGTAAACATTTTTTTTGAAAGAAAGGTTTCAGGTCGTATCGTGATGCTCGTAAACAACGATTCGTCGGTTCGACACTATGGTGCAAGGAAGAAAAAAAAAAAGAACTCGAGTGTGTGTGAGTGAACGTGAGAAATTATTAGGGTGCACCAGAGCGAGCCCTGACACCGAGGCTGGCAAAACCCACATGTTGGCAGTGCCTTCCGCTGGATAAAATGACAAACGTGGCCGGTGGCGGGTCGGATCAGCTGTTGCTAATTAGAATGAATCCCATGAGTAACTTGATGACAGGCCAAAATGAAACTTGGCTGTCAGTCTCTGCAGCCCAAGATCATCTGTGAGAGGGAAGGAGCTCTGCTTACACCCCCTTCACAGTTTCATTTTTTTTTATGGTTCCGATGGGCTCCAGAGGAGTGACACGTCTTCTCCGTAGCGGATCGCTGCGTTTTCCAGCTAAACTTCTAATTCAAAGCATATCAGTGATTTCATCTTTTGAATCCCCGGCCCTTTAAATAAGCGGATGGAGTGGTTCTCATGAAGAACCAGGTGGGCCGGATTGAGTGAGCCGCACCTGTTAATGTCAAAGTGTCACATACTCAATCTAAACGTACGCGTCACGTTCGAAAAAACTTGAGCAGGACAGCTGACACTTGTGTAAATAATCAGTAGTTGCAGTCTATTTTCTGCAGTGGCAGGTGGGTCGGGATTATGTAACGACATGATAAAGATCAGCGAGGCCGCCGCCGCGAATCCGCCCCTTCTGGTCAGGAATGCCTTTTCCATACTTTCCATGTTCCCCCAAGCGTGGCGCGTTGACGCGACATAAGCACCTCTACGCTGTAACAGGACCCCGTAACGGACACCAGTTCGCAGAGCGTGGTGTCGGTTGAACACGGTGGTCATTTTTTGTTTGTGGCAGGATGTGTTTTGAGGCGTGTGTAGAGGTCACTTTAGACAGGCCGTACGGTAAAGGTGCTGGTGTCTGTCATGTATTGGCTGTTTTACTTTGTTCCAACTTCTTAGGCCTCTAAGTATCTTAGTTTTGATGAGGGATAAGTAGACTAGAAAATCAAACCTTGCTGCACCCACTAGTCAGCACTAGAAATATTAGCGAGTTGACCCTAATGTAAACGTAAACCATTGAGGTCAATAGTAGGACAAAGATGGCTTCACGTAAAACTGAAAAATGAAAATAAGGTAGTTGTAAAGCTGCTTGGAAAGACCTGACATTTGACCACCAGTGCAGGCTGCCGATTTGGACGTTGAAGAATGCGATGAACAGTTTTATTTAAGGCTCTTAAATACACTCAGTACATTTATAGACAATGTTTAACGTTATTGATTAAGCCGAGTGGACTTGTCTCAATTTAAACGTCCCTAGTTTTGACTCCTCTTAGTGAACTAAATCAAATTTTCTTGTGAAACTCAATGTACTCACAAGTTCAGGAAGCAGTGAAGACCTTAAAGGACCATTTATTTAAAGTTCCATTAAGTCTGGTCCATTCTGGAGGTAATGTTTAGTGGTATTAAGGTCTTGCGCTACGCTGTCAGAAATACAGATGTTCCTCTTTCTGTTGAACTGATCTGGAACAGCTGTATTGAGTTGACTTGTTTTCTTTACATAAAACTCTAGTGACATGGCCAACCATTTTTTAAGGTATTAGTCAACTGCCTTTAGTCACTGAAGTCATTACTGACTGTAAACTGTTATTTGAGGAAGTTCACGACCATTTCTAAGGAAACTCTATCAGAGAGAGTTGTGACTCCTACACTGCATGAGCCAACATCCCCAGAAACAGAAAGAAGCTCAGTCCCTCAGTAATGTCATGTAGGTAATGTTTGCTGTTTGCAGCAGCAAAGGGGTTTGCTCCAACAATAATGTAGGGAGATTATTTATTTGCATTTATTGATTAGTCATTATAGAAGATTATTAGAGTGTTATTAGAGTTAAAGTGTAATCTACTCTTTTTGCCTACTTTGATTTTTGAGGCTGACACATTCGATTTTTATTAGTCCATTAGAAGTAGCAACAGAGGAAAAAGAAGATGGAGATGTTGTATTCCATTGTTGGGGGGATTGTTGAAAGTGAGCCAACACACAGCAGTGAATGAAGAATATAATGATGCAGAGAAGTGGTGCACAAACAGCACAAGGTCCAGAAATACACAGGGTTCCTGCAGGGGCTTAAAAGCCTTGGATTTATGAATTTGGAAATAATACCTTTAAAAAGTCTTGAGTTTTGATATCTGGGTCTTAACATTTGTGCATACAACTTCTCCTCACACAAGTTTCATTTGTCAGCCACTATTATTCTGATTAAATGATATAGACTAAATAAAAAGCGGTGGAGCTGTCACGGGCCAGAAGTCGCCTTCTACAATCGTAAGTGTGGTCCTTAGGGTGGTTGCTATGCAGGCGTGAGCCAAGATATTTTACCTTAGAATGAAACTGCGGCAAAGTGGCTCATTAGTTGATGTTTGTTGTGTTGATATAATATTAATATCAAAGTGTGCATTTAATTCACTGAAAACTGTGGATCTCAATTTTATTTATTGCTGTTGATTTTCATTATTTATTGTTCTTCATTGTTCAGGATTATTTGAGAAATAAATGAACAAATTCTTTTTAGGGCTTTAATATGCAGTAACGTTTTATTTAAACTCTCTTTAAAAGACTTGATTTTAAGATAACATTAAACCTGTAGGGATCCTGAATCCACTTAAAGAGCCCAGATAATATGACAAAGTGAAGTCTGGGTAATAACTGACTGCGCCCCCCTGTTTCTCCACAGCGAGGACTAGGATGGTCAGCAGCCAGCCGAAGTACGAGCTGATCCAGGAGGTGGGGCGCGGCAGCTACGGCGTGGTCTATGAGGCGGTGGTGAAGCGCACGGGCGCCCGCGTGGCGGTGAAGAAGATCCGCTGCCACTCCCCGGAGAATGTGGAGCTGGCCCTGCGCGAGTTCTGGGCCCTCAGCAGCATCCAGAGCCAGCACCCCAACGTCATCCACCTGGAGGAGTGCATCCTGCAGCGCGACCAGCTGGCCCAGAGGATGAGCCACGGCTCCAGCTCCCCGCTGTACCTGGAGGTGAGGACGCGGCTCTCGGTGGCCGGGGGGGGCCAGTCGGAGGCCGGAGTTTGTATGCAGCTTTATCGTTGGTTTCTTGTGATTATCATCTGTTTTTATAATCTTTTATACACTGTCCTTGAGTGTCTTGAAAGGCGCTTTCAAATAAAAACGTGTTATTAGTTGGACAGGTGGCGTGTGTGTCTGTCAGGAACATATTATAGTGAAAACGTCGGGCCTCGGATCTCGGTCAAGTTAATCAGCTAATTCAATTTGGGCGAACCACCCAGGTTTCGGCTCGTAAAATGTTTGGAATTACCCGACACATCACATTTTTTCCAAGATACCCGCACCACGAATACAAACAGCTGCTTCAGAGGACAAGTCCTCTAAGAAAGAAATGTTTCGTGACTCACTGTGGCAAAAGTCCGAACGAATGACAACCCCTAGTGAAAAGGTTAGAAACACTTAAACCACAAATAGAAGCTGCTCTGTGGGCACTTTTCAAATCTAGAGGCAGTTCGTGGAACAAGATGCATCTCTTAAAGGCCATTGGTCATATGTATGTGGGGCAGAGGTAGAACGTAAAGCAGGAAGGTCGCAAATAGAGAGGCAGACTCACTTTATCTCCAGGTAAATGCTACACTATAAAACAGGAATCTTATCTGGTGAATATATTTTGTCTGAGTGGATTTGTTCTATAAATAGCAGATAATTTAACCAAGTATTTTTTTTATCTGAGTTCGGTCAATTTGGTCTTGTTTTAAGAAAACAAGACTAACATTTTCTTAAAAAAAAAAGTTAAATTGACTAAAATCAAGAAAAAAAACATTAAATAAGTTGAATTTTCTGCCAGTGTAATAAGATAATTTAAGAACTCCAGGATTCGTTTGGGGTTGAGACCCATGTAGAAGTAATACACCTGAGTCTGATCAGCGCCAAGTGATATTTCCTTAAGGCCAGAGTTTGATTGGGGGGGGGGAATAAAAAAAAAAAGTTGTGGCTGAATTCCACATTGTTTTCAGTATCAGGTTGGTTTCAAGCAAATGTTGTTTGGAATGTTTTCCGAGCGCCATCAGCTGACTGCCTTCTTTTATCTGCACGTCTTGGCCTCCGCGCTGGTCAGTGTCTGTAATCCGATTACAGTTTACGTCATGAAAGTCGCCGCGAAATCACATATCGAACAGATCTTTCTTTCTGCATGTTTTTTATTTTTAGGACAAGCCAATGAAACAACTCTGCTGTGCGCGTGCTCGCGGAACTCGGTGAACTGTCTCTCCGCACGCGGTTCTAACTATATGTCACAGTTATCCGACTATTACATCACAATAAGCAAAGAAGCGGCGGTTGGGCTGAAGCAGGCACAGACCCAGTCACGGTCACTGGTGAGGCGTCCAATATGAAAGGCAGCCGTGAATCACAAGAGAGTTGACATTTACCGCTTTGTTTCTGATGACGCTACAGATTAGTATAAACATATTCAAGAATCTCGTCCTCCGCCGTCGTCATGAATCACAGTTCAACCTTGAATAAAACATAAAAGATGTCCACGGGGGCCTGAATCTGGTAGATATTTAATTCCGTGAGCACGTATGCGGTTAGCAGACACGCGCCCATCACTGGTCACCGGCGATGAGATGTCGTTGCTGTCTGACAGACAGCAGGTCAGACACAGAGACGCAGAGCAGCTGTCGTTCAGGAACAGGCTGCATGTCGAGTACGGCTGAGTTACAGCCAGCACCAGGTTTGGGAGGATTAGTGAGATTAGTGCTTCGCACTGTCCAGAATGAAGACACACATTTATTTTAGATATCCTGGAAGCATTGTGTAGAAAAGGGAAAGAGATTATTAACCACCGGTTTCAAATAAGCACTGAGTCTGATTTTTTTTTTAAGAAATCATCATCACTGTCATGCTCAAATAGTGTAAAGAACACTCTTGGGTAATATTGACTCATTGTTGTTTGATGTGGTTACGGTGTTGAACGATATTTAAACTTTCTGATGTAAAATATGCAGAGGACAACTCAGAACAAGCAGCCGCAAGATGCTTAACTACAGTACTGTATTCCTACTTTTGAAAAATGCAAGTTATATAGTAGTTGATCTGGTTTAATAAAATTATTTGAGTAAATTATCATATTTTTCCAGTTTTGCTGAGTAAGAGTCTTGTCAGCAGGGAATTAATCGCCCGTCCCAAATTGTTGCCTCGCCTCAAACGATGGCACTGATTCCCTCTAAGTGATTGAAACAAATGATAAAGACAAATTTCGGTTGACCTGAAGAAGAAAAGATTCTCCTGTGATGATGATGTAAGTCATGATGAAAGTGAATGTGCTGGACCTGCAGTAATTATGAACTGGACTAAAGTTAATTAAGATGTGGCCCACACATTGCTGCACATACAGCCGTGCTCAGAAGAATAGCAGTGTGTTTAAAACCATCCAAATTCCTTATAATAATGTTTGTTTTGATGTGCTGGGATACTGCTTTTTATATCCTAAATCAAAACGTGAAGAAAAATATGTTACAGGAAAATTAAGTGGTCTCGGTGCATCAACAAAAATGTTTCCAGGCTTTTGGCTCAATTTATGTTGAAAACACACGGCTATTATTTTGAACACAACTGTATAAAGCGGCTCCATTACAAGTCAGGGATAATAGGAAAAGAGTAGATAATGTGAGAGGTTTCAAAATGTTTTTCCTGAAGAGTAGCATTTTTTGTGCTATTGGATTACAGAGTTTGTTAATAGATGCACAGAGAAGATAGACTAGTCCAAATCGGACAGAGGCAGCGTTTGTACATCCACTCTGCCCCAAAGTGAGAGCGACTCTTCCTGCGCGAGCTGAAAGAACGGCTCAACCGTCACTCCCGAAATGCATAGTGACAGCCCTGAAAGAAAAACTTTCCACGCATTGATATGTAGGACACAAACACAGCACCTCTTGTGAGGATGAGGACGGCCATCTGCTCCCGATGCTCCCTCTCCTCTTCCAGAGCGTCCAAAGCGTCCAGACTAAACCAGCCACATATAACCCAGCACAAACCCAGTTTGTGTCAGAGCACTTGATTTATATTGATTTCTGTGTTTCGTTTGCAGAGAGATAACACCTTGTATTCGGGACAAATGACTTGTGGGCACGTTCCCAGTTAAGGAGGAGCTGGGTATTTTCAGTAAACGGCTGTCACACTAACAAGCATTAAGCTAAAATAGCGTCTAATAAGGCACAGTTACCAACCCGATCTGCCTCCGCTTCACTTTTTATCTGCAGCATGTCGCCAAAAGCAGATCTGCAGAGTGAACCTTCTCATCGGTAAATGTTTGTCACACACGTGGCGTCGGCAACAACAGGCGGCAGAGGAATGCAGCTCCACCTACCCAACACTTTTAGAGGCGTCTGAAAACCACTTGTTGGTCAGCCACATGTTGATCCCAAAATAGACTAATACTATAATTCCTGTAATGAATTGGAAGCCGGTTTTGATTTGCGAAACATTTTCGTGAGGTCTTAATAAAATATCCCTGGACTGTAAGAGGAATGTTTCCACTGTTGACAAGACTGTTTTGCCACTTGCAAAACCCCCTCCTCAAACAATGTGGCTGCACCAGGTGAAACCAGTGACTGTTCCAGCAAACCAACAGATTCATCTGTTGAGTAAACTCCTGTTTGCAGCTATTATTCCGGGATCATGTTTCTGGTGAAAATGTCACACTAGACAGAGGATACAGTGTCAAAAGGGACCATGCCCATTTATTGTCCTCCGTGAATGTGCATGAGTGATGCACAGCTTGATCCAAATTAAGCGTTTGCCGGGCACCAAAATGACAGAATGATCCGTTAAAATAAGCATGTTAAATACACTTTTTATAGTTGATTATTATAAAAAAAAAAGATAAAGCCATCATTAAATGAATAATTTGTGCAAAGCTTTCAGAGGATAGTATCAGTTAGGCATATTAGGCTATTATTAACATTAGCATGAATGCTAGTCCCTCTCGCTTTCTGTGCATGTGAGTGAGAATGACAGAATAGCATTGGAGAAGAAGAATACAGAATACATAAAGAGATTATTCTATATGCAGGAAACATTAAGTGGTTTTAAATCTTAGTGTTATTTACACATTCAGTATCATTTGTTCTGCAAACAAACAACACGCTTGTGCTTGGGTTGGTTTAAAAAAAAAAAAAAAAAAAAAAGGCAGAATAAATAGGTGACACTCTGTTTTCATTCTGTGGTGTTGCACCACAGATTGGTCAATGTGTGAGAAACATTAAGATATCAGCAAGTAAACCCTGCATTTTTGTCCCTTTTTTGTCACTGTTTGCGCTGCCCGATCGACGCAAGCTGGAAGCTTCTGGATCCGTGTCGCCCGTGGCCCCCGCGGTCTCCACAGTCACATGACGAGCGTGTTGTCAGGTTTAGGAGGGCCTCCTCTCCCCAGCGGACCTGTCTACAGCCTGTCATGTCGCAGTGCCGCCCCGCTGTGTGATGGCGAGCTCACAGGCGCTCTGCCTGGGCCTGATTATAGTCTCTCAGTGGCACGCGGGGCCATTGTCCGACCCTTCATTCAGCATTCTGCAGCGCTAGCATTGGACACTTTCCCAGAATCCCTTTTATTCCAGCTCTTTTTTTTTCTTTTTTATTACTCTGTAATGTTCCAGTGCGTGCTTACAGGAGAACAAATGATAATAGGGCAGAATTATCTGACCGCACCAACTGTGGAATAATTTGCCTCCATTCATTTCTGGGTAGTGGATTCCTTGGCTAGTGTCATGTCATGCAATTTGCAGCCATTTGTTTACAGCAGGATTTCCACCAGGAATTGCCCGCTGCAGACATCCGTCCAAACATTTTGCCTGGAAAGCCATTTACATGCAAAGTGTGTATGCATCATCCCGTTCCGTTTGATTCTTTTAACAAACCTGTAGCATTTTTTCTGTGCAATGTATTAAAAAAAAAAAAGCTATCTATCAAATTCAGAAAATGCATCACATTTAATCTTCATTTAATGTTAGATGGATGAAACCTTGCAGGTTTGCGGTCGCCTGTCAAAGAGTGGAGATTAAATGAACTCACTTCCTGCGGCAGGCATGAAAGATGAGAGGCTCTTCGCGCAGCTTTGATTTAAAAAAGAAAAAAAAAAAAAGGCCCACAAAGCAAGGATGGAGGCAGCATGTTGTGAATACAAAGCCCGACCAAACCCCGCTTGTTTAGTTATGAGTGACATGTTCTTCTCCTCACAGTTTCCCCCCTGACTTCTGTTAGTTTATAAATAAGGAAGGCGAGACGAGGCCTCAGCGCCATAATCGATAATCAAACCTCGAGGTAACGCTTTGCTCTGTTTGAGTTTCCTCCCAAACGCAGACGTCAGACAGCTTGTTTAGTGGCTTGTTTGTTGCTGTTTAGGTTCTCCCCCTCCCCACATGTCTTCAGCAGGATCAGTGCGGCTTTTATCTTAATTAGTGACACTGCAAAATGCCGAGACTTCTCCCAAAGCAAGACTAAAAACCATGAATAAAAGCCATCTGAAACCACAGGAATGCTCTTTTTTTTTTTTTTTTTTTTTTTTTTTTTTTTTTTTTTTTTTTTGGGCCGCCTGAATGCTTTTAATGTGAAACAGCCGCAGCAATAGGACATGTTGGGTTTGCATTAACTTAATACACGTGTGATGTGAAGCAAGGAGAATAGACAGCAAACAGTGAGGGACATTTCAATCAGATACAACGCTGCATTACATGCCGCATTGTTTCTGTGGGTAGGAGATAATCTGAATCCAGCTCCACAGCAGACAGGCTTTTTTTTTATTTCACTTTCCTACAATTTGTTAAATTGCTGAATTGAACTAAATTGGGTACATAATACAAACGATGCGCGTGACAATGTAATGACACTTATACTACCTTTGATCTACCTTTGAAATAAAAAAGGTAATGGCATCAAAATAATCAGCATCAGTACATTTGTGAATGTAAATGTTTTTTTCCAATATAATAATACTACATCAACTATAGGAGTCTTACATTATGACTTCCATTACCTTAACTCCCCATAACCGAGTCATATGAGCAATGGGTGTAAAACTTAAGTATGCATTTAATACCTGAAAATATTTACTAAAAATCAAGACTTTTTTTTTTAATCATACCACGCCCATATACTAAATTTTTTCACTAAAGCCTCACCTGTACCGGGCCAGTTTAATGAAACCTTGCATTATTTCATTTAACAATTAAAAATTGTTTTCTGTGTGTTTCTACTGTAGCTGGTGGAGACGTCGCTGAAAGGCGAGATCACGTTCGACCCGTGCTGCGCCTACTACCTGTGGTTCGTCACGGACTTCTGCGACGGCGGCGACATGAACGCCTACCTGCTGTCGCGCAAGCCCAGCCGCAAGACCAACACCAGCTTCATGCTGCAGCTGGGCAGCGCTCTGGCCTTCCTGCACCGCAACCAGATCATCCACCGCGACCTCAAGCCCGACAACATCCTCATCTCGCAGGCGTGCACGCCGGCCGGCGCCTCGGAGCCCACCCTCAAGGTAGCCGACTTCGGCCTGAGTAAGGTGTGCTCCACGTCGGGCCTGAACCCCGAGGAGCCGGCCAGCGTCAACAAGTGTTTCCTGTCCACGGCGTGCGGCACGGACTTCTACATGGCGCCGGAGGTGTGGGAGGGCCACTACACGGCCAAGGCGGACATCTTTGCGCTGGGGGTGATCATCTGGGCCATGGTGGAGCGCATCACCTTCGTGGATGTGGAGACGCAGAAGGAGCTGCTGGGCAGCTACGTGCAGCAGGGCACGGAGATCGTGCCGCTCGGCGAGGCGCTGCTGGAGAACCCCAAGATGGAGCTGCTGATCCCCGCCAGGAAGAAGAGCATGAACAGCCACATGAAGCAGCTGATCAGGGAGATGCTGTCGGCCAACCCGCAGGAGCGGCCCGACGCCTTCGAACTGGAGCTCAGGCTGGTCCGCATCGCCTGCAGAGAGCTGGACTGGGACACGTGATGAGCGGGCGTGCGGCGCCACAGACTCTGCTCCATCAAGCACATGTACACATCTCATCAGCTACTGCTATCCCACACGGACACAGAATTGGGGGATTATTGTGTGTGTGTGTGTTTTTTTTTTTTAATATATAATAGGGAACAATAGTTACTCTTTTGTTTCATGGCTTTAACCTCGTCACGCAGTCCGAGCACATTCATACCTACACTAGCTACGGAGGAGGAGAGGTGCCACGCTCATCGCTGCTGCTGCTCCAAACTGCAGATTAGTCTCAGGCTCATCACCTCACGGCTTCCATTTCCTCCTTCCAGAATAACTCGAGCGAAGAAAAAAAAAAAAATAATAATCCTGATTCAGTTCAATCTAAAAAAACCAAAGTGATAGTTTAAAGTTCAAGTCTACAAATGCCATCTTTGACTCGGTGCTAATCGTCAATAGATGCAATACCAGACGTCGTCCTGTGATTTCTACCAGTGTACATCTTATCCAAAGGGCCAATAGCAAAACAATCACCTCCACGTATGGAATGTTTTCACTTAAAAACCAGCATGAATATTTTATAATATTCACATATAGTTTAAATGTATGCGATTTAATTCTGCATCAAATGCAGATTCGCCCTGAATGCTCAGGTAATAATGAAAAAAAAATAATAGTAATACAGCCTGATGGTATTTGTAGACAAGTATCTACTATCAAGGTCAGTTTTTGCTCAGTATTCTTGGAGGAGAAAAACACCAAACTTGCTTGAAGCTAACTTTTTTTATTGTTTTCCTCTCCTGAAGGCTGCTCTGCAGGTCAGTGGGTCGGTTGGGTGGGGTGGAGGGGGGTCAGTTGCTTTGTGTGAGCGGGTGGGGACGTTTTATCAGCCGTGTCCAGCCAGCAGGTGCTCGTGTTGTGGTGTGCACTTTCCTTCTTTCTGCCCACCGCAGAGCTAAAAAAGATAAGCGCTTCGGCCCGGGCCACACCCCTAACCCGGTGTAACAGAATGTACAACAATACCCATGGGAAGGGTCATCTTCATTTCTGTAGAGCCTTGAAAGTAAAAACCACTTGATATTAAATATGAAGCACTTCACATGGTTAATGGGGAAAAAAGAGGAGCCTACAGGAGCATTCTGGTTTATTTATAACTTGGTATTATTTTTCTATCTCTGGTCAACATTCCTATCAGTGAAAACATTGTATTTTAAGTAAACTTGACCCTTTAGCCCCTGTTATATTGTTGGTTTATGTTATGTAACGTCACATGATGAAGTGTTACCTCTGTGCTGGGTAGTAAAGAAAGAACAGACAGAGGCCAAAGCTGCATGAACATAGGTTTATACAATCTGCAAAAACTGCAGAAAAACTTATTGTAATGAACTTATGAATGTAGCCTAGCCAATAGCAATAAGGGCTAGTGCTGCAATGAATAGGTGATTAATCGATTAAGTTGCCAATAGTTACATTATTCGCCCACTTTGATAATCGATTAAAGTAACATTTAAGAAAGAAATGTTGAAATTCTCTGGTTCTAGCTTCTCAAATCTGATATTTTCTGTTTTTTTTCCTATAACGGTAAAAATACATTTTAGCTTGAATCATCAACTTTGGGGAAAAATATTTGACATTTTATTAACCCAAAAACAAATCAATCAATCTTGTCAGTAATCAAATATGGAAATAGTCATTAGTTGCAGCCCCAATAACGACCAAACTTCTGAAAACGAAACCCAAGTCATCTTAATCCAGAATGCTCCCTTTAAGAAGAAAATCCGCGCACACTTGATTCAGAAGACTTTACGGAGTGATTCTCTCACACGGCAAACAAACAGACTCACGAGAGAAACCCTCACGTTACCCCAACTGTGATTTAATTAGCTGAATAATAAGCTGCTTGTATTGTCGGAGCGCTAACATGAATATTCACATCTGAAAATCCATTTAGACAAGAACCCCCGAAAGAGTATTTTAAAAGAAAAAAAAAAAGGTGAGGAATTCAGTGAGTTTCGCTGAAAGCGCTTTTTGTTGTTTTTTCCTCGGGGGGAGGTGGAGGGGTTGTTGTTGTTTATATGTGCTCCTCGTACAGTAACTACCTACTGCATTACATGGACGAGCTCCATGAGGCTGGATTCCGTGTGATAACTGCGTTGCCATTTGTTTACCAGGTGAACACAATGTCAGCTCACAGTCGACTTATGCACGCGCCGGCGCTCACCTTCAGGGGGAAGAAACGAAGACGAGACACCAGCACACAATCCTCCATGAGCCAGAGGATCTCTTGGTTTTTTTTTTTCCTTTTTTTTTTTTTGACGCACAATGCCGTTGTGTTAAACTTGATCTCTTCTCACTGTGTCACCGCGCTTCATTTCCTTTTGGCTCCGGATCTTACAGTAATCCCTTTCTTCATGCTTCCGACAGGCTAATTCTAAGCCTATTAAGTTGTTGAGGCACTTGGCAGAGGATCATCCTCGGGACCCCTTTTGCCTTTCAGGTCATAAATAATTTGTGCACTTTGACAAATTTCATTTTTTTTTTTTTTTTTTTATTTTAAATATATATATATACCAGAACCTGTGAAACCAAACAATCGAGCCGCCTTCTTTGCTATCAAATTCTTGACTTGTTGCCAACATTTACCTGCTATGGCCTTTTAGTTTATCTTTTAGCAGTAATAGCTTTTATTTCTCCTCACCCCCCTCAAACACATTTAATGAATTTGCCTTATTTCTGAATCTTTTGGGCATGCACCCTCGTCGATATTGCACTCAAAACAGTGAATCGGCAGAGGTGCACCACGGTTTCCCGGCTCCTCGGCGCGGTGCTTTTTGGTATGAAGAGCAATACCACAAATCAGTGTTAAATAAATAAAACTGGCCTGTCTACTGCAGGACGGGCTGACGCGTGCTGCTTCAGGACAATGTCGCCCCGCGCTTCGAGAATGTGGCGTTTTTTGTGGCTTTCTGTACGCAAGCAGCAAAAAGTTGGGAAGTAGGTCACCCATACCCTCAGAGATGCACACGGAGGAGAGGATGATGGGTAGAGTGATCTCCGGACAGACTTCTTCCCATCCTTTCTGAACGAGAGGGGGAGGAGGACGACTCTGTTTCCTGTGAGGTTTCAAGTTCTGGGGGAGCGTTTTTTTTTTTTTTTTTTTTTTTTTTTCCCCCCCCCCACGTGTTTCGATTTGTTCTGTTTCTTTGCACATGTGTAAATACTGTATAGGATCACCAGGGGGGGGGTTGCCAGGTTTTTTTGTGAACATTTGAGTGGTCACGCTCTGTTTTCAAGAGCTCCGCTCGTTTGACATGTAAATTGCTGTGATGGATTTCGATTGATTTCAGCTCTTAAATTCAGCTCTCTGTTTTCCCCCTTCATCGAAAAGATGTACGATATATTTCCAGGTCAATACTGTCAGTGTGCTAGTGGTAATTGTATGTTTTTCATTGGCCCATTTTGTGTGTGTGTGTGTTTTTTTTTTTTTCTTTTTTTTTTTGTGTATCCACGGTGGGTCGACTCCATCGTCTTTTCTGTCAGGTACCGGGCTGGTTGGAAACGATCCGTCCGACCTTACCACTGTACACGGCCCTCGCCCAGGACTGATACCACACCACCTGGTCATATTTTATTATTATCTCTTGGATCTCTGGCTCTGAGCATCTGATAAAATGCGCTACATGAATGTTTAATGTGATAATTTGCTCGGTGGAGGGTAATCTTCTTATTGACCTCTAAAAAGTCACAAAGCAAGAGCAAATATAATGAAAGTCTCTTCCATTACTGTCCCTATGAATGCTACATACAAACCAGAAGCAGATTGAGTATGTAAGTGTGTTAATAATAATGCATACACACTATTCACCTGGTTGCCTACAACTGGACAAAAAGTCAAATGTGAACGGACGGCTTCAGATACATCCAGAAATATCACTACAATAAACTTTTCAGGTTAACGTTCTGGAAATATACACTGCAAAAATCATTGCCTTAAATATCAGTAATTTATATTTTCAAATTGAATTAACACAAAGTACTTATTTAGGCCCATAAAATACAAGTCACGCTTTTTTGCAGTGTATGAGGAGGGAAACGCCTAATTACAAAAAGTAGTGGGCTATAAAACTGTATAAGGAATCCAAATGTAAAATCAAAGATGGCGCAGGATCTATAGTATCTTAATATCTAGCAGGAAATAATGCAATGTGTGCATGTCAAGGCAAACTGCAGCTTTCAAACACCGCTGCCGTCCAAATGTCACATCACACATTTTTTTAAATAGTTTCCTGAGGCGTCTGTGCTGTTTCACCACCATCAAAACTATTTTTTTATTTTTTTTTATTTTCTGCAGTTCCTCCCCTTTTCTTATACACCGATCCACTCCAAATAAAAAAAAAAAAATCAGGATTGTGTAGTATGTATATTGAGTGTTTGGAGTTGGCTTGATTTTGCCCGTGCTGCAGTGTGTGTTAGCATTAACCTGTAAATTATGTACATTTCTACAAGTATGTAGCACAATCTGCTGCTTACTTCAGTTGTTTTGCACTAATGGATTTGGAAAGCGGTATGGTTTAATCAGTAGTAACCTGTGATGGAAGAAGAGCTTTCTTGGTACAGAGGGAATGAATGACGAATAGATCGGTGAGAAGAATACCTGCCATTAAGTGAGAACCTCTCTCCAACATTAACTCTTGTAGCAAACTGTGTGATCTGCTCTGATCAGCTGTGGGAGATGCACATGCAGGATTTTAATCTGCTAACACGGAGGGGTCACACGAAGATTACGCCTCGTCAAATAATGGATCCAAACTCACAGCCAGACGAACTTCTGCTCTCTCACTTTTGTATGAACAATTTTTTTGCTCTCATGTCATTGTAAAATATTTTGAAGAGATTAAATGAAGTTTATCAAAAGTGCTGCGAATACCTGTCGATCACTGTTGAGCTGGTGGATTTTTTTTTTTTTTTTTTTTTTGAATAAAATGAGTTCTGTTGCACAGAAAACGGGAGCATGTGATCACATGGGGGGTAGGTTTGGGACATAATTCAAGTGGTGAAAAGTAGGCAATCAAACACTGCACCAGTTTGTGCCCTTTCTGCATTTCAATTATGGAAATATCTACATTTATGTAAAGGAAACACACAATTCATGCACCAGGTCAAAAATCAAACTAGTTACGGGATTTTTTTAGGAATTATAAATCTTTATTCTAACAGTAACAAGAATACACCACATTCAGGCCTTTAAGGGAAACCGGCAAACAATCCTTCTAAAAGTAAACTGGAAACTACATTCAGATAAAAACGGTCTCATTATTAGTCCTCCTGGAGGACATGAGATGGTGGAATAATTATGTTTGGATTCAGTGGGTTGCAAAATAATTCATACTCATATTTTTAGAGCTGAAGGAAAAAAAAAACACCTGCAACAGGCAATGTTGCCTTGGAGTAATGTTGCGTTTTTTTTTTTGTGTATTTCTTTCTGCCTTCTCTCCCCCCCCCCAAAAGAATCAATGCCTATGTGTTGAACAGCCTTCTAAAGCACCCTGTCCTGCTCTGCATCATGGGTAATTGCTATAATTCAATTCAGCTGATGGCCTGCGCACAAAGAACTGCCAGCAAGGTTAGATGTGCTCTGCTACCACTTCCAGTCTGACATGTGCAACCAAGGTGAAAAAAAAACATCCCAAGACAGTGTCTCTCCTCTTTGTGTTAATATGATTTGAGAAGAAACTTAAACGACTTCTGTTCTAACAGTTGCGTAATGCTCTGCCGCAGCTTGCGTCGAGTCCCCCGATGGGATCACGGGCCATAAATCGTTGCTGGCAAAGGTGTGCGTGTGCTGTCAATAGCATGCATTAGGAGCGTGTGGTTTCATGTGGTGGACTTAAACCAAAAAAATGAAATGAGTGTTTTCCTTTAACAGCAAAAGGCAACGCTCGCGCTCCTACCCTGCACAGTGTCCCAGCTGCTGACAGCTGCTCAGGTCGGCCAAGACGGCTTCGCAATCTGCGACTGGGAACTTCACCAGGTATGACTAATAGAAATAAATATTTTATGGACTTGAATAAAATGCAAATAAAGATGCTCAGATCTGCACAGATGCAGAGGTCTGCACTTGCAGCGAGTTAAAATAGCCTGGGCCTGTGTCTGATTAGATGGATCTGGGCACTGTGATGCACTTGACGACCTCTCCAAACTCAAAGATTATATATACCATTAAAAAAAAAAAAGTACCCAGTGTGTGTGTGCGCATCAACTCTTCCACCGCCTCTTCCTGTGAGCGGATATACTGTGTTGTGAATCGGTTTGTAGGAAGGAAACGTGTGCACGTGTGAGTGTCAATGAACGCCTCCGTGACAATAAACTGTGAAACCAACAAGAACGAGAAGCTCTAAAAATGTGCAGGAAAAAGTGGACTTTTAAACGTGGTTATATGACACTGAATAAACTTGTAGAGACGATCAAGTTAGCTCCTAATTGGATCTGGAGTGGACATTGTCGACTGTTACAAGGGTCAAAAATGAAATCTGACTCGGACGTGACTGAAGCTTTGGAGCTAAAACTAAAATGTCATTTTAACTCATGTTCATAAACCCAGTAGTTTAATGCCACTTTTTTTTTAGTTAAGTTTGAATTTAAATTGGAAGCTGGAATTAAAAATTGAATGGAATTGCGTATGTGGACGTCTTTGATCTTTCTCCACAGGTGTCCATATTGGGTGTGGTCAGGAAGATCATCCCCATTGCGACACACGTCTGCTACTCCGTGGACGATATGACCGGTCCGCCTTTAACCGTGAAGCAGTGGGTCAACGCAGAGGCACGTCTCGCAGAACTTTAACCGAAGGCGAAAGTAAACACTGCAAAAAAAAAAAAAAAAAAAAAAAAAACATGCATCATCAGGTGAATCATTGATTTCTCGCAGGATTACCACCGGACGACTTTACCCTCCCCCGGAACGTATGTGAAGGTCACCGGAAGTCTCCGGAATTCCATCGTAAGAAGTGCAAACAAAGGGCTTGGAGCTGGTGGAGTCTGTGAGCGAATGTGTATGACCCATTCGACGTGTGTTTGCGTTAGGGTCAAAGGTCACTGCTGGCCGTGGCCATCCGTTGCATCGAGGACCTGAATGAGATCACGTCCCACATGTTGGAAGTGGTACACGCCCACATGCTGTGGTTTGGAAAGGTACCATTTATTCAATTATGCGCCATACACTGTGGATTGAATTTTAATCAGTCCAGGTACAAATGTGTAGCATTATGTAAAATGGCTTTCATTGGCCTGCTTTTTTCATATATTCAGCATTTTCTATGTTAATCCAGACGTTGGATGTGAATATGAATCCCACCGCTGCCCCGCTGTCTGGGAGGGCCCTGGGGCGTGCTGGTGGATGTCCTCAAGGTGTTTTACCATACGACCTGTCCACCATCCACAGCCAGGTTAGTGGGATTTTTAGTGTCAGGTCATCCATATTCCAGACCTATTTTACTGTATAATGTAAATTACCAAATGATCGCTGAGTTTTTCGATTAGCAGCTGGGTGCAGGTGTATATTTTGAGAAAGAATAATCTTTTTTTTTTTCATAAAAATCAAGAAAGACGACGTGACTACTGATGCACATTTTTCTTCTTTGCCTTGCATCATTGTTGTTCTCTCTCTTCCCCAATGACATTAAAAAATCCCCTCTCAGGTAATTTACTTGATTGTCGATCACCATGGCTCCTTTGCAGCAAAAAATGTATAAAAAGAACATGAAATTCAAACTTTCAGTTAAGTATGCAGGGAAAATGTTAATCTTACTTTTGAGAAAAGTAATTTGCCATCTGGTTTAATAAAAGAATTTGAGTAAATTGCCTTATTTTTGTTTTAAGTTTTGCTGAGCAAGCAGTTTGTCAGAAAGGAATTAATTTCCTGTCCCAAATTGCTTCCTGCTCCCAAATAAACACCTGATCTATTAGGTGATTGAAACAAATAAACAGGCTTTTATTTGGTAATTTGCTGTATTTTTCAGTTTAATTTCCAAGGGTTTTAAGGTGACCACCACTACAAGTTATTACATGTCTTTTCAGAATGATTTTTTTTTTTTTTCATCCCCATGAAGGTGTTGAATGTGATCAGGACTTTCCCTGCCCGTGAACCTGTCGGGATCAGTTTCCAGGACCTGAAGGCACAGCTGGACTACATCAGGATAACAGACATCCGGTAACATCTCAGCTTCATCTCGCCTCTTGTTTAAAAACGTACGCGCCTCTGTGTACATAAATGCATTTTCTCCAGAGACCAGGATCTATTCCAGGGAGAGTGTGTATGTGTGTATAGGCAACCAATGATGCACGCTTGCAAACCGTCTCTGTTTTCACACAGGACATCCTTGGCATTTCTGATGAGCACAGGCCACATCCACCACACTATTGATGAGCAGCATTTCAAGTCAACGGAATATTAGCTGATCAGGACACTCGGGTCACAGGTTGGAATGAATATTTTGTTGCGGTGACACTTTAATTTACCCTGAGCTACTGTACGTGATGTCTTAACGCAGTGACTTAATGCAAGGTCAGATATGTTACAGCCTTTATAGCGTATCCTCTGTTGCCTGCAGCGCATCACTAATATATTGCTTTGTTTGTATGCTCTTTATTTCTGGTTGGCTTGCAAAAGTAGTGATGACTCTGCATAAAGAATGTGTATAACGTGTGTATTTGGTTTCATTTATTTAAGTTTAACAACACTTGTGCATATAACATATTTCCATATTGTTATTCGCAACATTTGCTACTCATGCGTGTTTCATTTTCTTGCATGTGAAGGTTTAGATTGCATTTAAAAAGGGGAAAAAAAAATCATGTTCATTGCTGGGTTGGCTTTAAAATATTAGATGCCTAATAAACTGTAATGTGGAAAAAAGGCAGATCAGGTATTACAGTTCGTGGTACACTAAAAGCTGAGTGTGTGTGTGAGAGAGAGAGCATGCTTAACGGATCTTTCTTTGCAGTCTGAGAACCGCATCCAAAACTGAACAATCGAACCCGTCCCCACGCGTCGCTCACGGTCGTTCCGTCCATTTTAATATAAAAAAAAAATAAAAAAATACAGCGCAGCACTGTCAGCGTGCAAAAGGAATAATAATGTGAGCTGGCAGCTGTCAAAACCCAAAACTGTCAAACTCCTTCCCAATGTGACCCTGATTTATTTATTTATTTTTTAAAGGCTTAAGTCCATAATGGCAACCAAGCAAGTCATTGAGGCTAGCGTGTTTTCCTGAGGGAGGTTGAGAAAATTGAGTTAATCAGATATCTTGCGAGACAGAACACTGGCCCCACGGCAGCTATGAGTGTGTGTGTGTGTGTGTGTGTAATTTCAATTTAAAAGATTTCTTTCACTAGCTTTTCACACAATGTTGGAAGCTTTTCTATATCTTCCATGTGAGAGTGCAGTCCCTGAAAACCGTTTGCGCGCATGTCTTGACATCCGCGGCCTTTAATTGGAACTATCCTTCTGAATGTCTGTGGAGGTGTCTCTGTACTCACTGCTGGGCTTTTCTGCACCAGCAGCATGAAACAGGCCGCGATTTGTTTCACTGTTGTCCAGCCGCAGCGAGGAAATGAACGAATGAATGAATAAAAACTGTCCCTGGTGTTTCATTGCTGCACGTGTCACTTTTTTTTTTTTTTTTTATTCCTGGGATGAATATGCCTGGATCCATACCAGCTCAGCAGGTTCCATTAGTCTCCACCGTGTCGTATTGGGGGCATCTACATGCCTGTACGTTCACAGGCAAAAAGCCCGGGCCCAAAGCAGCGGCGCGCCAGGGGAGCTGGAGGCAGGGGAGGATGAGGCCTGCTGGGATCGCCTGAAGAGGAGACGGAACCCGACGTGCGCAGATTCAATCTTTGTTCGCCACCGTCGGTTCTCAGCGGGGTGTTTTTTTTTTTTTTTTTTTAAGTCTGAATTCAAAGGGGAATCTATGTTTCCTCCTGAATGCGAGCAACAACCAAACACCAGATGCATTTACAAAAGAAATCCAGCGTTTTCGTCGGATCTGACGCAGCCGATGATTGACAGCTGCAGGGGCATTAATAATTCACAGCTTGTGCTGGTTTTTATTCTACACAAAAGGGAAGTTTTTATTATAATTTTTTTTTTAACTTTGAGGTAGCCCCAGAAACTAAATCTAATCGGCGTCCTTCATAAATCATAAGCTTAAGAAATTAACATAAACAAATGTGAATTCAGACTTTTGGAACACAGGTTTTATTTATTATGTTTCTCTGCCTAAAGGAGACGTTTGCGTTGAATAAATTGCCGAAACTTTTGCTATAGCTTCACCTCGGCTATAAAGGAGAGCAAGCTTGACGTTCATAGGCCCAACGGGAGGAGGTGAGGAGTTTCTGTGTCTTTTCAGTGATGAAAAGTGTAAAATAACACAATAAAAATGCTTCTCTGTCCGCAGACGATGTTGACTTTGTTGGATCCTTCACGAACCTGAATCAGACAGCAGCTCTTCCAATGTAGGTAGAAATAAATTATATAATATATATATATATATATATAGTGTGTGTGTTTGTGTAGCACAATAGCCTGATAATGACTCGATCACCATTTGGTTTCACATTCTTTTAGCCTTGCTTCATGTTTGGATGCAGGGATATTTGTTGTTTTACTACTACATAGTAACATATCCAATGCATGCATTTCCACATAGGTCTTTATATAATATATAATATTAGGTATGTATATATCTGTAATTAATTGCATTTTTTCTTTTGTTGTTTTGTGGATGGTTTTACATCTACAATTTTTCCTTCATCAGCGTTCCTGTTATTGCTAAACTTCCATGAGAACTTTTCACGCACTCAATCATTCCTCTGTTGAGCCAAGGTTCCAGGTTATTCAAGATATTCCCCACATGTGTGTGTGTGTGTGTGTGTGTTTTTTTTCTCTGCAGCTACGTTAATTAGGCAGTTAACAGATTGTTGGCACAGGCAGATGCTGAAGAGGCCTAAAGCGCAATAACACGCTGCACTGTAAAACATTGCCATTAATGAAACGATATAGTGCATGAATTATCTAAAACATAAAATCTTTATAGTATGTATGTTTCGTTTTCACTGGATGTTACGCAACTGACTTTGTAACAATTTTAGAGCTGAAAAAAATATTTTGAATGTCTCTGAAAGCCAGTTAAGTTAATATCATGCTTTCTTATATTTTAACTAAATCAGGCATCTATCATTTCATACGTGGTCAGGATTGATTCGATTTCTCTAGCACACATGCCGACACCAGGAGAGACCACAGGCCCAATCACATAGAACAGAAACCTTTAACTTACCTACTTAAAGTGGCATTCATTGATTTTTTTTTTCCCCCATTTGGACTTTTGTTTCTGGCTGCCTGGCAAGATTGACAGTACCTGTTTTAAAATACTTAAGTTGAACTTTTTAAGATTCACTCACCTTCTACCACTGTGCTGGTTACTGCTCACTCTTAGTATTGAAAACTTCCTCCTGATGCAATCAGGTCACACAAGAGTAAAATATGTGTGTGTCAAAACTGTCAAACTGCACTCAGACCACAGATCAGCTTTTATTTAGACATTACGTGAAGAGATTCAATGTGGATATGTGTGTGTGTGTGTTTGTTTCATTACTGTAAGAACATGAGGCGAAAAGCGAAAATGTATTTTCGGCCAAATAAATTTTTGACCCTATCTGATGACTTACCGGAGTTTGCTTTATGCGACGACAGTCCCTTCATAAGAATCTTAAGTTAAACTCCACGCTTTTGTGCAGAGACTTTGTCACATTCACGGTCGATTCCTCCCGACTCTCGACCGCACGGATGCTGCCTCATTTGAATGAAATCTGGTCAGTTGATGGCGTGCTCGTAAAAATAGGAAGAACGTGTCACGAGCCGGGAAAGGAACAGCAGACAAACCTGTAATAGACTGTGACAAGGCTATGAACTGTGGGTGAAGACTGACTTCAAAGGAACTCGATACAGAAACCGTTATCTGTGACAGTAAAATCAATGTTTTTTTTTTTCTTCTCCCTCTCTCTCTCTCTTTCTCTCTCGCCGTTTCTATTTTTAAACCGGAATGTGGCTTTTCAAGCAAGTGCTTTTGTCAGATATTTATGAAACACTTATGAGTGAGAGGGCTATAATTGATATGACTGCTATTAGAATTCATCTATTCATCTATGCTTAATATTTGTATAATAAACTATAATCCATACTTCTCACTTGGCTGTGTGGAATGATGTGGAGGAGGATTAGCGCGTCCCTGGAGAAATCTCCCACTGATCTCGCTTTACTTTCATGTATTCACTTTTGTCTGCATGCTGCCAATGGTGCCATCTATGGCAACAAAAAAAAAAAAGCGAGAGAGGGAGAAGGAAAAAAAAAAAGCCCTTGAGAGTGCTAATTAAGTGATCTTTTTGAGCAAACTGATTTTGATAGCATGTCTCCAGCACATGCTAAATGTGTCATTTTCATCCCATGCGGATGAAGATGCTCTCTGAAGATTTGGAGCACCTATCTGTTCCTCCCTTTTGAATCCCATCCTGATCGGTGACAGCCGTTGCTTCTGAAAAAACCCTCCCACCCGCTTTAACTTTCCACATCCCGACCAGCGCAGGGCTCTCTTAACAGCCGTTAATAATCGTCCCCACCACACAACGAAGTGTCTCCTCGCCTGCACATGCATTGCCCGCTGCTAAACAAGGCTCCAGACAACCCTTCACAAATGTTGTTTTTCCACTAGAGGGCAACATATGTACTGTAATCCACACAAACACCCACCTACGTCTCCTCCACTCCACAGTGCTCTCTCTGCATGCAAATCACATCCATTTTTTATTTCACAAAATGTTTGCAACGCTACAGTCGTAGACGGCCTATTGTGGATATAAAAGCGCCATATATTTTAATGAGAGACACCCGCGGTGGCCTCGGATTTCAGAATACTGTACGAGACAATGGTGGCACATAGAAAACAAAAGCCTCGTTTCACCTCTTTGTGAGAGTGATGAAATCTATTATGGCAAATTATCCTCCCCACCCCCCACCACCCCTCAGTAATGGCTGGAATCTGAATTTTTTATGCATTAAATGAAATCTAAAAGTATATTGTGGCTGTAAATAAATCCCACATTGCACAGCTTCTACCTTTAGGGGTCTCTCCAGCTCTGTGCAGGCCCTGTTGTCTCGCCAGCACAGATAAATGGCACCTCGTTAATCAAATCTGCATGAGTGCGCTCAGGTTGCCATGGCAATAATTATCAGAGCTGCCTAATTAACTTTCTCAATTGCTTAATGATATACGACCCTCTGAACTCGCTCATTTTTTTTCTCCCTCTAATCCAAGTTGTTGTGTTTTTATTCCTCCATTTTCACTCCCCTGTGTTAACCCGTGACCGCCAAGATAATAGAAATTATAGAGAAATTAAATTCAGCACCACATCATTTCCTGTCGGCCCACGCATGCATACGCGCCCGTTTCTGGGCCTGCGCGCGCGCGCGTGTGTGTGTGCACGGGATTTTTGCGCGACCGGCGGATTTGCACGACAGGTCTGACCCGTGACTCACGTTCACTTCCTCTTCTGGCGTGACCCCACGCGACAGCTGACTGAAGGTTGGCAGCGGCGACCCTGTCGTCCCTGATCAGCCAGGCGAATCTCCTGAGATACACTGAGACGTGAGACGAGGAGGAGGGAGGGGGGGTCATACCTGTTGACACCCACCTCCCTACTGTTGACTGCCTCCTGACTGCCTTCTCGCTGACACGCGATCCACGACGATCCCAAAGTGTTCTCGGCTTTTCATTCATTTTTTTTTTTTCCAAGTCATGACTGTCCTGGGTCAAAAGTATCTTTTTTATTTGCAGGCATACGGAGACGCTGTCCAGTTACTCTTTTACAACTTCGCAAAGAACAAATCTCTGGAAGAAACACTAAACCTGAAAGAGAATTCATCAGAAAAATGCTCCAAATCTGTATCATCCTAAAAAAAAAAGGAAAAGAAATCAACATATTTAATCCCAAAAACACCTAATTTATAAGGACAGTCATTGACAATGGGGGGAACTCCATATGAAGCTAATGAAGATAATGTGATATGATCAAAAGCTCCAGTAAATGGACCCTGTGGTGAGATTGTTTTTCTCAAACTCTGAATGGACGGCCCTCATCCGTATGAATTATTTAGCGTCGGAGGACCCGCTTCTCTGCTCGCGCCGCACCCTCCCCCTGAACCCTGGGCCGCGCCGGTTCGCGCAGAGGCCGCGTTCGCTCTGCAAAACGGTCCGTCCAGACCCGCGAGTCCCGGGGATCAGTTTCGGGTCAACAGACCGCAAGACCTGCGAGAGTTCATGTGATTAACTTTGTGCAACCACACCGTCAGGAAGCTTTATAGGACTGGGTCAAATCAGGCTCTGGCAAGAAAAAAAAAAGGAAAAAAAAACCTCAGTGCGGTTACCACCAATGTCTGCCATATGTCTGGCACCGCCCTCTGACACAGTGTGATGCTATTCCCCCCTTTTTTTTTTTTTTTTATTCCCCACATAACCTAATTTCACAGAAAAAAAAGAATGCTCAGAAGGCCGAAAACCCCGCTTTAATTGTACCTGTTCGCCTTTGTTGCTTCAAAAAGCCAGTGGGGGGAAAAGTGGCAGGGGAAAGATTATCTTTGTAACACCTCTGCACCGCATCGCCGTGTATTTTTTTTTTCCCTCTTGTGAGTGGATTTCATGGTTGAGAGTGCAATTTGAAATAGGATTAACAGTAGGTGTCGGGTAGTGTTAGCTAAACCTCTTTATGGCAGGTATGGCGGAGAGAAGTCTGTCAGTGCGTCTGCATGGAACCTTTTCACCATCGAACACTCGCTCGAGGGAGGAGGGGGGGGGGGTTCTTTAAAAAAAAAAAACGTTTGTACTCATCAAAGAAGCTTCGAGACAGGCAGGCACAACACAATGTCGCGACTACCTGTGAAAATCAGGTTAAAGGATCCATATGTGCCGAATTAGACATGTACTACCAGTAATGGGGGCAAAATGCAGCTTTTTGTTTTATGGAAAAAAACAAAAAAAAACTCCCAAAAGGCTTTTTTTTCTGGTCTTGGTGCCTCAGTGACATTGGGAGGCCACATGCTTGGCCGCGGCCCAGACCCACGGAGAGGATGCATTCCTGGGATGGCCATCGGCAGACTCCAGGCTCAGATGCCCAACCCTCTGCTCCCACAGTTTCCGCACACAGCAGCGGGTCCCGCTGGAAAACAACAGTTTCGGCAGTCTTATGTAACCAAGCATGGGGGGGGGGGGTTGGTTGTAAAGGGAACGGAGGGCTGGAGGGAGGGATTATGGACCGATGGAGAGAAAGAAGGAGAAGAAGAAGAAGAAGAAAACAAGGGAGGTTGTTTAAGGATGAACACTGAGACCCGAGTCGGGCACAGTAACCGGCTTTGCCTAAAGACTGTTTACGGCCTCGTGCTGACATTCTTGACCGGGTGCCACGGGAGGCAAAACAGTACGCAGGGTTTTCACGTTACGAAAAAGCGGCTGCAGGTGATTCCACGCGTTATTAACTGAGCAGCATACTGTATTTCAGCTGCACTCGCTCTCTCGTAAAACAAACAAAAAAAAATCATTAAGACTTAAAAGTCTGCACTAATCAATATTTCTATATTTGCAGCAGATCAAATGACTGTGTGTAATGTGTAAGGAAACTGTCAGTGTTGTTGATGGTGTTGTAGCCAAAAATATGAAAACTATATTTGAAAATATCTGGTAAGGAAGCTGCCGTGTATTCTTGTTACCAATGGACTTGATGAAAAAATCCTTAAAAAGCTTTAAAAATCTTCTTTACACATTTTTTCCTTTGTGTCGGGGCCGGCAAATAAAGTGGAGACGGGCGAGTCGAAAAAGTCAGGGGTGCAACCACCTCTTTTTTCCAGTTTTTTCCTCATTATGAACACATCCTAATTTCCTAATTGGAGGCGTCGGCCGCAGCGGTGGTTGGTGTTACTCAACACGCCGAGAGCCTCGGGGTTTCCCAAGCCAGGGAGTGGCACCCCCCCCCCCCCCCGCCAGTAAACACATCAATAATCCTGCAGGTTGAGTGACTGGCTCACTGGAACCGGCAATGAAAATGAAGGAGGAAGACCCGTGGAGAAGAGGCAATTAGCGTTCACTCCAAGGTGCACGTGGGCCTTGGAATAGTTAGAGATGGAGGAAAAGTAAAAGCCTAGCACCCCCTGGTTGGTCATCAGCCTAATGCAAACAACCGCAAAGAGAGAAAAAAAAGAAAAGTCTATTGGTTTCTCAGAAAGGCATGAACTTTTACCCTTTGAGAACATATTTACAGGCAGCTTCCACACTCTGGACATCACTCACCACGCCGTACGTGAGGAGTTTAAAGGAATACTTATACTGAGCAACTCTCTATTTCAGCCAGAGTTAAATAAAAAGATCGATATCTGTTTTATCTGTGTGTATCCAGTAGTGGGTTGTGTTAACGGCGAGCTGAGTGCCTGGATATGCTGAAATGAAGCAAGATGGAGGGATGTATGCGTTTCACAAGTGTCCATCACAAAGTGGCTAAACTCAGGGCCCTGCACACCTCTATAGTGGAAGTTGCATTAATAGATGCTGGGCCACCCGGGGACAGTGGAGCAGGGTTTGACTTAGGGTTGGCTATAATCAACAGCAATGACATATCATCTTATAAAGCCGTTGTGGCGAACGTGTTAGCGAGCACTCGCCTATTTAAGTCGGCCGCAGGCATGGAGACACAGTAGCATTCATTCGGGATGTCTGACCATTGTTTTTTTTTGTTCGCTGAAGAAAGCTTCCGTGTGTAATTTAAACTTTAATTTCTGCATGAAATAATGTAAATATAATATAAGTTAATAAATATTTAAAACTTCAACATATACACACATGAAAAAGCTACAAACTACCGGAGACGATTTAATTGGAGCAACTTTGTTTTTTTTGTGTCTATCATCATGATAATTAAGTACATAACACATAACACTTAAAAAAATCCTTTTAAATAATCTGGAATATCAGATGGAAAAACTTAGTCACTGATTCAAAAAAGTTGTATTCATTCCTATCAGTTATTAAGTGAGTGGTAATTAAACGCACATTGTGCAGGGAAATCTAATTCCCCCTGACTCAGTGCACTTCAATGGTTGACTGTAATGTCATTAGAAGTCGTCATAACTCAAAAAAGATTGAAGCAAATGGTATTTTTTTTTTGTTGTCGAACCAGCACATTTGTTTTTCGAGTGTATCCAGATTCTTAGCCTGTTTTTTAATTTATTTATTTCGCTTTTCTTTTTTTTTGTTTTACCCTTTGTTGCATCCCCTCATTTGAGCAACAAGAAGAGGCAGCTCGGTGGAGGTTTTGTTGGTGACAGTCGACATGCAAATTCGTGAAGAGGCTACTCGACAATGAGGAAATCTGGGTACATTGGATAAACACAAATCTCACGCAGATCGAGTTGGCAGAAAGCAGCTAATCTGACGGATAATTGCTGGAAGTGATGCAACGACATGTTTCTGGGAAGAGGCGACCGTTCAGTTCTGTAGTCATGCTCCGCACAAATGGCCGCGGTAGCTTTGTCAGATCCGCCGCCTCTCAGTGAAATCCTGTTACCCTCCCGTCTGCCCCGGGTGTCGTGTCCGGCCGTGTGACTCATGTTTTCTCGTGTTTACGCTGCGGCGGTACATCACCTAGCCGTGATGACGGGGACTTTGCTGTAAGCTGCGGCTAAACGCTGTATATCCACCCTCCTGGCGCGGCTTCAGTGTTTTCATTCCATATGATGGGAGTCATACCACATTCCTGTTACAACTTCTCTGCGGCGCATAAAAAATCTCCTCTCCAAAACCACACGGCCATGTGTTTTGAATTTTCCCTCTGTTTGTTCCCATTTACAGCATCTCTCTCTCTCTCTCTCTCCACATTTTCTTCTGCTCTCGCTCGCACACACGCACACACGCACACACCGATCGCGCACTCTTCATGTTGATAGGCCCATTTAGTCCTCATGAAAGCATTCCATTTAGGTGCATTTGAGGTTATGGTTGTCACTGACAACCGGCTGTCAGAGAGTGGCAGCCTCTGTCAGTGTTGGGGGGTTTCCAGAGCAGCTTACAACAGACAGAGCGGCTATTGATGGAGCCTGCTTTATGGACTCGGACCCACCAAAGGCGGCGGTGTGTGACAAAGACATGGAGGGGAGTTGCTAGTTTGATTCTTTGACCCCGCGAGCTTATATCATGAGATCGTGATGGGAGAAAGAAGCCCGTCTGCTAATTTATTAGATTTTAGCATAATGCTCTGTTTGAGGCCTGCCCTCCAGGATATAGTTACAAGGAAAAGCCCCCCAGCCCTGGCCATGGCGGTGCCTTATTCACACACAGGGCTGAGCTGAAACCGTCTGCTCACACCAGGGGAAACACACACATGAGCTGGTCACAACTGACTCCACCTGCATGAATCACCCACAGGTTTAGGATCTCGGTACGACTGGCCACAAGGTTCTGTTGATTTGACATTCCTGTCGACCCCCATCAAACTCTTAGCATCAAATTCCTTTTTACTGGACTGGAAAAGCATTGACCTGGCCATGGTAACTGTGGACCCCCAGCACGTCTCCTGTGCAGCTTCTGCATCAGAAGATGAACTAGTTGAGCTCCTGCCGTACGCCGCTGAGCAACGGCTTTGATCTTCATGACCCCGTCAAGATGCGGGAGGTCACTTTTTCATATCCCCAGCCTCAGCCGAGCTGGCGTTTCTCCCCCTTCAAACTGGATCCAGGCTCCTTCAATCCAACCTGGACACACAAGTTCTTGCCAGCTGCAGACCCATCTCCTTCCCCTATTTAGGTGGATGCTTCTCAGGACCATTTTAACCTCTTAAGACATAGTGTACTATGAGTGGTACTGGGGAGTGGCACAGGATCACTACGCATCGATTTGACTCCATGCATGAGCCAATCAAAGCATGGATCCAGGAGATAGCCAGCGTGAAAGCCAATGAGGACAGATTACGAAGATTTGACCACTTTTATCTCGTAGCATTGTGAATAAAAGCAAATGGGCTCAACTCTCATCCAAGAGGTGTTTGCAGTTCTGAGATTCAGTGCTAGAGAATTCAGGGATTTAAAGCTAAAGAGTGTGAAACCAAATTAACACGACCGTACCCCTGAAACTGGGGAGTGGTCATGTGAATCGGTGTCACAGGCCTCCATGTGTGAATGAGTTTTTCTAGGGAGAGCTTCTAATACAGCATTGTATGTTGCGGATAAGTTATGTTTTAGGCCACCTGGATGACTGAGAACCTTTATCGACATATATGACCACCTACGGTTTGATGGACAGCACTGCCACCCAATTGAAATTACCCATGATGAGACCAACCAAATCTGATAGCCAATAGCCAGGGCTTTTGAAAAACATGCGACATGTGGGAACTGTGCTACCTACACATTGGACATACCATTATCACAAATGAGACTGAAAACGGGGGGTGTGTCTTAAGTGGTTTAAACAAAACATTGGAAACATCCTTTTTGAAAATCCCCGTTCAGCACGCAGCGCTGCACAAGCTCTGCTAAGCATTGCGAATTTCTTGATTGAGGGGCAGGAGCTGAAAATTATTTCTATTCAGGAAAGGCGTTTGAGGGCCTTTGCTGATGAAATGATGAACACAATAAGTAATCTATGGTGAAATCAGCATTTATAATGTGGCCCATTTACACCGCAGGAAGGGTTGCACTGAAGAACCGTTTTAAGAAATCAGGAATCATATCTGCATTTGCCAGAAGAGTCCACGCTCATTCATGCATTCATCCTCTATTAAAAAAAAGGACAAGGAGAAATTCTGTCCATATTGGACAATTCTTTTTCCACCTCATGATTTATTACCATTGCAGGCATTCAGCGCCAATGCAGGAAGTAGTGTGTCCTATACATAGCAGACGGGTAATGTGACTTTAATGCCAGCTTGCATCACAGGCCTGCAATTAGCGTTTGCCTTTTTATTAACTGTAACCACAACCGTTCCATAAGCTAAACCATACTGTCGTTGACATGCACAGATCCATTGGAAAGCACCAATTGTTTTATGGAGCTTCAAAAATGTTACTGGAGTTAGGAATAGGCATGTTTAAAGCATTTGCATTGCTCATATTTTACAAAATCATTTGAGGAATTTCAGTCTAACATTATTTAAATTCTACTATGTTTTGTACAAGAATATGAACAAATAAAAACTCTAAATAATACATTTTGGTGGTCAGGGGGGCACTCATGACCTCAGTATCTCTAAAATCCTCACTACAGCCCTGAGAGAAATTATTAATATTCACATATACATGGATTTACTCCGAGTTCTTTGCAGATCTACAGGGCAGCTTACTGATGGATAAACACATTACACAATATATACATGATGACCAAAGGTCATTGTGAATTATAAATGCTATAAATCAAGGCAAGGCTGCTTCGTTAATCTAACCTGCAACCTTCATATGGTTTAATAAAGAGCGAGAGAGGCTATAGGCTGTTTGCTTTTGGAGTCTCCAAATAACACACATGAGCAAAAAGACGAACGTTAACTTCTATTAAAAGTTTTCTTTGAAGAGACATGAAGGCCCTGCATTGATTTGATGCGGTTGATCGTAATTAGGACATTAAAAAAGGAAAGAGAAGACGGGAAAATTAAAGTTAACATTCATCTTTAATTAGTGATAATTGCAATAAAACTCACCTTGATTGTCAGTTGTGAGGGAAAAAATGGATTTAAAAAAAGCATGATTATGAACTATAGCCTTATGTGATTGAATGCTGCATTTAAATGACTGTTTTTTTTTAATTGAATTGTTAGAAACGTTGAGCGCGCACACACACACACACACACACCCTCCCCCCTCCCCCTCCTCCTCTGGAAACCTGTTCTGGAGGGAGTGACTTGATCCAGGCGGCGTCCAATTATATGGAAGCAGCACTTATTCCACTTTATTCCGGGCTGCAGTTAAGTGGCTTTGAGCCTTCAGAGACGCACGGGCTCGTAGTATAAAGGCAGAGCAATCGGAGGAGAGACGGTGCCCATGTGACATGTGAACGGGAAAGCTAAAGACAAAGGTAGAAAATATCCACTACGCGAATGTGAGGCGTCTGGCGGCGCGCAGAGGAGACGCAGAGGATGCTCCAAATCAAATCCATGAGGGCTCTTTTTTTTTTTTTCTTTCTTTCTTTCTTTCTTTTTTTTTCTCCTCTCGTCTGGAAATTCACGGCTTTCGTATAAATGATTCATGAGAGCCTGTTTCTATTTCTAAGGGAGTAAATTGCCGCTCGCGCTGAAGAGTTTGCGTTTGCAGCCGAAGCCGGTTCGCCAGTCAATCCTGCAGAGAGAGAGAGAGGCGGCGGAAAAGAGCTGGAAGATTATAAAGTCAATTAATCTGGGAGTTGATAAGCGTTGCTTTTATTTTTTTTTCAACCTGCGCTGGACCTCGTCTGCCGAGAAAAAAAAAGGATCAACTGTTGCTGCAGCCGGAGCGAGCACACTGACATTCTCCAAGTGTGTCAGGGCTTCTCTGTAATGGATGTTTGACCGTCACCTGGTCCTGCATGCAGCCTCGCAGCCGGTGTTGTGCAATTAACATGGAAGAGAGACTGATAGTGTTGTCGATTCCTGGGATACACCTTCATCTGTCCTGATGTGATGCCACATTGTTGCACCAAGGAGAATGATAATATCCTACACCGCTGCCGGCTTTTCCCCGTTGGTTCGTCATCTGTGTGCGTGAGAAACAATACACTTCCCTTCTTTCCCCCCCTGTGCACAAGGGCACAGTTTTGGGCATTTTAAGTCACTGTGCACACGTCAAAATTGACAGGCTTTTTTTCGTTGTGGTGACCTTGCCCGGTTTTGACATCCTGTACGATGCTGATGATGATGGAGAACAGCGGCATGGACGCGCATCAGGTTGATATCGATTCGGAATTCGAGCCGCACGGCCGCTCGCGGTCGTGCACCTGGCCGCTGCCTTGTCCCGAGGATTTCCCCGGCGGGGGAGAGGAGGCGAGCCGGGGTCTGGCCCTGGCGTCCGTCAAAGTGGAGCGCTACAACGTGCCCGCGTGCCGGGCCGAGCGGAAAGGCGGCGCGCCGGCGGAGATCAAGCACCCGGCCGGCGCCCCGGCCCCGGTGGTGGTGGCGGCGGCTCCCGCCTGCATGTCCGGGGCCGCGCTCGACGTGGCCGGGCAGCTGCGCAAAGCCAAGTCCTCGCGGCGGAACGCGTGGGGCAACCTGTCGTATGCGGACCTGATCACGCGCGCCATCGAGAGCACCCCGGAGAAGAGACTCACCCTGTCCCAAATTTATGACTGGATGGTTCGCTTTGTTCCCTATTTCAAGGATAAAGGCGACAGCAACAGTTCAGCCGGATGGAAGGTAAGGCCACATGAAAAATCATTTTCTCATACCACATGGTGATGGTTTTAGTGGAGAAAGCCGCACTATATTTAGCCCCCCGGTCTGTGCCTGCAGCATAAGTCATTTTCTACATATTTGAAAGCCACATAATTGACCCTTAGTTCCAGCAATTTATGTCAGTGGCGGGTCCCCATGTCACTCCACACTACCGTGTGTGGAAAGGGGCGGGGAGCGCGGCTGGAAGAGGGTTCACTGGGTTCATCGTATTGAGGGATGCAGCCCGTGCATATATAGGAGAAGCCACGACCCCCCCTCCCTCCCCTTATGCGTGGTTCCCTTTGGATAAGCGCGCTGTGACGCATCCATCAAGCGTCTGCGTTCGAGTCGTATATTTCTATGCGTTATCAGGTCACACGGGGGACAGCGTGCGCCTCTGGTCCCATATGTAGCTTTCGCGACTGGAGCGTCACCCACGCAGCCGGTCGGGTGCTCGGGATAAACCGTTTGGAGCCGCCTCCCCGCCCACCCCTCCCGCTGTCCATTGCGCGCACGTTGCATTACGCACGAAAAGCGTGGCACGCGGGGCGAAGCGGGTTTTAAAAGGACAATAACAAGAGATGATGACATGGGGTGCCGCAGCAAACAGATGTAACTACAGATTATCCCTTAAATTCAAATTAATATGAGGTTAATCTAATAGATTGGTTGCTGTAATCTACTTAAATTTACCACTCATTCTGTGTGAGGATTAGTGGTCTTTTGTTTTTCAAGCCTTTAAACACATATCTCTATGTACGACAAAGTCTACTTAATTGACACTTTCATTTTTTCCCTATTTGTTACTTCAGCCAATTTAAAGTAAAGTGAGGATTCTCTAAATGAACTCTGCAATTCAGTATATCTATATAAATATAAACTACACTGTTGACTTTAAATCATATTGAAACACAAATAAATAAAAAAGATATCTTTAAAAGTCCTCCTAAAATGAAAAAGATGTATTATTTATTCTATTTATATCCACTAAACAATTGCAAAAGAAACTTTTCTTTGTATTTTTTATGTGAAAATCAGATCATATTTTCTACCAGTTAAAAAATGAACAGGTGATGCTCATCATTCTGATACATATGTCTGTAATGGTTAATTGTGGTTCTCCACAATAAAAATGTAAGCATTTTACACCAGGGGTGGGCGATCCAGGTCCTGGAGGGCCGGTGCTGCTGCAGGTTTTGGTTCCAACCAGGCAGTAACACAGCTGATTCTACTAATGAACCATTACAGCCCTTGCTAACGCCCTCCATTAGTAGAATCAGGTGTTTTCAATGGTACGATCCCATTCCTCCTGATGTTTGTTCAATGCTCCTCCCTTCTGTTCATACTGGGAAGACGTCACTTCACAAAAGTCAAATACTCTCAAAATGATGTTTCAGGTTGACTTTCATAAAAAAAAAAAGAAGAAAAAAAAGAAAAATCTAATCTGCCAGCGTTTCCGCTCGTATTTTATGGCTGTTTATTGAGGCGTTTAATCAAATGGCTACAAGGGTCACTGCAATTGATGAGACTTTCTACAACGGATACACGTTGTTAACTCTAACAGACGAGGGGAGTTCATTTCAATAACTCCCCTCTTGTTGAATTGACAGCAGGCTTTAGAATGAACTGGCATTATTTCGTCCAGGAGCTTAGAAGAGACACACCACCACCACGTTACCTCGGTGATGACTGGGAAACATGTCTAGAAGGGGAGTATTTTTTTACTTCCTTAATGTTGGGGGGGGACTCACAAGAGATGGATTAAAGAAAGAATGTTGGAAATGGAAGCAGCAGAAGCTGAGGTATCCTGATGTCTAGTCCCTCGATAGGGGTCGAGTTTCAGTAAATGATGGATCCTACATTTCCCATGATGCAACCCTATTTGTATCTTTTATTAGTCTGTCTTTCAAAATCCACACGTCCAAGCTCGCAACGCAGGCTTTCTGTTAAAAAACGTTGAACTCTGACACCATCGGCGTTATTCTTTGCAGACAGCAGACTTGTTGCCACTGTCTTCCCGCAGGCTGAGCAGAGCTGAAAATCATTTGCAAGGATCGGTGGAATGTCCCTTTAAGACTCGTATGACGATTTAGCAATTGCGCTTTTTTTCCTTGTTTTCTGCCTTACCGAAGACGCGGGGCGATAGCTTGTAGGAGGAACACAGAAGACGAGGAAAAACAAGATGCTTTGGGATTAACAGGCATTTTACGCCATCTGACGTTCGAGCTGATCCAAAATCTGTCATGTTATCGTATGTTGCGGCAGTTTTTGATAAGTACCATTGTCTTGCGTGCATACACACACATACACACACAGCGTTTCTTATATGCTTGTCTCTGTCCCAACATCTTATTTGGCTCCGTTTTGAGCTGTATTAAGATTCAGATTAATCCCCATTTGATGTACGTGTGAGCAGAGCAGCAACAATCCCCGTCCAATCTTTATGCTTTTTTTTTTTTTTTTTTTTAAATTGGTTTTAAAGCGTGGCTTAATTCCTTGTTTGTGCTGCCCAGGGATGCCCAGCTTGATGCCTGCTGCCGTCCCGGCTTTGCACGGAGCTTTTGATTGGACGGCCTGGCAGGAAGCTGATTGGCGGAGAGGGGCTCCAAGTCGGGGCGAAAAACAACTTGATTCAATCATAATAACACTCCTCAACAATAACAAAAAAACAGGGGGTGGGAGGGGAGGGGGTGAGTGGTGGGGGCCCACATGCACGCACATGTTGGACTGTAACAGTTGGCAGCGATTTTTAACGAGATTTGAGGCATGGAGGTAGAAAACGCACAACTGGCACACAATACGTACACTCCCTCACACATTCCTGTATGTTTCTGCTTAGGTTGAACGGTGGTGAGGGTGGGGTGGGCGGGGGTACACGGATGGACGGTCGGGTTGGGATGAGTGGGAGTGAAATAAGATCCAGTCACAGTCTTGCTATTAAAAGCAGTCTTTAAGAGCTGTTGTGTAATCCTGTCTGAGAGCTGCTGCTCAATTCAGCCGCTGGGCCCTTTGTCTTCATCTGGGCCGGTAGCTTCTCCTGCTTCTTAATGCCGCACACACACACACACACACACACACACACACACACACACACACACACACACACACACACAAACAAACACACACTTTTGAGGTGTCACTCACTTGTTTAAGTCAAGTGCTTAAGGAGCAGCGGTGCATCGGACTTCTTCACATGTACACACCTCTTGTCTCGTTGGTGCTATCGTTACACTGTATGGATCGCTTTGATTGTGGTTACACACACACACACACACACACACTAGCAGTGTTGCTTAAGCATCTGGCGGCATGGTTACCGGGATGACTATGTATGGATTTCTCTGACTGGTTCAGTAATTGCGGTCAAGTGTTTTGGCCATGTTTGTTATTGTATCTGAGGTGGGAGGCTGTGTTTGGTCATACGACGTGAGTTCAGTTCTGTAGGTGGTCAGTAGGTGGTGGAGGCACACACACACACACACACACACACATATACATGCACACCGAAATGTTCATTTCACAAGTGGTTCTGCGTGGGAATGGATGTGCTGAGCTGTGGCCTGTCTGCAGGCTGTACTGTACACAGATTGTGCAGCGAGCAGGTAGCAGCTCACCGACTCTACCTGAAGGCTTCACACAAGCAGTAGTTTAACGCATGTCGTGGGTGTATGACTGTTGTAATGAGACCCGTGATATAATGAGCACGAGGCGAAACAACAAGCAGCAACACACAAGGATCATTCAGAACGGCGCTCATACCTTCTTTTTTGTTTTAAACATAGAAGGTTTGGTCCGTCTTTTTTTTTTTTTCCTGTTTGAGATGCAGCAGGTGAGACGTGGTTGCAATCATTACTTTCAGTATCTGAAGTTGTGTAATTGCACATGAATTCACAATTCCGGCAAATGTTTTGATCGGCTTCTTTTCTCAAAATGATATTGTCCCTATGCACAGTTACGGAACAAAGAATCAGGTCCCATGTTGAGTTTATTGTGTTCTGTGGGGTTGTGTTGATTTCAAATTTATTGACATGATGCACAAAGTCATTCACTAGCACTATATATATATATATCACAATAAAAGACTTCTTTTCTCAGCAAGCCTTTTATTGTGAAATATTTGCAGGACTGTACAGGGCGGTATTTCCTTTCTCTTTCATGCTTCTCTACCTTTTTCTGTCTAAACTAAATATGTGTTCTTACAATGAAATAAAATGAAACATTTTTTTTATTAATGGCCATTGTTAAAGGCCAACTTAGTGTAAAAAGACAGAGCTGCAGCAGTTCTGCAACACACCTGCACAGCTCAGGTAGAGGTGGGGAGCGAGTCCTGGTCAGGAGGTGGACAACAGAACAGACAGAGACAAAGAGAGGGGGGAAAAAAAGATAGAAGCATTTTGAAGAACCATGCTTGCCAATAAAGCCCTTTCTGAATTGAATTCGGGATTGAGTGGGAGAGGGAGAGAGCCGGAAAGAGAAAAAGATAGAGCGAGCGCGAGAGTGGTGGCGGTGGCCCCTGCTGCTGAGCACATTGATAGCAGCCTGAATGCCTGTGATGCTCCAGCGCCAGCCGAGACAGAGGGGAATCGGTTAGAGATGGTGGAACGGGCTCAGAGGGTTCCCTTTGCCAGCCCGGCCTGGCATCGGCTCAACAGAAAGCCCTCTGCACTGCTACACAGTTATTGTTATTATCACAAAGGCGCAGCAGAAGGAGTGGCAGCTCTCGAGTTGGCGGGCTTGGCGCTGGGTTTAACCCGGGGGCGGGGAATTGAGGAGAAGAATTTGGAAGGTAAAGGGGGCTGGTTGTTGAATCTGGATGCCGCATTTAAACTCATCCGGTCAATACCGTGAATGGACAGGGAAAAAAAAAAAGCGTATCCCAGCTTGAATGGAAAGGAGGCCACGCGAAGACGGACAGACTTTGATCCGAGAGGATCAGTTGCCTCGTCCGATGATGCAGAGCTAAAAAAAGGCCTTTGAATAGAACGCGGGCAGCTATCGCCGAGATCTGTAGGAGAGCTTGGATGTAAACAAGGGATGCACCGACAGTGGAGGCGGGGTGTTCGCTGCCTAAATGAGTCATAGTGGTTGGAATAGAACATAATATTCTCACCCTCAGCCCTCACACTTCAATCAGTTGGAATAAATCAGCTGGAATAAAATGTTGAGAAACACTCTACAGACGGAAATTCCAGAGAGAAAACCGAGTCCAGACACACAACAGTCAGTCAGGCAGGCGGATCTTGGGAATCGTGCCTGGTGGTGTGTCGTAAAATGTCGGCCCAGCGCACATTCCATGTTGTCTACCAGACCTCGGGGCTTCGAAATGTTCTGGCGTCTGGCTCGGACCGTGAGCAGAGCACTAGTCAAAAGACGTTCGGTCCTCACTGTCCCTGTGACTCAGCGACGTGATGTTTTTACACTCTGAGCAAGGCCCCCAAAAAAAAGGCACCAGTTGATTAGCATTTGTCGGCTCATTTACCTTAAACACATAACCTGTACTTTAGAACTTTAGATCTAGACTTTAGAACTAACCATTTTGATGGTTTAAGAGATTTGGTTGTATTTGGTCTACTGCTCCAGACAGCCATTGTTTTCCTTCAATTTGATATGATATGAAAATCTATTGGCTGACTCTACATAAACTTTCCTGAGCTACGCAATCTGTTAAAGTAGCTGGAGTAATGTTTAACTTTGAACATTATTTGGACCACTCGAGGAAGCCCTTCCCATTCATTTCACTATGATATGAAAACCTACCAGGAGACTGTCAAACCTTGATATGTAATCCATCATTTACAATGACCTTCAATTTAGAATTTTGTTGGCAATGTTATTGTTGTGAGATAATGCAGTGCAGACATTTTATGTCAATCTGCTATTGATAAGTACTCAACTATAATGTAACATTACCATAAGTCTATGCTACGCGTCTCTCTTAATAAAGAGAGGTTATTAGGTTACAAAAAATGTACAATTTTAGATATTTTTTTTTACAATATTCAAATAAAATTTAAATACATTTTAAATTAAGAGTGACTGCCCAAATCCATACTTTCAGTTCATTGTATATACAAAAAGTAAATATTGTAAGTCTAATGTGAGACTAATAACAGATTTTTCGACATATGGGAATAAATGGAAGTCACTGGTAGCAAGCATTCAATAACATAAAACTTGACATCATGATTTCAAAAATGACTAGAACACTAAAATATATGCAATGATTTATTTTCACACCATATGGAAATGAATGGTAATCTACAGCTGCATGTAGTAATGACAGCATGCATTTAGATTTAGGTTGGTATTTATGATGTTAGATATGTTTTTCTATATTTATACCATGTGAAATATAATATAAATCAATACCTACCTGGATAATGGAAAACTATAGATCCCAAACTGTAATGTGAAGTATACTTGATATGATATGAAGGAGCTAGTTATAGTAAGAAAGCTATGAGTAATTGTAATTCATACAATTCTTCATATATCTGCTAGTAACAAATCAGGCAAACTTCTCAAGTCACACTTACAACTAACCCTGAAAGTTAGACATTAAAGTTCATTCTGAAATAAAGTCACCCTAACAAACTTAATCCATCAACTCATAGCAGCAACAAACTGATTATAATCACACCGGAATCAGAGGAAAAAATCTTATAATGTAATCATGCATCTGAAATTGCACTCAATTTTAATGTGATTAATGACACGGTTGCTTCATAAAGTATTCAACCCCCTAACTTCGTGCATATTGTACTCATTATACTATGCACCAATTTAAATAAATCATCATGCACTCACAGTGTGTTTATAATGGGCTTTTGATGCCTTATAATGCCTTATGAGCTCCACTTCAAGTAATGTGTTGCCCTTATTTTTACTGCAAATGGGATTCGTGTTTGAGTTCCTGCACACGCCGAAATGGGTTTGATAGAAGTTTGTATGGATCTGAAGGATCTGTGTGTGCGTGTTTGTGCATGTGTGTGTATGTGTGTGCGTGCGTGCGTGCGTGTGCATCTGCTCTTGTTGTTGTGTTTCTCGGTCTGATGGGAGTCCAGGTCCAGGGGGTACAGCTCTAGTTAATAATTCAGATGAGGCTCATTATCAAGGCAGCGCAGATCTCTCTGATTCCACCTTAATTGCAGGCAGGATGTGCCTCTCAGACACTCTCAAAGTCACTCCCCCTCCTGTCTGCATCTGCAAATGACTACCACTCTGTCTGTCTGTCTGTCTCTCTCTCTCTCTCTCTGTCTCTCTCTCTCTCTCTCTCTTACACACACATATACACACACACAGATATCCACTGGTACTGTTCCAGGCCTCACCTTTTAGCAGCAGGTCCCCTCGCTGACATCAGGCCAGTATCTTTGTGCGAGCAGGTGAACGGACATTCAGAGATGAGCAGATAAATCCCCCACAGAGCTTATGACTATCACAGGCTATCGTCTCAGAGGCCAGGCATGTGCTCCTATTATGCGTCGCTTACATTTTTAATCAGATCATCACGAGGGCTTTCTCTTGCTGGAGAGCCCAGCAAACCAAGATTGATGGGAGGTAATCAGTCAGAGGATAGCAGCCCTGTGATTAATGCTGCCAGAGAGCGAAGCTCCCAGCGCCATGCTGGACGACCTGCATCACTGGCTTTCAACCCTAAAACTTCCGCAGAGTTGAAGAGGGGCATAGCATGTAAAAACAAGACCACTGCTGCTCCTTGACAAGTAGAGTCAATGATGAGCTGTTATTTCACAGTGATGCTACTGTTAGAAAATGATACCAAATATTGGACAATAGGATTAATTTACCATATGATATGTATGAAGTAGGATCTAACCTGCTGCAGCATATCAATTCATCGATTCTAGGTCCTTTATTAAAGATATGCTGGTCATGGTCATGGAAGTAAGATTAGCAGTAATTAGTCGTAGGATGCTGTTGTCAAGTCAAAGACAAATATCTGGATTGGGGAACAGTATTCTGGGCCGCAGAATCAATGCAGCTGCGGACATCTCTTTTTTCACTGGGGAGCTTTTAAGTCAACATTTAATGTAAATGATAATAGTCGCTGCAGCTCACTGGACCCGGTCTTTTGTTTGGGACTCCTGGATTTAGATGTTTGACTTACTTTTGAATAAAGTGAAAGGAAATCGATTGCCACACAACAGCGAGGTGAGCAGCACAGCCAGGGTTAGGGCTTCATTAGATGGGGGAAATGTGCAGTGTGCATTAATTGGACCGTGTGCATAACCACTTGTATGAACAGATTTGTTTGCAAGAAGATAGGAGTCATTTAAGGGTGCTTTCACATCACTAGTTTGATTATTTTGTCTGCACCAGGCAATTTTATCTTGTGTATATACATAGACTCCATTATGGTTTACTTGCACAAGTAAATACAAGCCAAATTTGGTCCTCTTGGTGCATGTGAAATTGTTTATTTGGACCCGAGTTAGCATTCTCACCAGAGGGACCTCACCAACGTTTGTCATCTGGTGCAGAGAATTGGCTACAAGTGGACTGCAGCATGTAGACTTTTAGAGCTTTTGGCTGTGCTGATTATGCTGATAATCAAATAACAGGTGTCATTCATCAAGTTGGGAAGAATGCATTAAGACAAGTTTGTGCAGTTAAGATCTAAACTAGGAACATTCATGTGGGTAAAGCACAATTAAAAAAGTAGAAGAAATGTGTAAGTAAAAGTGACATGACATGAGTTATTTTAGGTATTTGTCAATTGGAGAGCTTCAAAACTAGGATTTGTCCATTGAAAGATGCTGAAATGTTAATTGTTTAAGTGAGATCAGTATTGCAGCAGTTAAAGAACAACAGCGCATGTTAGTAGAAAGCTATACACTCAATCATTGTACAGAACTATCAATCACCCTTAATGCGTATTGTTCCCAGTGTCATTCAGTCATGTTCAGGTGATGTCCAGCATCAATCAAGTCACATTCATTTGCTGGCAATAGAATCAATTTCCATTAAAGTTGTCTGTAATTGCGGTTTGATCATAGTTGATGAAAGCCAGTTGAAAATTAAAGCCATTAGTGTGTAAGGAGCGGGATGGTTGGCCGTGCTTCTACCAGACGTCTTTGCTCATTGTCTTCTGTAAAGTCTGTTAGAGCAGTTGCGCCACCCGGCAAGGTGTCTGCTAACGATGTCAAGTCCAGTCTAGACACAGGAAAAAGAACAACATGCCTACTGTCTATTGTCAGCACAAAAGAGGGGTTTAGCGAAGAGTATCTTCACTAATGAATATTCATCAGTCCAACGGCATATTTGGACAAATAACAACAAAAGCCTTTTAAACTGCAGCCAAGGAGAAGTCTTTTTACAATCTAGTCATTTTGGAGATTCTTAATCAAACATCATTAAATTGCTTTAAATCACAGTTAAGGAGATTAACACTATGGTATGCATAGGTTATACAAATTACACGTGTGTGTGTGTGTGTGTGTGTGCGAGCGTACGTGTGTGTGACATGGCTTGCTGAGGGCGGTCCAGGAGGCAGACAGAGGTTAGCAGCTAAGACGGCCTCTCGGTGGAATTCTGTGTCAGTTTGATGAAAATAGGTCAGGATTCAGAAGCCGGCGTTTAGCATTCTGCCCATGTGATGGCTGACGCTGAGCCTGACGACGGCTAGCCTTGAATGAACTCCAGACTCTTTCTGTCTCCGCGTTCCTCTTCACCCCCCCCCGCCCTCCCCACCCCCGTCTTCCTCCCTCCCCGTTTCTCCGTAATCTAAACTGCGTCCTGTCATCCTCTGTCTCTCCGCCGTGACTCGCAGCGCTCCGAGTTCACGTACAGACATTCAAATCTGCGGCCGTAGATTAAGCCCGCTCCTCCACAGAAATCCCACTTAAATCCACAATAGTCTGCGTCTGGTAGAATTTATTTGATTTAGATGTACTTTTGAGTATTGTAGTCCTGCTTTTGAGAGAGAAAATAAATGTGCTGTGAAGTTTTATGAGGATAATATTTCAACCGTGGCCAGCAGTGACCTAACTTAGCATAAGGTCTCCAGTATGTTTGGTCACCACTAGAAGCGCTTGATTTATTACTCTCCTACAGTGCAGGCCCTCATCGCTCATGTCTGCCATGCCTTAAAAATAATCCTTTTACAATATTGGGGTTCAATATTGGAGATTTTTAAAGAGATTATTGGATTTGAGATCCTCCGTTCGCCTAAACAAACCTCACAAGGCGACACATCTGTCCTCCTGGTTGCCAAAACAAAAGAGGTACAATTTATTAAACTGGACATTATTGCTGGCATTATATATATTTTGCTTTGCCTACTGTTTCAGTTTGACTTTTCTCATATATGGCATCAAAAAAAAAATCATCACCTCTGGACTTTCTCAAACATGCTCAACACTATCTGACATGAATTTTGGAATAACGAGTCTAATGAAGTCACTGGATCTAAAACAGTAATTGCTGTTAGAAATATGCAGGAAAGTTGAAAGGCAGTGCAAGGTACGGCGTGGGTTGATGACAAGATATGTTTGACATGTGCACCCATGTGTCTGTGTAGGCATGTGTAGTTGAATTTCATGAGATGCTTTCACAACTAAAAGAACCACTTACTTTACATTACATTGGTTTTCAGTGATTGTTCTGATATAGGCACCTTCACTGTTGAAAAAAAATCATTCACAAAAGAGAAATATCACAGGAGGTTGAGCAGGTTCCATAAATACCTGAGTAGTTAGTTCAAATCTGCAGTTTCTTACTTCACTGTTTAACTCCTGATAAAACAAATAAAATCAGATAATGAATATGCTGCTAACTATAAGGGATAGCTGGTCCAGAGAAGCATGCATGAATCAAAAATCCAATATCTCACTGGGTAACATTGCTCTCTGAGGATTCTGAATTTGTGGGTTCAATCCTAATTTGCTACTTTTAAAGTTAGAAACCCAAACATGGAGTGAAAAACTCTAAGAAAGTAGGTTTAACCTCTTTGCCAAGTAGCTCAGGCTGTTAGGAGGCCATGCTGAAGCTTTGGAGTTGTTGGTTCAAGCTTCACTGAATTTAGAGTCCAACAACCAAAGTGACGATGCCTGAAGAATGGCTTGCGGTGTGGTGGGTTTGTTTGTGACCCAAAAGTGTCAGTGATGTGGGGATACGGCGGGTTGAATCCACCAGTGGGTTAACTATCAAAGGACTTTCCTAAAGATTTGAGGCTCTGAATTTAAAAGGCCAACATCCAAAGTGAAATTGATAAATGTGCCTAGAATGAATGCTCTCAGCATGAAGGGGATTGGTGGAACAGTGGGTAGTAGTTTGTAGTTAGAAGTAGTTATTTGGCTAAAAGAAACCTGCAACATTAATCTTAACTTCCAGAAACATCAGGAGGGGGGCTATTGTACCCACTTCCACAGGTTCATACATTCATTGATCCAGATTCTAATGACAGGACCGGGATTCAAACTGGTTATGCTGCACTACCAGTCCCCTTCACACTGAGACATGTTTTAGATTGTCTACTGGTGGAATCTTTTACCATTTCCTCACATCACTGATGCTTTAGGGAAGCAAACAAATGCACCGCACCACAAGTCCACTTCACACCAGGAGCTATTCTCTGGGCGCATCTAACATTTTCATTTTGGATGTTGGCCTTTTTAAATTCAATGAGGATGGACGCCTCAAAACTTCAAGGGGGTCTTCTACCTCTATGTTTACAGGAGAATTTAAGCCAGTGTCCACCTCCACCACTGATGCTGCAAGGTTGCAACTTAACCCAACACACCACAAGTCATCATGTTTGGCATTAAAAACAGTTTTTAACGCCAGCTTACTAAAGTGAATGACATCGCTGTCTTCCTTAGCATGTTTGATGGGAAATCAAATATCCTTACACTTTAGGCCCTTAGTCAGATAAAAATCTGTGGCCTCTGAGATATTTAGAAATACATATTTTCTCTATTTTTAACGACAGTTAGTGAAAACAATTATGAGTTGCAGCCCTACATAGAAGCATATTGTGTTTTCTCTATTTCAAATAAACATCCTGCTATTAGTCGTATAATTATTATCTGCACTGAAGCTCATTTGTAGCCGGCAGGTGAACTGATGATGAAACTGAACAAAACTTAGGTACAACCAACTGAAGCTTGTTAACAAGACAATTAATATTTGGAATCAGGTAGTCTAGAGTGGGGAGAATTCTAAAACATGCAGGGAAGCATCTCTCCAGGAGCAGGACAGGTTAGCTCCAATGTAGATGTACTGTTATGTTCAACTGGTGTGAGAGGTTGATTTTCACACAAGTTAAAAGCCTAAAGTAAAGATGTTAAGAATTCCTGGTGAAACATTCAGTTTGAGGATGACTCTGGAGCATCGGTGGTGCAGGTGCACACTTCCATTATTGTTAAAAGCATTTGTCTTAAGTTCAATGAGTTTCCTCTTCCATAACCACCTGCTTCCAGATCTGAAGAACTTCAGGGGGGACACACACTTGCTTCCACAGGTTCACACATTTGATGACTCAGACTGGATACTGGGGATTTGAACCACACTCTGCATCACCATCAACACCTCACAAACCGAAGGCTCCACCCAATCTACCGCCATGTCCCTACAATGAGAGGTGGTCTCCAGGGGCATTTATCGTCTTCCCTTTGAATGTCGGCTTTTATCTTCAGAGCCTCAACGTTGTAGGAAAGCTTTTGGATATTTCATCTACTGGTGGATTTAAACCACCACATGCCCGCATCGCTGATGCTTTAGGGTCACAAACAAACCCACCTCACCATGAGTCCACCTTGCACTGAGGTGTGCGGGCATATTTCATCTATTTGTTTTATCAGATGTTAACAGTGGAGTAAGAAACATCCTGCATAGCTTTGAGGCCCACGTCTAAGTACTGAGGTGTTCTTTAGGGAACCTGCTCAACCTCCTGTAATATTTCTCTTTTGCAAATTTGTATTTTTCTTTTTTATGAGGTGAAGATCAATAGTAACAGGCACAGTACTGATACAGTGACTCGGATAAGAACAATCACTGAAAACCAATGTACATGCATTGATTTTGGTTACGATCCCTCATAGATTTGACTAACAGGTACTGTTCATTTGTCAGCTTCACCTTGGATGTTGGACTTTGCAAAATTACTTAAAGACAGAACTCTCAAAACTTCTACCTTCACCTCTACAGGAGGATTCAAACCAACATACACCTGCAACACTAATGCATCGGCAGAGTATTTTTTTTTTCCCCTGGCAGACTTAACATCTTTGTGCTGGATGTCAGACTTCAAAGCTCAGAGAGAATCAAATTCACAAACTCAAACCTTTGGTTGGTTTATTTAAGCTTAACTTTTGGGTTCATGACTAGAAACCAGCAGCTCATCCTGTTGATCCTCCCCAGTCAGCATGTCCATGTGGGACCTATGAGGGTTAAGTTTGAGCTGCTGTCTTTGGACACGTATGCCCAGATATGGGGGAACGCCATGGGCGACCATGGAAACTGGGGACAAACCCACTTGGGATCTATATATGCAGCCCGCACTTAACCTTTATAGGCCCCACATGGATACGCTGGCTGGGCAGTGACCTCTGTTTTTGTCAAAAAGACTCATCCGTGGCCTTGGATAATAGCTCGCCACTAATATGTTACCAGTCCCAAATGTCTTATCATATCAAAACATAAACTAGGGACATATTAGGAATTAAAAGAATTATAATTCACCCACCCAGATGGTACCGATGTGTATCTTGGCCCATGGACTAATAAGGCTGCCAAGAGATCATGTCACATGGTCATCCTCTTTAGAAGAAACAGTTGAATGCTTGTGCAGAAGTACAGATCCGTTGTGCTTATTCCCTCAAAAGCCTGATTTGTCCAGTAACTGTTTCCTCTTTGTCAGCCTCTACTTTGTGTGGTGTAGGATTGTACCTCCCTAACTGATTTATAGCCCCCCCTGAAAGTCTGACTTCATCAAATCCTTGATACCGATAGTCATATATACTGTCTTTGATGAGTGCCACCGAAGTCGATGTGTGGATTTAATAGCAGCATTAATCTGGCTGTTTAATGGTGTTGTTGAGTGGAAGGTGGTCACCGCAAGACGCAGCACTAAAAGATGAGTTATGGGACCAGCCGGCGAACGATGAAAGGGCAAAATGCAAAGCAGTCGAGATGTGGAGGAGAGTGGCGGAATTAAACTTCGTCTTCCTATATACTGTTACAGGAGAGAGGACTGTAGATAGCTACTGAGCATGGTGGGAAATAACATTTCAGACGTTTGCTGTCACAGTCTGCAGCATGTTGTCGGGAGGTGTTGCTAAACACAGTGTGATGTGATATTTTATTTCTTAGCACCATTTGTCTCTGCTAATTTATTGAGATTACATGATAACCAGTCCTCATGTGACATTTTATCAGATTACATAAATCTGCTGCATTTCTTGTCATATACACCTTTTTTCAGGTGCTTTCCAAGATCATCAGCATTGTGGCAGGTTGTTAATTCTAATGATATGAGGCTCAGTGAGAAGTTTATGCCATGTTTAATTGGCTGTGGTTATGAATATCAATACCAATATACTAGGATCATAATAGGCTTTTATCATGTATTGTCGTGTATCCGCTCATGAGATATATCAATATTGATTAAACTGTCCAACATTATAAAAACTAAGTAAAATGAACTTACACTTTAATTCACCAGTAGTAAAAAATACTTTTGTTTAAGGTATATGTGGGCTAATACTTATAGTATAGGATAGGATACTACTAAATAAATCAAGGCCCACTTACGAGCTTACACTCCTCATCAGCAGACATGTGGAGGTTGTAGCAGTAGGACACAAATGCAGAGAGGTGAGAGTCGAGGCAGGATGGAGTAAAAAGTCTCTTAAATTACAGAACAAAGAAGGACTGGTACAAACCAAAACCAGAATATGCATGCGGCACAGCACAAACAGGGAGTGTCAGCAACACACAACAGGAAAACCACAGCCAGCGACAACATCTAAAACGGCGGACGATCAGACAAAGACTGAAACAGATGACAGGGCCTAAATACACAAAGAGCTAATCACTGATGAGAGACAGGTATGAGACATGGGCGAAACATGTCAGACAAGCTCAAAGCTGTCAAGAAACTCAAGGGGAAACTATTTCAAAATAAAACAGGAACTAGACTAAGAATGGAAGAAAAGAACAACCAAAACAAGAGGAAACCAGACAATGCAATGACAGATCATGACATTAAATAGACACTAATACCTATACTTATATAATGCTTAGCTGATTTTCAACTATGGAAACAGGGATAAAAATGTTGCTTTTATTGTTCAGTGTCTCTGAGCCACAGCTGCAAAAAACTGTTCTTTCCCGCACCAGCGCAGTCATTTGACATATACAATGACGCAGTTTGGGGGCAAGAAAGAACTACAGGCTGTGTCTGCAATGGTGCCTTCAATGACAACAAAATGTGGGTCTCCGAAAACACTCCACACCAATGATAGGGAAAACAGACGCAAAGCCAAATATCTTATCATATATCTATATCTATCCCTGATGAAGTACTATTTTCAAATCTATGTGGAGGTACTGTGACACAAGAATGTTGAATAACCAAAAAGCATTAAGTGTTAATCAATGCATCGCTGTGTACCCAATGTATATTGACAGATAGAGTGTAGAATGCCAGCTGAGGCGAACAGTGCTGATGCTGATGCAGGGACAGAAGAGGACGTATGCTCATGCGAATGCATGACCGAGCAGTGCGCGGGCCCCCCTATGTAATTTTCGCAAGACGGATATTAAAGACGCGGCACCGAGGCCTTACCTCCGCTCTGTCCCTGCACTCCCTCTCTCTCTCTCTCTCTCTCCCTTCTCTCCCTCGCCTTCCCCCGTTCTCCCTTTCCCTCTACGTCTCTGCTAATGATCTGCTCCGCCTGTCGCTGCCTGGCTGACTGATGCCCACTGACAGCCCCACTCATGCGGAAAGGCTGCAACCCTCCACCCCTCCCCTTCGCACAGACACACACACACAGACACACACACACACACACACACACACAAGGAGTAATGAACTCCTGCACAACTGAATGCTACATATTTACTATGCATGTGTGACACACATGCACTATGCACGCCAACTTGCTTAAGCGCTCGCGGTGAGATAGATTGATCTACATTATCAAATCACGCCCATTTGTTCAGTCACATGTCATCATACATATATGTAGAGCAGATGACAAACACACAAATAGACCACACCGCAGTATACACCTTCATCCACGGATACCACTCATTTCCTTCTGTGCTGTGTCGCATCCTTATAGAGCAACTGAGTTCCCATCTATGCATTTTTATGCAAATGACAACGTATTGAATTAAATGGGCTGAGTGGCACATTTCACTAAAATTCCTGCAGTGTCGAAAATAAGAAAAAAAAATGTTTTTTTTGCTTGCTTGGGGCAGAAAACCTTTTTGTTGATGAAGACATGTAGTAATAAATAGAGATGGGGATGTATTAGTCATACGAATAATATTAAAGTTTGACATGATGAGCTCGGTAAATGCATCGGTCCCTGTGTGACAGTTATTGGTGAAATCATAAAAAGGGGAAAATTCTCATGCATTCGTAGGAAACATCACGTGACACTACATGCATACGCATTCGCGAAACCCATGAATTCACTTCAACTCGGCTGAGAGAATTACTAGGGACTCACACTGTAATCTTGCATCTTTTTAAATCTATCTTTGAATTCACTTAAGACGAGGAGGCGAACTAAGCATCTCCAAAAAGAGGGGCTCTTTGGCTGCCAACTAATCGAAACATTTAAGGAAAAAAAAAACTGCTGGTAGGTGAAATTTTCACCCAATATTAAATGTATTTATGCGCACATTAACCAGTCTGAGATGAGGCAGAAACACTCCAGCGGTGCTCAGAAATAAATCGTCCACCACTTCACATATTTAGCAGCACCTTCCAAATTGCTGCTTGTGGCTGTAGCCTACTTTCTCAATAAAATAATAACTGGAAAATCTCTGTTCTTTCATTAGAGTGTGTTCGAGCACTAACTCTGTGTTCTCCTGCTGCTCCTGCTCTTAATTACTAATTGGCCCTTACTAATAATAAACAGTCATGCATATGGAAATCTGATCAAAATAGCCTATTTGAATCAATTCAGGAAAATTTACATTTTCACATAGGCACCCAGTAAAGTATTGATCCACCCTGCAATAAAATCTTGTGTGTGTGTATATATATATATATATATATATATATATATATATATATATATATATATATATAAACTGACATGTTCACATCTGATCTTCAGCAGAATACCAATTTATCTAACCACACATGGCTTCGTCCCGCCCCAGCATCTCAACATCAGGGCCCTGCCTGGGGAGTTTCAGGGAGGTAAGAAATGAGGTCAGTAAGCAACACTCTGATGCAGGGCGACACCCCTGGGCTCCCCTCAGTCCCAGCCTGCACACGGCCCACAATCCCCCAGCTGATGACGGCTCAGCCCTGCCATTACACTCAGCCGGGGTTACGCAAGGCTCTGTGAGGTCTGCCCGCTCTGGCACAGATTAGTGCGGGAGACTCAGGGCCAGGTTTCTCACTGCTGTACGGGTTTACAGGAAATATATCTGGGCTGGAGACCAATATGAGACTTAGACAGGAATACAGATCACACTGTAGTGGAACAGGGATTGTAATCTTCTGCAAGTGTGTAGTTTATTTATTTATTTATTTTTTTTTATTTAGGGGGATATTGGATGCCACTTTTTTAAAAGGCACATGTGAAAGTCACCTTGAAGGGTTTGTGGATTATTTTAATGGTCAATAAAGTAATATTTTATAGGTCAATTATAAGCCATTAATAACAGTAATGTGTGGGTAGTCAGGTCATAAAAAAATCACAGTCAATAGATGCTTATGAGATTCTCACTTTCTAATAATCCTACATTTCTACATGTTAATAAGACATTATTAAAGTGGAGTGAATACTAATGACCGCCCGACTAATAAATTATCATTGATGAGGGGTCACAGGCTTCAAAGCCTTGGTGATTAACATTATAAATAGTGGTAAGTCATTGATAAAGGACTTTTTCCAATAATCCATCAGATCAGCAGCCACAGATTTTAATAAATACCAACTGCTGGAGGAAGATCAACACCAGCCAGATTTTTCACAACCTTGCAAAATGTGTTCTCAGTAATATCTAATGACTTTCCTATGGAGCATCAGCCAATGAGTAATCATGAACGAAGCAATTAGTTACAACTCATAAAACGTGTGACTTAATGAAAACTGCCGTACTATATATATATTAGAATATGGTATTACCATCATTGTCTATTTTTAATTATTATTATTATGAAATGTATAAAAAGTGTAATGTAGTTAGTGGAGATAAATGTTCTTCTAATGCAAGAAGGAAAAAAAAAATCATCCTTTTTGCAGAATTTTAGCTGTACTCGCATTGCAATTCTATAGTTTAGTACTTTTGTCCAGACTGAATTATCTCTACATCTACTGGACGGATTTTCATAACATAAGATGAATCCTAGTGACTTTAGGCATCACCTGACTTTTTCCTCAAGATTCCACCAAGAGGTTCACATTTGAGATTTTCTAGTGAAATATCTTCACAGCTATTGAATGGAATGGCCATAAAATGTGGCCATTTCCCCCCTCAGGATGAATTGTGTGCCAACATAAGGTCATTTTTTTTCATTTGTCCAGAACTATTGTTCATAACCAAGTTCCTCCCAATTTAATAAAATCTCCATCATACAGAGCTGCTCGCGTGTCTGGAAACTGGTGAGTTACATGGTTTTTGTACAGTTTTAAGTCTCTTAACAGGAAAATCAAATAATAAAGTGAATCGATTTCTTGGTTAAACTGTTTAGAATGAATACGTCACAACATTGCTTTTTTTGAAGGCGTTATAAGCCAAAATATTATGGAACCACAGCTTTATTTCACACTATAAAACTGTAATAAACAATATCTCATATCAAGTTAATCCATATTTATATTCACACTCCTAAAGAAGCTCATGTAAGCACTTCTGTTGTTCAATTCACATCACACACATCTAACATAAATGAAATGAAACAGGGCTGTTAAAATAGATTGACACATTCCAAAAAAAGAAAACACAAAAAAAATCTATTTGATCCAATTAACAGGGTGGTTTCCAACTTTGTTAGCTACCGTGCGACCGCCGAAAAGACTCAACTTACTTCTCAGTTAATGAAACTGGTCGGCACTTAGATGTGCAGTGGGGGTAACTTCAAGCCTCTAATGAAGTTTCTTGTCTACTCTTTGAAAGAATGAATGCTCTGCTTTACTCCACCCCCCCCAGCTACGAGCTTGACCCCCCCCCTCTCCACCCACTTCACAGACACGCACACACACACAGGCACACACATTCACACACATGTGCAGACTCTCAAACACATACAAAAAACACACATTCCAGCATCCCCATTAGCAATTCATGAGCGGCGTCTCATTAGACTTTAAGTTTTACCATAGGCCTCTGAAGTATATGGCTGGAGCAGTTATTAATATTTCATAGTCTCCCATTGAGGAGCTAAAAACGAAGTCGACCCGCTTCCGCTACAAAGTGACTTGCGCTCCTCTTTTTTTTTTTTCCTCTCCCACTTCTTTTTTACCCCCTCTTCTCCCTGTTCGTTAGGCTGTCTCTCTCTTTCCCCTCTCCTCGCTGTTCGCTCCTCTGCCGCTGCTTTCTCTCTCTTCAGCTTCCCCGCTTCTCCGATCCCTCTCTGCCACACAGACCTTAACTCAAACTGACTTAATTGGGCTGTCTTTGTTCCGGGAAATGTGGGCATACCTTCTCCTTCTCCCCAGCAGAGAGAGAGAGAGAGAGAGAGAGAAAAGAGAAGAGGAGTAGAGAGCGCAGAGGGGAAGGGAATGACAAAGGAGGAGGGGAAAACGATGGAGCGGTGCACCCCGATTGCTCCACGAGTACTCCCTGTGCCATGCTCGGGTTAAGGGCGCTCAGGGGTGGTGGTGGTGGTGATGGGGGGGGATGGGATGATGAGTGTGTGTGTGTGCCTGTGTGTGTGTGGAAGAAGATGGGGCGGGGAGTCTCGAGGGTTCATGGAGTGTCTGTCAGACTGGCAGACAGGAGCTCTGCCCCCGAAACAAACCCATGCATGAATAAGTCAATAAAGCCAAGCCTGTGCATTTGTGTGCATGTGAGTGTGTGTGTGTGTGTGTGTGTGTGTGTGTGTGTCTATGAGGGTGAGACTGATTGAAGGGAGGGAACAGGAGAGCATCAGATGAGGATGAGGCTTCTTGTTTCCCAGCATCTGTGACAATGAGACAGACGCCACATTCCCTCGCAATGAGAAACAGACTGAGAAGAGAGAGAGAGAGAGAGAGAGAGAGAGAGAGAGAGAGAGAGAGAGAGAGAGAGAGAGAGAGAGGAGAGAGAGAGAGAGAGAGAGAGAGAGAGAGGGAGAGAGAGAGAGAGAGAGAGCACTAAATTGGGACATTTACAGCATGTTGGCACACTGCACAAAATTGGTTGGAAGCAAAACTATGTGAATATGCTGTGTGTGTCTGTGTGTGTGTGTGTGTGTGTGTGTGTGTGTGTGTGTGTCTGTGTCTGTGTCTGTGTCTGTGCGTGTGTGTGTTCTGCACAGGCCTAAAACTGAGAAATGCACTCAGATGAACCCAACTGAACCCGGCTGATACTGCCGAATGTGAGATCCACACCCGACTCAATATGTTCTTGCTATGTTTTTTATTATAATTAAAAAAACAAATAGATAGTTGATTGGGATTGACAAAAAAGATTGCTCGTGCTTATGTAAAAATCGCTGCCAAACACTTATTAATCTCATTTCCCGACCATGGGCATTAATCTGTCGCTGTCGCTTATGTAACTCTCAGGCTTTCCACTCGATTTTGGGACCTGGATTGCAGGGGATTTGTTGTCCCCACGGGCCAGCAGTCACTTCCCAAAAGGTCTTGAACGGGGTCGAGGTCGAGACTTTGCAGACTAGTCAAGTTCTTCCACACCAAACTTGGAGAATCTGCTTTTGTTGAAATGGGGAAAAAACTCTTCCCCCTGTACTGGTGCCCCAAAGTTGGACTGTGGTCTAATTGGAACTAATAGATCTTGCCCAAATCATGAACGACTTCCCTAATCTTTAAGGAAATCCACATAGCCTACATTTGATAGTACAGTGGAACAAATCTGAGAACTACATCCACCAGCTCAACTACATCTGTTTAATGGTTGTACACACATCAACACACAATTTCTGTCCTTTCTTGATGTCTTTTCTCATTTTTGTCTTGTAAAAAGTAACTGTTGTCCAACATTTATCAGCACGATATGGGTATTGGAAAATCTCAGTGTGACGATAGGATGATCTGGCTGTGGAAAACAACAACCCAACCCTATTTACCATAATCACAATCTTTCCTTAATCTAAACCATACCGTGTTGTGTCATGTGCAGACATTGTAAAAAAAAAAATAATAAGAATAATGAAATAATGGTATTAGGTGTTGAAAAACAGTTGAATGAGGGTTATGGTTATGGTTGGAGTTTAGGTGTTGTTGGATAGAGTTGGACACTCATGAAAACGATTTGGCACAGTCAGAGAAAGACGGAAAGCAGATCTCACCGAACGCAGAGTGGTGTGAGAGTAAGATCACTAGGTGTTAATATGTTGTAGCTCCACGTTTACAGTGCCCCACGCACATGTGCACACCAACCGGTCTCCAGCAGTGAAAAGAATGATTTAATAAGAACCAATGAAATAAGACAGAGAGAAAGAGAGATGTGGGGAGGGAGGGAGGGAGGGGGCTACAAACAGTGACACAGAGGAAGAAATGGAGGATGGAAACAATTCAGTGTCCTTGGAAACCAATAAGGCTAATTTGAATTTGAGACGGAGTACTTCTCCTCTCTTATTTCGCCTCGTATGACCTCCGCCTCGCCCTTCTTCTGCGTTCCCCATTCAGTTTAATCTCTCCCCGCTCATCCCTTCCCAGATGCTCCCCCCCCCCCCCCCCCCTTCTCTCCCTTCGTCTCCCATCCGTCGTTCATTACCGCTCACTCTCACCAAAGCAGATTTCTTTCCATGACGGATGGGCTCTGTGAACGCTCGTCCAAAAGCGCTGTCAGATCTCCTGCTCGCGTAGTAAAAGCCGAGAGGCAGGCGGTTCACTCGGGGACATGCGTAGCATTATGGGATGGGGACCGGGGGAGTCAAACGGGGTTTGGCTTGGGGAGGGGAGCGGGAGGAGGGGGGTACTTAGCGTCATTTTGGCGTCTTTGTCAATGCCTGGATCTCGTTGTGGTTGTCCAGGCAGCGAGCATGTTGTCCATGGGAAAGCTGCCGCACGCACATTGCCACTTTCAAAAGAGAAAGGGGGGGGGCACGGGGGTTGCTGGGGGTGGGGGGCTTTTTATTTCAAGGTCTCCCTCTTTTCCTGCTCTCACCCCATCAATTTGCCCCCGCGCATTATTTCAACAGTCTCTGTGGTTCTTCAACAAGCCTGTTGCCTCGCAGGCATCTTTACAAGTCACCCTCTTTCAACATCTTAACCATATACCCCCTCCAGCCTTTCTCTCCTTACTTTTCCTCCCCTTCTCCCCCCCCCAGCCCACCCCTCTCTCTCTACGATGGTCAAGTCTCATGGGGGGAAGACAGTTGGCAGGATGCAGGCTTGCTGCCATGGCAACAGGAACCCTCCCTCTCCCTCAGGTCTCCTTAGCAACTAGTAGCTTGGCATTGTAGTAATGAGCCGACCCAGCATGCCATGCTAGCGAAGCACGAGATGTGTGTGTGTGTGAGTGCTGGTGTGTGTTTGTGTGTGGCTTTGTCTTGCAGAGGGTGATATGTACGCTGTCACAGTGGCTTTGCTCGTACCACCATATCAACACGGAATAACACAGAATTAAAAAATAGAAATAGAAAAAAATAGTATATGGATATCCAGCGATATCCATGAGAAATCCCCATGTCACATTGGTTTGTCTTCATTTTGCCTAGAAAAACATATCCTGCCTTGGAATTCCGACAGTCAGCACACATCACAAGTCGGCGTCCATTAAAAGAACACATGTGATGAGAGATGTGTTTTTCTTAAACGACGTTTGGGTTCTCCCAAAATGTGAGTGGAAATGGCAAAAATAGTTTCCTGGAAGTCAAGTTATAGTCTCGATGTGTCAAAGAGTGTTGTCAAAGCTGGCCAAATAAAACAGGACTGATCGAAATCAAACAAACCAGTGAAGTATTTATTGTCCCCATAAATTTCCTATGATTACTATTCCTATCAAGCTTTGGTATTTGAGTGTGGGCCCCAAGGTAGGTATTGAGTTACGCAGACGCAATTAAAGATGAAGCTAATGATGATCCATTATGAACAGAGACACACACCACCCTGGTTGCAGTGAAATATAATCCTGATAAATCCGTGCACGTGTTTTGTTCAGATAAATACTGCCATCAGGGGTCAAGATGACAATAAAGCTCCATTAAAATATGGCTCATATGGAGTATAAAGAAAAACGCCAACGTTTGTTCCAATCCTCTGAACCCCTGCCCACATCTCTGACTTTTTTTCCTGCAATGTTGATAGGTCCGGTGTTGTGCTCATTGATGATTGTTTTGGTTTTAGTTGTGCCGATCAGAGCCTTGTGGGAGAGAATAATAATAATTTAGAGATAAGATACATTCATGAAAACCAGTGACAGAAACCTTGCCACAAAAAACGCCAACAAATGTGAATGGGAACCATTTGTTCTAGGTCCACTGCAAACACACCAGTCTTATGGGAGATTTTGCCTCAAACTTTTCAGGCTTGGTGTGCTTTGTTGGAAAGACAGTTCATCACTGCAATATGTGCACGCATCTTTGGCTTTATCTAACGGGGGATGCTCTTCTGTACACTCCCCAGTGCCTTTCGCTAAACATGGGAGGAAGTTGCTGTCAAACTAGCTCATGTGATGCATTCGCGTCAAAGTAAAATCGACGCATTCAGGTTTCCAGATTAATTGAGGGCGTCAACACACTAACATTCCAAGCGCTAAAAGCAACTGCAACTGCAGGAAAAATGTATATATGTTTTCCTGTATTGTGTCTTGGCAGTCACATGGAGATTTACTGCCACAGACGAACCCACAAAAGTACGCGTCAGCAAAGAAACAGTGTCCGGGAAAAACACAAAGACCACAACCAGAAATACCAACTCCAGTATACATTTTAGGAGAAAGTGATCACCTCTTCTTCAGAAGTCAGCTATTCATTCCAGTCTCCAACATACAAACTCTGCTTGGAATCTCTCTGGATGAAAGGGCCAAAAGCTGAACTCATTACTTGAACATGAGAGAACGTTGTTATTTTCGTAGTGAGCTGCGCGGCAGTATCTGAAGTATGTTCCTGTCTCTCCAACACCTCAAGTCAATCTAGCCTTCGGTGCTTTTTTATTTCTGTGCCATTCAGAATGTCTGAGTGTTCTGCCTTTTTGTGCCAGCGTATCAGCTTTTGACTGTGGATCAGTGCCTCTTACAGCCTCGGTGTGGATGGATGTGACAGCTGAGTGTTGAGGTGGGTGGCGCTCTCCTGAGACCCGGTGGCAGGTGTGATCAGGCCTGTTTCTCAGCTTCTCCTTTGGCTCCCATAGGTGTCACGATGCTCCACCTGGCGTGTGAAAGCTCCCAGGGGAAGGATAGAAATCACAGGCGTGGAGGTCACTCCTTTTTATGACTGTGATGCAAAGGTGGAAGTGACAAACTACATTTACTCTCGTCACTGTAATTGAAGGTTCTTTTTCCATACTCGCACTGTGTGAAACTTTTTTGGATGTCAGTTTTGAAGAAAAACTAGCAAGACAAGAAGCTAATATTTGTCTCACCTCTAAGTTTAAAGTAAAAACAAAAGAATTTAATTATATATGTATTTTATATTTCTAATTGCTACAATACTGGTAGTTAATAATGCTATGCAACATAACTCTTACATTGCTTGGGAACAACAGAGGGAAGTGTTTGTCTTTGTTTAATCCTCTGCTTTGGCATGTAGGTTTTAGTTGATAAGCACTAAAGAGACAAAGCAGAAAAGCTTTACACCAGTAGAAATCAAAAAATACAAGAGGGATGGGAACAAGGCCACTACACTGTGAAAAGAAAATAACAAGATATCTGGGAATATGACATGGAAAATGATGACGTTATTCCAAAACCTGACCTGAGGGGGGGACCAGGCACAGTCAGACCCAAACATAAAAGACCCGTCGATCAGCAATGAGAAAGAACACATGAGAAGCCTGATGGGCTATCAATTAATTTGATCAATTAACATTAAGCAGCCATGGTGGCAATGCAGTTGTATTATAATAATAACGCCCCACAAGAGACAAATGAAAATGGACACTGGCAATGTTTTAATCTCTTTAATCTGCATGTGATTTAATATAAATGAATAATTAATGTGAAATCTGTGAATTAAATTACAAAAATTAATTTCACGGCATAAATCTTGCAGGCAACTAATTTTCCCGAAATATTCTAAGTTTGGCTTCAGTTCCACTCTGTGTTTTCTTAACATCAAACCGGTGTAAGACCGTGCTGAGGACAGCATCAACTTCACATAATGGAAGAAAGGGGGGGGAAATGACGATTTCAAAACAAGTATAACCAGTTGAAAAACACACTAATCCATACCACACTTAACATAAAGCTGCCTATGTGCAGCTGTCTAGATAAACCGTGTCCAGGCACTATGTGGGATCATTGATCCACTTTGATGAAGGGAAGCTATGTGGTAAAGTCTCACGACAATCTACTAATCTACCTGCGTTTATTAAGATATCACAAACCAAAACCTCTAGCAGTTCTTCATCAACAAAGACGTGACGTAGGAGTGAGTGTTCCTCCCCCCCCCCCACGGGGCTGGTGATGTAAGGAGAGCCAACAGGAAGGAAGCTCCACTCATGGCCACTCTTGGTCCGTCAGAAGCTGGCTATGGCCTGAGGACCGGGCATCTCTGGCACGCAGGAAGGATTTTCCGATCCCCTGCCCCGCTTTCAGATGCTCGTTAATCTGCCGGCTCTATTTTTATCTGCCCTCTCCTCCCACCCCCGGGCTCTCCGCCTTCTCTCGGCTCCTAATGTCCGTCCGCGGAGGGACAGGCTGCCTCGGCAGGCCGGCAGCTCCAATTAGAGGCCTCTCCGCTGGGGCTTACTGTCCGCCCCGGGCCCCTCAGGCTCTCTTCCCGTCTACCTTGTTCAGGTTAGCCTCAGACGATACTTGGCTCTGTGCCTCTCTCCACCCATCCTCTCCCTCCCTGTCTGCCTCGTTTCTCTGTCTCCGCCACCCCCAGAGCTTGTGGAGCTCCACAGGGAGTAAGTAGGAGTGAAAGGCCTTCTGTCGCCTGAGGGCTGGCTCTAGTCCCTCATCTATACTTTGAGCAGAAACTAACTGGTGCACCTTTCAGGAAGTGGCATCAACACAACTGCCAGAGACACTGCTGTAACTCTGATATTGTCACAGATACTCGGAGTAAACAACTACAACTTCTGCTTCGCTCTAATCAATCAAATATTCTTTGACAAGGTTAATGGTTCATCATGACTCATAGAACCCATTGAAAAAAATCCATAAATATTCAAAAGACATAGTCAGGGTTCTTTGTTTTAACTCATTAAATTATACCATTCAGTCTTCTTCTTTTCTGTATGGTATGACAGAGAATCTTTAACAAACGCTTCTTAAAATTCTTCTTTAAATGACCGACTAGTTGGTGCATGTATAATTCCAAAAGCATGTAATTATTTGCAACTTCCCACACTGGCCGCAGTGGGTTTTTTTTGTATGTTTCGCAGCAGTAGCAGTATTGTTTTCCTTGTTGACTGATTGGTCTTTGCTGTTCCCGGTCTTTCACACAACTACGTTATTGTGTTCCCTTAAATGTTCCTATGCTACACTGCATTTCCCCGGATGCTCTGACCTATTATTTCTCCGCAATCCACCAAAAGAATAGCATCTTTCTTCCCCGGCTTAGCCCCCGCCCGAACTCCACATGCTCGCACCTTCTCCAACCCCATTAATCCCTCAGCCTCCCACTTCTTTATTTCCCTTCAAAGAGACAAGCGCTGCCCGTGACATCAGTCACAGGAAGTGAATCTTTAGCGTTGACTAATTTCCATCGATTGCCTCCAGACAGGCTTAGCAGACGAGACCCATTCCCACACAGAGCCTGGCTGCTCTCATTTAAGTCTCCCCGCCTGCAGAAAACGCTCCACAATGAACGCAGTCAGCGCTTTTATCTTCTCCCCCACTCCTGCTTATTATCAAATAAATGCGCGGCATCGAGAGATACCCATTGACAGGACTGTGCATAATGACTCCTGGCTGTGTGAAATGGATTAATAAATAATGGTTGAGCACGAGGAGAAAACGTCTTTGCCTAGCCCCTCTACTTCTCAACGAGGCTACGTAACGCAGCCTTCGCCACGTTTTGGATAAACCGTGCTGGACCGCGTCTTACGGAGCACTGCGAGGAATTTAAAAACACAACCCTCCTCTTAAACGCGCCGTGGAATGTGTCATAAATTATAAGGGTGGGCTCCTTAAAATGTGAAGCAGAAAGCAGTATATAATCCGCTACATGATGTTCTACTGAATTCTCAAAAGAATCCCCTCCGAGAGACGTCTCTCCTGTGAGGATAGAGAGGTAAAAGCCAGCCTATAAAAATGTCCAGGAGCAGAACTCCTCTGCAACCTGTTCCCCGTCTCGCTTGCTGACAGAGCCGCAGCAGAAGGTAAATCAGTTTCCTCTTTGCTGCTGCTTTCATGCTCTCATGAGTATACGAACCGTTCAAACACACATATCCTGCCGTCTCCATGTGCAAACTCAATTGAACAGGCGCACGGGCGAGCCTGCAAACACCAGAGGCCCTCCTCGTTATTAGCAAAGCGTTCCCGTCCATCGTCTCTATGACATATTGCTTCATTAACACACTTGGCTTTGTGTATATTGACAGTTTCTTCAAAATGGCAGAGAGTAAAAGTGTTACTGCTGCCTGCTCTGCACCAAAGGAGCTTAAACAGACTATAAACCCAAACTGAGGTTGTGATACTGAAGTGTGCTCTGATTGCCACTGTACCTCTGTGCCAAAGTAATAAGTCTGTCTGAGACAAGGGGTGAAAAGGTCTCAATCTCCTTAAGGCTAGATTAAGGAGCAGCTTGATCAAGGCGTCTTAAGTGCTTCATTTTGGAATCAGGATCAATAGCCGCTAAGAAGAATTGAGCTAGGAGCTTGGATAGGTAGAGCTGATTGAATAGAGGCTAATGACTTCTCGGAAGCCCCTCACAGCAGAGGAATGGCTCATACAGAATATCCTGTATTTGGATTTTATTACAGCATTTTATTTTCCATTCCTTTAAAAGATACTGAAAAAAAAGAGGTTTATCCATCCCCAAGCAAACGTTGCCACAACAAGCGGACAAAGTAACCTTGTATTAGCGTGGACACGCAAGGGGGGAAAAACATGTTTTTTACATCGACGCTGTGATGTGACGTAGCCCGGGTCAATCTGGCCGTATTTTGAAGACCCGCAAAAACCTGTGCTTGTTTTTCTTGGCTTCCCAATAACTGTCCAACCAATTATGTCTATCAATGCCGTGCCCACCCTCAATCGCCATGATCCGACCAATCCCCACTCTGTCTCTGTGGTTGCAGGGTGAAACCCAGCTGAGGAGTGCCCAGAATTAACCAGGATTAGCCTCGGATTGTTGGGGATTACTCAGGCTGGAGAGGGATTAAGTATGATTGCCAGTTTGGGGTGGGTGGGGGGACATGGATGTGTGTGAGTCTGTGGGCATGTGCACATTTGAGGTGAACATGTGTCAAGTTGTGAAATATATATGGTTGCGTATGTTGACATGTGTAGCATGTTGGTACAGACGACTGAGGCCAGATTGTCTGGAATAGAATGGATTTACAATACTGGCCTGTAGATGTGGAAAAGTCAGTTTTTTTCTATATAGATAAGAGTCTAGTTATATTATATATTTTGATACAAGCCCTATATAGAATTATTATTGCAGATGTACCTGCTCAGTCAGAGCTCAGTGGTGAGAATTGCCTGTAACTGAGAGACAGCAACAGTGAAAAGGGTCCAAAGGGTTGCATTATACTCGTTGCTATGCAACACAAACTGGAAAATTTGCAATAGATGTAATTAACGCCAGCAAGTTAACCCACAATAAAAAAATAAAGGGGGCTGAAAATAATAATAATCAAGAAAATTGCCCATTGCGCTCCTATTGCTATTCTGAAATGGAGGATGTGGGCACATGGTATACAGAGAACACACAGTTTCTGACCATTTAAAATTCTGTTTGGAGACAGGTCCTAGTATAAAAGAAAAAAATAATTTAGTCTGCCTTTCTCAGCCTGAATCAGGCTCAACAAAAACAACAAAGGATATATTTCTGTAGTATTGCTGTACTGTATTGAATTAAAATGTACAGATGTTCCTACTATTGTGTCGACCTCCTGTACGTTCCAGTTGAAAATCCAAGAGGAGTCCATTAAAGTGCACTAACAAACCCACAGGAGACAAGCAAGAGCCAACCCTAACCCTCCTAAACCGCAACAGAACTGTATTCAAACCCACATAACAATCAAACTGCTGCTTCCATCAAGGACTAACACTTAGTATTCACATTACATCGTATCTAAATGTTAATTATACAGCATTTACAGTGGATCCAGATGATGTCACTATCAGTATTCATCACCATGCCGTACACTGACCACTATGTTTGCACCCACCATAAATATTTGCCTGGTCTGGCATTTCGAGAAGGGAAAAGTGTGAGATTTCTGTGTGCGGATCTGTGCGTCCACGGGCCATTAGCTAACCACTAGACTGACTGTTGCCTGACTCAGTGAAAGCGGCAGGCAGAGTGTCAGGGTCAAACTCAGTCACTGTTTATGTATAATATACAGTAGTGGAGCTGGATACAGTGCAGCGCATTCCCCCGTGGAGGAGCAGGGTGGATGTAAGGACAGAGCCAGTCACCGTTCCCTCTGCAACAGTCCATCTCCTCCCGCATTAGCAGAAAGCCAAAAGGCTGAGAGCAGAAGGAACCGGCTTCTCCACTTCAGAATCAGTCTTTCTATATATATATATATATATATATATATATATATATATACACTGAGGCAGGGATGGGCAGCTGTGTGGCAACAAGGGCTGATAGTCTGCAGCTTTCATTCCAATCAAGGACCACGCTGAAAGATTCCACCCATCAGCTCCTCCTCTGTGGCTGACAGCGTGCTAATCAGTGCCATCTCCTGCTTTATAATCTTTGATTGCAATAAAAATGTCACGCCGGACCCCGAATGATTTAAATTTTTCTTTTCGTTAGGCGGTTGACGTAAGTAGCCATCAGTCACAGCGATGCTGCTGGTGGAACAAGGTAGAGGACTGAGGTGTGATTAATTGCGTGTTTATTTTCTTGATAAATTGCACACTGGTTGTCAATTGAAAAGCCTTATCCTGAATTGATTCATGTTGATCAGATGCCACGCGCACTACAATTAATGTTTGTCGAGAAATTTTGCTTCATCAAAAAAATAAATAAAACTGCAGCACATACATTTTGAGTACTTTACAGGGCTTATATATATTTATATATAGCTTCATTCTAACTTCTGCTAATTTGTTGATGATTCATTGCTTATTGCTCCCCTGTGTTTAGATAATTGGCCCTTGCAACCACAAATCATCATGTTTGGAGATGGAAGTTTTGAAATCAGGCAGTGACGGTGTTCAATCTCAGTTTCTCACTCCAAGGACTCAAAAAAAAAAAAAAAGAAAATAGAGCGTCAACATTATAGTGTAGTACAGTCCGATATAGGTGCAGAAAGAACACTCTAGTGTTGTGGTGTAATTGTTGCTCTGGTAGTTGTACGTATGCTCTACTCCTCTCTCTCCTCTCTCTCTCTCTCTCTCTCTCACCCACACACACACACACACACACTGCTAATCACAGCTTGGTACAGGTAGTGAGGCGTTGGGACTGCTGGTGATTGAGCCTCCCTGGTGGATTGGAAGCAGGAATCTGACAGACTCAGATAAAAGGCTGTTTGGAGTTGCCTGCAGCATCAAACAGCATCAGCCCCCACCTCCTTCCCTCCCTCCCTCCCTCCCCCTCCCCCGTCTCCTACCCACCATCACCTCCCCTCTCTTCATTTCTCCCTCTTTTGGTTTACTCTGTTGCCATGGCTACGCCCAGCCGGAGCCGTCATGTCGAGGAGGAACCTGTCAGGGTGCCGCTCTCAGATCACCTGATGCGGGTCGCCTCCCCCGGCGGCCCCTCGCGCGGCGTCACCGTTCAATTTGCCTTTGATTAAGCCTGCGCTCCGTAGCATGCCGCGGCTGCGAAGCGTGGTCGGACTATTTCTCGCAGCTCCGGACGTCGAAGCTCGTGCAATTTTGCCAACCTGGTGTTTTGGAGAGGACCCCTCTGAACAGCAGGGGAAAAAATACATCTCTCCCATCCAATTGCCATGTCTGTGAAGAGAGTGTGTAGTCAAAGCAGCGTAATTTGAGTGGAGGATGGGATAAAATTACCTGTTAGGCATCATGCTGTGGGGATATGTGTGTGTACGTGTGTGTGTGTGTTGAAGGGGCTTTTCTACATGAATGAGAATATTAGTAGGTAGGATACAACACTGATTTGAAACCCACTTAAGGCTGAATTCCCCCTGTAAACACTTTGCGAGAAACCTATTACCTGCTGTTCTGGATGCTGTGCTTTTCATAATACATTGCAACAACAAAGAGCCACAACCTCTTTTAGTTGGCTGTCCAGTTTTCAGTCATGTGGCTCAGTATGCTGCCCGAGTAGAGGAGGGGGCTACATATGCTGACTGTATGGATCGTGCTGTAGGGTGAAATGTAAGTACACAGATTTGCATCTCCTGCTGTTTTTGTTCCCCGATATTCTCCTGCCTTTCAGTGTGAATGAATGAATGGATGATGGAGGGGGGGGGGGGTGGAAGCTGTGTAAGGTGATGAGCGGATGGATGTGGGGAGAGGGAGCGAGTGAGCAATGTCGTGATCAAGAGACGCTGGGACACAGGGAGGGAGATGAATGGGGCTGAGAGCAGGAAAATTGGACAGGAGGCGGGGAGTGAATGAAGATAGAGAATGGCTCGAGATATCAGGAGACAGAGATTGTGAGCTATGTGCAGGTAATAAACAAGGCAGAAATAGATAGATATCTCCTGAAAGGAAAAGAAAAGTGTGTGATTGTGCGCTTAGGGTAGAAGATGGAGGTGGGGGGTGGTGGTGGTGGTGTGTGTGGTGGGGGTGGGGTGTTGCTCCAAAAAGATCAGAAAAGAGAGAAAAAAGTCAAAAACAGAGTGAAGGAAAGAGAAGGAAGGAAAGCAAGGGGAGGAAAGCTGGAGAGTGTGAATAATGACACAAGCAGGAAAGATTTGGATGAACATGCTGTACTTAGTCTAACTTGGCCAGTTGAGATGATGTGTATCCCTGCTAAGCTCTGCTTTAGGCAGGCTTAGATCTCATCAACTCACTCCAGGTTGGCACCGGCTTCAAATGTTGCTGGATTAACTATACAGCCATCGCTCAGACACTTAAACATGGGGTCTTTAGGGGTTTATCCTATACCCCCCCCACACACACACACACACACATTCACCCCATAACCACCACCACTGTCCCCCTTCAAAGTTACTTGCAGGAAGCCTTCATTAGAACGATATCCGCTGCTGCTGCCTACGGTCCTGTTAATTGTGCCATGATTATAAAAGGGTTAGGGTTAGGTTAAATGAGCATGTCCCCTCCCTCTTGGAACCCTCCTCCCGCTTTTATTTCCCCTCCATCTTATTCCAGGCCTATGTGAGAGTGTTTCTTTTTCATGCTGGTGCTCTTCCAGATCTTCTTCTGCCAAATCACGCCTCCCCAACCCTCCCTCCCTGTCTCTGGCTGGATCTCGGGTTCTCATATTTGGAGGCCCTGAAATCGATATGGGCTGTCTGTGATTGGGTTGCCTCGCGTGATTCATTTCTGTAACCTTGGTGATGGTTTGATGTGGAGGCTGCACCCATGTCCATATTATGACTCAGTGAGCGCGTGTGGAGAAGAGAGGCTGGTCAGGGGAGGTATCGATTGGTCCTTCACTCTGCCTGCCCTCTTTGCTCTCCCCTCCATCTCCCTCTCTTTCTTTATCCATCTTTTTTCTCACTCGCAGTGCAGCCTTGATAGTTTGGCCATAATTTGAAATGACTTTGTGTTCTCAAGAAATGATTATTTAACCCTAAATGTTCCCTCAGGTGTTAATATTTATCTCTTTTCTCTCTCCCTTTTCCACCTCCTCCCTCTCTCCCACTCATCTTCTTCCCATCTTTTTCTTTCATTCCAGAATTCAATCAGACACAATCTGTCCCTACACAGTCGCTTCATCCGGGTGCAAAACGAGGGGACGGGGAAGAGTTCCTGGTGGATGCTGAACCCAGAAGGAGGAAAGATGGGGAAGGGAACCAGGCGGCGCGCAGCCTCTATAGACAATGGCACCCGCTACCTGAAGACCAAGGGTCGCATTAGCAGGAAGAAAGCAGGGGTCATAGGCCTTGGTCGTGGACAAGGTCAGGGAGCTGGACCCACAATGCAGGGCTCCCCAGAGCATGGCAGTCCAGCAGGGAAAGGAAGTGTGGGAATGGGGGGGGAGGAGTATGACACCTGGACAGACCTACATTCTCGCACCTCCTCCTCTGCCTCCACTCTTAGTGGCTGCCTGTCCCCGATCCTGGCTGAGGCAGAGGCTGATGAACCAGAGGAGGGGGGACTTTCCTGTTCAGCTTCGCCGCGACTGTACCCTAGCCCCACCAGCACCCGCTCCCCGGCCCTGGGCACTGGAGGCCACTGCCCTACTGTGGAACTACCACAGCTGACTGATCTGACTGGGGCTATCAGTCTAGATGAGAGTGGCTATCCCCAGCCGCCACAAATCAAATGCAACGGATATCCCTACGTGCCTGGGCCCAAGGCAGAGGGCTCCTACTGCGGGCCTGTGTACGGGCAGCCCTCCATGGGTATGCTCCGGCACCACACTCCCATGGAAACCATCCAGGAAAACAAGCCAACCAGTTTCCAGCGTCCAATGAGGGGCTACTCAGAGAACAATGCTCTGCAAAGTCTTCTTACTGGAGGTCCTCCATACTGCAACAAAGACAGAGTGCTGGGCCAGGGACGGGAAACACACACACTAATGACACAGGGAACCAATGGTGTTCTCAACCAGCACAGCCACAATCAGAGTCGCAGCCACAATCATAACCACAATCACAGCCAGGATCACGCACACAGTGCCAGTCTACATAATGGCCACAGCTCAGTCCATGACCAGAACACAACCCACCATCAGAACCACAATCAGGGTCACAAACACCAAGCCAGCCTCGACTACAGCCACAACCACAAACCCCACCCTGCCCACGACTACGGCCCTAGTCACGAGCATGGTCACAGTAACAAAGTAAACCCCAGCCATGATCACAACCCTCGCTCAAGCCAGAGCCACATGCACAACCACAACCCCCACAACCCTCACAACCCTATGCACAGTGGGCCTCACCCCCAAGCTCTCTCCCCACGGGTGAGCACTGACATCCTGCAGCCCTACAGCCTCAAGACCTCTAACCACTACGGTCCCCGTCCCCATCTCCCGACATCGCCATCCCTGCCACACAACCCTGCCGGAGTCATGGATGTTCCCCAGGACCCCTGCCGCCTGGCGTCTGCACCTCACCCCCGTCACCAGCCATATCCCGGAGCCCTCCATCAGGGTATGACTGACTCCTGGCATGGCTACTACCACAACAACCACCAGTCGGGGAATACCGGTTACCAGGGGCAACAGCACAACTCCCACAGTAGAATGGCTGCTAACCTGGAGATGGAGAATGTCTCCAACAGCCTGGACTGTGATGTAGATTCTATCTTGCTCAATGACTTTATGGACACTGAGAGCATGGACTTTAACTTTGATGGCTCTCTGTCCCAAGGCGTGAGCATGGGGATGGGCATGAGCTTAGGGGCGTTTGCTTGCCCTCCGCCGGCGCACAGCCACCAGAGTTGGGTGCCAGGGTGAACCCAGGCCTCAGGGCCTGTATAAACACATGATCGGGACTCTAACCCAGTGGGCCAGGCTGCTGGTGGACTGTACCCTTGGACTGACTGACTGTGATCCTGTTTCTCTGAGACTGTAGAACAAAATACGTGTTGTCATTTTGTTTCCTCGGGACTCCCTACACACCCACGTCCTACTCTTCCTCTCTTTCTTCCCCCTTTTTATGAAGCCTTCTGTCTCATTATTGAACCTGCCCCCAATGATCCCAGTGCTAAACCCCCCCACTGTTCATGCCCTTCAGTTATTTTTTTTTGTTTGTTTTCTTATGCTCTCCTCCCAATCTCGTCCTGCCTTTCTCAAGCTCTCAAGCACTTTACATCCATCCTTTCCTACAGATGCAGTAACACGAAGACCAGGCAAAGTCACGTTGTGTGTTGGCTTAAGTTTAATGTATGCAATCTACTTTACAGTATTATCTCCTCCTACAAAGGAGGTGTTGTTTTTGACTTGAGAACATGATCAAACAGCTGCATAAATAGGTTTCGATGTAAAAGTGTCCTCAGATTGGGGGTTAAAAGGCAGGGGAGGCTTTGAGGTTTAAGGATGAAGAAAAAAATGTGTTTTTTAAGAAGAAGCGGGAATAACAACTAAAGGGATGTAGGGATGGAGAGGAGGGGGAACTCCAGGGTCAATGTGACTTCTCCTCTCCCGGTGGACAGTGGTGTTTCCTCTGCTCAATGCAGGAGGACAGTCATCCATCAGGCAACTATCAGCACCACTCCATTGAAATGCAACGTCCCTTCTTTAATCTTCAAAGTAATGTCAGAGTGATGCATCACTATTGCAAATCTAATGTGCCACTCTGTGTTTTTTCAACCCCCCCCCCCTTCTCCCTCTTCAACTCCGGACACACCGGCTTAATGTGTTTTGGCAAAAGTGATGATTAAAGTCACTCCGCACTAAATGGGGGAGGGATTGAAAGGGGTTGTGTTGGGGAGGGGGCATTGAGGGGAGATGATAGGAGAGGAGAAATGCAAATATTCCCCGTGTGCCTCTTCCTCTCCATTTTGTGGATTTATGTAGCTTTCCCCGTAATGAAATAAGCAACGATCAGAGCCTGCTGTACATCCTGAGCAGCTCTCTGATTGGCCCGCGCTGGGCTGCCTCGGCGTGGCTCCTTCACCGACTGACCCCAGAACAGCTTAGCGAGCAGCTGTGGTCAGGCAAGGATGTTGATGGAGCTGCCGTCCTCAGACCCCAAGCAACCTCGTCTAATTCACTAACACCCAGGTTCAAGCCCACTATGTGCTTTTACTCCTGTGAATTGCGCGCTGATGAACAGCGTCAGCAGATTACTATTTGGTGCTATCTCCTCTTCCCAGGCTCCCTCCTATCACGCCGCCCCATCCCGAGGTTACTCGGAGGGTAAACAAGAGTAATTAACCGCCAAACAAGATGGATGATTTATGCAAGTGTGTGTATTCGCTCATCGGCACAAAGTCATAATTCTTCCCCCCGCCAAACACAAGGAGGTTTTTGAGAGGTGGCACCCAGTGACAAGGTAAAGCGGCTGGCAAGTGGTGTGCTTACATCGTCCTTCAAGTCCTTCAGCCAGCCCCTTTACCGACGTTGCTCACCCCATCCCAGCCCTAGCTTTACTTGGCTGTCGTCTTTTCTTGTGCTCGTTCTGTAATTGTGCATTTGTCTGTCCTGTTTCAATACAAAGCGTTGATAAGAGCTTTCGTGTGCATTTTATTTTCTTCGTTCCCAGAGGGGAAAAAAACGGCAAAGGAGGCAATTGCCAGCCCTTGTCCTGGCACCATTCCCACTCAAGATAGAGAGAATAGGAACAAGAGAAAGAAGAAACGTAGATAGATACAGCAAGGGGCTGAATGGGAGGGAGGGAGCTAGATGAGTAGGCAGGATCTGTGAGACTGGGAGAGATTTTCTAGCTCAGTAGCTTTCTGTAGAATTGGCTGTTTGAATCAGGCCAAATGTCAAGTGCTACTCAGCCAGCTCCGACGAGCTTTGACCAGAAAGCCACTTCTCCCTCATGATCAAGGACAATGACGGGTATTTCCATACAGATTTCTTTTGCTTTCTTCTTTCCTTTTCACGAGTTAAGATGGCCCATTGTTGTAACCCAACTGTAATTTGTTCTCTGGCCTGTGTGCACTTCTGTGTCAAGCTTCTTGTGGGTGTGCGTGCGTTTGTATGCGTGTGCGTGCGTGTGTGTCTGTGTGTGTGTAGCACAGTGATGTACAAGAACTGATTAAGGGAATATTGTTGAGAACTAACTTGCCCTGGTATTGTCCATGCCTGGCTGAGTGCAGCATACATAATATATACAGTTTATATTTATTGGTTAGGGAGATGGGTCTATGGAGGACCGCTCAGACCCCTCACTGCTTTGTCTTCCTTATGACAAAGAGGCAGAATGCTATTTCTGTTTGACTACATTTCATTCTGTACATAATCTATATTGAGAAAATTGAATTATAATTTTTTTGCAAATATCAATTTCTTTTCTAAAATGATGTATCTGCTCATCTGGTGACCGTAAAAATAAAAACAAATGAGAACATAGATGTTTTTTTTGTGTCTCTGTTTTTTTTTGCATACACAACATACACTGCTGCCAGGTGAAAAGCTTGTATCTTCTGTATATTAACTATTGAAGAACTATCAAAATCTGTTCCTGTCTTCGTCGGACCCAAATTAGTTTTATTTATAGAGACGAAAGTACAGTTTGGTGCCTCAGACTGCTTAAAGGAGACAGAAATATCACTGGTAAAGTCACAATATGTGGAATGACAATAAAAGGTGGAGAAAGTGCAAACATATGTGAAGTATATGGATCAGAGAAGGCATTCAGTAAGTTGCAGATGCTGCCGAGCGGCAGTAGGATTAAAGACTAGGTCATTATGACTTTATTATAATGTTGCACTCGTAAAAGTAATCACTGAGATCGGGGAAAACAGCGACATGAAACACGAGGAGTCATGAGGAGATTAGATCATCAACGTACAAATGATCTAAAATCTCTTTTATTTGGAGGTAAAATTGAAAGTGAGCATACTAAAATGTTATAATAGATCATTATAGGTAATAATTAAGAAGATCTGTCTGCACAACTGGTAAAGAAGGTCAGAGTGCAACTAGGAAGTTGGTTAGCAAATATAAAAAGAAAATAAATTTGCTTTGTGACTATTGACCAGAGCAACAAAAATAAGAACCATAATCAAATGCATATATGGAATAATCATTTAACGTTTGTAAATAATCAAACACAAAAATCGCCAAGAATGGTGTTATGAGGTTTTCAAACTAACAGCTATCATGCAAGCGAATATATACAGTATCAAACAGCTGGACATCAGTAAACATGTGTTGTTATGTCACAAGATACATCATTACATGTAAGACCCATGAGTGTTTTATAGAGCACACATTCATATGTTGAGTGTGAATGTTCATGCATGTGTATACTGTACATGTGTATGTTTACAGTATATAAACTATCAACTTGTTTAAGTACAGTATATGGCAGCACGCAAGTGTGTTTTGCCATGTGTGCATTTATATAAAATAGTGTGGCTGTGTGTGTGTGTGTGTGTGTGTGTGAATATGAAATAGGTATCTCAGAGTTTGTCTATTTTTCTGCACACTGTACAGGAATTTAACTCCACCATCATATCGCCCAAAACACATTATTGTGCCTGTATGATATTCTACTTGTGCGTGACTGCCTGCATGTGTATGCATGTTCGCTTTTGTGTGTATGTGTGCGCATGTGTGTTCGTGTGTGTCTAGTCTAGCGCCTGTGTGATAAGGCTCGTTAGCAACCCGATGCCGTGCCACAGCTGTGTCTGTCCCAGCGGAGGCTTCCTCACTCTGGGACTGACTGCATCTGCACTGCCATACTGTGCCACACACAAAACACACACATGCACACATGCACACACGCACACACGCAACTGCGTCCTCATCACCCTCTCACCTTTGTTGCTGTGCCTGTGCTGTGAGCCTGCAGAGAGTAATAACACATAGTAAGTTAGCAGCAGCTAAATCTTCAAAAAAATACAAATCATTTCCAAAGTAGAAAGAGGTGGCTCACTATCAAAGCAGTCAATGCCTGTAGAGTTTAAAAACATGAAATATATATATAAATATATATAAATTTATATAGATATACATATCATTGCTGACGTGTTTTGGCCAGAGGCCTTTCTCAGAGCATGAATGCAATGAATGATGGTGGGCCATGTTTAGCCTCTTTGTAACATATTGCATCATCTAGATCAGCAGTTCTCAGCTGTTTTTTGGACACTGGACCCTAATGCAATACCTAAAATCGAAATTTCACTATTTATTGTGATACAACTGCACGAAACAGACTATATATGCACAATCTTCACAACACTGAGCAAAGAAAACTGACCGTACTGGCAATGAAGAGATGTGTGAATAAGCCCAGCTGCCCCTGGCTGAACTGTTTGATGCTCATGTCATGGCAGGAAGCTTTTAGCCGGAGCTGGGTTAAGCCACAGGTCCCTGACTAGAACCCTGCACAGGGTCTTTTCTGTGTCTGTTTGTTTGTCCATCACAGGTGCAAAGTGAAGGCTGCTGCTGCCCTCTATCCAGAGAGCTTGGAGATCGGGTTAGCAAGAGGACGTCTTGCGCAGCAGAGAAGAGGTCCTGCTCGGCCGGAGGTACAGTAACTCCCACACACACTCTCCTGGGACATGCCAGGCTAATACAGCCAGGCTAAAATGGCCAATACAGAGAATGTAATACACAAAGATGAGAGCAAGTCGCAATGTGGGAACGTGTTGCTCTATAGTGACTCAGAATTGGCTCTTATTTCTAATGGAGAATAAACATTGATGAAACATCATTCTAACCATTTTTAGGTTTGCTGGTGTAAAAGTGTACTACACTGGAGTCTAAATGCTAATTAGAAAAAAAAAAAAGCCTGGTATGGACTAAATATCCAAGCCAGTGGTGAAGCCACGAAAGTAAAAGCATCCATAAACAGTGGATCTGTGTCTATCATTTCCCATTAAGCGAGTCGCTCACCAGCCAATCAGTAATGAGCTTGCCTTAACACTTATCTCGAGCTAAAAATAACCATATTTCACATCCTTTGTGTAAGAAAAATCCAACATCAAATCACAAAAGGAATTTTGTTGCCATCCAGTGAAAATCATTCCTGAACTACTGTGGTCAGCAGCCATACTGCACAGTTATGTGTCGTGATCCTGTCTCAGTGGCCTCCTGACCCCATGCAGCTCCCTGAAAGCCAGTGGGACAGGCTGATGGGACTTCCTGCTGGCGAGTGTGAACGCAGTGCGCTCACTGCTGTGGTTTATTACAGCAGAGCCTCCCCAGGGATTCGGCTGATGGCAAACATCAAAGCTGTGCCTGGCATATTAGAACAGTGAGAATGTGGGTGGAGGTCATCTCCAATGAATTCTGCCTCATATATGGGACAAACGCCTTCAGCGCGTTGCGTGGATGCTCATTATCAATTCATGGAGCCATTGAACACTCCCTGTTTCTCTTCAAATTCTTTCTTTTCCCTTGTCTTTAAAGGGAGATGAGTTTATTTTTTTTTCTTTTAGCATGAATTTCAACAATTCAAACTTCCGCTCAATGACAAGCTACGAGTCCCACGCTGGAAAAAGGTCCCATGTGTTTGAAGCATCTAGGCCGCTCCATCTTTTTGATCAGCAGCTCGGCTGTGAATTCTGCAGATCAGAAAGTGGATCAGAGGCTCCCCGGGGACCGCCATTTACGCCTGCCACCAGCAGAGGATAGAGAACGTAATTAAGAGTTTGTTAAGATGCCCAAATTCCTTCTCATTTCCACCCGCCTCCCTCCATCCGCCGCCCACCCCTCCTCCTCCTGCACCCAGTAGCTCTGATCTCGCCACAGATTAAACCTCTCATTCCCCGAGAAGACAGAGCCACGGAGGGGAGCTGCATCTCCAGCCACACGGGCTGATTATCTTAAAGAGTAATTAGTGAGTGTGACAATCCCAGAGACAGAGCGCTGTGTCGGCATGATGGAGATGGATTATTCTTGTTGGGGTGTACACAGGCCCCTCTGAAAGACACAAGAAAGAGAGTGACAAGAAAGTGCATGTGTTGCGTGTGTGTTAATTATCAGTGTCACTCACTCTTTATATGTCTTTATGTGCTCGTTAGTAATTACCGCTCATGTATGTGTATGTATCGGTGTCAGTCAGTCAGTCAGCGAGCAACCTCAAACAACCGCAAGGCAACAATTATCCCCTCAATAATACACAGCTCAGGATTAGTACAAACTGTAAGATTTGAGATTGAATGCTAATTGATCCTGAAGTTGATTGCTTCTTTTGTGGGGGAGGGTTGAAGGCTTGAAAAACGGATTTTTCTTGCATACAAATCTGTCTGGGTCAGTCAGTATTACACTCTTTTTCTTATTTTATTAACCTATAAAGTTTGACAAAGAAATTGGAATCACAAGCTACTAATTGAAAGGAAGGCATGGAGAGGCATGAATCGGAAATACGTTTGATATGGCGTGCAAAAGATGAAGCGAATGAAGAGATATGTGAATGTCTTTGGCGATTAGACGAAAACTCATTGTGACTTCATTATTTCATACCACCAACCGTCCATCAGGAGCAATCGGGTCAGATCTCGTTGGGCTGGAGGATCTGTGGGCCTCGTGAGCAGAGAAGTGTCCTTGTTCCAATTTGACATGGCTGTTATAAACTCTAACTGTATTTTTATCTGGTATGATCCAGGCTGTTCAGTAGGAGCTTTCAGCCTCTTTAGCAGACACACCATATATATATAAACAGTAGATATCTATGAGACACAATACCCAGCATTTCAGATAGAAGAAATCTCATCCACCTGACAGGTGCGGCATATCAAGATGCCGATTAAAGGGATGGCTCCACAGTTGTGAAAATGCGGCCTTCATCATGATTCTTATAGTCATAGAAATAGGCTCTTTACCTTTTTTGTCCATACAAGCTGTTTCCAGACCAGCGGAACAGAGCTGCGAGCTGCTCAGCTACTACATGTAGCTAAAGGTATTTTTAGGTTTCTCTTATCAAACACGGCAAATACACAATCCAGTAACTCCCAAACGGGATGAGTTATGAGCTGCACATTCACCACACTATAAGATAATAACTGTGATTTTACGACATGAAGCAAATACTCAGGTGATTTTCAAAAATGTTGACCTTTCTCTTTAAACAGCATGATAACTGTGCCATGGGCTGCTCATAATATAGAGCAGTTAAAATGTGCAGTTTTATTTTGAAAAAAAAACTTTATTAAGCAATATGGATTTAACATATCTGGGCTACAAATTTGCATTTTTCTGTGGGAAGGGAGACAAAAACAGGCAGTATCTAGTGTGCCCACCATCTGCATTACATAGTGTGACGTATCGCCTTCAGGGGGGGTTGATCAGGTTGTTGTTTGTTTCCTGAGGAATGTTGGTCCACTCTGAACATGCTGCTGTACCTGCTGAGACCGAGCATCACACACATGCTCAATGGCTGACATGTCTGGTGGGTATGCAGGACCTGCGGTGTGCAGGGAAAGAGAGGTGAAGGGATATGGTTGGCTTGCTCTCAATTATGTTGAGAAATGATCTAATTGGACAGATTTAAAATTTGATTTCCACAAAATATCATAAAACTGCTAAATCATTATGCCAGTGAGCTAAATTTGCATGATCAGATGTTTCCCATTCAAGTTGAACTGAATGATTACTTCCGTCTCTTAAACAAACATATTTCAAAATGTATGCACATATATTTACACAACAAATACCCACATTTACAATGAATTGGCTTTCATGTACTGTTTCTTGCCCTCTAAAACTCCTAAAAGACTTTACTCACAAGTTTAATGATGGATTTACGAATGGCTGGTGCTGCCCAAACCTGGAGTGGAATTCCTAATGAGCTTACGGGACGGATCCCTTGGAAAGTTTGTTGTGATGGAGGTGAAGAGGTTGGAGACGGGTGGGATGGTCAGTCAGCCATTAAAATGACAGCTGTAAGCGGTAGGAAAAGGAACAAATTTAAGGTTTAATAGCAACAAATTGGCACACATGGTTCAAAATCAGAGTGGTTGAAGTGAAAGGGGGGACGCCATCTGATATAGAAGCAAGAAAGGAGAATATAAATTTATTGTGAGAGTAAGCATAAAATATCCCAACTGAAAGCTATATACCCAGTTCCTTTTATTAATGCATTATTTAAAATGACTTAAAGATGCACCGCTCGATTCTATTATAGCATCTAATAATGCCTCCAAATCCCAGAATTCCCCCCCAGCTCACTGTTGATGTTTTCAGTTTCAAGGATTTCAAGAATTTTTACTTCGTCTGATTGGAGTTTCAACTAGTCCTATGTTTTTTTTTCTTTTTTTTCTCTGCAGCCAAGCATTTGTTATACAAAGCTGAAGAAACAAAGCCAATGTGTGTGTGTGGTAATCATCAATTGTACCAGCTTTTGGCTCGAAATTACACATTTCTTTATTTAAACAGTATTGACAGTAGTCTGCTGGAGAAATAAAAAACAATCCATTTGTCCAGCCATTACCTTCTGGCCTGCAGCTGTTCATCAGTATGCAGACATTGTTGTCTCATGTTATCATTTTCAAAATCCTTGCACAATACCCACTTTACTAGTAAAGATCATTTGTCTATGAAAAAGTAAAGCAGTGGGCTTTTGAGGGGTGGTGGGCAGACTGCAGCAATTAGACTGACAAGAGGGGACATGAGGGCTTTTATTGGCATTCGTGTAGAACAGGCTGCATAACCAGACATATTGGAAACAACTGATTTTGGTGATCCTGCACACATGGTGTTAAAATGTGAAACAGAGAAGGGTGTAAAAATGATCGGTTTAAATATCCTGCCCATTTTTGAGGGAAAGCCATCTCTTTCTGCAAGCACTGATGATACATTTTGATCCTAACTCTACTTTTACTTACTTTCCTGCTTTTGCTCAGTCAAACAAGCTGAGGTGTCTTAAGTGACAGTCTCCAAAAATACATGCAAAATATAACACAGAATCCAAATCTAGTACAAACTCATGTGATCCTGCAATTTTTTTTCTCTCAAGCTGTGTGTCATTATCTCCTAACACACAATGCTTAATCTCTGTGAAAAAGCACATATAAAAATAATAACATTGCTTCACTTTTATGACATAAAAAATGTTTCACTGTAGGATAGAAACAGTAAAATAGTCATGCAAACCCAGCACATTAAAGACAAAGGGATGAAGTCAGATCAAATTATGTCTTATGAAAGAAAACTGGATACATTAACTGGAAGCCACTGCCATCTGGGTGTGAAACTGTATGTTGCTCGATTGCATGTATATCATTTCTTTGCCTCTCGCTGAACTCAGCGATACTACTTCTAGCCACTCTCTGCTGCCCCTGGGACTTTTTCTTGTTGATTCCATGTTGAGATGCCAAAACAAGAAAACAGATCAATGAAACACCATATCGGATGATGGAAAAGCTGCAAGAGAGGAGTGTTAGCGGAGAGAGGCGAAGATCAAAATGGACAAACAAGGGTGACATCATCAACTCTCGCAAAGTACTATCACGCCACAGATTTTGAAAGCGGGTTCTAAACCTCACATCTGAAATTGATTATCAAAAAGTAAAAGTATAAATCACAGTGGGCTAAAACTGTTGCTGGACAGTAGAAGTATAACTGATGTAATAAAAGAGTCTAAACTACAGCCAACTGATGTTGTAATGAATGTTTTTTTTTGGTGACACTGCTTTTTAAAAATTAAAAGGTTCAAGAGGTGCTGTATGTTCGCAATGATACATGCATCGACCACACTTTGTGGGTGCAACTTTTCTTGTGAGTATGGTGAAAAAATATCATCTCTACAGTGATGGGCCGTCAGGGCCTGCAAGGCCTTCTCTGCTGACCTTAAAATATCTGAATCACAGACTGATGTTAATGATATTTTGCCCATGAATATCTATTTAAATAATTCCAAATGGTCTGTCCACTTCCTTTCATCAGTAGCCCCCTGCTTCCAGATGTGTATTTCAAATTTAAGAATTTAACCAATCAAATTTCAGCCACTATTAGTTGCCAGGGTCAAAGAAATATGCCTGGAGGCATTCACAACAGGTTCTGAGGCCCTGTCACATAAAATAAATGTTGATCAAACTGTTGCATCAACCACTCGGATTTTGAGTTGGTGACACCAAGGCCCCCTACACGTGCGGAAACGTCATCGTATTCACACGCTTTGATTGGACAGAAAGTGAACAAGCCAGAGCTAGCAAATTACATCTGTAGCTAGCTGCACAAGCTAAGATATTGTTGTGTTCATTTATTAGCTGTTTTTTCAAACCACAATGGCTGAAGGAGGAAAAGAAATGGATTTGGTTGCAGATTTACTGTCAAATCCATTTTTAAGACGGACTTTTCAAGAAAAGCTGGACTTTGTAGAGCAAGGTCGGGCAACTCCGAAGCTAGCAAGCCCGTCACCACCGGGATGGGAGGAACTCTGCAAACTGTATTGCTGAGAGTGCTTGTTATTTGCCACTGATCGACATGGTGTTTCTCTGGCAAGGGCAAAGGAGTTTTGTGACACCGTCGAGCGAGAGAGGAGCCGCTACGAGGAAATCTACGAGGCTCCTGAACGCAACACCGGCGCTCCGACAGCACGAAGAGGTCCAGCGCGTGATCCTCGCGCGCACTACCGACACCCTCCTCGAACCCCAGAAGATTCGGGAATACCGGAACAAATTCCCGCATGCAGCCTTTTCCAGTTTAGCACAGAGCCACGGAACACTTTTCAGCTATACACATTTGTGTGTTTGTGTGACTATCCCCGTGTCTACTTCTTCCGTTGAACGGACATTCTCATTCCCTAAAGCGAATTAAAACCTATGGCAGAAATATGACAGGCTCGACTTTCAGCATTAGCTTCGATGGCGATAGAAAAGGACTTCTTCATGGAGCTGAAACGCACGGATAATCTGCACAACAGAGTAATTGAAATCATCTTGAGGGAAAAAAAGGATGGACTTTGTGTACAAATAATCAGGAGTGTTGGTGAGTTAAATGTTGCTATATGCCTAAATAATATTGCAATTTTATCAATTGTTGATGTTTTTTATGTGTAGCTACAGTAGAAGTTTTATAGCCATAAAATAATTTTTGAGGGTTGGATCGGTTGACACAAAATGCTAAATGGTGTATCTAAAAACGAATGATAAATTTTAAATATGTAATTCACCTCAAATATAGAAGCTGTTGATAGCATGTGGTTAATTTTTTTTTTTTTTACTTTTTTTTTTTTTAAAGAGTTAAATTATCTGGTACCATGTTTTTAGGGTTTGATTTAAAGCTACAATACTGCAAATCCTGGACTGCATTTAGTTATGGCAGCAACAGCATGTTAAAGTTCTGGAAATCTTATGTTTAAGGTTAATTAAAATGCAAATTAAGTGCAGGTCTCTGATGGGGTTGCATGGAAGTCTGACATGCTAACAACCATAAACCACCCAATCTCAACACCCAAAGGCTATCACCTGATGGCGGTTTGGCCTCTGGAGATGATCTCCAATATTTCTGTGCATCTGGTGGGGCCAGTGATGTAAATTGCATCATCAGACTCCAGAACATGGCATAAACTGAAATAGTACACATCCACGGTGTTCAGCTCTGTGAGTGGATCTGCAGCTTAACTTGAGACACGAGAATGGAGCTGTACAAGCCAGTAAAAGCTAAATCATCAGCAAACTCCTTAAGGTCCCCAGATACCATTTAGCCAATAGTTTCCACCCGTGCAGCTCTCCACACAGACCCGTCAATTGCTTGCCATCACAGCCTGCTAAAACGTAACTGGTCAATACTGCTCAGACTACAAATGTAAACTGGAATAGTTTCTGGTTGCACAATAATTGCCACTCACCTACAGCTTCAGCGAATACATATGCAAATATCTGTTTATAGAGATTAGACCCCCCCTCTCCAATTTAATCACTTAAATTGTTTTTTCCTGGGGTAACAAAATCAATAACTACAATACCGGAGCAAACTGCACATAGAATATACAGTTTTGTGTAATTTTTCTCCCAGTTTTTAGTTGTGGCCTGAAAAGAAAAGTGACTCTAACACTTCATCATCTGAAAAGCTCAGGTGTGTGAATGACAGACTATCTCTGGAAAATAAACCGCAACTGTTATTCATGGTGCCTGTAACACAAGTGTGTGTGTGTGTGTGTGTGTGTGTGTATGTACGTGTGTGTGTGTGTGTGTGCCTGCCTGTGTGCATGTGTGTGTGTTCTCGTTTATCTATCATTGTGAGGACCGAAATATATAGAGAACAACAAAGACATCTTGGCCAGTCCTCATTTTTTCAAAAAGCTGTTTGAGGGTTTTAGAGTTAAGGGTAAGGGGATTAGAATTGGGTTTTGGTTGGTATAGGGAAAGGGTTAGGCTTTAGGCTGGTCCTCCTCACAAAGATAGATGTCTGAGGCAAACTGAGGTCTGCATAAGACATACCACAAAATGGCAGGAACGTCGATTCTTATCCATCTTACCCATGACTAAAACCTGCAGTGTGAGAGCAGACTGGGCGGCAGAGGAGAGGAGGAGGGTTGGATTGGTCGGCAGGTCGATTGCATCTATCAAAGAGGAATCATCTCCCTCATAACACTGTCCGCCTTTAGCCCCCTCCGTCTTATTTTTAGGTAAGGGGGCAATTCTCTGCAATTCCAAAGATGTTAGCCAGCACTCCCATATCACAGTATTTCCAATCAGCTCTTGCTAGCTTGAAACAGAAGGGTTGATGTTGAGCCAGGCGATAGACATCTCATTACACTTTCATATGCTGCTAACCGCCGCGGGTTGGCCGGTTGGTCAAAGAAAGCCAAACATGGCTTCATTGATTCGGACGGCTGCTCTGCTCGGCAGCCCAGAGGCAGGCGCTCTGCTCCTTTCTCCGTGTTAATTAATTTCCTAACGTATCGCTCTTCATCATTCCCTGCAGTCACATCGTCTGCTCCGTGTCCTTTGGCACTACCTTCATCAAGCGGCTGGATGTTTGACATAAAAAAAAAAAAGGTCTGCGGCACCAAAGGCTTGAACCCCTCGTCCTCTATGGCCGGGGTTTGACCTGGTCTGGCATCAGCTGAGCTGTCAGCCAGAACTGACAGTGACTCTCTGTCTCGACCCCAACACTGGAGTCATTATTTCTCCGCGGCAGCGGTCCCTGCAGCAGGCCGGGCATATGGCTGACATACATCGCCCGGGGTTACGCCTGGGGGCTGGCGTCCCTCCTCTGTAGGCCTCTGCTCCCTGGAGAAGCAGGTGGTGCCAGATAACAGCTGCTGGATGCAGCAGAGATGGTCTTTCCTCTCATACAACCTTAATTCCCCTTCTCCCCAGCCCAACCGGTAGACTGTGTACACCAGTGGTTTCCTTTCGACAGGGAGCCCAAGTAGGCCCAAGAGTTCTCAGAGATCCGCCTCTATGTCTTCGGTCACATGTCGGATGCTTGTACCGGTGCCATCAGATGAGGTCATGTTCACAGTTTCATATAAACGTCCCACTGTTGTGGTATTCATGCAGTGGATGTTTTCTGGTAGTTCCTAAGTTGTGACTCACACGGATGGTTTTAATTTAAGGACTATTACAACTCTTGCAATGCTTTTAGATCTTCAAAAGAGCAGGTTTTGCATACACATACAAGCAACACTACATATAACAAACAGACACAATTTTAAACTGTTTAAACCTTAGGAATCAAAACAGAATTAATTAAAACCCAGAGAATCAAATCTGGTCTTGAGGTGCTGTTTTAAACATAACAAGACCCATAGTTGTCTTTGTCCTTTGCTCTGAGCTAATTAAAGTGATGAAAACCAATTGCTAGGCATAATTTGCACTCCCTGAGAATGGGAATAATGGGTAAACTATTAGGCATTTGTACTAAAAACCAAGTCAGGTTTTCACACTGATTATTGCTCTTTTCTGTCTTTAATGAAATTCTGACCATTTTATAATATTTTATGGTTGAAAGCGACCTTAAACAATGAAAACCCTGCTGATGTTGGGATGCAAGGGGGAACCCGGCAGAGGACCGAGGGGCCCAGAAGTCGCAGCTTCACACAGGTCAGAGAAGGTAGCATCAGTGCTGCCTCACTACCTCTGATCCGCTCTGACAACAAGCCTGTCATTTGGCTGACAGCTCCGCTGTATTTAGCTGGTTGTGACTCTGGAGTGGTTTAAGTGGCCATGAGCACACTGCAATCACACGAATCTGGCACAGGCCTTTGTGCGATGGTGGTTTTGTGCCGTGGCTGGGAGACATCCTTGAGCTTCGCTTGGTGTGACTGATCTGACCAACTGCAGGCAGCGCTGTACGTTATCTCAGCCCATCATTTAGAGAGCACTTACAGTTTGCTCTTAACTCCTTCCCCGCCAGAATAATTTAGAGAAGTTGCCAGCATTATCGACCGAATTCTCTGATCTTTGACCCATAGAATATTCAGTTATATGAATAAACAACATATACAGTATAGACTGTAGAACAGAAAGAAGATTTTCTAGTTTTAGATACAGAGAAACATTTTGTATTTTCACCATTTTCCCCTTTGACTCTTTCCTGTCTTTCCTCGTTGGCATTCTGAATTTTTACTGGGAAACATCATGTGAAATGATGTGTACATTTAGGCCTGGCATGGAGCGCCAGAAAACCACCGTGGTCAAGCGAGCTGTCACTCTCAATTCCGTGGTCGAAGAAGCCACACCTAAATATGGAGAGCAACCTTTACGGCGAATGCATTGAAACGGACCAGAATGAGCTGGTGTAGGAGTTGCAGACTTTATTCCGTCAGATTTTCCCAAGTCGAGTGTTGCAGTAATGTAAAATGGTGATTGGACTGCATTGGGGCTTTGCACCCTTCTAATCTTCTGACCACTAAAAGTGCACTAAAAGTGCTTCACGCTACAAGTGTATCTCTACTCCATTCACACACATTCATACACTTAACGGCAGTGGCTGCCATACAAGGTGCCGCCCACTTATCAGGATATAATCATTCCATGTACCATTAGGGGCAATTTGGGGTTAAGTACCTTGCCCACACACTTTCGACATGTGGACAGAAGGAGCCGGGAATCAAACCGCAGATCCCATGAATGACGAGAAATTAAGAGTTAGATCCGTACATTAAAATGACTTTAGGTCCAAAACTTTGGGTGCTGTGAAAACATAATTGTACTGGCAGCAGCTGATATATTTGTGTTCATGGAAATTTGTGACTTAAGCATTTTTTACTTTGGAGCCAAAATAAGATCACCCTTAACCCATCCATCCATCCATCCATTGTCTATCCCGCTTATTCCCTTTCGGGGTCGCAGGGGTCTGCTGGAGCCTATCCCAGCGCGTTAAGGCGAGAGGCAGGGATACACCCCAGATGGTCGCCAGCCAATCGTGGGGCACACACACCATTCACACACCATTCACTCTCACACTCACACCTATGGGCAATTTAGAGTTTACCAATTAACCTGAGCATGTTTTTTGTATTGTGGGAGGAAACTGGAGTACCCGGTGAAAACCCACGCAGACACGGGGAGAACATGCAAACTCCACACAGAAAGGCCCCAGACCCAGGCCCAAGGCGGTCTTGAACCTGCGACCTTCTTGCTGTGAGGCAACAGTGCTACCCACCGCATCACCGTGTCGCCCCACCCTTAACCCCTTACGTTATATTCATTATTTTTGTTGGTTTAAAACTATTTTATTTTAATTTTACTGATGATGCCAAAGGCTAAATGTTCCTAAAATGATGAAATTGCAGATCTTATTTGGACATAAATAAATGGTGCGATACAATAAGTATCTGCTTTAGGTTTTTTATGCTAAGCTCTACCTCCTGGCTCCAGCCTCAGACTTACATGATTGTTATCCATCTTTTTATCTTACTCTTGGCAAGAAGGTATATGTCCCAAAACTTCCTTCTTTTACACATCTTCTCCGCTATCAGCTCACACCAGTTTTCAAAACTATTACATTTCTACCATATCATACTATCAATTTCAGAGAATTATGTTTGTTTACTTTGACCTTGGCTTGCTCTTGCACCAGGTTGGGTGTAAAAAGTTGTAAATGTAGTTTACCCTCCCCATAAGTCCCGTTTCCCCCCCCCCCCCACACACGAAAGCACCGCTTCCATGTGGTTCCTCTTGATAAATTACAGCGTGCTTGAAGTTTTTGCCACAATAAAAAGGACCTGAGCAATATGTAGATGTAGCAAACCACAAGTTTGCGCCCCGCTTCGGGCCAAAGCAAACAGATTTTATGTTTGCAAATACCTTCAAAAAAAAAAAAAAAAAAAAAAAGGCAGAGCGAGAGACCATTACCAGGCCACAGTGACCTGAAGCAAACCTCTCTCTCTCTCTCTTTCTCCCCATCTCCCTCTTTATCTCTCACAGCTGCTCTGTAGCCACACTGGTACTAATTGAAAGTGCTGTGAAATATAGATGAACACAGGAAGCAGGCAGGCTGCTCCTTCCTCTTTCCTCTCTTGCATCCTCCAGCTCCTCTCTCATCCCTCTTTATCCTTTTATCTCTTTATCTGCCTCTCCTCTCGAGGTCAGAATTCTCCCTCTGTCCCCGCCGCTCCCTCCGTCTTCTCTATCACCGACTCATTTCATCAAGAACCTAGACATGTTTTTAGAAGTGTGTGTCAAAAATGTTTCCCTTTTCCTTCTTGTTCCTTTAGTTGGATGATTGAGCTTCACTGTGCAGGATGATATATGTGCAGCGTTCATGTTCAGGTTCAGTGGCTTTTCTTATATCATCTGTATGCGTCCATACTTCAAATGATTTGTTTCCATTTGCGTGTTTTTTTTGTGTTAAACTTAACATTCACATATAGCTGCACAGAAAACCCAAACCCAAGTAAAGGCATGCTAGATTTATATTTATGCCTTTTGCATATACTCTGTATATAAAATACAAAGTGCCTCATATATATTTTACAGTATAAAAGAAAAAAGAAGAGTGCAGCACAAATATCTGCTACACACAGCATATATACCCACAAGAAGATGTGTCATATAATGTACAATTTATATATATATATATATATATATATATATATATATATATATATATATATATATATATATATATATATATATATAATGGTGTGATGTCGACACGCTGAAAGTTTTCAAGTTCAACGTTAGACTTTTTACTGAAATATTTGAGCCTTTTTTTGGTAGAACACAAAAGAAACACATTAGACAGCTTCTATCAAAGCCAAGCATTGTAAATGTCCGGAGGGTGTCTTTACCAAAAGAAAAAAAAAAACATAATTAGGCCTAAATAAGAAGCACTCAAATCTTGGAATGCTTCACTGAGCAGTCCGGTATGTGAACCTTCTATGCACGACTTTCATTCCACAGTCGCCCATCTCTTCCCAAAGCCTTTGACTGGGGTTGAGGTCAGAGTTCTTTGCAGCTTTTCCCACACTAATCTGGAAACATTTCTTCATGGAGCTGGCCATGTAAAAACAAGGAAAGTGCCTTCCCCAAAGTTGGAGAACACTATTAAAAATATGACTGTATTCTGTGGCGTGGAGAGTTTCCTTACTTCGGGCTAAAGGGCCTATTAGGGGTAAAGAAAGATTTTGATTCACATAAGATTTGTGATTCTTCTCTTCTACAGTCATGATTCACAGATTCTAAAAACCACAATGGCTGATTGTGGGCTGAAACTCAACTTTAATGAAGGCAGGTTATTTTTAAATTCAAGCATATTGATGAAGCGTCCTACTATGACTATGGTTAGCAAAGTGAAGCACTAAACCTTGGTGGTAACAAACGAGCCCACTGGCCAATACAGACTGCAACGATTTACATAACTTCCAGCCAGCTTTGATAGCATATCTACAAGTCTACGGCCTGTATTGTTAGTTTTCCAAATTCAAGTTTTATTTTTATATAAATGTACTCCCACACACCTGTTTGGTCAGACATTGATCTTTATTGGTAGAATACTCACAATCCACTGGGGTAAGAGGCTGGACCTCATGCCTCCTTTTCTATTCATCCAAACGATTTTGAATCAATTCAATTGAAGCACCAGAAATTTAAGCTTGCTTTAATTCTCCTGGAGAAACCATACCAAACCAACTAAAATTGTGCCTTGACCAGCTAATTTATTTCTCACATAAATGTCAACCTTAACAAAAAATTTGACTCTACAGGAAGCAGACTGGCTCAATCACTTCACCTCGCACGCACGCACGTGTGAACGGATAAAGCTTGAGGGTGAATCCCTGCATCCTCATCATGTGTGTGTTTGTAAATAAAAAGCAAATGCTTAAAAATGACTTCACTTGAAAATAAAGCTACTTGACTATACTACTCTACTTGCTAGTGATAGCCATCATATCTTGAAGCAAAAAGGTACTTTCAAGTTTAAATACACAGTTCATAATCCTCTTTTTGACTAAAACTATATTTAGTGTCCAGAAAACTAAGGAAATATAAACTCTTGCAAAATAAAAACAAACTCAAGGTGAAGAACTAAGGCTTATTCTGACATTTTGCTTATATCAAAACTGCCTCAAGTAAAATAAATGATAATGAGATTATGTTTTCAGATCCTTGTAAGTGATTGGCTGGTAACACAGAGAGACAGGATGATACAGCAGTGGTAGGAGAGTAAAGTTATGCATATATCTGAATTTGCATGATGCAATTAGGCTACAATGTTTCCAATGTATAGACGCAGTGCTGTTCTTCAGAATGTTTTCTGTTGTAGCATGCATTGTGGTCACATAGGTTCTTGAAGTAGGACCAACAGGGAAGATGCTGTGCAAACGCAGTTTTTTGCAACGTCCGGTGCACACATCATCTAATGCCTGCCAGTTTTTTCCCCGTCTAAGTTTGTTTTTTCCTTGTATGACGTGAGGGTCTGAGAACAGGGGATGGTATATATCATATTGCTGTCGTAAAAATCAGGAAGCCCATTGAGACGAAACAGAGATTTGTGATTTTAGGATACACAATAAAATGGCTTGACTACTCGTACAGAGGTTTTACATGCAACCCCCCCCCCCCCCCCCCCTTCAGAGCTGTCTCTCTTCCATCCAGGGCCAGCAGGCTACTGAAAAGACAAGGCAGATGAAGACATTGATTAGGTTCAAACTGGCACCATTTGTGCCCAATCCGACATTCTAGAACAGTCCTCCTGTGAGCTGCCCTCCACCCTAACTCTCCCCCACATTCCACCCCGATCACACACCCCGCTGCACCGATGCTCAAATCTATCACCTGCAAATCCGCAAATCTACAAATCCTCAATGCAACTAAATATTTTCCTTGTGACCCCACATGTGCAGTCGAGTCAAAGGGTCATTTTCTTGAACCCTGTGGGTAAAAGACGTGTTGCAAACTAAGCAAATTTTGACAAAACTTTAATATGTTTAAAGATTGTCTACTGGAATTTATTTCTCAGTTACTCCATAGGTGGTTCCAAATAAAAAAACGTTTTCCCTGTAAAACGTGCAGAAGCATTGACGACCTTTTTCAGCCTTGAGTAGTTCCTCCCAGGCTGCACGGGAACCTAAAACCTCCAGCCCAGCAGCCGGAGCTTTAGGAGACTGTATGTAGCCCGAAAGGTAAAACTCTAGGCAAAAACAACAACAACAAACAAAAAAGAATTTGGGGATGACCCAGATGAGCATGGACAGACAAGGAGAGCAGTTTAGAGAGTTTTTAGTGAGTAAATCAAGCTGAAGTTGAGTCGGGATGAAGGGGACATAAAATGTGATCTTGAAAAGTGGGGCGGAAATGAAATCATTGCAGCCTGTAGCAAAAGGGTTACAACCTGCTGACCACCTGTGTGTGTGTGTGTGTGTGTGTGTGTGTGTGTGTAAGAGGAGCCGTGATTGGCTCCACTGTACACACACACACACACTAACACAAACACACACACACACACTATGTTGACTGCGAACCTCCGGTTCACACACGGCGAGAACTCAAGGTTAACAGGCCTGCTGGGGCTCACTCTGCTCCAAGAAAATGTCTCTGAGCGTCAGCACTTTCACTTTATGACTGCCTCATGCAGACACACACACACACACACACATCCACAAACAAGTATACACCCACAGAGCTTGCTACAGTACTCGCTGCTTCGTGATCATTTGATATGGTTATCTGTATAAATGTTCTGTGTCTTTGACTATGTGAGTAGAGAGAGAGAGAGAGAGAGAAAAGCTTGTTTGTGCGTTTGTGTGTTTTGAGTGTTTTGAGTTGATCCCACTGAAAGTCACCTCTGATAGCCATTATACACCCACGCGCTGAAATATCCTTCAATTTCTCTTACCCCCTACCAGCTCACTCCCCCACAAGGCACACTAAACAGACATGGTTTGTTGCCATGTTTTTTTTTCCCTGATTTGCAGGGGATTTACAGCAGTTGCCACGGCCATATTAAAATGGAGGTATATGCTTCGCGGACGGGGGCCGGCGGATCTGAGGCTCAGCGGCGGGGACCCCGCGACATGCCATGCTGATTGGAACGAGTTTAAATTTTTGAGGTTCGGGGGTAAGGGGGTGGGTGGGGGGAGAATCAAAAAGGAGGAGAAAAAAAAAAAAACGATTCTGACCATCAATCAGTTTCTTTCGGCCGCATATCGTAATATCTCCGGGGACTGGAGTCAAGGTGTGGCTCTTTGTGTGTGATTAAATTTATGTATGCGCGTGCTCCTTCGCTTTTGAACGCCTCGCGCATGTGCACGGGTTGCGCGCGTGAAAGCCATGGCGCGCAATTACGCGGGGAGGCCGCGTTCGCCTTTATTTGTATGTGCGCGAGTTGCACGGGGCTGTAAATCACCCCTGTGCCTTTGTCATGCCGCCGCCCCCCCCTCCCCTCAGTCTGTGTTCTGTGATAGATCCTGACAAGCTGCTGTCTGAATTATTGATTCTCTGATCTGAAAGTTTGATGCTTAGCCCGAGGGTTGGATTAACCTGCCGACAGCACCGCCGTCTCCCCTCAGAGGTAACCACAGCATAGACGTACACACATACACGCATGCATATTCATGTGCACACGTACGCGCGCGCACACCAGACACCAGTTGACGTTGTGTGTGTGTGTGTGGACCCTCCCCTTGGCTAGTTAGGCAGAGCTGCAGATCACATGCAGCCTCCCACCTACACATACAAGCGGGCTGATTGCACTCTGCTTCTCTTCCTGCCCGCTCCTGACCCCCCCCCCTTCAATGGCTCTGGGTGGGTGGGTAGGTCTCTGAGCTTCATGGGAGACCATAACTCTCCATGTGAGTAAAATTCTTCCTGAGTTAGCAGCTCCTCGAGGCAGCGTGAGCCATCAATGGCGAGTTTATTTCAAATAAATTATAAAAGAAGAATAAAATAAAGACATTCGGCAGGGAAGATTTGGTTGCAAGGTTTTAAAACAATTTTATGAAGCTGTGTGTCGCAGCAACGTCTGAACTAAAAGCCTCCCTCTGCTCAAAAATGATCTTTGCTAATTGTTCCTGAATGTTCAGGCGTTACTGTGCAGAATTACACATTTTGCATGTGGTGTAATACAGGTGCTATTGGTAAATTGTGGTTATTCTGTAATACAGTTTTTTTTATTATTATATTTAGTACTTGTACTTAGTGTTTTTTTGATTATTTAATTGATTATATTGTATCTTTTTCTACTCTTTTATTGGCTGACTCAGAGAAGCCTGCAATAATTTCAATGTCTTCAGATTGCATAAATGGCAAGCGAATTAACCCTTGAAAAATCCTCTTCTAATAGGATTCATGACATTACATTACAATAGTTTGGAGCCAAACCTGAACCAATATTCAACCTGAACAAATGTGATTTGGAAACTAGAAGTAGTCTTATTTTTTAATGTGCTTTAACAAAGCCTGGTAAGCAGCGAGGCTGGAGTGTGCATTTTCAGGATAACAAGCCTTCAGATTAATGGTCTTTCAGTCCAATGGGACAATCTCTCTGACTATTGGGGTTCTGGAATAATGGGCGGTCTTAACGTTAACTCAGTCAGTGGGCCAAGCAGGTTAAGCATAAGCCAGGCCCATCTTTTCCTCTGTAATGTTTTCAGTCAGCGATCGCAGTTAAGTCAGATGTTTCTCACAGCCGGATTCCTGTGTGTATTGACAGGCTGTGATTGACAGAGCATGCTGTGGCAAACGATCAGCCATGGATTCCACTAAACATACTCAATGGGTGGCCCGACAAATGTGAAATGATTGCCAATATATGCCTTTTCAATAAAACCACACGATTACAGGGACCCTACGATTTTTTTTCCCCAAATTTTATTCATTCATTTTTTAAAAGACAAAAAAGGAGTAACCAAAACCATAGCCTTGTTTCCCCCTAATTGAATAATGTGGATGCATTTGCTCAACTTGCTCCATTGCTCCAGCACCTATGGATAAAGTACGGCGTAGCACTGATGTGAGATCAGATGGTTTTCTGCTCAATTTAGCTGGATTGAATTGCCCGGGGTGGGAAAGTGTTGTTGGATGTTGAAGAAGTAGATTATATCAGGCTGTTGTCTGTGTCAGCAGACGTCCAGGCTTTTTTTTTCTCCCCACCTTGTTCAAACCTTAAACTCAGCCCTCTTTACGTGTGCAGTAGAGATATTACACACCAGTACATGCGCTGAACAGTAACATTGGTGTGCAATCAGGGAGACGTGTAAAATCTTCTATTTTATCTTCTTCTTTTGTTTCATTTCTCTGACACTCACAGCTCAGCTCATCTGTAAGTCGACAGTAGGTGTCGCCCTGCAGGTATGCACTGTCTCACAGTGTTTTTTTTTTTTTTCACACGTAGCGGCGTCTGTGTAGAACGTGGCTTATGCATCATTTACACAGGATGAATGGTGTTTCTCATATATGGCACCAGCGTATGTCCCTGTTTAAACTTTGCATCATCAGTGACAGTCCTGCATGTGGCTTGTTCGATTATGACAATTGCTTATTATAGTAGTAGGCTTACAATTATGCTTAAAAATGTACCAGAGTTCTTTTTTTTTCCCCTAAGCAAGCGTTGCAAAACAATGTCTGCGTGCATGCAAAGAAAGTGCATAGGGTGGGGTGGTGATGTATATCATCCACTGCGGTTTCATTTCATGAATTAAACATGCCAGCTGTGGCCTTTTTTTTTTTTTTAAACAGAAAAAGCACACAACATAACCACGAGATGAAGAGCAGAGGACAACATTTCTAATCTATGAGCTCATGTAGTCACTGGCAATAATGGTCCTGTCACCCGATTGCCACCGAAATTGTAAGAATGGTCCATCCTCTGAAACACCAAAGACATAAAAAAAAAAACAGTGTCATCAATGGCAGATGTGACCATCATTGTCAAGCGTTAGTAGTGTAAAGTAACAAGAAACATACTAAGAAAGCCTGTCGACCTCTAATTTTAATACTGCCTAGTTCAGATCTGCATTATACAGCTTTAGCAGAGCATTTTTTCGAAGTGACTCAGAGCAAACAGTTTTTTTTCTTTTTTTTTTTTTTTGGTGGTATCAGATTCTTATCCAGTTTAAAACCACACACCACTAGCGCATTCTCTTGTTCTTGTTTAATTATTGTTATCAGGTCTATTCGTGCGTCTAACTGCACTTATGGGTGTGTTTACTCTGCTAACATTAATTTAAGCACAATTGGAGTTGTTTTCATCGGCGAGAAAAGGCCAGACTGATGCACAGAGCAAACCTCACATGATCGGGCTGGTTTTAACCAGGCTAGTGTGATTTGAATGAATTTCCACCCTTTTCAGAAACGTTTGGATGCACCACTCCCCCGCTGTGATATCCCGTCCTGCTCAGTGACTACATGACAAATTGACTAATTGTCAATTTCCATTGATGTTTCAGCCGAGTGATTTGTTACAAACCGAGGGTTTCATTAGGAATATAGTTCCTGTTCGGAAATGGCCATAAACAATTGTTTGAGCGATCAGAGGACAGATGAAGGTATGTTGTAGATTTAGCAGTAAAGCAATTACAGCCTTGTTAGGGGGTGCAATAAACTAGTGGCCTGCATCAAACAGTGCCGCCGTCTGCATTGTTAAAATGGAAGTCGCTTTATTTATCGGCCTTTCCGCCGTCAGTCCCGAACCTCTCCCTCTCTTCCCTTCTGTCTCCCGTGTGCTGTTTCTCTTTGCTTATCTGTCACATTGCTGAGGTGAGTCCTCTGTCTCCTGATTTATTCATGATACGACTTTTAATATCATTCACTATGACACTGGAGTCTGCATCTCAAATTAAAATCCTTCAGGCAAAGTGTGCACTCGGTGTGTGTGTGTGTGTGTGTGTGTGTGCGTGCCCGCCCGCCCGCCCCACGTGCACGCGTGTGTGTGTTTGTTTGAGAAAGAGAAAAAAAATTGTCTGTATCTCCATCGGTTTATACGGCACGGTGAGAGCAGATGCTTAAATAATCCATTATCTGATTACATGAGGGCGTTGCATGCTAATGCACACCTGCAATACTATATGTTTTCTCCAAAATATATCAAAGATTTATGTGCTGTTATACAGTATGTGTATGAATATATATATATATATATATATATATACACACATACAGAGGAGAGAGAGAGGAAAGATTCTTTATATAAAGCGTGTGACTTGTCTCTGTGGTAATGTGGCATCTCAACAATTAGCCAGGTGTAATTGAGTGGGGGACATGATTGTCACTGGCAATTGCACTGATGGAAAGGCAACACCATTCAAGAGTGTGTGTGTGGGTGTTAACCGCGAGCGCGGCTCCATGTGTGTGCCTGCGTGCTTTAATGGGCGCTATAAGCTTTGATGGAACATTACCAGTTTGTTCATGAGCGTATGTCAACACACGTGGGCGGAAAGGTGCGATTCTGAAGAGCTTTCTCTGTTTAAACATGTGGGCGAGATTTTGTATGTGTTTATCGGCATATTGGAGAATTTGTCGGGAGCAATGGAACGTGACAAGGGAACGGGGGGGGGGGGGGGGGGCAAGTGACGACTTAAAGACACAAGGATGCTTTTTAACCTCTGTATTGTTTTCTGTCCCCGTTGCCACCTATACATACACTTCTATTTTCTATGTCAACATGTTCGTTCCTTATACCTGTTGATTGGAATCAGCCTATTCTTAAACCTCATCCTCTAAGCCTTCACTGCTCTAGAAAACTAAAAAAAAACCCAGTTGCATCTTTTTTTCTGCTCTGCATTGCACAAAGAATCTCTGTTGCTTGGAAATGCAACGTTGAGTTCAGGTCTGTTGTTGAATGACAGCACCCACACTTTAATGATATGGTGGTTGCACCATTTACACCCTCCGTCTGTGTCATTACGGGCCTTCACACACACAAACAGAAGAAAAAGGAAAACGCATGTGATCTGAAAGGCGTTCTGCTGGAAAGAATTCAGAGGATCCCTGTGTTTTTTTTTCCTACATGCTCTTGGGTCTGGAAGGTATTATATGTGTTACCACCTGGCTCTCCTTTTTTTCTCTCTTCTACCCATAAAGCCATATTGCGACCGTGGCAACAAATGCCCCAAGGATGATAAAGGGACGACAAAGGATGGAGATGAAGAGGAAGGGTGGGTGCATGTAGTGCCTCAGAGTGAGGGCATGGCTCAGCGGGCTCGGCGGCGTCCCCTGGATGCCGGCTGCTTTTTTGATGTCGAGAACTCGGATCGGGCTCGGGTTTTAATGTTATGCAACTTTGAAGATGGGAGTGTTTGAAGTTATGCATGAGTTGGACTCATTTCCAGCTTCTTCCTGATTTGTTTTTGTTTTTTTTATACCATCTCTTTCTTCTCTTCGAGCTTTTTTTTTCCTCCCTCTCTACAAGAGGAACAACTTATGTGTTTGAAGTGAAGGAATGTTTCAAGGGTATCTGCCGAAGTGCCCATTGTGGTAGTGGTCCTCGCCGTGCTCATCCCTTAATTGTGTCTCCTAAGTAATTGTTGCCGCTCTGTTTCCTCATTTGGTCTCTCGTAAGAATCGACTGTATTTTTCCTCTCTAAATTGTGATGTCTCTCTTTGGACTGTCTGTTTCGCCGCCTTTGAAAGAAGAATATGTGGGAGAGCTCGTGGAATATTGTCGACTGTTTGTTAATGTTAAAAACATAAGGTGGAGTATTTGCTGCTGTAGAACCGACATTACTGTCAGTTTGCTGACTTTTAATCATTAACCACTTCTTTTCTCCTCACACTGATGCACTGTTGTAGCAATTACGATTCTTTAAATACCACCTGTGGCGACTCGACAAGGCGATAATGGCGGCTGTTGCATACAGTGCAGCAAGCTGACTTTAAAGGTGCATTATCTATTTGTATTGGTTGTTTTATCGGAGCAACGCGGCTGACACGCGTCGACTTTTCTTGCAAACTATGGCTCTGGAGGTGGAGCGGGTCATCCACTAATTGGGAAATCAGAGGTTCATCTACTGGCTCCTCCCAGTCCACGTGTGGAGAGTCCTCGTCAGGATACGGCCGGATCGCCGTGACTATGTGTGAACGGTTAGATTAAATCACGACATGCAGGTTGGCGCCTCGCAGTTACTGCTATTAGTGTATGATTAGGTGTGAATGGGTGAATTCACACTTGTGGTGTGAAGCACGTTGAATGGACAAAATACAAATGTGGTCCTTTTACCTGAAGAAGTAAGCTCATTTTCACTTGTTTTTTTTACTGAACTCAGCTGCCCGCTGCTGGAAACAAACTTGTATGAGTGAAACAAGCTGCACGAAACAAAATGGAAAAGTTGACTGCTGATAAAAAAAACAAAAACAAGCAATCAACTATAGGAGGTTAAACTGCTCTGCAAAGCCGAGCCAAGCTGCAAAATTGAGTGTTAATTCTCGGTAACACTTTACTTGACGGGAGAGTTCATAACACATTCATAGCATTCCTGTGTTTCATGAGACATGACTCAACATTCATACCAAACCTTATCTTATAAAGTCTAAATCAAATGTGACTTTCCTATACAAGTTGTGAACTATTTGTAATCACTGAGTTTAACACTGGGAGGTGAACTAACTACATTCAGCTGACCTGTACAAAAACGAGAAGTCATCTGCAAAGGTGGCATTAAAATCAAAATACATTTTTATAAAGCAAAAATGATTTTGACCATGTTCTGTTTCTCAGGCACTGGACTAGCCCGCTGACTCAGACGTGCTGTGAAGAGGTTTTGAACAAAAGCGTCAATGCTGCTTGGCAATCGTTCACTTTTATTATTGACAAGCTGCCTTTGTCCTGTCCTCCACCTTCATGAAAGGTTCGGTCTGAATGTTGAGTCATGTGTCATTAAATGATCATGAACGTGTTGTGTGCAGGTTATTTTTTACCTAATTCTCTTTAGAGCTCCGCTTTGCTAATTGCACGTAGTCAGATTATCAAATTATTAATATAGATTTGAATAAATGTAGGTTTTAAGTCACTGCAAAATTTCAACTAAGGCATCTTTTGCTTCTTAGAAGAAGATGTCGACGGGAAAAGGGTTTGATCAAATCAGTTTGGCTTTTCATTTGATTGAAATCTAATTAAGACTAATTTTTTAAGCAATATGGCCTAACACCTACGCTATCATCCTGTATGTTTCACTGTATCTTAGGTCTATCTCTTTTATATTATCCGTGCTTGTGTGTAAATATTTAGGTCACTGGTGTTTCTGCAAACACCCAAACTGTGAAATAAGACCACACACTCATCCTGTTGTGGTCTGGCTTCCCCTGCATTTATGAAATGGCTGTGGTTGTGATGTCAAAACAGGAGTGGAAGTGAATAGCAGCTGCCACCAGATCCACGTATCCACCTCCGCGGCCCCCCCCCGGACTTGTACTTGACCTCTGTTCCTCCGACCGACCCCGGCTCTCTCTCTCACAGCACGACTGGGCATTTGAGCGGGGGGTGGGGGGCAGGGTTGTGAGACAGCCGTCTGCATTGCTGCTATTGGTCTCTAAGTGCTTTTGGATCATAAAAGCCTGCTAATTGTTATAAACAGACCAAGACAATTAAAATATTAAACTGGGAAAATAGCCAGACAGGGCCTCTTTTAAAGTGTATTCCTTTAAAAAACACATTTAGAAATGTGTATAGACTATAAATATGTATAGTATAGACCATTAAAATGGACTTGTGCGTCTATTGATAGATGTGAAGATTTACTGGGTGACATTTAATCAAATGCCAGTCTCCTTATAAACAATGCCACCATGTTTTTGATCTCGCCCCCCTCTGAAGAATCTTATTCAAATTTTTAAGGAGTGCAATGAAAGCAATATTTTAGCTCGATACGGGATCCATTTTCATTCAGCCCCAGATTTCTCCATTTACTCTTCCTAATAAACAACATAGAGTTGCTCAGCGCCATCTATTCCTTCAGCTGCTCCTCTCTGCCCCTTGTCAGGGAAGACAAATGATGTGAATCCTTCCTTTTAAGAACGCCGCAGCCCCATTTTGGAGCGTTCTGCGGGAGCAAAAGCACTGTTCAATATTTAGGATTAGGCTTTGACAGCGTGGAGGAGGAACCCATTATCCCATTGTCGTGTGAAGCCGGAGCGAGCGGTTTGGATCTCTGTGATGTGCACTTTTAATGAGACCCATTAAATCAAGTGGCAGTTCCTCACAAGGAAAAAGTTGGTCGGTGTTTAATAGTTTCACCACAAGCTTACATAAGCCCCTTTAATTCGGCGCTCGGGCGCTCTTTCTGGGCAGCGCCAGGAGAAGGCTCCCTTGCTCCGCCGAGAGGCACGCAACGGCAATTAGCCGTCCTCTGGAGTCTTAATTAGGGAGCCGCGTCGACCTAAAGATGAGCGCGTGAGAGGACCACACGTCGGTCAACAGCCAAACAAAAATAGATGAAAAAAAAAATAGAGGCTCCAATTAATTACAGACTCCAAATGAGCATCCAAGTCGTAGCGGGCCTTGAGAGGCAAAACGGAATGAAGTCGGACGGAGCTGCTTAAACTCTGCTGTGGAGATGGAGGGGTGCCACCAGTGCTCCTTTCACATCCATCCCAACATGCAGGGCTCGCTTTAGAGATGTGGAGGAATGCTTATCAAGCAGCTCCCAGAGGCTCAGGGCAAACTGATCTGAGTGATCTCAGATTGTGGGCTATATGTTCTTTAATTGGCTGGTAACTGACTTTGAGGGGCTATTGTCTCCACTGGCTTATCCTTCATTTGGTTAATTGGCATTCAGCACATGAGCTGCTACTTTGTGTGTGCGTGTGCGTGTGTGTGTGTGCGTGTGCGTGCGTGTGCGTGCGTGTGTGTGTGTGTGTGTGTGTGTGCGCCACCTGCTTTCGTTCCACCTCGTTCTCTCAGTGTGAAGCAGGTACCGTGGCCATGGTGACGGGAAAATGGCATCAGAGACGGCGACAAAAAAAAAAAAAAAAAAAAGACGATTGCCATGGTGACGGCGTACAACGTTTGGCATCCCCGCGACGACGGCTGATTATTTGGTGAAAGACGATCCGATCAGGGCGACGAAGATGCGAGAGTTGCCGTGAGAGTGACTGCGAGGCGTTCGGGTGTCGACGGCGACGGCAGCGAGGGACTTTTTTTTCGGTGGCGAGCGCGGCCACGACGACGAGCATCACAGTGCTTTGGCAGGCATGGCGCTAAGGCCCGGTGCCCACGGCGCAGGCTTCTGTATCAGATTACAGCAGGTCTGCAGGCAGAAGACAGCAGCCTCTCGTTAACTTTAATGAGATAAAGACATGCCCTGCTCTTTGTCTGGGGAGTTCTCTTTTTTTATATTTTAGTGTGTGTGTATGTGTGTGTGTGAGCGTCTCTCCCTCTCTCTCTCTCCTAGAGGAATGCTGCTCATGCCGCGACCACAGTAACCTCACAAACACAACACAAGCCGAATAATGTCATGTATAAGAGGTGAATGTCAAATCTGATCACCAGTCATTTGTATTCCCTTTGATTTTTCTGCGCGTAGAGTTCTGCATTAACCATGTTCGCGCCGCACGCTGTTGATGTTTGGCTTATTTGCAAATGAGGAATGCTCTTGCTTCAACAGACCTTGACAGCTGACATTTTACCAATGCTGCTTTGCATCTGTGTGAAAAACTAAAAGTGTGTGTGTGTGCACGCCTGCAAATCAAGCACATCTTTGCATGTATCTATTTGTGTGTCTGTCTGTGTGTGTGTGTGTGTGGCTGGGCGCCACGCCAGTCTCTAAGTGACAGCACCCCCTCTCGTTGGCGCATCTTTGTCTCAGAAACTAATGGCACAGAGCGAATCAATTACCGCCATAACGTTGGTGATATGCCAGAGCTGCTGGGCGGCAGAGGAGAGAATAAGCCATTCCCATGCACCCTCCGCTTTCACCCACCTCTCTTCCTCCTCCTCCTCCTTCTCCCACTTTTCCTTTTCTCCGTCGCCTTTCCCCCCCCTGCTTCAGCCAACGGCCGGTTGCAGACGGTGACAGGTCCACTCTCTTCCTGTCAAGGAGGCCTCTGTGGATCACCGCAGGGAGATGGCACCCATTCCAGTCACTCCCGAGAAGCCACAGTCGCACCCCGTCATCAGAGAGGCCGAGGAGGTGGAGACACGCATAGTTCTACCCCGCCACTCGCTGTGGTCAATACTTGACAATTAAGTTTAAGCACCGCATGCACGCTCAGTGATTTTGAGTAAGTGAGCAGGTGATCTTTAGACCTGCTGCTAATCTGCTCAGTATGTCGCAGCAGGGAAACTTGAGTTATTTCGCTTGGCGGATTCATTTCCCCGTGAAGAGTAGGAATTGTGGAATATTCTTGGCGGTTCCAGTCTGACAAAACAACCCCGATGACGTCAGGTCGTCGGGGTCGGCTCAGCTCGGCCTCGGATACTCCCAGCAGTAACAGAAAGATGGAGGAAAGGGAGGCTCTAAATAAAGACGCTATTAAAGTAAATTATGGGAAATGTAGGCGGGGGGTTTCAGCTTTGATCCGAATTGAGGGAATGGATTTTGAACATTTAAAAACAATCTGTGTCGGATAAGTCCCCCGACTTCATGGCAACACAAAAATCATTTAAGAAGCGCTCTAATAATGATTACCTGCTCTTGACTTGCCTGTGATCCTGAGGTAGGACACTCGTGGCCATCGTATCTGAAGTCTGTGTGAGCCTTCTGAAATTCTTGGATGACCCCTCTGAAGAGATCATGGACTCTTCACTTTTAAGTTTACTCTTAAAGGCCCGGGACTGAATTGAATTTTCATGTGAAGACCAAAGGGACCTTTCCACCAGCTTGTTTTTTTTACTATATATTTATATATATATATATATATATATATATATATATATATATATATATATATATATATATATATATATATATATATATATATGAGGGAAAGGAGGAGGAGATGCTGTATTAGGGATTTTAGAAAGATAATTTCACTTTTTTTTTAGGCTTTGAAAACCCATATCAGTTAAATCATATAAATTATTCCAAATATCTTATATACAACCTAAAAGATCTGGAGGGAGTCTTTAAATACAGTAACCTTGTATTTATAACATTGGAATGAAGCTCCCACATTCAGCCTCTTTAAACTGAATCATTTTCCTCCCAAATTTTCTTATTATTCTTCTGACAAGCTGCTGAGTGGCATTTTCATTAACATGGGTTTGCAAATCTCTGTGCTAAAATGCAAGATTAGAATACTAAAAAAATATTGAGAATCTGATCAAATGCCTCATTACATTCAGTTCTGGGAGATATTTGTGAATTCTGCAGTCAAATAGTTTCAATTATTTAAGAGCGTTTGTTGATGTCGGACAGAGAGCGATGCTGAGAATATCTGCAGGTCTGTTTAAATACACCTGATGTAAAAACTACAAATATTTGAAGTACAAAGTCTTCTTTGCACGCCGCATTTTTTCTCAAACAGCCAAACAGCATGCACCACCACATGAAAGGCTTGTGGCTGTAGATAGATACACAAACGGTCTCAACAACACCAACCGTTGAATCTAAGGAGCCGCAGAAGAGAGAACAAGACACTTTGTACGACCTGTTTTTTGACGCCCGGGCCACCAGAAACGGAACATCTTCTCAGCCGTGATCTTGCACGCTGAGATTTTCAAATTATCCATCAAACGGGATCAGATTGTCTCACTCTTTTTTTTCCCCCCCGCTTCAAACGCAGCGCTTCGGAGGAGAGAGGAGGAGGGTTGGACCGAGGGAGTGGAAGAGGTGGACGGAGGCATCTGACAAACTCATCTGCAACGTAGAGGAGAAGCAGTGTCTGTGGTAGGAAAACTAAAAGAGATGTCTGTCTTCTGCTGTTACAGTAAATAGCTTTTATATACTTGGGTAGAAAAAGAAAAAAAAAAAAAGCCAACTCTACCCCGCCTTTGAAAGCTGTCTTGTCTAGACACGGTAAACGGGCTACATTTGAAGTGTTGCCAAATAAAAGATGAGCTGTTACTCAAAGGCCTCCTCGCTCTCTTCATCTTCCCTCAGCGTCTCCTCCCTCTGAAGTTTCTACCCTTCATTGCTGATGGCACCTGTTTTCAGGAGGACAAAGCAAAAAAAAAAAAAAAAGTTTGCTTCATCGTGAAAGACATGCCCCCTCCCATCATGGTGTTCGTAAAGTTTAGCTTCCGGTCAGTTGAGTCAGCGTCGGAGCCTCTGAAAATGTAAATTTTCCATGATGAGACCATCAAATTTGATAGCCAATAGCCAGGACTTTCAAACACATGTGACATGTGGGAACTGTGCTACTACTACTACTAGTGCGCATGCCATTTTTGCAAAAAAACACGAATAAACAGGACAAGTCCTACTGTCCGCACCGCTATAGTGCACTGTTGTTGTATCCTGCCACTAAACAACCGAGTTCATGTTATCTTGTGATGAAAACTGAACACGTGCAGAGTCGGTTACCAGAAGTGCAGAGAGGGGGGGGGCGGGAGAAGAAAAGAGGAGAGAGAGCCCAGGAATGGGCTTCAGGCCTTCAGCCCACAGGGTGGAGAGTGTGGTGGCCGTGCAGGAATGTGTTTGGCCAGACTCGAGACTCATCGCCCAGCCTCGCAGGTCAGGACACCGGTAGCCGTGTGGGTAGGAAGCTGCATTATCAAGCAACGTGGTATGGGCTGGGGTTTTGATGAGGTAGATGACCGGCGGTTGATTCATGTAGGATCAGAAGAGTCTGTGGTAGCTTCACTTTATTCCCCCCCTCTCCCTCCTCCTCAGCGGGGACAGCGAGGACAGTATTTAAAGGCTGCGGTTAAAGATTCTGATAGTGTGAAATGCCTGTGCCTGTGTTCACCGGCTCGTTAGATCGCTTCGGCTCGACGCACGCACATACTATAAACGCTGCGTACAGACATTCCTGCCCACATGCGTGTTTTCATGCACCACACACCACTCCAGCTGTATCGATGGGGAGTTCCCGCCCTTCCGTGCCACTGCAGGGGACATCAGACATGTCGATTCAGCTCCGCAGAGAGGACTTTCCGTCTGGCAGTGCATCACACAGCCTCCACGTAGAGGGATATAGGATAATATATCTAACACACCTTCTGTCAACCGTAAAGTCCCTCAGCATGTAACAGAGCAGCTCAACATATTGAGATTGATATGCACGGAAAGCAGCTGAGAAACGGATTTGTGCATTTATTTCAGGCAGACTTGATTACTGTAATGCACTTTTTACTGGCCTCCTGGAAAAAAAAAAAAGAAAAGCCCCCCCCCCTAAAAAAAAATGATTTCAGCTCGTTCAAAACTCTGCAGCTCAGCTATTAATCGGAACCAAGAGGAGAGAGCACATGGATTATAGTTTCTTGAGCTTCGCTGTGCAGAATGATGTATGTGCAGAGTTGGTTTTCGCATTCATCTGCTAAAAGTGGGAAGTTTCACTGCACTCGCTTTTAAACTATTATGCCACAGATCAGCTGTTTCAGTCCGAATGCAGCAACCCCATAGTGTTAAAAACAAAGTAGTGGTGCCAATAGAGAGGGGTATCTGACGTCAAGGTAGAACACAAAAAAAAGGTTTTACATAATGTTATAAATGTCCTGCTGTTGCGGTAAAAATGTCCAGATGTTACTGTAAAAATGTCCTTTTAAACAGGAAACAAACAGCCGTCTCCTGCTTTTGCAAACTTTTTGTTTTCCATTTTTCCATCCAACTTGCTAACGAACCATCGTCCCCTGCCACCTCCTGCAAAAAAAAAAAAGGTGATCTGTCACTTTCCTCAGTCAGATTCATTACTGTCACTTGACGGCGTCAGTCACCAACGGGTGATAACAGCTGGATCTACCAGCAGATGTGGCAGCCCCCTTCTAACCCATAATGCCGCCATGATAACACCAGCAGGTGTCCCACCACCAGCCAGCTGCTTGTTAATGGGTAAAACAATTCCTGCTCGTGGTCCTGATAACTTCAAATAATCCAGTTTCAGTTTACATAAGGACTCCAGGTACATTTAGGAACACCTTTGGAGAACAGAAAAATCTGGAATCGACTCACGTTACACGTTCAGTTTTCCTTATACAAAGAGCCAACACCTGTCAAACAAATATCCCAAAGAGATAGCACGATGCACAATTGAAAGTACAATTCATAAGAAAAAAAAAGCAAAGTGGATGGTGCATGAGAAAAGCTGCAGAACCAGTGACAGCGGCATGAGCGATAAGACTGAAACTTTATCATTTCATAAACACCGCCTCACCCACTTATTTTAACTCACTGTCTGCAAGAGTTGGCCGATGCTAATCATCAGATAACGTTTGTTGCCTCAGCACTGGCGTGCTCCAAAAAAATAAGTTATTTAGAATATTAATAGCGTGTTTTATCTCTGCTGCTTTCCAATATATCGGAGAAAAATGTTGTTGGTGTTAGTGTATCCCTCTATAGGGCGCAGGACCTGGTTGCCAGAAGACTTCTGATGCAACTTTTAAGTTCTTTTAGATAAAAAAAGAGAGAAAAAAGAAAAAGAAACGCAACATGACCTCATGATCAATTAGTTTGGCCAACTGTGTGTAAACCAGCGGCTTCACAGGCTCGGCTCACAGTGCGTGGATCTGTCTGTACATTACATGCTCATTAACATTCATGAGTGATGAGAGTAGAGGGAAGTTTGCGATATTGTGCTGCAATGTGTACACAGAGTTTCTCGCCACAACCTTGTGTGTGTGTGCGCGTGTGTGTGTGTCTTCTTACCCGAGGGACATCACAGCAGTATCTCATTTCACATGAAAAAAGCCCGGGCTCACGGGAAACTGTTTGCGCGGAGAGCACTGCCTACACCATGCATCCCCCACCCTACCCCCCCAAAATAAATAAATAAATAAATAAATAAAGTAGAATTTTTGATTACAGTAACAAGCCCATAAATTATGCAGGGTGAGTTGAGGATGATGAGCTGATGAAAGACAGCCCCTTTTAACCTTTTTTTTTTTTTCCCGGCAGATGAGGAATCGCCCGCCCTTCCCCGCTCGGCCGCATGCAGCAGGGGGGGGGGGGAGAACGTGAAAGTCAGTGCCCGGGGTCCGGGCCTCGGGGTGATATCCTAGGGGTGGGGGGGTTCCTATTTTCAGTCTGCGAGTGGGAATACATTCTGAAACATGATGGCCCCGCGCCGCGTCTGCTTCAATGACTTCTTCTGCTCCGGCTCCGTTTCACCGGCGTCACCGGAGAAGGAGGATTCCAATTGATTCTGCTGCTGTCGCCATTTTTGTCAGGGAGAATGTTTTGTTGCTGCTGCTGCTGCTGTGTGTGTGTATTTGTGTGTGTGTGTGTTTGCAAAGGGCTGGGGGGAAAGCTGTTGATGTCGGCTTCGATCAGTGAGCTGCTGGGAGCATCCTAGTAGGAAACGAGCACGCCACTTTCAGAGTGTCTGGCTGCTAATGTGTTCCTGTGTAACACAATACACCCCTCCCCACCCCATCATCACTACTACTACTACAACACACTCATTGACTCAAACACACCTGCCGCATTACTGTCACACCAGAGTTGCAAACAAAGGCAGTGCAAACAACTTCGCAAAGATAAAAACCCTCAAGTTCTTTTTCACGATAAGGCTGGACTTATATTGTATATCATTAACAAACTAAGCCGACCAAAGGACAAAAAATAAATAAATGTATCGTCATAAATAGTACTTTATTTGCCTAAATGATATGTTCCTCTGTGTCACAGAGCAAGGAAATTAGACTCAGACCCACACACACTGACACACAGTGTTCTGCTGCCAGAAAAGCCGATCCAAACATGTAGTAATCCACTGCTGAAAATTTTAAAATTACAAAAAAGATCAAAATAAATAAATGACATTCATTTCCTTTCATGGGAACCAATGCACTTGGAAATGAAGCTGGCCGGAGGGAAGATGGAAATCATTTTTGACGGCCTGTTGATTTCGTAATTTTCATATTTTCTTGGGATCTGGTGACAATATGAAATGAAATTGGTACCAATCCTAATGAGTCAACCAACCGTGTTGTGGCGATGTGCCTTTTTCATGGTTAGGAAAATATTTACTAAAACATTACAGATTAATCCGTTCCTAGAGCTGCCACCTTACCGGTGTTGGAGGGGTCTGTGTGTTCCAATGATCCCAGGAGCTACGTTGTCGGGGGGGTTCATGCCCCTCCCATGAGATCAGGTTCTAGGTGAGGGACCAGACAAACAGATCAAACCCCTTGATGATAAGGTCAATCGTTGCTATTAAGTCCCTCTTGCCAGAATGTGGGCACAGGGGGCGTGTGTGCAGAGAATTGGGAGGCAGTTGGAGTTGGGGACCCTGGCGGTCTGAACCCCAGCTGCAGACGCTGGCTTTGAGGACATGGAACATCACCTCTCTGAGAGGGAAATATCTATCTGTGTGTGTGTGTGTGTGTGTGTGTGTGTGTGTGTGGTTGAGAAGAAGGCTAGCTATCGTAGGGCTTGCCTCAATGTTTGGGCCTCCATTTCCTTGAAAAAGGAGTTGCACTCTTTCCCACTATGGAGATGCCCCCTAGAGGTGCTGAGCAGGGGTGGGAATCCTTGTCTCCCCCCTAGATTGGTGGCTGCACCTTGGGGGTGCTTATTCATGCAGGATTGGGTCATTGAAGCGGCTGGGAAGACAAGCAGCACCTCAACATCCAAGGACATGGTTCTCAGCCCTGGAAAAAGTGTAGAGTGTAGCTTCTGGGTCGGGGATGAGATCCTGCCTCAAGTGGAGAAGTTCAAGTATCTCTGAGTCTTGTTCACAAGTGAGGGAAGGAAGGATGAAGAGATTGACAGGCAGGTCAGTGTGTTAGTGACAGAAGGGATGAAAACCATTAATTAATGGTTTAAAACTGTTTAGCCAATGTAATAGTAAATAGAACAAACTTATTTGAAGCATGTTAAAAGTAATGTGTATATATTTAAGAACAAAAGGAAGAAAAAGGAAAACATGTACGACCATCTATCAATAAATTTAAATAAATGTTACTTTAGAAATGGAGCAAGAAGATGTAAAATATTTTCAATGAAGCGTAAAAGTAGAACAAAACAAACCAACAATAAATAAATGACATGACTTCCCACTTCCCCCTTTTGTTCTTTTGTTGCTATTAACATGTGGTTACATTTAGTTTATCTTATTTCACCAATAATATAAAATTATAATAAAACATGGACACATTCAAGTATACACACATTATATCTCACAGATTACAATCACATGTGTTCATTTACAAATTTATTTGGAGGTGTATGCGCACTTCATGATAAGCCACTAATACATGGTGTATAACTGATCTATAAATACATTTTGACATTCAGGAATTACAAAATAACCAGCCACTTACTATTTTTATTAGAGCTTTTAGTCACATCTCATGACCCACATCAGGGGAGTTTTGGCTTCACTGGCTGATGGAGATTAAGATATTTTGAAAATCTAAATAAATGTCAGTAGACCAGATTATGTAAAATAAGCTGTATACAGAGTGTATTGTGATTTTATTAGGGGGGAATACAGTGTGTGTAGTACACAGTTTTAAACACCACAATATGAATTATACAAATATATTGCTATGTTGAGTTTCTGATGAGAACAACAGGACTTTTGCTACAACATGAGTTTATTATAATGATCCAATTCATCACAATTCTCATCAAGCATGATTGAAATGGGCCGTTATATTTCAGTTTACAAACAAAGAAATATGAGGAAAGATTCACACATGTGCATCTACATATGCACCCAAGGGTATTTGGCATCTTCCCAAATCCCATATCCCACACAAAGAGCCATTGTAGTTAGCTATGATAATGAGCTCAATATGCCCTCCTCAGGAATGTGTGAAAACGGGGCTGTTTTCAGAGCAGAAATGCCCTCTTTCCCACAGTCTTAAAGAGCCAGCGGCCCCTCCGAAACATGACTGGCATACAAATGCCTTTGTGCCTCATTACGAGGCCAATGTTTTGGCGGGCGGGCAGGCGGCTGGGCGCGAGAGGGCTCCCTGGCCGCCGCCCAAAATCCACAACGGCCATATGCAGAGGAGGTGGAGAAGCGTCTCCCAAGTGCCTAGAGGTTAACTGTGGACCAGCAGGGCAGCGAGCTCTGATTAGTGATTAGTGAATGAGGGAGCAGGCGCCGGGCTCGGTAAAGCACTCAGATATACAAGCCAACATCGACGTGGTGCCAAGATGAAAACTCTACAGGTGGGAGGGGGAGGACAGTCTGCGGTACATATTTAATATAGATGTATATACGTACGCACACATATAGTATGCATAAAAGCTGTGAAACTCCTACAGAATGTAAAGCCAATTTCAGTTTCAATTAAAATATACTGGAAAACTTCTTTGGATTATATTAAATTATGGGAGGAGGTCATTGGAAAGTTTTAAGGGGGGGAAAAAAGCAGTTCTTAAATATAGTGATAATAGGCTTTTATTCTTACTGGAAAGTTTATAAGATTAATAAAAGAAATACACATACACATGATGGATATCATTGGGATGTTCTAGCAAATTTCATCCCCCAAACCAAAACAATAAAATAAATTGTGTTTTCCAAATAAGTGTTTTCTGATTGGTCGGGCCTGATGGTTGATATTTGGTTAGAGCTGCACTAATCTAGCCAGGGTACACCCAGCTTTCATTGCCTGGGCAATGAGGAGGGAGCCAATCACAGAACAGGGGAGGGTGCACAAAGACAATGAGCAAGTATTAGCGCTAAACTATTGGTTGGGTACTCATCCTCGTCGGGTATTTTTGATGTGACCGGCTATAAGCTATGTCCAGACAAGTGCTCCAATACGAACTAATGGACAGATGGTTCCCAGGCAGAATATCAATCTACATGATGTCTGTTAGCCAGACTAACACTAGTGAGTATTTTATATAAATAGTGAGTAAACTTCTTCATAGTGGAAAATGATTATTGCCCGTCTCTGCAGTTTCCCTTAGGTTCACTCAGCTTTTTAGCCTCTTTCAGCTCGTTGTTTCGGTTTGACCGGTCTGCTTCGCTCTCACCTATTCAGCTGCATTCTCCTGCAGAAAGCAGGCTGCTGTGCCGCTCGGTGCCAAATGGCAGACGGACAAAGTTAGCAACTAGCTGATTAGGGCTACATTCGCATCAAATCAGCCATCGCGAGGAAAAAATGGATGTGGGTAGTGCGTCTGGGCTGAAGGAAGAAGATGAATCAGAATCAACTTTTTGCAGAGACGCAAGCCGTCAGGCTTCATTGGCCAAACACAGCTGGTGCCCAGACTGATCAGAGCCGCACAGCCCCGCCACGAGGGAGTACAAAGACGTTACTGGGATGAGGGGAAGGCATTTCTCTTCATTTGATGACATTAAAAGTAAAGTTAGGCTTTGCTGTCAGCATCCTAACTCATTAAAAAAAAAAAAAAAAAAAAGGAAAAAAAACGCAAGAGCAGTAGTGGTCAAGTGAACGGAAGAGCGACTGAAGAGAGTGAGCAGGGAAACGAGAGAAGAAGATGTTTTCTGATTATAGGAGCAGAAAGAAACGGCCACACCTCCACACAACTAGGTGCTGCAAGGCCTGATTTGGAGCAAATGCAGCAACATATTGAACCCTTAAGGAACCAGATAAACACAAGAGGGAAGAGTGAGATCCATCAGGCCTTAACACATGTGAATTACCTTAAAGGTAAGGTAGGTACTAAATGTGCTTTTAACTAGAGAAACACAGGAAAGAATCAATATAGGAACATATTGAAGATCGTTTTGGATGCCTTTGTCATAACTTAGGGTTTAGATAACTGACATCTCAGTAAGAAAAGGAAAGCCATGAAGTTATGTGTTGTTTGTTCCATTTTAGCTACATTTCATATTGAACATTTTTCAATCGCACACAAAACATTAAATGTACAATTAGTGGTTGAGAGCCGTTATTCTCTTTCCAGACTTCCTCTGAAGACTAAATGATTTGGAGTTGATGCTTAAAGAGAACATTTCTCAGCTCAGTGCACGGTCTGGTTTTAATTTTTTTTTTTCCGCTGCTGCCTCTCCAGGATCTCCGAGTCCCTGATTGGTGGTCCTGACCTGTTGCCGCGCCAACCCGTGGGAGGTCCCGACAACCGGGGTCAGGCTCCACCGGGGCTGTAAGAACCTGCAGGAGGAGGCGAGGTAAGAAACATGGCGGAGGGTGACAGCTGGAGGAGTTGGCTGAAAGCCTGCAGTTAAAGAGCAAAACTGTAGCGCTACACATCCTGTAGGGTTCCAGGGGGCAGCTACAGCAAAGTGCTTGGGCCTGGAGTGGGACTGAAATACTTGCAGGCCTGAAATTAGCATTTTGCATGTGTGTTGTTGGAAATGCACACATTCAATTGGAGCTGGGCGGTATGAGCAAAAATTGATATCACTGTATCCATATTTGCGTTTCAATGCCAATATTAATGTTACCTGCAAACGTGAACACAGAAAATTCTGTATTTTGGTATGAACGTATACCACCAGTCCAACCTTGAATTAAACCTTTTAAAATACATGACAAAGTAATGTGTAATATTCTAATATTATTAGAATACAGTGTTATGAATTGAAAGTGATTGGAACTAATGATTTGCCAGTAGTGGTTACTAGTGATAACTGTTAGTGCGGTATAATGATACAGAAAACACACTGTAAATGGCTCCTTTGTAGCAACATAATAAAAGAGAAGCCAGTTTAAGCCAAACACACTCATGTTGTAGATCGGCCGAGCCCAGAACAGAGCGGACATAATGAACATAAGGATCATAACATAGACATTTCATAGAAATTACATCAGTGTGTTACTGCTTAACATGTTGTACACTGAATTTACATCATTAACATTTACATAAACTAGGATTAGGTGAGTTTACTCTCCGTTACATCACCGAACTTCCCCTCAAGATTTCGTGTCTGGATCTCGGAGAACAAAAGTTGCACTGCTTTAATTTCTCTTCAGCTTCTCCCCCTCTGTGCTTCGTACACACTTTGATATCGACACCCACCTAACAGATCTACATGCGTGCATGGCACACACACACACACACACACACACACACACACACACACACTTTAACTTTAATCTCCGTTTACTTTTTAATCTTTAGCATGAGCACAACATCCACACACACACACACACACACACACACACACACACAAAACAACTGACACATTCCCCTATTTAGGATACTTTCATGCTCATCAGCATGGGGAAAAGCGAGGCTGTGGGTGTTCTGGGTTGTGAGACATCACTCTGGGATGCCGGTGGGCCGCCGATCGTTCAGGGTGTCGTTGCAGAAGTCTAATCAGTGTGTTGGGAAACAGCAGGGCTCCCAGCGGTGCATCCATCTTCAAGGCCAGGCCATAAGACGAAGCGTAATGATGAAAACCCCCAAGTCTGAAGGAAATGATACGAAAATCCTGTCATTATCGACTCACCCCCATGTCAGCGGGAACTTATCTGAAGTTCATACCACCGCCCGACCTATCAGCAACTTAGCAGCCACGCTTTTACCTCCTCTCACTCTGCCTAACCTGTTGTTAGATTCTCTACTTGCTCAGGTAAGAATCTTTCTTTCTTGACAACCTGTTATATATTTAGTGATTATATGAGTGCACTCAATTCTCCAATGGGCCTCCCTGACAGCACCAGCTGTGGTTGCTAGGGAGAACCGTGCAAACGCTGCCAAAGCCTTTATGTTAGAGCTCCAGCAATGAATGAATGGCCACAATGAATGTATTTAGTGGGAAAGGGAAAAAAAAGAATGCAACGGAGGATCAAAGTGGGAAATGCATGTGTCACATTTATTCATGTTGCTGCCACAGTTTCGTTACAGTAGTCATTTATCTCCGCAAAATGACACAGAATTCCAGCTGCATGTTTCACATCTCTGTCTGGGGTTCGGCCGTCTGTGTTTTAAAACAAACATGCGACGTCCAGCGGGAGCGGCATGGTGGTCTGAAACCAGTTGCTTGCACTGTGATCCCAACGATGGAGCATTACTGACAGGCATTAGGGGAAAAAAATCTTTTGAAAATGAAGTCTAAACAATGTGGACAATAAAGCCGAATCCTGTCATGTGCCACTGTGTGCAACGTTACTTCCTTGGAAGACGAGCTGCACGTGTTCAGGAACAATCCACTTGATCTCCTGTCTTTTTGTGTTTTGTGATAAAATTTATCCTCTCAATCCGCCCTTCTCCACCGATACCGTTGCATCTGTGCAATACAGCTATCTCCGCTTGCACGAATAAGGCACCTTATCCAAGTGAGTGAGGTTTCTCTTCTGAACAACCTTTTGTTGAGTCCAGGTTTTTGCTACTACAGCTGAAGATGAAGTACAATTTATTTTGTAGAGGCGGCTATGTCCGACTTCAACCTTGAAATGTCCAGTTTTTTCTCGACATTTCGAATTTGACATTTCAAAGAATTTCTTACTGGTGTTTTTGACTGACTGCCATTCTTTATAGTTGTCAGTATCTCTCTCTCTTTCAGGACGTATTGACTCCACTGTCCTGAAGACCTCTCAACACATGCTGCTCTCAGGTTTTGCTGAATAATAAAACGGAGACGGGGCTAAGAACGATAGACCTCGGTTACTGTAGCTACCACGGCCGTCACAGTAAAAGAAATGAACACATTTAAAGAGGAAAAATAGTCTAGTCAGATTTACAAATTGTAACGTAGGTATCCAATGAAATATAAATAGTGATGCATGATGTCTAATTTACTGAACACATATCCAATATGCTTAACTTGCTCTAAAACCTGGACTGCAGCGCTCAACAGCACTTCATTATTCCTGCCATTCCACCGGATTAATTTGTTAAACCGACAGATACGTTTTATTTTTCCACTGGTTGTTTGCTGATGTGACATCCTATGTTCTCCTGCTCTCTGGTTTTTAAACCACTTCTGCAAATCAAATTGCTCCGTGAGGGATAATAAAAGTTTGCAATGTTAATTTCAATTTCCTGCTAACTTAAAAAAAAAATCGGTATTTGAAAAATATAACAATTATGTCGTTGCTTAGATTGACCTAATGCTATAAAACTTTATTTACCTACTTGAGGTGAATAAAATGCGCCGTTTTATGAAGACAAGAAGGAAAATTAAAGGATCCATGTCGGTAATGTAAGCCATGTGTGCTGGAGCCTCTCTGGAAGGCTCAGACTTCTCCAGCTGCCTCCCTGTCAGCCACATCACTTTCTACATGAACTAGTTCAAAGTTCAGTCCACAAATTTTAAAATAAATCCTTCAGTTCATAATTAACTAAGTTCATGGCTCAAAATAGTTCGTCTAGTTCTTCTCTCCCCCCCCCCTTCAATATGTTGCTGTGAGCTATTATTTGTCAAAATGTTATTTGTCAAAGAGACCCAGAGACAGACATTATTTTATCAGTTTTAACTTTGAAACTATACATCAGATTAATCTTTGTATCAAATTTTAATCCTTATCCAACCAGGGTTTAACACTTTGTTTCAATCCAATGAGTCCAAACTAGTAGCAGCTACATCTTTTACCCAAGAGAATATTCTCAAAACATGAGGAAACCCTGCTGCTTAAATGGACTTTATTATGAAAATAAATACAGGACTGTAGTCCCTAATGTGCAGTCTGTTTCAGTACTGACTTTTCCATAAAATTCCATTAAATAGTCATACGCTGTGGTGCTGCCTTCCTCCATGCTCCTGGCTGCTGCTCTGTGTATTGCTGTTTTTTGTGAGCTTTTGCCTGATTTTCACCTGGAAGGATTTAATAAAATTTGGCACACTCGAACAAAATTCTACTATGAAAGAACGCTCTTCACAGCCAGCAGAGTGAACACATTCAGGCACAACACTGCTTTCAGCGCCGCTATATTTGTGCATTTTTTTTTTAGTGTCCTTTCTGTGAATAACATTGGTCACTGTTGGACTATGAGTCACTCCCGCCAACTGTGGTGAACTCCAAGCAGGGATTGAATACACAAAGAACTAATCACTGCCAACAGACAGATGTGCAACGAGACACGGGTGAAGCACATCAGATGATCTAGGTAATAAAAGGGGTTTCTTGTCCCACCCATTTCAAAATAAAAGAGGTGCTTGACACAGAAGAATCAGGCAAAATAGCCAAGGAACCAGAAAACTAGATAAATGATGACAGATTATTACAGAAGGGAAGATGTGCTGCTGTTATTAAGTATTGCTGTTATTAACATGACTTACAATGTCCTTGTCATAAAGTTTCAAAAGCATTCATCAGTTCTCTCAAAATGTACATGTTTTGTTTATGTTGGTTTCTTTTCATTTAAAAGTCCATTTGTATTATTATTATTTTTTTAATAAAAAAGTAGCGTGGAGGAAACAAAGGGAAACATCTAACATCTCTTAAATGTGTGGAACGTATATGTCAGTTTATTAATCCTACAAATTTAATGCCTGAAAGTTTACAGGAATTAACTGTAAAATTATCCAAGATGTTACTGCAATTATCTTTTACAGTAAGTACGAAATGAAAAAAAGTTCTGTTCACAATATTTGGTAATTATGCTACAATAAATATCAATTAAATATGTTGATTTCAGTTATCTTGACAGTCCTGGATGAATAACTGTATTATAATATGGTGAGTCTTTGACTACTGTGATTTACTACAATAATTCACTGTTATTTCCTATAGTAATACATTGACTACATGTGATTTATTGTAAAATATACAGCGATCTACTAGGTTTAATACAGTAAATAACTGCAAATTTCCCAGCAATGTTTTACAGTTTATTTGGGGCAATAGTGCAACCGATCTAACCTTTTTTTTTTTAATACACTCTGTAAGCCTTGCAGTTTTGCTTTCTTTCAGGATAGCTATCTTATGGGACTGGATGACCTCCATGGTAGACCTCCCCGCCGTCCCATCCTTCCTTCCCTCCCTCCCCGGGCTGCCAGCAGATGGGTGTCCACTCGGGCAGACTTCGGGGCGTGTTTGACACCCAGCTGGGAACTCAGGCCTCAGCCTCGTCAGCACCCCCCCCCCCCCCACGGATTCGCGAAAAGGAATGTAGGGGAAGTTTCTCTGCAACTGCCAACGATACTTACTCCCTTCATCAGAAATAACTCTGTCACAAGGAATGAGCTACTTTCCCCCCTCTCAGTAGACCATGTAATGGCTGCTGTGTGCTCTCTCCCCCATGGCCACCAGGCTGACTGGAGGATGCTGCTGTTGAGGTTACAGACTAGATCACATTGCCGATATTATGCAGAGATAACAATGGTAGTTTTTGCAGCAACAATGTGATCCTTCATGTGACAGCTATGTATATATATAACATGTTTAAGTGACCTCTTGGGAGCTAAAACACATGATAAAATGCCCTCTTGTGAGCTGAAAAGTGTGTTAAAATTACTCATTGGGAGCAAAAAATTATATTAAAGTGCTCTGTTGGGAGCTCAAAAGCATTTTAAAATGCCATCTTGTGAGCTAAAAAATGTGTTAAAATGACTCCTTGGGATCTAAAATCCATATTAAAGTCCCCTCTTGAGAACTAAAACGTGTTAAAATGCCCTTTTTGGAGGCTAAAAGCATATTAAATTGCCCTCTAGAAGCTTAATAATGTGATAAAGTGCCCTCTTCAGTGGCCAGAGACATTATATGTGCCTTTTATTTTTTTCTCTTCGCCCCTGCCTTACAAAAAGTGTGTACGCGCCACTGGTGAAACCCATTTATCCCCCATCAGTTCTGATTCGTTCTGCTTGTTTGTGTTTAACTACCGTTCAGATTCAAGGAAAAGGGCTCCCTGTTTGACTGTACCGCACTCGTAATGGAGATTTTTTTTTTTTTTACCAGGTTCTAGAGGCAAGTGTGCAAGGAGTGTTTCTCCCTAGGGAAGGAAGTAACCCGTTCCTTGTTTCCTTTTTCTTAAAGGAAATGTGAAAAGCGAAACCCTCCCGTCCTGCATGTTTTGGGAAACTCCCCGCCCACCCCAACGCACCTGATTCGGAATATTGACTCGTTTTCGAGGCCCTGACACGCTTCAGTTGCTTGATAACGAGTTGATAATTGGAATCAGGCGTGTTCAAGTGTGCTGATTACTAAAATATCCAGGGCAGTAGCTGTACAGGGCCCGGGTGGTGACCCCTGCTTCAGGAGGTAAATTCCAATTTACCAACACTTGAATGGAGTTGTTGATAGTTTGCTGCATCGTGGTTGGTTTCAAATTTCAGACCTAAGGCTGTCTATGTGTGTAGCTAGGTAGTTTACAGAAGAATGCAGAGAATGTCATTTTGTTTAGCTGTTGCTCTCTTTAGAATATATATATAAATAATCCAATGCTGTGAAAGGGTTTCCTTTTACTTTAGCTGAATTGAGGTAATTTAACTCCCAGATGAATAAGACCAAATCTCTGCATTTACTGGTGTCACCGAGGATGTTTTTGTGGAAATGGGCTTTCAGATGAATTGATGCTGAGTTACCTCAATGTAGGCCCTTAACAATACTAAATGTATTTACAGATCCTATCATCTCATGTCAACACAACTTGATCGAAACGTGAAGATTTCGGGTCCCTGTGATCCACTGTGTCTCTATCAGATAAGAAGTTAAATGTAATTCCAGAAGGAAATTAGGACTTTGTGTTGTCAGATTCCCTTTAAATGACTGAATAACTTTAGTCTGTGTATTTCCTTATAAAAAGACCTGTATATATAATAGTGAACTGCAATTTCTACTGTACTATTGTTACATGCCCTGTCCGCCTCCCCTCCCTCTGCCTAACTATACCATACTAAATATATCCATTATGTAAGACTGCAAGTTGAATTCTTGATCCGTTTTGTTCTAATTTGTTCTACTTTTTCCATTCACTTTTTTTTTTTTTTTTAAAGGAATTTTCCATTCTCATTTTCTCTTTTTGTTGCTTTTTATTTCCTCCTCATTTGTGTCTTATCCACTCTTTGTCTGGCAGGGTTTAATCTCTTTTATTACAGCAGCCTTTTTTTTTTTTCACAAGGTCTAGGACTTATGGCATTGTATGTGCATTAACGTCTCCTCCGACCGTTCCCCCGAGCCACTCCAAAGAGCAGGGATTAATATCAATTATGGACGGGTGGGAAAGTTCCCCGCCATGTGCCAGATCCTTAATAGGGACATGTGTAAGTCATTACCTCAACACTTTGGGCTCCTAACACAGTTTTAAGTATGTGTGTGCGTGTGTGTGTGTGTGTGTGCGCGCGCGCATGTGCAAGAGAGAGATGATTGATGATAAAGAGGAACAGAGTAAAAGGGGGGGGTAGTTGGGTGTTTCTTCCTAGTTCGATAAAGCTCAGAAAAATGCAGAGAAAGTGAGTTTATATTCTCAGTGAAGCGCCTGTTCTCCTTTGAAAAGTGATGAGAGGCTCTATAGTGACAAACCTTCTATCAGAACTTAAAAAAAAAAACTCTTTCTCAGCTTTCAGTGCCGTCACCCACTCACACACACACACACACACACACGCACGCACGCGCACATGCACCCCTCCATCAGCAGCAGCAGCATCAGCAGCAGGCGGCCTGGTTCCATCCGAGCTCTGTGTTGTTGACGGCGTTGAAGGCCTCAGCACAGACAGTTCTGACACAGCTACTCTTCTCTTCTCCTTCTTCTCGTTCCTCCTCTCATCCCCCCCCCCCCTCTTCCCATTCTGCTGCTGCCTGGCCGTTTGTGCATGGCTGATCACAGTCCTGCCGGCCTCTCCGCCCGCTTCACAGGCTCAGCTGTCTGATGAATGGATGCCATGATGGGGGTCAGAGCCATATAGACGCTTTTTTTGCCAGTCCTGATCTCATTGAAATATGGAATATCTGCCAGTCACTGTCGACTGAGGTTGAGTTCAAAATGCAGACTAAAATATTACTGTATTGGCATTTTGAAAGCTTTTACTTATCTCTCATATCTATCTGCTTTGACTCATGTCCTCCTTGATAAATTATCAGCCCCGCCTGAAGCTAACATACCTGTAGGAACTTCCCTCCAGCTGTTTACGGATAAAAGCCTTTCATAAAGTATTAAAGTTAATCATTTCGATTCTTAAAGAGCCCCTGCACACACTAAGTTTCTTCCTTCCTAATTGTATAGATTGATTGGCAGAGTTTATCGATTTAACGATAGAAGGATGTTGATGAATGTGAAACTGTGGAACCAGATTTTTGGGGGACCTATAAGCACAGTTTGTGACGTCACAAGGTTCAAGGACTTGGGTTGGGATATATTTGTGTGAAGTTTGCATGTTCTCCCCTGTGTCTGAGAACAGTCTGAGAAACATGCTTAGGTTAATAGGAGACTCTAAATTGCCCATAGGTGTGAGTGTGTGAGTGAATGGTGTGTGTGGCCACTGTAGACTGATGACATGTCTGGGGTGTATTCCTGCCTCATACCCTAAGTATGCTGGGATTGGCTCGAGCCGACCCCTGTGACCCTAGTGAGGAATAAATGAGTATAGAGATCTGATGGGTGGAAGTTCTCATTTAACTCTATTAGTGTTAAAATAGTAATACGAATCCCCAGACTAACTGTTCTATGTCAGTGTCTAGAGATAACAATTTACCTCAATCCACAGTTCTGTGAGAACCCTCATGAATCCCCTTGAATGGAATCCAAGACACATAATCCTTAAGTGCTAAAACAGCGTTGTACCAAAAGGTGTTCTAGGGTTACAACCAATATAATAACTTAAGGGAAAGTATGTTTTTACTGGAAAAAAAAACCTTGCCCACTGCAACTTAAAGACAGGGTATTCCGTATCCTCCGTTGCTCCTCAAATAGCCCCTCTCATCGCTCTTCCCTCGCCCTCCCCGGGGAGGCTCGCCGCGCTCTGGACGGATGACCTCGCTCGCAGCCAGCGCTGGGGAGTGAGCCACGCCAGCCAGCCAGGCTCCGAGTCACTCCCAGCGCTCGCCGCTGATTATAGTGGTGCATAGGAAAAGCGGTGGAGGTGTTGCCGAGCCTCGGAGCCAGAACACGGGTGCTGCTGCTTCTCTGGAGGCTGAGACAATTCCTTTTATTTTTTATTTTGTTTGTTGTTTTTTCGCAAGAGGGATGAATGTGTGCAGCATAGTGAAGCCAATAAATCCACACCGCAGTAGAAGGCAAGACAACGTTGCGCCATTGTGTTGGTGTGCTCTTTGTTTTATGGCTCCTGTGTGTGTGTGTGTGTTTGTGTGTGTGTGTTTGTATGTGTCTAAGTGTCTTCACCTCAAAAGGAGTGGCCCTCATCACACAGATACTATTGTTGCAAGCCTTTCGCTCCCTCTGCCACACAATGTCTCAGTGGTGGTGCAGGAGGACAGGGAGAGAGAGAGAGAGAGAGAGACAGAGTGCTGTTGACTGTGTGTGGAGGTGGGGGGTGTGAGGAGGAGTTACAGGAGGCGAGCTGGTGATGTGAGCCTAGGCAGACTCCTCGGAGCCGGACGCGGAGCTCCGATTATAGTGGCGGGGGACCGCAGCGAGACGTCGCCCCGGCAACACCAGCAGCACTGCCCGTAAATCATGTCACCGGGGCTCCTCGGCGGCGCCCCAAGCCTCCCGTCCAGTCTGTCAGCGTCCCGGCCAGGGGACCGGGGGGGGCGGGCCCTCAAGGCCTCGGTCTGGCAAGACCAGAGTTTGTGGACAAGGACATTTGGGTCAGAGTCAATCTGAAGATGCTTCACCTGCTTTTAAAAATAGAATATCTCACTTCTGGTACTGTGCCGCGCAGGATAGCCACCTACGATGAGACAGGATCTAAGGTTACTTGACTCAGCACTGGGACAGATTAGAGTGAAACGGGGGGGAAAAAATCCAGAATGGAGGTTATAAAAAAAAAAAAAAAAAAGTCCCCTGGCCCGCCTGTCTTTTTTTACACATACTCATGAAAGCATAGTTTGCGCAGTATCAGCCCTTCATTTCATCAAGGAAAAAAAAAACGACGGCTTACTTGCGCTGCGAAGGGTTCAGTGAAGGGGACACGAGCGGCACAAAAGGGTCATCAGCTTTTCACTCGCTCTGATGAGGGCTTACTGGCCCAAATACATTAACGCTTTGTAACGGTTGCTTACCCTTCAGTAATCCTACACTCTTAACAAAAAAGGTTTGGCCGAAAATGGTCTTTTAGGCTTGTTTCTGTTACATAATCGTCTTTAGGAGGCTTTGAGAAACGTCCCCTATAGGAACATATTGCAATGCTCGTGCCATTCCACAGTGGTTTGACCCAAATCAGGAATTCTTCAGTGCACAGTCCAAACTATATTTAATTTTATCTATAATAAATGAACTCTGAAAATCAGCTCAATAATCAGGAGTGAGACAGAACAATGACCTGTTCTCCTTTCTTATCCTCATGAGGGGTGTTAGCTGAGACCTTTTTTTAACCACCACTGTGCTTTGAGTCTTTAATTTGCTATGAGTCATTACCCAGCAAGAATTTGATGGACGGCAAAGAGGTAGAGGTGACCAGGTTCACCATTACGCTTAAAAAAAAAAAAAAAAAAAAAAAAAAAAAAAAAGATTTTCATGTATTTAAAGGTTTATTAAAGGTTTTGTGTGCTCTTGTGCTGGGTAATTAATAAGTTAACCTGAAAGTATATGAAAAATGTCCTTTAGATACTTTTCTAATTATAAAATAAAATCCTACTCACCTTCATAATTGCTAAGACAGCGAGACAAGGACCACACACATTCAGATGATCAGACGAGCCAAATTACGCAAACCATCTATTTGGCAAAAACAAAAGCAAAATGCAACCAGAACGTTGGGAATAATCGTTACCATTGCGATCGCAATTACAAGATGGAAAAACTGAACCAAGAAGCCGATAATTGGTAATAATACTAATGTCTGCTGTCAATTTCTCTTGCAGAAAAAAAATAGTTTGGCTGAAAACCACTGAACACACATATACACAACTTTAACCACCTGTTCTAAATCCATTTGCCAAACTGATCTATTAACAACTTGATGACCGGACCTGGAAGGAAGACACAACATTCACTGATTTGAACATTTCTTTCCATCTATTTAGAGAATACAACAATTTTGAATAGGGGGGGGGGGGGCTGCAGAGGGAAAAAGAACTGGAAAAGAAGAATAAAGCAAGTGAATAACAACTGGTAAATTAAGCATATCTTAACAATGCATGTCATGTTTCCTGTCATTTCACACCGTGAACATGAAAGTCTAACGTGTGCCCCCCCCTATGAAAACAGGACTAATGCTGTAATGAACTGTAGTTATCCTTTAATGTGTTTCTTTATGATGGAATTCTGTAAAATAGCAGGTCTGTGGGTGTGTGTGGTTTTTTTTTTTTTCGCTTTTAACACTCGTTAACGCCTTTCTCCTTTGAATATTTCCTCGCTCTAATATAATCCGATAGGCGAACCTCCTTGGCCCGGATGAGTGGCACCCTGCCCATCTCGGCCGGGCCCTGGCCGCGCTAACATGTCACTTGGATGCCCCCGCTCGCCCCGGCGGTGCCCCGCGGCGTCTGGCGAGGCCCCGCAAAACCCCCGAGTCAACGGCTCGTTAGCATGCCGGCGGCCGCTCCCTCCCGTCGCCCGGGCAAGGTCACCGGAGACTGAAGGTGGTCGGAGTGCACCGGAGTGAGCTGGTGGAGGATGAAGGGATGGGTGGATGGAGGGAGGGGGGGGGGAATCAGCCCGCGCTATTAGCATTCACCGGATCCCCGCGAAATCGCTAAATTTTTCAGTAACCTCCAGCTGCTTGATGTTGGAGCAAATCACCAGAGAGGATCACCGCGTGACTATCCGCCTTAAGACCCCCCCCCCCCCCCCCCCCCCCCCCACAACTCATACCACCCTTTGCAGCCCCCCCCCCATCCTCTCCCCCTCCGGAACGCCGTCTCATCCAGGCCTCTTCACTTATTCATGTGTTTATTTATTATTTCATCGGCTGCGTCTGAGCTGAGGAGAGGAGGCATCTAGTTGTGAGAACAGTCATTAATTCATTAAAGCCTCTCAGTCTCCTCTCTCCATCTTTATCTCTCCTTCCCCGTCGGAGGGGACCACCACCCCCCCTCCACCCCACCCCACCCCTCCTCGCAAACACACACAGCCCAGCTCTCCTCTTTCTTTCTTTTACCTTCACTTGGCATCAAGCGATTGCTTCCAACTCCTTCGATCACTTACTCACTTTTTTCCCCCACTGCTTCCAAAGGCTGTGGGACCATGAAGGACCTCTTCATCCCCCCCTCCTCCCCTCTGGATGTCTATCTCCTCCTCTTCTGCCATATCTCCGCTTTCCTCCACAAACTGGGAGGGGGGGGGGGGGGTTTCACTTCTCCAGAAGGGCCCGGGTCATTCGAGTTCGCCGGGACCTGAATAGTGTCGGAGCATTCCGATGCTAAGAGCAGATGCGTGAAATAAGATTTAACTGTCAAGAGCCCCAAGCGAGACAAATGGCAAATAGACGTAGAACATTGTGTACGTACTGCATGTTGATTTTTAAAGACTTACTCTCACCATGGGTGCGCCGGCGGTAAAGAAAGTGTTGCTTTGTGACAAAGACAAGAGCGGACACTTCTGCCAGGCTGTTTTCACGTAGTTTATTCTTTTGTCTGTTTCGGGTGAACGGACCCGGAGACGGGGAAGGAAAAATAGAAAAGAACCTTACATATCTGAGACCATAACCCCTTGTCTTTCTGCTGAGCCTCTTTTTTTTTTGTTTTTTTTCTCCAGGTGTAGCACTATTGCTCACACTACCCGTGACTCCTCTCTATCATGCTAACATCAGTAGTCAGGCCTGTGGGCCGGTGTGTATATGTGTGCCTCCTCGGGGGGCCGGAGTGGGGGCTCTGGCGGCTGCTCTGAGGGTTATGTATGGGAGCGGGGCTCCGAGGTGCCGCCAGGCCTGTCTGGGTTATTAATGACAGCGATAGACCGGACCTCACACACTCCATCACGGCGCGTCTTACACACCGCCGGCTCATCCACCACGCTGACACCTGGCAGCCTTGCCCCGCCTCGCCCCCCCCCTCTCTCCCGCCTCACCTCGCCACCGAACCGGCGCAGGAGCCATGCGTTCTGGGGGCCCTGACGACATTCTGGCCCGGGGGCTGTCAGCCACCCCTGAGCCCGGCGATGCTTCCAGTCGTCTTAATGACATCATAGTTGACCGGTCGGGAGTTACAACCCAGGTCTCAGGTGTAAATGGTCAATTGTGTGTGTCAGACAGTGAAACTGAATCCTTATTAGTGTCAGAGGCATCATTTGGATATGTCAAGGTATGGAAGGTAGGAGGTATGCGTTTTTATTTATAGTGAGGGCTTTTAAAGTCAATTTGAATGTCACAAATGCAGGGAAACACAGGGGGGGAAAAACATCCCAGATGTGTCCAGAGTCCAAGTTGTGTGTCACCGCTTTTACAAGTTGAACTCTTACGTTGTGTGTGTGTGTGAGCAGGACTCATATTACTCAGTAAATTTAACCGGTCAATTCGGCTGAAGTTTGTTTTGTTTGTGGTCGCCATATTTTTTTTTTTTTTGGCATTTTAAAAGCAGAACTGAGGCTTGACGTTATTGAGACGAGGTCTGATTGTTCCAATAATCATGAACAGACACCTGCATATTTGTTCACTCACGTGTTAAGGGTGTTAAAACTTTGAAAAATACCCCTTTAACGTCCATTTAAAACAAATTATAATGCATGTGGCGAGTAGCTCAATGTGAAGGCTAAAATTATATATATAATAGTGATTATTGATAGTATATAAATTCTTGATTTTGCGCTCAAATCGCACCATATCGCTTCATTTAAATTTACAATTTTTTAACCCTCGGCATCACGGGATCGTCTAGGAGGGTTTACATTCATATACCTTGTCTCCATCTGAAATGATGCTAGTAATAGTTGTACAGTGAGCAGTTTGGACTGCATAGTGCATATATATATATATATATATATATGTGTGTGTGTGTGTGTGTGTGTGTGTGTGTGTGTGTGTGTGTGTGTGTGTGTGTGTGTGTGTATTCTTTAAATGGTGAAATATGACTCCAAATGTACTTTAAACTAATTTTAAACTGGTAAATAGGTAATTACTTGTTCTGCTTCAGAACAAAAGTTATTTTAACTTTGCATCTACTAAACTTGAAACCCTGATATTATACATACTTTCAAGGAATATCCAAACAATTAACCACATTTTGTAGCATAGTCAAACCCAAGTGCGGAGGTACGTGTAGGCAGCATCTCGAGAAGAGGGTTCAGTCATCAAAAGTGAAGCAGGTATATGCAATAAAGTAGTTACTGTAAAACAGACAGATGTGGAATGGGACACGGGTGGAACACGTCAGACAACAGAAGAAGTAAATTGGGACAAGAAACATAAAGAGAAACTTTAAAAAAAAAAAAAAAAAAAAACAGGAACTAGACACAGAAGGTAACAGAAGAAACAACAAAAACCACACAAGACAGTGACAGATCATGAAAACATGATTCATTAGATAAGTTAATAAGATTCCAGTAGACAATCAGTTGAGTATTGATCCGGAGATGACCTGCCCTTTTCTAACACATTTTTGGGAAAAAAAACTTGTGAAGGCACATCACAGTGTAGCCTGCTCATGTAATCCCTCACACATTCTCAGACTGTCTAGGGGCATGTGGAAGACAAAAAGACACCACAAGACATTCAGGGCTGGAAAAAAACACCATCCCACTAAGCTAGCAGCACCAAGGCCGCAAACGACCCAGAATGCAACAGTTTTGCATGCAACATCTCATGACGCGAATCAGGCTTAATTCATGTCCTCATAAATAAAAGAACATTCACACATTTTCAATTTAATTTCAGAACAAAATATACAAGAAATTATATTTGTGGCAATACAGAGTAAACAATTACCGTCATCTTAACCATAAACGTTACCTTAAACTAACTCTAACATCAATCTAATTTATTTTCCTGAGTCCAACACAATAAGAGATATTACATTTAGTAATTTATAACAAAGAACATCCTGCAGATCCCTATATTTGGAAAACTGAGAATAATTGCCACTTTTGCTTGTCATTAACTTATTGTTGCATGTATCAGATAAATAGATAGATGGGTATCAGAGTGACGTAGGTTTGTCTTTAATAAATAAATACCTGATATGTTTAGGCCCACAGGGCGGTTTCCAAAGAGTTCAGCTGTGACCTGTCTTCAGATTCCTTTGTAATGCAATTACAGTTTGTTTCTCAACTCAAAAAAATGCCTTAATGGGCCATTACTCATCTTTTCCCAGGGACAAGTAACTCATAACACCGCATATTTTCCCGTGACACCCTGTAGTTGATCACTACATCCTCTCTTCCCTTCACATATTAGTTATGAGCCGGTTGTCTCCCCTGTGATTGATTACTGTTCCCACCAATTCTTTGCACGGGGAAAAAAAAAAAATCAAAGTCGCCGAGTTACTTCCACCTAGAGCGCGTTATATTATTTACTGCCACTTCTCATCATCTCATCAAGCTTAACGTAAAAGGACAACTAGAAAACAGGTCGCGGGATCGGCAGGGATTTGGTTTTTTTTTTTTTTTTTTGGGATAATTCAATTGATATTTAGAAGGGATCAAGGAATAAATTTGTTACACTACTGGCGACTGAGGAAATAATAACATTACCATAAAGCATCACTGATCTCGAAGGGCGTTGTAATGATTCCGGGGCTGTAATTATCATTTGCAAGGTCACGGCAAACTGAAAGACACACTATCTGATCAACAAAAATAAGCTTAGCGGGGGCAGCGGGCATGAGAGGAGGCTCTTTGTGAAAAGAACTCCACCGCCGACTGTCAGAAGAAAAAAAAAACAGTACACAGAACAATAATTTCTGGGCTGCCGTCGCATGTTCCCGTGCCGCCGCGGCTGCCAGTCAACCCGGCGGAGGACTGGGGGGCACCAATGAACAGAAATGAGCCGAGGGGTGAGATTGGCAGGCGAGAGGAAGGCCGCACGGAAAGAACCCACCCAGAGGCATGTGTGTGTGTGTGTGTGTGTGTGCACGCGTGAGAGGGAGGCGTGATAGAGTGTGAAAGAGAGGTGGGAAAAGAGGGAGAAAAAAAAAAAAGGGGGGAACCAAGGAGAGACGGATGAAAGAGAAAATGAAAACAGAATAAAAATAGAGGCTGAGAGGAATCCTCATTTTTCATTTCAGCCCGCGGACTCGACGCCTCGAGATCAGACAATCAGACCTGATGGCTTTGGGAGGCTCAGTCAGCTTAGGGCTCGGAAAATGATGGGAGGATGATGAGGGTTAGAGAATCTCGGCGAGGAATGGAGGAAGGAGGAGGAAGGAGGAGGAGGAAAGAGAAATGGTGTTGGAGTAAATAACAGCAACACAAAAGGACAAAGGATTCAGAGATGAGGATTGCAGAAGAGTTGAACCACTGGCAGGAGAAGTGCGGTGATTTTTTTTTTCCCCCCCTTTTTTTTTTTTTCTGCTGAGGGCGATGTGCAGTTTAGGAATGGATGGGGCATTGTTTAGAGACGCCAAACAGACCCCGACCACCGACCCCTCCCTGGGCGTAAACAGCCGAGTCGAAGGTGAAGGGCAGCGGGGACGGGTGGACAGATGGCCGGATGGAACGATGGAATTTCTTCTTTTAAGAAAGCCGTCAGCGCCCGGGTTTATGTGTCCTTCACCCCAATCCCGCAGGAATAGCATTAAAAACGCCGCCTCCCCCTTCTTCTCCTCCCCCCGTCCTCTCCCTCCCTCTCTCTCCCGTCTCTCCTTCTCTCTCCACCCCCTCTCTCATTAAAACTGTGCGCCTCGGCTTCTAATTAAATCCCACTTGAAAGTCTTAAAAGTCAGACTCAGATTGATTCAATTTGCATTTCTGAACAGGGAACATTGCCTAAAAGGATTAATAAATTGGTTGAAAATGCCTCTTTCTGCAATGTGCTGTTGTTGCTTGTAAGACAACACCCATCCAATACCTCTTTTTCTCACATTCTTTCACTCTTTTCAATGCATTCACTCTCAATGCCTGTATAAACACGCACGCACACACGCACACACACAAACGAGGCCCTAAAAGCAATGAACCTAGTTGCCCATTCATCCATTTGTCCAGATACACACACACACACACACACACATGCTTGCACACGCACACTCCACGATTCCTTCCCCTCACTCGTCAATTGAATTCACATGTTCACTAAAAACAATGTGTCCTTAAATGTGGCGAAGATGCACACACACACACATTTTGTGTATGCGTGCACGACTCATGCAAACGACATAATACACCCCTGCCACATTCACACACAGCGGCAGTGCAACACTGTTGGCAGACCTCCAAATTTTTCAGCAGAATGTGATGGAAACATAGAGGGGAGGACGGCGAGAGTGTGTGTGTGTGTTTTTGGAAGTGGGGGGTTTGTATATGTGTGTGTGTATGGGGGGGGAGGTATGAGAGATATAAAGCAAAACGAGAGAGTGAGAAAGAAGAGGTGGGGGGAAGGAGGGAGGAGGGAGGCAATCGCTCAAACGAGGCACGCCGGGGGATTAAAAAAAGCAATAGGAAGATTGGCATGAGGAACCTCAGCGATGTTGACGTGCCGTTGATGACTCACTCCGGTGATAATATGCGAGGTGCACGGCTGCCGGAGGACGACTGGCCACGGGTCAGCGGCTGTCCTCTCTCCACCGAATCAGTGGAGAGGCTCGAGACCTCACACTCACTCCTCACGTTTACCCCCCCTCCCTCCCTCCTTCCTCCATCCCTCCTTCATGCAAAGTGGCAATTTCTGACTACACACGCCATAATCACAGCCTGCTATTTCTGGTGGGGAAACGGATCAGGTGCCGCTCTGCACAGCCGGACTGCTCGATTCAACAGAAGAACTCGGGTTCTGATGGGCATTTGTCACCATTGTCTGACACTTTATATCCCAGAAGATTAATTCATCATTCATTCCACATCTCCCCCCCAAAGCAGTAATTGTCTAATCGTACCTTAGCAACTGTACAGTAACCATGCGTTGCAGGTTCCTGGGTGTTTACACGTTTGTGGTGCTGCAGTGCAAAAGATATTCAGCATTTAAAGCCTTTAAAGTGTTTTTCTGCACTGAACTAAGCTGAAAACATTAATATTACCTACAGTACTGAGCATTAATCCTCACGACAAAGAGCACATGAACTGATCACATTAGTTTGTGGGTTGTAGGTGATGTGAACACATGAAAAATATTGGCATGTGCATGTTCATATTGTCACATTTCGGTCACAATCGGTTGACTTAAAATTTTTTTTTTGAGAATTTCACAATGTCTTCGATAGGTGGGGGAACGAGCTATTGTGGTGGTCGTCCGCCGCGCACAGGAACTGCCTCCCTGGAGACGGGAAATTGCTGCTATTACTCTCTTTGCTCTTTGGAGCTGTTTCTAAACAAACTAACGCGCCCCAAAACTGTCGGAGGTGAGAGAACATGTCACCCAGCGCAACGCTGCGGCTCGCTGATGTGTTTTTAATTATAGTTTTTGGGCAACGGCGGAGGTACGGCACACAGGAGTAAAATATATGAGGGTTGGGATACACACGCGATGCACAATAAGGAGTTGGCTGTTGGTGCATGGGTCATGTTCTCACCCCTGTTCTATATCCTTTATTTCAAGGTGTGATATCCTAAACAAGTCGCCCAACATTGTTTTACATCATCTCAGGCTTCACGCTGGAGCTCTAGAAAGAACAGGTCATTTTGTGTCTAAATTATGGATAGTTGTGACATCACAAATTCATCACGACAACTCATCATAAGGCAAAGTTTCTGGGCTGCAGTTTTTCTCCGTGGATTTGGCCTTTTTAAAACGCGTGACAGTATTAATGTAAAACCAAAGTCTTCTTTTAATCAAAAAACAATTATGCCCTCACTTTCTACAATATGGAATCTTTTAATTTTTCCGCAATTTAATTTTTGAATTATACATAAGGGCAACAAATTTTAGACTGCTTTAATTTTGAGATTTAACACCAGACAGCAACACTTAGAGGTTGTGTGCTGGTCTGTAAAAACAAAAAAAAAAACAAGTTTCTCAGTGACAATCTGTCATTTTGGTGCTCAAAAGTCAGATTTGGAAATGAACTGTGCTAATTATTCACACAATTAAAATGACAAAGCCTCAAATGTTCTCTGTAATGCAGTTAGCAGGCAGTAGTTATTCCATTTTTATATGTATTATTATTATTTTATCCATTATTTAATATTCATTTTCTTTTGTTTATACACTGCAGACAAAGACCCCCAAATGGAAGACTTGGCTTGAAATCCTATTTACATGAACAGCAAAAATTAACATGAAAACCATTTGCTGTAATCCATTTCTGCCTTCCAGCGGCTCCGCCGCAGCGTTTCCCTCCTCGGAAACGTCTCCGGTTTGGCGTTTCTTATGTGACAACGGCGGCCTGGTTTACTCTGCAAAATGTCTTTTGTGTCATTCCTGCCCGTGACACGGCAGACTTTTTTTTTTTTTTTTCGAGTGCCGCCGACGCTCGGGATCAAGCCCGGGTTCCTCTCGGGCCACGCGGCCTTTCTCATCGCTGGGGGTCATTTGCTGGGCTCCTAAGCGTTGACCTCAGATTCAGGACATGGACGTGAGCTCGGGGAAAAAACGCAGCTCTCAACTTGGAACAACACTGACCTCAAGTGGCTGTTCAGCAGCATCTCATTGATTTACATAGAACTCCCTCCCTTCATTGTGTTCATGATACTGTGCTCTGAGTCTTTAACATGCACTCAGATTTTGCATATTTCTCTCTCTCGTGGTGTCATATAGTTATATATAATGTGGTAAAACTGCTACAGAAGAGGACATTTATTTTGTACTTTGTACCGCTTCACTTACTCAGACGTGCTTGTGAACAATTCCACTACTTACTCTGTAAATGTCATGAAAGAGGAAAATACACCTAATCTGATACCGTCTGATGTTAACACACATGACGTTTCCAACACTATAGATGTTGTGTGTTTAGTAAAAAAACGACTATTTTTAATCATCCGTTATCTTTCAGTTCATCACCCTTCCAGTTTGACTTTCACCAGCACAGCAGGAAGAGCTAGCGAGGCCCGACTGTACGTTGCCGCACACCCACTCGTGTTCTCTGTCATCATCAGCCCGGTGCCAGCACTGCTCTTTTGCCATGCCTCGTGGCTTTGATTGATCATTGTTTTGATCAGCCTTGACTCGATGATTTATCAAGCCTCCTCGTGTTCATTTATCTATTTAGCACGCTGACGCCCCCTTATTATCATCTCACGCTGTGTATCAATATGCTGAATCACACACAATGAAGCCCGGAGACTTCCAGACAACTTACTGTTGGTCTAAAAACTCTTGTGTGAAAATACCCAGGGCTTTCTAAGTTGTCGTTTTTTATTGCTATTGCTTCAGAGAGATACTCGCTATGGTTAAGCAAATCCGGCGTCGTCTTCTGCTACGCTCAACAGCTCCATTGTTCCTGGAAAACGTGGGGGAAAATAAATTGTCGAAAAAAAAAAAAAGAAGAAGAAAAGAAGAAGAGAAGCTCCAGGGCGACAGATCCACAGAGACAAGGCTGGTCAACAGGAAACATCACCAGAGATGAGATCAGAATCAGAATCACTCAGACTCACTAGAGCTGCAGGGATGCACCGACGGGCTAATAGTATCAGCTCATACTGGGCCACACATGAATAAATATCAGCGCATTTGATGGCACGGATGAAAAAAAAACCTAAACAAATAAAGCCGTAAACAACCAAAAAAAATATACAAGTATAATATGAGTATTTGACTATTTACGTTTATCTTTTATAGAATTTGATGTCTTTATTAATAATTCAAATTTATTTCAGTCATAAAGAGTTTTCCTCTGTTGTAATATATATCAAATCAGACATGTATTTCGCACAAAATGATTCTTTGTGTTTTTTTATGCATGAATATTACATTTATTGCTCGCATGGATTGATGTAGGCACTGGCCTCCAAAGCCCAGTATTAGCTGGCCTTACCGGTGACTGATGGTATAGGGATGATACAGCGTGATTTCAGTACAATATGACACCTCAGTGATTTGTTCCTTCTATCTGTGACACTCGGTCTAATGGACCTGACATCTGCTGCCAGTGGAGCTACTGCAGGTCTCACACGGTCAACGACACCCGCAGCATTTGGATTAGAAGTCAGGTGGAAGACGAGTGCACGGACGGAATTTTACGGCTTACAAGTTTTATCCTGGTAAAATTGTTAGGCATCAGTGTGGCCGCATTGGACAATTATTTAACTAAAAGGTCACAGACACTTGTGTAAAATGACAATATGTTGAAAAAATATATTTTGAGAAGATAGAAAGGGGGAGAAACTAATTCTTTGGCATGACTTTTACTCATTGATATCATGTATGTTTCTGTTTGTTGGTGCTGTACTGAGTTGAATCTACTCAAATGTTCTTTTATAACAAGTGAAATGGGGATTGCAAGTGGTGATTGTGTGAAGCACAGCAAAACACAAACATGGAAACGTCCCCCTTGGGTAATTCCGTGTCTTCGCGCTGAACGGCGGGGGTGAACAACGACGGCTCGGTTTGTGGTCTGCGCTTCAACGGCGGAGAGAGAGGGGAACAGGACCCGCCTGAGGCTCCTCCGTCCTCTTCTCCTCCCCCCATGGAAAATCCTCTGAATAAAACCACCGCTGGTTCAAGCCTTGGGTGGGAGAACATGGCCTGGAGGATGCTCAAGTAAGCCAAACCTGCATCAGACCGTCCAAGGGACGGCGTGCTGTACTTATCAAGGAGGCTCTTTTCCATTCCATTAACGCAAAAAAATACATACTTGTTTGAAAATGACAATGATTTTAAGCGTGGGTGTGCGCGCGTTAAGGCGCAGTGCCTGGAACCAAACCCTGGGCCGAGATACGCTCCTTAACCACGAAGACACGGCCTACGCCAGTTCATTACTGCGGCATATCCCCTCGTAGCCTCATTACAGGAGCGGCCGCGGTCCACTCCGCCCCAGGAGTTCTCCGTCGAGCCAGAGCTCGGCAGCCGGCCCTTCTCCAACCTCCTGTGGGAAGTCCACATGTCTGGCCGCAGCACGACAGCAGCGGAGCAGCAGATCTGGCACCGGAATCCCCCCTCCACCTCCACAACAGATGTGAATCTGTTTGGCCCAGACATGTGGTTGTAAAATAAATTCGACAAGAGCACGGCCAGCGTCTATGAGTTCTCATTCTTCTCTGAATCATTCCTCAGCAACAAAGCTGCACGGATCAATATTTTTTTTTCTACCAGTTGGGTTGATGACTGGTATCGTTCAGAGGGATGAACCCACATATAATCACCCCCCAACTCGTTCCCGCTCAAGCCCCATGAAGCTTTTAGGTTCTTTGAGGCCATCGTTGTTGGTTTTCTGGCTCATCAGCTTTATTTCCAGCAGCTGTTTTCTGCCAAGTGCTAATAAACCCGCTGTACACTACATGTCCAGCACCACGACCATTTACTGAATAGCCGGTGAACATATTGGAGCGTTTAGCTGTTTCGCAGCCTGATATGTCTCCTGTGAGTTGGTGGAGAGTTAGAGTCAAAAATCCAGGCTACTGTTCCATCAGCTCCAGGAACCCAATGCAGTATTTCACTGCATGTTTCTCTCAGTCTTTCTGAGAAAATGCCCATTAAATCACCTCGCTAACAGTTTCAGTTGAAACCAGCATGATCTCAACTTAGACTTTTACCTGTACAGCATGTCTCAACCAAACTGTGGCTCATTTGTCTCAAACTGGTAATGTTGAACCTCCGATAATTTACCGTATTTTCAGGACTACCAGGCGCACATAAAATCTTAGATATCTTTTCGAAATGTGTAGCGCGCCCTATAGTGCAGCGTGCTTTGTGTGGGTTAAAATGCGGACGTATTTGAAGACACCGTGCGGACGTATTTGAAGACACCATGCGGACGTTAAAGGGTGAATAGTGGGCGTTGATTGTATATGAAAGAACTGGTATGCGCGTTATGAAGAACAGCTTTTAACAACCCAAAAACACGCTTATGAAGCACAGTTTAAACCGAAGGCTAGTACCTACGAGCAGCAGCGAGAGAATTTAACATTTTCGCAACGAGCTACGACAGGTCATAAATTTTGCGCGCACCAGGAACCATGGTAGCGCAGCAACTTCCAGTGGGTTATAATGATTCTAAAGAGAAAGACGTTGCCTAAAGTGAAGTTTCCAGCAGGAGTCATCATTAAGGCAAATGAGAAGGGCTGGACGGATGAGAATATGATGAATGACGAATATGATGATTTTTCGACGCATCACCATAGCTGTTGATCTGTGACTAAACGTGAAAAAACAAGTGGAGCAAATGAACTCTGAGCTTACTGTCATTCCTGACAAAAAAGGAACTCCAAACACTGGACATCCATGTGAAGCAAAAGTGAGTAACACCATGAGAACGTTAAAAGGGGAAGTGTGGGCGTGGATTGTATGTAAAACCCGCATCCTATAATTAGGTGCGCCTCTTGTGTGTGTAAATACAGTAATGGCACATATAACTGCGCCTTTTAGTATGGAGCCCCTTATGGTCGAGTGTTATAATGGATAAATTGTGATTGTGACTGTTTAAAGAGAAATTAATAAACAATATACGATTTTTTGTGGTTTTAAATAACATCATACTGTTGGATACAATTAATGTTAAGTGTAGATGTATAAATGTTTTTAAGGTTGAACAACATGTTTCCTTGAAATGTTGAGGAACAGTTTTCTCCTGTTTGTTGGGTGTGTCAGACACATTACCTAAAATAAAATCTTAACAAGTGAAAATATCTTAATGTTGGCAGGGTTAGACTTGTTTTATTAAAACTTAACCAAATGACACAAATCAGGTCAAAAACTTTAAACAAGGTAAATCAGAACGAGGCAATTCTACTCAATATTGGAATAATTGTACCAAATACAAGACATTTTCTTTTTAAGATTTTAGTTTCTGCAGCACAGAAGCAACATGAATAATGAAGCACACAATATTAAAAAGACAGTGCACTTGCACAACAGCTTGTTCGACGTGCCGCATTTTTTTGTCTAAATGAAAAATTTCTACATTATGTCGGGGGTGAATGTGTCCCCAGTGACTAACCCAGCTGTCAATCAAAGTGGCTTTTACCAGTTTTTAGCACTTCCACAGTGGTTCCAGGTTTTAGCCCCAGGGGTTGGAGGCCTGAGTCGTAATAAGGGCGCTTTCACACCAACGGCAGATGGTGAGCACCAAACTGTTCATTTGAACCACAGGTGAGGAGTTTGGTTCATTTTGTCGGTGGCATCAGTCTCATCAGGTAAGACCTCCACAATCAGGTGGTCTCCTCTGCCTGAAAACAACCTTCTGTGTGTTTTTGGTGACTCCATTGCACCTAAATAATTGACCTAGTGGTGTGAAAGTGCCCTACAACAATTAGTAAGAGAAGATGAATTGACATTAGGTTTGCACTCCTTACCAGAAAGTCATTAAGAAAAGAACAAGTTTAAAGTGTCAGAAAAGTTGCTTTACTGAATCTGATTTCCTTTACTTTACTTTTCTGCCATGATATAAGAATAAAAATTCAAATCTTTACTCTCATGGCAGTTTTCTTTGAAAACAAAAGCTTGATGTCTCTCATTGCAGGTTGGATTTTTTTAAAACAATACTTGATCTGTTGGGTAAGATTCACCACATTTTGAAGATAAATGTTTCGACGTTTATCTTCAAACACCAAAGTTTGGCTGCACCAAAGTTTGTCATTTGGTGCAGAGTTTAAGTCCGCCCGAGTGCGACTGATGGTTTCATGCCAATGACAATAAATCAGACTAAATTGCTGGTGGTGTGAGAGCCCCATTAGGTTTATTAAATGTCAAAATAATGACAAATATTAATCATAGTTTTCTAAAGTCAGAGGTGTCCTCAAATATTTGGTTTTGTCACACAACCAAAAACATTTCTTACTGTCATATAAACCAGAATACTTTCACATTCAAGGATGATTTGCACAATTTGGGAGGTTGTGTTATAACAACCTCGAATTGTTTTGTGATTAATTCAACAGTTTGACTGGATTAAATCGACCAATCGCTGAGCAGACGCAGACAGGAAGCTCGCAGGGTTTCAGCCCCTTTGTTCCTGCCATGTGGGGTCTGGGTGTAATTCATGGTGGCGTCCAGCAGGGAGCACCAGAGCACCATTGCTGGTTCCCCCCCCTCCAGCTCCATGCTGCCTTGTGGAAGGGGAGGCAGTGCCCACTCATTGGTGATTAAGGTTCTGGTGATGAGTCACGAGGAAGGGGGCGGGAGGGGGATGGGACGGAGAGATAAAGAGAAAGGAGAGAAAGGGTTGAAGCAGGAGGGGGTTTCGTGGGGGGCGGGAGGGGGGGGCTGTTACATTACCTCCAGGTGTCCTCTCACGTTGCCAGGAGGCTGACAGATTTCTACTGTCTGGCCATGAATCTGCCTGCTCGGTGCTCTCCTGCCAGGGTCCCTGCCTGTCCATTTATCTGCAGCACACATCCATTCACAACATGCATGAGTGCTCCTCATTCAGGGCCACAAAGTCCCTGCATCACATTTTACATTTTTTTTCCCCAAATCCTTTTATATTAATAGGTTCAATGTAGTGGAGGGGGCAAAAAGAGCAGATATGATAAGATTAAGGGAAAATACAGCCTGTATTTATTGTATTTTGGATCTGTTTTTTTTATTTTTTAAATAATGCTTAATCTTTGCTCTCTATAGTTATTGTAAATTCAAACCGCACATGGTTTCGCTTTTTTAATCTGTACAAAACATTTTATAACCAGCTTCCCCCTTTTCTGATTTGAGTTTCGTGTCACATATCCGGTTTTGTCCTTCTTCTTCTCAGCTCTGCAACGAACATCTGTGGAGGGTTTTTTTTTCCTCCCCCCCTTCTTTCTTTTTTTTTTTTTTTAACTTCTTATCTCACGTGTTGTATTTGTGTGGTTGACTTAGCTCCAGTAGCGGCAGCAGCTGTGAGCTAGTGTCGATCAGCCAGCTAAGCTGCATGGGGGTGGCTGACTAAGTCTTCTTACCATGCAGAAACTTTGCCTCCCTCCTCCCAGCCCGCCTGCCCACACACACACACACACACACACACACGCTGAGAGTGTCACGTTGTGTTTTGTTGTTTTTGTGGCGGCCATGTCGTCACAGAGCGGCGAATCGTAAATGCACGTATACAAAACTATAGAGTCACACGCAGCCTGCCTGGAGTTTTTGCAAAGAAAAAAAAAAAGGGGAACTCAGTGGCCTTTGTGTTGTGTCTCACACCATGTTCCTGGATCTGCCCAGTGTTCATTTTGACATTTTATTTTTCTTACTCTTAGTCACTTCCAATGAAGACGACACGCCGCTAAAGTCCCATTTTTAGTCTTTGCGTTTTGTTTTTGCTTTCAAGATTCAGCCGCTGATACTCGTCTTTAATTTTTATCAATGTTTTACTCATGTTTCCTGACACTGTAACAGGTTTTGCCGAAGGGCTGTGTGTTTAGTCAGCCGGGCTAGGAACGTGTTACTGGCTTACCGTACTTTCATAGGAATACACACCTACAGCTCGCGAGGAAAAAGTACAATACAATCATGTTTCCTCACGTTCATTTTGACAAGGGTTTTTTAATTTAGAGTCATAGTCACTTACATGGAAATTATATTATTATTATTCAGCTGAAGTCTCTTTCTTTATTATGTGTTGTGTTTTAACACTGTTGACACTGTATGTGATAGGCTCTTGCTCAATGATTCCAAAAATAAAATACAGCGTGTGTGTGCGTGTGTGTTCCTGCCACATGTGTGTATGTAGGGGAACATCTCTGCATATGCTGTATGTAGCATGCAACCCCCCCCCCCCCCCCTTTTTTTCCCCAAATCCCATGTTTTCGAGCACGTCAATGGACAACAGGAAGCCACACTCCTTGACCCATACGTGGTTGCTCCTTTCACCCTAGTGATTCCCAATATGTATCACGCCACTTAGAAATATTTGAGGAAACCCCCGTCTTCCACAAGCCGGCCACATATTGACTCATCAGCACTTACGATCATACGGGCTTATTCGCTGGCGTGTCCACTAATATTTACGTGCAGCTTTTTAAAAAAACGTTAAAGAGAATCCTCTTTATGGCGACAGTGACTCAGCCGCGCTAACTGGTCATATATTTACAGGGAGATGTTTCAATAAAACGCTCTAAGTAGACTATGACCTCCGGCTGATGATCATCAGAAGGCAAACAGTCACTAGTATAAACAAACACAGCAGACGCAGGAAAGCAACCGTCGGCTTGCTGAAATCGTGTCCTCGTGTAGCGCTATTTGGGGAAAAACCAAGGTCTACGGCCCTCGAGCGATAATTTCAACCACACAGTTGCCCTGATGGTACAGTACATGCGTGTGTAGGGTCTATATAAAGTCGGCCCGGTTGCCTGGTCAACAAATGGCATGCGATAGCGCGGAGTGGGGCGGAAAAGGGAGCCAAATTAATCTAAGAGGATAATAGCTGCTTCAGATATGGAAGATGTTTGAGCAATCTCTGGCAGAGTAATGCCGTGCTTGTTAGCAAAGGCTCAGGAGGAAGATGGCTGTGACTGCTGTGTTCCAATCAAATCAAAATGACAGAGTGACCTTGGAGAGGCACAGAGAGGATATATTTTTAGCCAGTCATTCTCCTCGGGATGCTCTTTTTTTTTTTATCTTTTTGCTCGGCCCGCCCGGCTTCTGTGGGGACGTTCTGTTTACAGAACGGAGGTCACGAGGCAAGCGGGCCTTTTCAGCTTTCAGGGTGTAGAGAGGAGAGATTGACTGCTTCACATCGCTTGCCTTTCTTCATGCTGTGTCAATAAAAAGGCCCATCTTTGTGTGGCGGGTACAGGGAATGAAGCTTGACTTAACAACTGAAATCAAGTGAGGTGCTCAGGGAGCGGATTCCCACTGAGCTGTTATACAGCCACCGTAATACAACTTTTCTTTCATTTCTCTGGTTTGATCACACTACCTCTGTGTCATGAGTATGGATGAATATTTTCTCTATAGCGCAGGCTTAAAAAAAATGTAGGAGGCTGGAGGGAGAAAGCTCACCAGGTTAGAACCATCATCCCAACGTCACCTTTAGATCATGTGACGTAGGTGTAGTTCAAAACCTGATGTTAGCTATTCCTCTGATTGGGGTTTCCATTTATGGGGGATTATCTTGCTTAACAAAACGTGTAAAAGTATCATAAACCATTGTTTGCCACAGAGCTTATTTCCTGCAATAATCCAAAATCCAGTGGAAAAATCCCATAGCGTTTTCGACAAGAGAATCAGGGTGAATAATACATCACCCCTAATGCACTCAATTACAACTCATATTTACCCATAGTTTGACATTTCAATCAGGTGACAAAATAATGTATTGTATTGTGTCATCACCATGCCATAGCAGACCTTACTGTCATACCTCAAAACACTACTGAGCTTATGTTCATAATGAAAAACACAACATTTAGGACCAGTCATGATGGTCCTGTGACAGCTTATGTCAAAAGGAACCACATATGACGGTAAATGTTTGATAAATCATTATGCAACATGTCAGTAAAATCCATTGTTATCTCCTGACCCGGTTTTTATTGTCAATGTAAGATATACGCTCTATATATATAATACATATTTTTATAGTTTGACAGTAAGCTCTGCTATGTCATGTTTTATGTCTAATCTCTACCAAATGTGACATAATCAGTCATTAATGTTAATGACAGGTGTTATGTCATGATTATGAGAGTGTTATGACAATGTTACGTATCCCCATTCACGTAAAGTGTTACCAATAGTTAGTGTTTGGTGCCTAGTTTCTAGGCGGAGATTTTGTGAATGAGGGCTTCATCCCCTGAGCAACAGCAGGATAAATCCCCAATGGAGTCCACACACTGGTGCTGGTGACTGATGAGTCTGCTGAGACCTCAGAATGAAGAATGATGAAACCTGATGAACTGATGATATAGCCAAGACTGGTTGATGACTGGAATAGCTGTTTTGTGCACCAGTCAATCCTGAAATCAAGCATTTAGCTTAATCCCAGAGGTAATGTCAGTTAAAGGGACTTGAATCTGCCTACAGTGATTGTAATGTCTGGCCTTCTGTGATTATAATGTCACGTCCTTTGTGATGTAATGCTGAGTCTGGTGGTGCTAGTATGTATCATTGTCATGTTCTAATGTCTTGTCTTGTAAATGGAGCTAGTGTGATGCAAAACAAATTTCAGACCCGCTATGACAATAACAAAGTATCCAATTATGACAATAGTAGAGTGTATGAGGTGCAGAGAAACACTTTAAATAACAGCTGCAAGATGATTGGCTGATAAGGGAGGGCGTGTCACTGTGATATTGGACAGATGTGACCAGCTGCTTTGACTTCAATTCAAAGCCTGGACACTGACAGGGAGGAAAAAGATAAGTGTGCATATGTGAGAGATGTAGTGAAATGTAGATATTCCACTTTTCATGAACGATTTGACCCTCAATCAGCCCCCTCATTGATATGGGCAAGAAATACTTGAATAACTAGTATAGTATATAATCTGAATTTGGAGTTAAAATATGATACCAAAATTAACATGATGCACATTTAACTAAAACTCGAAACATACCTAATGTAAAATACATTTTCAGGTTCTAGTCATGACTTGCAAACTTCCTCAGGGTAACATCATATTCTCTCTCCTAATATCACAGATTTTCACATAACTACCCCTCATATTATTCATGGAGCTCTTTGTTTTAGCAACTACTATCGCGTTCCCTCTGTACAGTGCCGCTCTGATGACAAGTCATTGACAGCCAGACTATTAATTGCTAAGGCCTCTTAAATAAGACTGCCGACACTGATACACTAGTTACTTTTTTGTGTGCAGATTTTTGACAGCTGCATTTGTAGCAACATGGTGTGAAAGGTGTTTTTTAAAAAGCTTTGGCAATATTCCTGTGCCTAAAACTTGAGCACAACAAATAGTCTTATTTAGAAATTTTAAAGGCATCAAATACCCTGATGATTAAATGTCAAGAATGTTAGGGAAAATATTTCCCTTACATTCAAAATAAAATAATTATACAAACATTATCCTGCATAAGGCTAAGCATTTTGAATATCTAAACATGCAGTAAAGTGCCCTCTTGGGTGGTGAAAACATACTCTAGATTCCCCTGGGAAGAGGAAATGCTTTGAAACATTACTACTGCAGTTAATTTCAGATTGGACCCTTTTTTGCTCCATCTGGCCAAAACTGCATCTCACAGGAACATTTTGGGATTCTTCTGGCACTGACATGGTGTTAAATTGCAACAGAATACAGAAAAGGTCATTGACTTGTGGGCCTAGACCCCCCCACCCCCAAAGGGAAATATTTCCTATTTGCATCCATGTCTACCTTCAGTAGCCTAGTTAGACGTTAGGTTTTAATACGTTTAATACATATGTACAGTACATATTCATAAAAATACATTGTAGGTGCCTTTTTTTTCTCCCCCCCCCCCCATCCAAAAAATCTGTACACTCATCACATTCTGAATTTTCTAGGAACCAGTTCTCATCTTGATTCATCTGTTAACCGTCTTGTTCACAAAATGTCAGAAAGAATATATCTGTTAAAGTTCCCCACAGTCCAAAGTTACATCTGGTTGTTTCTGACTAAAAGTCCCAGCAGGAAAAGCATAGGTGTAATTAATTCTATAATCAATGGCTGCATTCCATTCGCCGTATGTAGCTAGTTGAAAAGCACAAGTGAGGATGCCTGTGTTTCTTTAAACAGGTTTCATACCCAGATATATAACCTACTGACTACAGCAATATGCATATTTGTCTTTTTGATTATTGTTTGACTTCAACACAAAATGAACCTCTTACATGATAACTTGTGTTATGATGACAGGTGTGGGTTTCAGTACCAATATAGAACTAAATGTCACATGCGCCCCAAAAGAAAAACCCCAAAACAGAACAGCACTCAGCACTTATGTCATTGCTATATGATTTCAGGGAAAATGTCTTCCCATGCAACCCAGCACCCTGCCATGTAAAGTAGATAAAAAGTGGTTCACCCTGCCCTGATTAGGGCAGCTGGCCATGTTTGGGGAATACATGTGTTGTATCACACTTGTTGTTTTTTTAAATAGTTTGCTATCACCATGTATTTCTGAGCATGGTTCCTGACACCTTTGACCTGAGCAGATGTCTAGTCAGCCAGACTAATAGCAAACACCTGATCAGTTTGGCCTCTGTGAGCCTTATGCAGTCAAAATTAAAGGAACCGGTGCAGCATGAGTTTAGGCCCAGATTCCATTCTGTTAGGTGATGGTGCTGCGATTTCACTTGGTGATATTGATAAGAATGTGGATTTATCTATTCAAACATGATCTGACAAACAGTCAGAGAAATACATGAGCCACAGACACACAGACGCTCCCTGCTTTTATATATAGATGGTGATAGATTTAATTTTCTAAATTAGATTAAGCCTTGCTTATTTGAAGTAAATACCACAGCTTTTTGTTAAATTCATAGGCAATTAATTTACTCCTTTTTCATTCAAGAAGCTCAGTTTCTTTGCTCCTACAGCTCACGTGGTCTGGTATGACCAGTAGTTTATTGATTTAGTGTTGACACACTTTTCCGAGTCTTAACACTGATTTGATAAATTCTTCTCCACTGGCAAGGCTGAGCTGGTAATCTGCCATTGGTCTGTTCCCTTTAATGACACTAGACCGGCCCAATCCCATCCCTTACTGGGCCGACGTCAGCCCTCCCACTCTGTCCCCTCTTGTTCCTTGTGTCAGATGCTGCGGCTCGGAGCCAAACATCTGTGGACGGAGGAGGGCGTCTTTGTCAATTGTCGAGACGGATGAGCAAAACTAAAAAAAAAGAAAAAGAAGAAGATTCTAGATGACGCCAAAAGTGCAAAAAAAAATCACAGAAATGTCCCCTGCAGCAGCATCCTTCGACATCTACGGTGACAGCAGCGTTATTATGCAGCAACAGGTGGAAGGAGGAGAGGATGATGAAGATGCATGAAAAGCCAGACCCAGACATGGCTCTACATGTATGTAAACCCACAATAGAACTCTTAAAGATATAGGCCACCATTCTGATCCAATACAAATGTCTGGATACTGGCATCAGGCTCAATTGTGGCCTAAATAAAAAGACGTAAAACATTTGAAACTAGCCTCTGAACTAAAATAAAGCACTGCATTGGCTTATTTCTCATTGTGACATTTTCAGAAGACAATTAATGCAAGATAAATCTGCCAAAAAAATCCAAGTAATATTATAAGTAATATAATATTTATTTCCATATTCCACACAACTACTGTAGTGGGATTATTAGGATTTTGTTTGCAAGACAATGACACAATTGAAAGTGCAGCAGTCAAACCTTAAATGGGCGAATGTGGAAAACATAATGAAACGTTTTATATGTGTTCATTAAAGGAGACGTTGTGTCTCCTCATTGTTCCAGATGTTTTATTGTGCCACCATCTTTCATCTCTACAGTGGAAGCGTGTACGTCATGTTTCCATTGCACTATCAACCTTTCCACCTAACACTCTTCTGAAGCTTTTTTGCAGCAGCAGCAGCAATTCAACTTCTTTGTTTGAATTTCACAATCTGATTGTGTCCAAATGCACTTAAATATACCACCTTGTAGTTTTAACTCCTAGTCAGAAATATCAGGGATTTCCACCTCCAAACTCAGAGGAGTGGTGCTCTCTTTCTTTTATGTGCAAATTTTAAAATCTGTACAAAATTACATGGATGGAAACCCACTTAATCTCCTGGTTCCCTAAGGCCTGCTCTGACAATCCACTTTCAGAGCCAGCAGAGCCTGAGAATCAATACATGGAAATGGAATAACCTGAATTTCTATGATAATCACGTTGATGTGTCCTAGCCTAGATGATGCCGTTTAAATGCCACAAATTAAGCCCCCCCCCCAACAACAAAAAGAATTGCAGGGTCTGGTCGGTGTCTATTGTTCGCCCATTGCTAATGATAAGTATGTCGTTGGTGTGAAGGAACAGCTGTCGGATGTGACATGTGCCAACGCCGGGGGAAATTTTCAAATGCAAACGTGAATCAAAAGTGATTCTGTTCATTCCGAATACAAGATGCATTTCAGACGTTGGGTTGCAGTGATCAGGGCTTTATATCTGATGATAGCTGAAGTGCTAGTTTGCATGTAAACACAATGAGTGAGAATAAAAGAGACAGCATGGGCTGGGGGAGGGGAGCCTGTAGTTAGTGAGTCCTCAAGGACACAGTGTGCTGTGGGAGCCTGAGCTGAGGTGTTGCAGGGAGGCAGCGTGGGTAAGAGGGGGAGGGGGATGGGAGGGAGGACTGCTGACGCATTTAGGAGGTGGTGGAAGGGGCGGGGTGAGGGGTGGGAGGGGGGGTTTGCTGACGTCTGGACAGCCATGCAAATCTAGGGAACCAAGGAGATGGCCTTGGTCCAAAGTCTGCCTGGTGAACCATGGGGATTTTTCTGGCGAAAGATGAGAGGAAGCAACGGGGGGAGGCTCGAGCGGCGAGTTTGCGTTTCTTGCTGTCGCCGTTTGGCAGCAGTCGCTCTGTGCTTCACAGAGAGCGGTCCACTTATGTGAAGAGCAGCGTCTTGACAAGGGAGTTTTGGACATTGCGCTGGGCTTCTCTGAAGCACAAGGTGGAGAGGGAAAAACTAAAACGGATTGAATGACTTGATGCAGAACTCGCACTCAAAAATTTGGTTAAATTTGATTAGGACAAAATCGACTGAATTAAAATTATCTGGATGGTAGACATTTTTTTTTCCATCAAAATCATATATATTGTTTTTATTATTACTAGTGCTGTAAAAATTTAAATGTTATCATGATTAATTTAATATTATTTTTTTTGTGGTGTATTTGCTTTTATGGGGCCTTTTCTCACACTCACTCAAACACAAAATCCTTGCTGCCCCCTCCCCTCTGTGCCAAAACACACAATAAGCTGTGATTGGTCTACTGCTGCCTGGCTGCCCCGCCCCCTCAGAGTAACAGGAGGTCAACTACAAGCCCTCAGGAAGGAGCAGTTAGTATTAACGTTTTCTATTTACATTGTCAAAAATGTCATGTGGTGTAACCTTTTTAAAAATGTGTTTTCGGATAGTTTAACTCTCTTGAAGTATTTTAGAAAGTGCAATCAACTGGTTTTATATTCTAGGTGGATTAGATATTTAAAATTGTTTGTTTTGTTGGTTTGACCATTTGGCCTTTTTTGAATTCCTCATCTTGCCAACCATGATTTGTCCTCTGGCCCCCTATGTGTTTGTGTGGTTGACTGTGATCACATGACACTAATGAAGACTGATGGATTGCAAAGATTAAAAAATGAACACACAGATCATCTACTCAGAAGAACACGGTTTCACCACAGGACAAGATGGGCTTTAACCTGAATCAATACAGCTGTCCACACCTGTCTAGTCAGTTCCAGGTTATTGCAGCAGCAGGAAATGTAGTTGCACACTGTTGTGGCCTCTCTGCAGAGCTCGGTCTACAGCACTCGGAGCATTAGCAGCAGCCAGATCGTGTTGAAGTGGCTCCAAATCGGAGCATTAATTCCCTCAGAGCCACATTGTCATCAACTTCATTCTGTTTGTCCTCTTGCCCAGATTTGTCTGCCGCTATACAATGATGTGTGTTACACGGACAAATCTACAGTAAATAAACCATTTTGGTTTTAATCCAGTTTGGTTTTTGGACTGTGAGGAAACAATGTGGGTTTGGGATGTTGAACGCGATGCGGTGTTGTCGTTTCTTTTTTTAATTTCTTGGGGTAACAGATGGTTTCTGTTGTCTTCGTTTCTTTGAATTTGATCTGAAAACGCAGGATATCGTCTATTTGCGGAGGAATGGGGAAACTCTCATCGTCAATTTCTGAGGGGAAACATCCTCTCACAGTGGGATGTACTCCGCCAGACAAACAAAACTAATTGTTTATTTGCCTAAAAAAATGGCAGTTTAATGATTGTTTTACTTTCATGGTGCACAAAAAGAACATTGCGCCATCAATCACAGTTTACATCCATTCTAAACATCCTGGAAAGGCCTAATTAACATTTCCTAGATCAGTCAAATCCTCAAATAAGAGTTGAACCCTTTCACCCCTATTCACATGTTTCATAGTTATCTTAAAGTTGTATTACTCCTCAGTGTATTATCTTGACCAAGTAACTCATTAGACTGAATATTGAAAGAATATTTGCTGCTGAGTTACAGCGGAGGCTTCACACTGGTTCAGAGCTTAAAGCCATGTCAAATATTGACTTGTTTAACTATGCGTGTGAAAATGCTTCCTAAGCTCAAGGCTCGTAGAGTAAACAGAGCTTCTTCGCTGCAGCTGGCTGCAAGAATAGGAAGGAAACCATAGAAATTATCATACAATATTAAAGGTTACAACAGAGCGGGAATCATTGAAGAGTTCCCATCATTTTCATAGTTTTCCCTTCATTATGCAGGGCTGCTGCAGCTTACCTTGAAAGCGGAGAACCTTTTGTGCTTCTTCATGGATAATTCAGGCGTGAAATGTTTTATACATTTAGGTCATTTGTTGTGAAATCATGTTGCGAGGCCAAAGGTCTGGGCAGGACTACATGAGCCGCAAATGAAATCGTTCTCTCAGGAGTATTTGGAGCTGAACTCATAGTATTGGACTATAGAGAGGAAGTCAAATTAAAAAGGTGCTTCACTAAATTACAATGCATCATTATGTATTTGTGGATCAACTTCAGTGTTTTAAAATGTAAAATTAAAGTGAATTGTGCTAAAAGTATACCGTTGTATAAGTGGCACCCTAATTGCTGTAATTGGATATATTATTAAAGTGTTGCCATTTTCACCATGGGTATTAAGCAGGCTATTAAATGCATTCTCACTTTAAAATGCAGTGACTAGTAACCGTAGCCATTTACTGTAGTGCGTTTTACTTAAATATTTCCATTTTATTTTACTCCATATTTCACAAAAAGAAAAGAGCAAAAAATTTAGGATTCTTACACTGAATGCATTACTTTCTTCCTTTGTTTTCTTTGTTTTTTTTTAGGAATGCACTCTGAACTCTGTTCCCGTGTTTGGTATTTTGTTACCTCCAGGCTTTAACACCAGAGATTAGAGATTTAGCATTTAGTGTGTGGTGCACAGTGGCTCATCTAGTGATAGAATCATCCATTATTCCCTGTGGGGGTTGGCATATTGACAATGATAAAAGAAGCACTTATGTATTTAGTATTGCTGGATATATAAGGGGTGGAATAGTAAAATATGTTTTCCCTTATTTTTTAACAAAAATCATAGTCTTATCTTTAGCTGCTAAGGGCTGTTTTTAGTTGGAGGCCTTGGCAGCTCTGCACAGTATTGATTACAGTTAGAAAAAATGGCCGAACCCAAACCAACTTGGGATGCATTGATTTGAAATGATCATTTAAGCTACTACCAGCTTCAGCTTGGGTGGTTGCTGAAGTGTATGACTGCATGCCGAATCCAAAATCGCCTCACATCGTCCAGGCCTGATCACTCAAGGATTTTTGTATTTGAGACGAGCCAGAAGGAATCAGTGCTGTTCTTCACCGTGAATGGCACAGCCCAGTCGGGCTTCGGAAAGTACCTGAAAATCCAGGAGTCAGTGAGTGCTAAAAGGAAAGAATAGAACATTTTAATAAAGATGAGTTTATAAAGATGTTTACATATATGATTAGCAAGAGTGAGTGTTTGATCAGATAAAGCAAAAGCAAAGTGAGACACGCGTTAAAGAATGTAATGAGGTTGACGCCCCAGTTACAGTGGTCTAGATGTTTTTACTTTTTTAACCAAATAATCATCTTCTTCCAAATCTCCTTCCACAAGCGGATCCAATTAACAAATATCTGAGACGACAGATTGACCTCAACAAGGATACGACCTGCCTAAAAGCCTGCGATGCCATGTCAGTCCAGTAATACCTTTCACTAAACGGCTGCTGCCACGCTGCTCCTGCTGCGTTGTGTGGTTCATGTGTGTCGCCCTCCTTCACTGCTGCAGTGCGATGCCATGGTTTTTGAAATAGGCCCAATCCAGGGTACAGGCAAGTATAAAGAGCACAGATATAATCTGAGACATGGCCGCTATTGTTGTTTTGAACAAAATGCAACGAGCGCTTTTGTGAGCATGTGCAAAAACGCCCGACTTAACAGATTTCCACATAAGTGCTGTGTTGGTGTGGTTTGGAGGTTTATGGATAAATAAGGTTCATATGGTGGTGGCCTGGATGATGCGTTAATAAGATTCAGTCTCCACCTATTTTTATTCCCTTATTTCCACAATGAGCAAATGTTGATGCCCAAGTCAGTGTGTGACACATTAATTTAATGCAAAACAAAATAAGAAATAAAAGTAAATTCGGTCCCTAAAAGAATGTTGTTCTTTTCCACATTATTATTATTATTATTATTTTATTATTCCATTATATTTAAATTATCCCATAACATCTTAGTAGATTCATAGCATGCAATGAATTTGTTACAGGTCTAGTTTACAGTGATCAGATTTATGATGATAGATAAAGATTATTACTTTTACTCATATAAGCTACAATATGCTTTTATTAGATGGAGAATCACACTGGTCTGATTTGCCACGGCAGCAGCTCTGCCTCCTCTGAGTCAGAAACAGCTGATCTGTCTGCACTTTTCACACATTTCAGGCATCCCAGATAGGAGGAAGTACCGTCAGATGATCTAGCGTGTACAAGAACCTGTTATTATGTTTGAGTCATGGCTGCACCTGAACTGGCAGGAGTTATAGAAAAATAAGTTTCAAAATAAGAACTTCAGGTCTTCAGTCTGCTGACTCACGCCCCAACAACAATTCCTGGTGTAGACCGACAGATCTTCAGTTACAGCAAGTCTCCCGGTGTTTTCATCCATGCCTTGAATAACATGTAACATGCACACGTATGTGTGTAGCACACGTATATTAGGCAGTGACCTCATGTAGGATCCTGCTGGCCTGAGGGTAACGTTCTCCCAGTGCCGCCCTGGTATATCCGGTTCTTTCTTCCCAGCTGCAGCAGGGAAAACAAGCTGTTATCTGGTGGTTAGGATCCTTGATGATTCCGCAGCCTAATTTCTACATCGCTTGGTTTCTTGGTGTTTAATACACAATGTAGTGTAAGAATCTACATTCATTTATTAACGCAGAGAGGTTGGAGAGTGTTCTATGGAAATAAGTTATTCATAAGCATCAATGATGACTTTGTATTTAGTGTATAGTTTGTTCCTGTGGGCAAACTCCCCAAAGCAGCAGCAGCAGATTGACGCCGTGCCACAAACAAACAGGTTTCGGAGACGTCTGTCGTTGCTCTGCTTCACTGAACGAACCGTACACTTGTGTTGAGCTTCTCCCACCATCTGTGCTCCCCGGGTCACTAAAATACCACACAGACGGGCAGAGCAAGTTTTCCGAGGTTAGGGAAACACTCGAGGCGCTGCTCGTGCCGGTCGTCGCGCTCCCGTGAAAACGGGACTTCTTAAAAGCCTAATTGTGGCACAGGAGAGGAGATCAAGAGATTGCAGGAGTCTAATGGAAATCTGGCGTGTTAGTTTTGGAGATATTGTCGTGGGGATCTCTGGGCGAAGCTAGATGAGCCTCAGGTCCCACCGCTTGGTTATTTTAAACACAAGTAGTTTCAGGGTGAATCTATTTTAATGTAAAAAAAAATCCCCAAAACAGATTTATCTTCACTTCTTCTTGTACTGTAGGCCCGATTCATGAATTTTCAAGAGGCACTAAAATGGTTATAAATCATTCTCTGGGAACCATGATAGATCTCATGATATTTTGGCTAACAGTTGTTGGCATCATAGAGTCCTGGATGGAATAATAAATATGCTGATTTACCAACCTGCTTTGCCATTATCTGGCAAGAAAAATCCCAACTATGTACAACAAAAGTGAAGGTTTTATGTCTCTAAGCTTAATAAAAACTTGAACTCTCTAGTTGTCCGTGCCATGACCTTTTTTGCACATACCTTTTGAATACTTGTGCATCATCGCTGTTCTTTTGCCTTGGCACTCTCCACCCCAGAAGCACCCACTTTGGAGACTTTTGAGAGTGTGAGGTAATTCTGATGAGACCAGGTCTAACCCAGACGCTGAGAAAAAAAACCCAGCCTTTCGGATCCCGGCGAAAAAAAAACAGACGTGAGCAAACCTGAGAGAAGTCTCTTATGCGTCAGCGTTGCTTGGGGCGAGGAGGGTCAATGTCATACCTGGCTGTCAGAGCTGTTTACAGGGAAACATGCAGATGATGACATCCAAGCTTGGGAAAGGGTGCGGTGTGTGTGTGTGTGTGTGTGTGTGTGCAATCTGGCATTCTTGAATCACACTGTGCTCTACAAACGCTGAAACTCCTGGATTTTATTTTTCAGCGTGTACTTAGCAGGTCAGTAGTGCTGCCAACAGACTGTTTGTTCAGAGAGGTCACGATGAAACGTCATAGATCTGTAGAAAGCTGTGAGACGCTACCACCAACTAAACCAGGTATTTAAACAGGGTTGAAGCAAACAGATTCGTATGAATGGAATGAATTTGTCCCTCAAATGACCCCCTAGGTGAAAATAACGTAAACTATATTACATGTTATTCCACTTGAAGAAAGTGTTCACATTACAAATCTTTAACAAAAAGAATTAATTGAATAAAAGCGTGAAAAAAAACAACTTGAAATAAGCTTAGCAATCTGCCAGTGGAATAAAAATAATTCTACTCAATATTGGACTAATACCAGAAACAAGATTTCAGTTTTTGCAGTGTACCAGCTGGTTGCCAACCACCAATAATAAGTATTTTAGAAAATGTCCTTTTGTTACATTATATACAGTGGGGACCCCTGGTCATCAACTACAAAATGCATCTGACCTCTGTACCTGCTAATAAGGGATTTGCCACAAAGTACAAAGTCCTTTTGGCAAGAGGGTTCAAATATGTATTTTCCTCAATAAAATGCAAATAAATTAATACAAAGTTGATTTCTTAATTTTCTTTGTGATATTCTATCTGAGCATGTTGGACTACACCTACCATTAATATTACAAAATGATTGAATCCGTTATACAGACTTGTTCTGTATATTTTATTTCATTGTCATTCTGTCTTCAAGGTCAAGAACTTTCACATTCACTATTAACGTACGGCAGTAGTGCATTTAATACAAGCTTACCAATAGTTCACTACGTCAATTGTAAGGTGGTGTTCCAAAGTACATTATCAAACAACAGGAGATAATGACAGACGTGCCCGGGCTTGTAACTGGGTGCCAGTTGTTGCTGAAAAAGGCCAAAGTGACTAGTGATTAAACTCTCAGACGTGAGTTATCTATGTGGCATTATTCTTTGTTTCGGATCAGGCCGACTTCTCCCCCAGCATAAAGACGTGTTTTCTAAAAGCAGACGCCGCCGTACAGTACCTATTACAGCAGCCTCATCTGTTGTGGGTCTGAAAGCCCTGGTGTCAGCAGTGCTTTAAAGTACAGAGCCTCCCCGCTGTCCCACCAGGTGGACTTGGCAGTGGCGGCGCGGCTCTGTGTCCTGGATTAGACTTGGCTGGCAGACATAACAAAGAGATTGCGGCCGAGAGATGCTCGCACATGCAGACAGTTGGCAAGTGACGCTCCCGTTTGAAGTGAACCAGTTTGGTCAGAAGACAAAGGCACATTCTGTCCGTCAGAACGGCGTCTTTTTTCGCAAAACACGCGACACGTTCGTGTGTGCACTGCGCACAGCCAGGCAGAGAGTGACGTCCTCGGATTTGTAAATTTCCGCCTGGCGTCGCGCCTTTCACGTCGAGATCCGCTGTCACTTTCTCATCACGCATATCCACAAATACCGGCTCCGCGCGCTTTGGCAAGAAATTTCGCTTTTTTCGTATGCTGGACGGATTTGCCTAAATTAGTAGGTTCACTGGCGTGTTGCCTTAGCAAGTAGAGAAAGTGACTCGCTAAACAGACAGTAGGCCCAGTGTACGTTGTGCCCAGTTCGTCAAATTGCATTGATGATTCATGTAATTACTGCTATTGTGAACCCAAGATTCAATCATAGATTTTACGACACATGCAATTGCAAACTTAGACCGTGAATATAGCTGCAGCAGACAGCTTTTTATATAAATAGACACCTGTCTTATCAAATCACAATGGCATAACCCGTTCTCTCGTTCTCAAGGCAGGTATGTTCACCCCCTACCCCCCACCCCCAAAACCCCCCCAGAAACCTTCAAGATAACACTACTGCAATTTATTTTCCTATTTCTGTTAATGGAGCCGCTGCATTAACTACATGGTTGAGTGGTTGTGGTGGCAGCAGCCCTCACAATTAGTGCCTTGCCTTCACATCAACATTGTTGCTCCCCGTCCAACACAGGCATGTTTTTTCCACTTTCATACATATCCATCCAAAACAGTTTTGCAGCTCATTCCTGATGCGTGTGGTGACCGGTCGTTGGTTGCTATAGTTTTCTCATTTTATTTTCAGGATGCAGCACTCTCTCCTATATTTATTATCTTATCTGTATTTCCTGAATGGTGTTATATAAGCTGGAGGAAAAGCACTACTTCTACTACTACCCTTGCAGAGGTGACATAAAGAAGGAGAAATAAGCTAAAACAATAAACTTTATTTTTAGAGCACCTTGTAAACAGAGTTTACAAAGTGTTTTACAGAGGAGAATAAAAGCAGACAAGAAATTATTTGTAACAATGAAAAGAATGTGAAGCGCGGTAAGCTGCAAGACAAAAGAGAGAGACACAATCAAAGAATGCAATAGAATAAACAAACACAAGGCTGAAATGTGTTTTTCAGAACGGCTTCCAGGCTTGGTTCACCTGATCTCTTTATGGAGCTCTTCCTATAGCCAGAAAAGCTGCGTTGTGGGAATGAGCGGACACTTATAGGGTTAACAGGTCTGGGGGCCATCTGCGCTTTAAAAGTACAATTTGAAAATCTTAAATCCTAAAACTACCCAGGCTACCTGTGCCCAGATTCTAGAATAGGTGTGGTATGTTCTTGTTTTTCGGTTCCTGTTGAAATCCTGAGGGCAGCATTGCGTACTAATGTGTAGTTTATGAAGTTGTCTTAATAGAGACGGAGAACAGGGAATTGCAGTAACAAGGGTGTGATGAAATGAAAGCATGAATAGGAGTTTCCTGGATTAAGTAGGGCCTAATCTTTTCCCACAAACAGGATTGCACAGTCGAATTGATATGATGAATGAAACCGAGATTGCTGTCAAAATAAAATACCAACATTTCCACACATTGCTGAGAACCAAGAACCCAGACCCAGGTCTTTCTGGGACTTACAGCAACTGGAACAATTTCAAGGATCTCAGTTTTTTTTGAGGATTTGATTATTACAAATAAAACTGGAAACCTGTAATAATACGCCCTAGAAGTTGTATGGAGATTTATTATTTCGGATTCCAAACTTCAAAGGGCTTGAGGGGGTAAGCGCATATGTGCAGAATGGATCACGGAGCCCGCATGGATCAGGTACGAACACATCTGTGTTCCTCCTGAAAATATCACCGCGTTGAAAAAGTATAAGGTAGCGGTGGTGGGAGCATGTTGCAACAGGTACCACTGCGAGAATGAAATAGGATCCAGGACAGCTGCTTTAAGTGATACATTCATGAATCAGAGGAATCGTCAGCCGCTCCAATGCTGTGCTGTTTGTGATCATTGTCTGATTGTCACTCGTTGTCACGGTGACAGTCATGTCTGAATCTTGCAAACAGTTTTTAGTTTCTTACAGTGCAATCTAACTTTTTTTTTCTTTTCTTCCTGTTTTGGAAGAAAAGTCAATTTTAGCTGATGCGTCCCACCTCCATGCGGCTCATCACTTGCGCGTAACCATAGCAACCACAACCTGCTTAAACGTGATTGGTCACTACTATTCGGAATGCAAACAGATCCTTCGCTACAGATTCTTTATATTCACATTCAGATTTCTGCTTATAGAGATTAAATGTGACCTTTTTTTTTTTAACTTAAAAAATTCCACATTACGTAGAGCACAGCCATTATTTCCGATGGCAAGAATGTTTGCACTCAGCTGCACGAGCCAAAAGCGGCGAGCGCGACGCATATTTTTCCAGAGCTCGACTAAAATTGACTTCATAACGACCCCGTGCGCGGACGTCCACAATGCATGGCAAACCACGGCAAGAAATATGAGCAAGAACAATGATACGTTGCCGCCGTTGCGTTTCTGGTCTGTAACGAGCTGCGGTGCCCTCGGTCTGACCCATCATCGATGCTGCTACGGGGATTTTACACTGAGGAAACTCAACAGCATGTACCAATTTGCCATAATCGGGATGCGACCACGTGCATGTTTAAATATCATCCTCATCATCAACAATTACAGAACATGGTTTCCCCTCCCCAGATAAACCCAGTCTTTCTCACTATCGCTTCTTCTGTTTTATGACAGCTGAAATCTTTGACAGCCTTTATATCAGTTTGAACCATTACGGTTCACTTTATTATTTTTTTTTTAAGACCACCCATAAACCTCCAAACATTTAGGCTCACAGTTTGTTGATCTTTTCACACAGACGACTTCCTCCAGCCGTGGTAATAAGGAGCGTAAAGGAGGGAGGCAAGATATCAGAGGAGCTTTAGGAAGGGGCGTAGGATGGGATTAAGTGGTGTTCCACCAGTACTGGAGTGAACTGCAGGTTTTTCACATACCACGCTGAACTGCATTCACCTTCCTGTCACACACCACATCTGATATGCAAACCCATTGATTTTTGCCCCACAATTAAAGAAGCTTTTAATTCTTTGAATATGTTTAGCGAATCAGACCAACGATTGTGGAATAAATGTGTGTGTTTGCAGCCCGAAGGGTTATTCTGAGAGCGGATTTCAAGCTCCCCTCCTCACTCTAGGAAGTGGCACAATGATACTGTTTCCTGTTTATATGAGGAGATAAGCTTCTCCTTGGCTCCGTCTTATTCAAGAATGCGAAGCTTTAAGGGCCTTTATCAGGACGTCAAATTATAATAGCTGTGTAGATTTAAAGCAGAATGAAGGGCAAAAAAGCTAATGTGTTAACATTCATTTGGAGTGTGTTACTGTGCAGAGATGGGGGGGGGGCTGCAGCGGAGTGATAATTCTTCGTGGGCTTGTTCCCACAAGCAACACGTTCCACATCACGTGGTCACATGATCCAGGGTTAATATAAAAAAAAAAGTATTGATTAGTGTAGCTTTAATTTATACCTTGCTGTTATTTAATCATAGCCTGCATCTGCACACTGTGTGGAGGCTACCTGGACTCAACAACCCCATGCACGAACACGGTTAATATATCACTCAATTTTTACCTCTCGGCTTGTGTCGGTGTGCACCTGCAGGGATCTGTGGTGGAAATATTCTGATGCAGTGGTGTTCCTGGTATTTCACTCCCATGTTAGGACTTTCTAGGCTGATATGCATTGAGAACAGATCCAGGCATCGAGGTAGAGAGCAGCTGAAGCTGGTTTTTTCACAGTTCCACCATAACGTCCCTGGACATCCCATTTGTTGTATCAGACTCTCATGTGTGTGCCGGTGGACAAGTACTTGAGTTTTTTTTTTTTTTTTTTACTACAGCAGAAACAATGCTTTGTATCCATTCCAGTAAGCTGCACAACTGTGGTGTGCACTGATCTTGCAGGCATAGATACATAAGTGGTGCATTTCACTGACAGCAGGAAACAGATGTGAGACGCTATAGAAGCACACGTGGAAAACAGAAAACGACTTTTAAACAGCCAGTATAGGTTTTTTTTTTTTTTTGTATTTTTTTCTATTTTGTTTTAGGGGTGTGGTGTAATTCTAATGTGTCACTCGTATGATTGTTTGGATAAGAACCTGGTTGTGTTAGTTTCATAGCCAGTATATTACACATTATTATTTATTGTTGTACTTTAACCAAGCAGGAGACTGAGAACAGATAAATAATTTGTTTCAATAATCATTTTCATTTGTTTGTTGTCTACATACTTCATTACATATCGCGTTAAGCTGCGGCTCCATCATCTAATATGTTTTTTCTAACCAGAAGCAACAGGCACATAGACTTAAAAATATTTATGGAATGCTCAATAGAAAACATAAATTGTAAAGTAATGTTGATTTTATTACACAGGCGATATGTAGCCAGGTCCGGGTGGATGAAAGGAATCGACAAAACGTCGGACATTAACATGAGACCTGGCCGCTGGCTTTCCTGCGTGTGAAGTAACGCTGCTGCCATGCCACCACGTGCACTTGGCAGCGGCGGCTTCCTAGAAACCCCAACTCCCAGCATGCACCTGCATGCAAAACTTAAGTGCCACACCGAAAGCCTCTGCGAGATTCAATCTGTGCCATGTTTGTCACTGTATTATAACTTGTGTTGGTTAGTGAGACATTAGGTCTGTGTGTGTGTGTGTGTGTGTGTGTGAGACACGCAGCCTCTCACAGCTTCTAAAAGTCGCAGCTCAAGGACAAAACTCTGCCTTCCCCGGTAACATCTAGAGCAGCATGTGTATTTCAGGTCTTCTTAATATGACTTTACCGTGCAAGCTAATTAGAATTTTAATGAGACTATTTTTATATCTTTTTTCCCTCCATAAATCCCCACAGACACGCTTCCTTTTTTTTTTTCTTTTCCTTTTCCTCATTGCAGCAAGACGGTAAAACAGAACCCGTAGCAGGAGCTGCAGTTCTCCGTTCAGGCCGGGCTGAGGAGGCCAACTGAATGTCAATATGAGGTCATGTGAAGAATGTAGACGTCACACGGGATGATTGATTGGTCGCTGTGGCAGGACGGGCTGGTTGTAGTAGATGCATGATGACAGGATTCCATCCTATTTTATGCATAGGCTGAAATAGCACAGGGACCATTGTTATTCTATAAAATTATAAAAAATTACACATTACAAATGACGGAGGGGGGACGTTTTCTAATTATATATCGCACAAAAAAGCCAGTTTGTTGTTGACTGACTGTTGACTCACTCCTGTTTGGGATGTATAATGCAGTCTGCGCTCCGCTCTTGTGTTTGCTCGTCACTTTCTCGTGGGCGGAGAAGTGTCTGAAACCAACAGCGGAACGAAAAAAAAAAAAAAAAAAACCCGGGCAAACAGGATGAATCAGCATCTGAGAGAGAACCCGCCGCGCGGCCAACGGCAGGACAAAGGAATCACTGACGTACCCGGGACAAGTTCTTTAAATAAATATTTTATTTGAAAATAAATACATTTTCTTAAAATAGAATCAATAACATTACAAAAGCTTTTTTTTGGAGGAGGGGGGGGAAGTGGGAAAGGAAGAGGAGGAGGAGGGGTTTACCCAAAAAAAAACAAAAAAACGAATGATGTGTAATTTTGGAACAAGGAGTACAATCTCACACGTTTATCTACCATCTTAAGACGAGTTCCCACAAAGTTTTTGGACTGTACATTCTCAGCTGCTTTGTGGGAAAGTGGTGGCGTCCCCTCGACGTTTTTTTGCGTCGGCATGCAGTCTACTTGGTCTTAAAGCTTCAAGCCCCCCTCCCCGCACCCCCCCCCGCACCCAAACAACCGCTATACTCTGACTGTATCTACACACTCGTTTGTAGAAATGTAGGATATATTCTCTTGTCAACACATCGGAAAAAAAAAAGAGAAAAAAATCGGCCACTGATTTACATTTACATCTCGACAATGGTTTTTTTTTTTTTTTTTTTTTCTGAAAGTACCTTAAATGTGTCTAGATCAACTTCACCTCTAGTCTACAGTACAAAGATACAATACAAGAAGGCGGCGCTTATTGATATAGCAGAAATCGCAGGCCACTGTCTCGCTAAGGCCAGAAAGTTTGTGTTTTCTCCACCTTTTTATCGCGTCACTGAATCACGTGAGGTCGTGAGTTTGTCTGACTGCAGTTCGCCAGGCAGAAAGTGCCACTTTTTTTTTATCTGTTTTTTTGTGTGTTTTTTTTTTCTTTTCTTTTACAGCAGTGTTTCAAAATGCCCATTGTTTTTACTCGAGAGCTTGGGAGATGGCAGATCTCCAGAGTGACAGGGACAGCACAGTTGTATTGGAACAGATTAACACAGTGCACCGGCGCGGCCCTGACCCCTCCGACAGCTCCACAAATAGCATTACGAGTGCAGGAAGTTCTCCCTCCACCGGGCCTGCAGCGGCGAAAGCAGCAACCTTGACAAAAACCTAATTACCTACTGCGCTAGAGAGGGGAAAAAAAAAAAAAAGGAGAGGTGGTGGGGAGGGGGGGGAGCGCCACAAAACATGTCCGTTTTATAATTATCGAGTCATTGGAGAATGTGCAAGCCGACCTCAATTAAGACAAGCGTGTGAGAACATGTAATTTAAATCTAATCAGTAGAAAAGCAGCAGAGTAAGCTAATCTATGACAAAAAAAAAAAAAAGACAACAGCAACTTTGCACGCTTCGTGGTCTTCGTTCGCTCTTCCCCCGCCTAATGAAATCAATGCCACAGGTAGCGGCGGCTTTAAATAATGATTAAACTAAGTGCTGCCGGGGAGCGCTGCTGTTAGCCACACACTGTGGACTCGCCAAATCTCCCCCCCTTTCCCCCTTCCCAACCTCCCCGTGCAGCCTCCAATCAGCTTCAGCAACACCGGGCCGTGCATGGTTTAAGGAGGACGCCGCCATTTGATGGGTCTGTAAATGCCTCGCCGGGTTGACCACACACGGACGTACACAAATAACACACAGATGCACATTCCGCAATCACACACCTGTTTTTTCAGGGTTTTTTTTGTTGTATTTTATTATTTTTGTTGTTTGTTTTTTTTCTTTTTTCCAACCGATCCTGCTTTAAGGGAAAAAAATAGAATCTGTGGCCAAAAAGCTGCTAATTATTTTTTTTTTGTTTTTTTTTTTGGACTTGGCTTTCTGTGAGTCTTCCAACAGGCCACAGATTCTCCTACTAATTAGCTTCCTCCATCCCGCCCCCTCCCCAACTCTTCTTGCTATTCTATTAAGCAGTAACACAGGATTTGCACCTAAATGTCTGACTCAGAGCAGTGAAGCTGCAGACTTTTTTTTTTTTTAAGTTTTATATATTTTCTTTCCCCATACAGATGAATGCTTATTTTAAAGCCAACACTCTAAGCAACGTGCTACTTTGCCAGTGATTCAGCCACAGTTAATTAGCAGGGAACAGGTGCGATACATTTAATGATAGCAGGTTTTTTTTTGTTTTTTTTTTCAAAATCAGTCAGGTAAATGACACTCGAAAGCCAAATAATCGATGTAGCACATTTCACCCGGACAATCCCAGATAAACCCCCGGCAGTCAGGAACGCCGCGCAACCTCGCTCCCCTGCTCTCGTAGGGGGAAAAAAATGTGTGAATTGCTCGTAGGAACCGTCTTGGTTTTGAAGAGCCAGCCTTCAATAATGCACACACACGCGCGCGCACACACACACACAAAAAAATCTCCTCTTAATCCCTTCATCCTTGTATAAACAAGTTCAGAGGACAACCATTTATAAATTTGTAAAACATCTGCTACTAGTTGAAGGTGTCAGATAAAATACATTTAAAGATGCCACAGAATGTAGCAGACCCAGATGGACAGTCTTTTCAGGTCGCCTCCCCCCCCCCCCGCTGTGTGTGTTGAGTTTACAATTATCCTGAAGCCTTGGCACTGCACACACACACATACACGTGTGTGTGCTGAGGGCCAGATGGGTACAGAGTCCACTGCATCAGGATGCCTTGATTTTGGCCAAAGACGACAGATCTTCCTGGCGCCGGCTCAAAGAGGAGGAGGAACCCCGGCGCCCTTTTTTTTTTCAGCCACGTTCCGTCCGCGGCGCAATTCTTCCATCAAAACTCTCTAGGCAGGGTCAGTGTGAAGTGGTACCAGACGCCGGCGAACACACAGACACGGAAACAGCCGGACAGAACAGAGAGATTGTCTCCTCCCGCCGTGCTACTGTAGCCACTCAGTCACTCTTTGGGGGGGTTGTTTGGTCCAGAACGGACCGACCGGCGTTCGCCGCCGCCGCTCGCTCCCGCTCAGCAGCTCACCGTGCTCGGCTGCTGTTTGCACACAAAGTCCGACAGGAAGTCGAACTCGTTCTGTCCGAGGAAGAGCTCCGGCAGCTCCTGGACACGGTCCAGGCCCAGCTCCAGCACCAGCGAGGTGAGGACCTCCTCGTCGATCAGGTCCATGTCCATGCTGTTCTGCCCCATTGGGGCGCCCATGTGCTGCATGCCTGAAAGCTGGGCGGGGCCCATCCGGTACTGGGCGCCGTTGGGCAGGTGGTGGCCATTGGCCGAGCCCAGCGGGTGCCCGTGGTACTGGGTGTTGAGTTTCTGCAGGTGCATGCTCGCCATGAGCTGCTGGGAGGTGAGGTACTGCTGGGGGTGTCCGCCCTGCTGCTGCTGATGCTGCTGCTGCTGCTGCTGATGCTGCTGCTGCTGCTGCTGCTGGGGGTGCATGTGGTGGTGCTGCTGCTGCTGCTGGGGGCCCTGGCCGCCGTACATCATGCCCCCGGACATCATCTGGTGGTGGTGGTTGGCCATGGGGGCGCCGTTGACGGGGCCGGCCATGCCGCCGGGCCCCACCATGCCCTGCCGCTGCCTCATGGCCGCCTCCATGTTGCTCTGCGGGTTCCTGCCGTAGTGCATCACCTGGCCGTTGGGCATGCCGCGCATGCCCGGCTGGCCGTTGTGCTGTGGGGGTCCGTTCATGCCCATCCGGAAGCCGTGGGTCATGGGCATCATCATGTGTTCAGCCATGGCTGCTCTTGTCGCCCTGGAGATGATATTCATGAACAAACAGTCAAGCGCTGTCTTTATTGCAACCTCTAATCACAGTTATGCAAGTGGACTTGAAACCCCCCCACCCCCCCCCACACACACACACACAGCTAAAATGTGCACGCCACCAGTTTTACACATTAGGTTCTGTTTCACCAACAACCATGTGTTTAAGGTCTTTAACGGGAGTGTTACCATTGGCCTTGTCCAAAATTCCATAGTAACAGACCATTTAGTACAATAAAGCAGCAGGTGATATTTCATAGTGCGACTGAAACTGAAGTGCAAGCGATTCCCGGGGAAATATCACAGCATGCATGACTACGCCAGCATAAATATCCCACAATGCAATGCAGCAGCGACAATAACAACAACAAAGGGACAATGGCAGCCCTGGCTTTGGCTAGTTTGGTTTGGCGTGGCGTGGCCCAGGATTTGGGTTGCGAGGCTTGGTATATATATTTTTTTTGTTTTACAAAATTAGTTCAGGTTGCAGGTCGGCACGGGTTACCATGGTTACGCGTCTCCGGCTGCCAAATGGGGGGAGGGGGTGCTCTCAGGAAGTGACGTGACAATTACGGCTCAGCATGTGCGAAAAAAGCTGCAGACGACTGTTTACTCACTATCATGTATGTTAGTGCGTAGTTAAGCATTATGGAGGCAGCTACAAACTAGGTGGAAGCCTTCTCATGAAGGAAATGTTGTCTAGTTGCGTTACGGGAAATGTAGGAGCCAGCATTTTTTTTGCAGCTCCAGTCATAAACTAGACCCTGAAAGTCAGGATATATATCAGCTTCAGCTGCTTCGATTCAGACCCTGCTTTCCTTTATGCGCCGCTCACGAGTCCTCCAACATTATAGCTTCAGTGCCCCTTTAAAACAATACAATGAAATAAAAGCCACTCTCCCTACTGGAACTGTTCTTACACAGTTCTTCTTTCTTTACTGAGCGCCTACAGCCACATTGGAAGAGTCCTGTAAAAAAAAAAAGCCACTTCAGACCTCCAAAATTACCCCATCAGTGTGTTACCACTGGATATCACACCAGAGGAGGGGGGGTAGATACCCTTGCAGCCAAAAGGACGCAGAGGAATGCTTCTCTAGACCACACACACCTCTTCCCCCTTCTCTCTCTCTCACACACACACACACACACACACACACAGCCTTCTTACACAATCATTACAAAAGATCTCCAATTAAGATCGCATACAGATCCTGCTCACACTGACGGCGAAGCCGCGATCTCGTCGTCAAACGTGATTGGCTTGTTAAAATTGATCATATTATTTTACAACCTGCCTCTAAATGGGATGATCGTAAAAAAATAAACAGGCATACAGAGCGAGCAGACAATGCAATGTGTGTCTGGCTGTATTAAAACAAAAAAAAATCCGGATTTTTAAAAATCACCCCCCTGCTTCGGTAATGCAAACCTTTTCTTTCTTTCTCAGCGCTGATCAACCAAGACAGCGACACTTTCCTCTCCCAACAGCTTTAAAAAAAACCCCGATCGGAATATTCCGCTTTTGTGCTGCCTAATTACACCCTGCTAGCCGCAGATCTGGGGCTATCTATCATTCAGCCGAATGCCACTTTGTAAATACACAGTCTGCGAGGCGGATAATCATATATTATTTCGGTGTCCGTGCACGCCGGGGCTATTTGACGTTATTCGCGGCGAGAAATAACGAGACGGAACCTGTGTCCCGATGCGCGTGCGCGCGCGCGTGTGGAGTGGGGGGTTATTATAATCATCACCATCCTTATTATTATTATTATTATTATAGAGGATCCCAGTAAAATCGGCAAAGTGCAGCCTGTCTACCTGCTGTAGGAGCGACGAGGAGACGACACCTACCCGATCGCGATAAACGAGGAAATCCGTACGGAGAAGTTGTCTCGTTTTTGTTTCTTTCTTTCTTGTTTGTTTTTTCCTTCCTCTCTTCTCTCCCAGCTGATGCTCCGGCTACATGCAGCCCCTGCGGCGGATCCCAACTCTGCGGCGTCTCGGCGGTCGGGAAGGAGTTTGTTTTCTGGGTCAACTCGGGGATTATATAGGACCTACATCTATAAAGCGCGAGGAGGGAGAGAGAGAGAGAGAGAGAGAGAGAGAGATAGCGAGAGGAGGAGCCAGCGTCCTCTCTGTCTCCTTTGTTGCCATTGGTCCTCCCCCTTAATCACTGAGCAAAGAAACATTGACTAACTACCTCCACTGATCCAGCGGAGCAGCACAGGCCCCGCTCGGCACAGACAGGATGTGCTGTAGGATATGTGCTGGAGACATTACCCTTTTACACCATTATCCCCTAATGATCCTTTACTCTCTCTCTGTCTCTGTCTCTCTCTGTCTCTCTCTCTCTTTTGCTCTCTTACCTGAGAGCTTTGTGTTTAAAGAGCAGCAGCAGGGGGGGAAGGAGGATTCCTGCAGGCACAGCACAGCCTCACCCCTTGAAATAAAAAAAAACAACACACGCACACACCATGCAACACTCTGAATGAAAAGAATTGGCCTAATGAGTCCTTACAATACATGACAAGCACTAGGCTTTTAACGTTAATATTTTACTTTCGCTTTTAATGATAGGCAAAAATAAGCACGTTATTCTGCTATATTTCTGTGGATTATTTATTAAAAAAAAATAAGCGTTTGTTGCAATACAGTCTGCCTTCTCACACACTCACTTACCCCCCCCCCCCCCCCCCTACTCTGTTGGGATTTGCCTGGCTCTGTCAGAACCTGGAGCGGGGCGACATGGATCATTAAATTCCACTCCTGTTGTGACATCACAGCGGGAGCCATTTCCGAACAGCTTGTTCTCGGCCAAAGTTTCAGCAACACTACAGAGGGGGCCCAGACTACAACAGGAGGAGTGGGTGGTCTTTATTTCACAATAAGTCTTAACAGGAACACCGGAGACTTAAATATTTACACACAAGCATCGAAAAACATTGTTTTATTTTTGTGGTAACAGGGCTACTTTAATGATAAATAATAATTTTGCTGCATTACGAGCACAACATGTCATCAAAAGTGCACGCTGTAATATCGGACGTTTTCCATATGCTGATTCCACTGAGGTCAGTTTGCAGGGTTTTAAACTGAGCCACATAATAGGAGTCCCAATGCTTGAGTAGGTTGTAATGAACAAGTACAGGCAAGCAAGTACATCATATAACGAAGATTAAATAAAACAAGCGCAATTCAAAGGCAGCGGTATAAGAGCGGCGATGAAAAGTGATGGACCTGACTACCCGCTTTAGTTCTAAGGGAGGTTTTCTGTCCTGATTTACAGGTTCTATAATATAATAATGGAAGGCCACTCCAGAGATAAAGGGAACAGAAGGTACATGCTCTGAAGCTAAAAGATTGGTGCATTAGGAAGTGGAATTAGTGGAAGTGTAATTTATTTAGTATCCACACACTATCTATAGAAATGGGCTTGTGAACCACACCAACAACACAGCACTTTTCCAGAGATATGTCAAACCTAGCAGGGAGATTTGAAAATATCAGATTGTGTAGATTCGTTCAGTGACCTCAATCCAAGTCTGATTTGGATTCACTATGATTCAGTTTAAAACCTTCTTTCATGCAGTAATGTGCATATCGGCTACTACTGGCCTGGCCTGGTATCGCAGGCTTTTAGGCAGCTTGTGTTCATGTGGTTTCTGTGCAGTCTATCATAATGTATGAGATGGATGTTTGAAAGGAGATTTTGGCACGTTAGAAAGAAAACAATCGATAAAAGTGTAGCTGGGGCCTTGAGTTCTAAAGGGTTTTCAGTCTTGATTTTCAGGTTTCAACTGAACTTGCTTCTTTAACATAATAATGGAAGGCCACTCCAGAGATAAAGGAAGAGAATTCAAGAGATTGTCATAGATACATTGGGCGGAGTCCCTGAAAAATTCAGCTAACGACACCACCACAAACAAGTATTTTTTAGCACTGACTTACAAAAGCAGATACAAAAAAAGGTATGAAATAAGATTTGACTTAAATGTGCAAACATCAAGACCTCAGTGCACAGTGGACGGATCCGTGGAACGTTTGTCCGTTTTCATTTGTTTTCCAAACAATATCTGCTCATGGCGACTAAAGCACGATGACTGTTGTTCTGGTGATGTTTACGCCGCTCAAAACACATGGTTGGGGTTTGGGAAAGATTTGGGTTTTTGGTAAATATTTTAGAGAGATTACCGTGGCTTTAAGCACTGGACAAAGGGTGTTTATTTTTTATTTTTTTACTCCAAGTCTTGGCCAAACCTCAATCTTCCCCCGACGGTAAACACGGTTGACCAGGTGTAGTAATGCTGAATATAAAGTTAACACACCACATATGATTCGGCCACAATGGTGATTTCCCAAACTCGGGACACATGTCAATTATCAATTATTTTCATAGCCAAATGTACCCTCGTTTCAATATCTCAATATGTGTGTATATATATATATATATATATATTTTAATGAGTATAAATATCTTGCTGGGTCTGTTTTAGTTCTGTTAAAACACTTTTCAAAGATTTAAAGTTGGATGATGTCAGTTGATATCATAAATAATCATATTCTTCCCTTTACACATGAATTCACAATCAACTTTCACCCAACTCATTACACTCAAGGGGTTTTATGACGAGGAACTAATGGAACTTTAGATCAATATAGATAAAGGAGTCACTTTGCTGCAGTAATACTACTATTCCCATGGTCCAGATAAATATTTTAACATTAAAAAAAAGCACACACACGCTTCAAAAGGAGACTTTTGTCATTTCTTGCTTTGTGACACATTTTATTCTCTGAGACTCTTAGATTATTACTGGATCTAATGAAATGTACAGTATTTGCAGTATTTGGGATTAGGGATCATATTGGGATGTTTTGAGGCTGTTTTTTTTTTCCACAGCTTTTCCTTATGTAATGATTGTGAACAAGTGGGACCATTAGGTCCCACGCCACTCTCTTTATGGACATTTGAAAAGCAAAAAACAAACTCAGGAAAATCCTGAGAAATAAACAGGTTTAACGTGGATCTTGCAGTTAACCAAACGTGGCAGACGAGTTCTGCTGTTATGCAAAGGTCAGATCGTCTTTCCCGCTGGAAGGTTACTGGAAGCTTGTGTTGTTGGGTCGAGGTAGAGATAACGTTGTCTCTCTTTACTGTGAAAACACACCGTGGATTGGATGGTTTCCAAATCACATTAGTATTTGTAGGTTTACCTGTAATTTGCCATTGTTTCAATCCAACATGAAAACCGTGTGCAAAAGCTACAGCCCACTGTGTGTTTGTGTGTGTGTGTGTGTGTTACAGACATGATACCTCGTTCTATTGCAGCAAGATGGAAGTCAAACCACCTCCGTCCAGCCTCGGAGCCGGCACACACCAGCTAGTCCTTTTGTTTTGTCCTCCCTCCCTGCGTGGAGAAAGTCAAGCCCCCTCAGCAGGAGATTGGTATGTATTCCTGTTGACATACACACACACCCACTGCTGCAGAGGAATGTGTCCTATTTTTGGGCCCCTAAAGTCAGCCAGACTTCCAGCCTCTTTCTAATGCTCCGTTCACTTGACCATTGTGTTTTCCCCGCTCTCTCTCCTTCGGGAGGACGCTGTATGTTTTGATCCGCAGCTACAGCCTCCTCTATTTATTTATAAGGAGCTGTTGTTCAGAGCGGTGGCGGGGGAGAAAAAAAAACAAAAAAAAAACAGACTATAGCTTGACTCAGGCTCACATTGTTTGTTGTGCGGAATAAGGCTGGATTTTTGCTGCTGATTTCCAGTGATGGAAACGAATTTACTCAAGTGGTGTACTAATAATATACATATAGGGTTCTTGCATGTGAAACCAGCAGCCTCTCTTAACTCAACACCGCATGAAACCATCTATTGTTTTTTTTTATCCATTTCTAGTTGTGTCGAAATAAAACAAAAAAAATATGGCTTTTAAGTCACTTTGTTATAATTCCATGTCCGGGTCCATGCTGCAACAAAGTCCAAATTTGATCTGATCTACGTGTAAAAAGAGGCCACATTGTTGTGTAACCGGCTGTTCGGAAGCCAAGGGAAGGCTGTCATTCTTTTGTTTCCTTAGTTGATGAGAAAGAGAAGCAGACATGACAGGAATTAATAAGGCAAGTTGTTCATAATTGTTTCCTTGATTGTAACGTGAGCAGCAGCCGACCCAGAACAGGCGGATAGATGGCGAGGGGTCAAACACAAACCAGATCTTGATTACTGAATTTCACTCGTGAGCGTTGATGAGTCTGTGAATGGAAGGGACTGGTTTACAGAAGTTGTGTGTGTAGTAGACTGTAGAAAACACAAGCCGCCCATTCGAATTTAAATAAATAAATTGCATTCTCCTCCTTTTTCAGTTTAAATTAAATGACTTTAGACATTTCCCAAAAGGGCAGTTGTGAAAATATTGACTGTTTTTGTGATTTTGAGCGAACGCTATCGTTGGATGCCGGAAGTTGTTTGTGACGTCAGACGTACAAACCCAATACAAGATATACTGTACGTTGCATAAAGTTGTTGCCCCAACGTTGAGGAGTGCTGCGATGCCACGCCTCTCGCTTGAAAGAGCAAGAATAGGAACGGTTTTGCTGGCAACGCATTTATCATTGGCCAGAATGGCTTCCCCAGGCACCCGAGAGTGAGGCCTGCACACAACAGCCATTAAAAACCACAACACATTACCTTTATTAGTGAGGTCACGAGGTCCTGGTTCCCCCCCAGTTTCCTGTGTTCATGCTAACCTCGGCTAAACAGCACACGTTTAACATGCAGGCGGCATCAATCTTAAAGTATACTGCAAAAATGTCAAATTATATCTTTAAATCAGAAACCAACTCAATTACAGCAAGTATGGCTTGCGTATCAATGAGGGATGCCCTGATACCGATATCGGAATTGGGTGTAAAACTACTTTTAGGGCAAATGTCCAGCAAACTCCTCGAAAGATGATACAAGCGACTTAATTAAACACCTGATATCCCATCACCATGCAGAATATAGGGAGTTTACTCACAACACCAATGAGAGACAACCACCTTTGACAACCAGATGTCGGCCCAGTGGGGGGAAAATGTCCACAGACAACCCACAAATGCTCCCGTGGAGTATATATTGTCCTGCATGATCAGCCACTGTCTTTGGCTTTTTCTCAGCACATTAGAGCCAAGGTATGAGATCCCAAGCCGTAGCCATGTCACAGAAACACATCCACAACCAAGTATCAGTATTGGTTAGTACTCAAATGCATCTCCTCGTCCAAGTGCTGAAAGGTTAACTTCTGTATGTTCACTTTAGAATGCAGGGCTGTAATAGATTACTTTTGGAGTGTGGCATTGCTATGCTAACAAGTGCTCTTCAAACCGCTCCTGCCTTCTGTGAAGGCAACATCAACCCCACTTTTCTATCATTGCCAGCGAGGAGCTCGATCCGAGGGATGGAAATATCCTTGAAGCCGTAGGACGACACGTCATTAATTTGCGCGCTGCTGAACGCCGTCGAGTGCTGTTAGACATGGCCGGCTGCCGTAACATGACAACCCTTCAGACTGCTTATTTTACCTCATCCGCCGCTCTAGGAATTGCTCGCCGGTCTGAGCGAAACACAGAAAATGGGTCCTGACAGTTGACCAATGAGACGGTTACTCTTGGTTATTGATCATGTTCGCCGCGCAGCCTTGAGCCAAGCGGACGCCATCGAGTGAATATCACTGTATCTTTATGTAATGACCAGAGCTTCTGTGCGAAGGTAGGAGGATGGATTGAGCGGATTTTTGTTGACGTGCAAGTGCCAGAACAAAGACGCGCGGCCAGCACTGATTCACTATCTCCCTGCCTGTTTGTCTCTGTCTTTCCATCAAGCCTACTCGTTTTCTTGTTTTTCTTCCTCCGAGCGCGTACGTCCAGGTTTCGTATTACTCACTGCTCCTTGTTCCCTGTTCTTCCCGCCCCCGCCCCCCCCCCCCCCCCCCCCCCCCCCCCCCACCCCCCATCCCTTCTACTCATTCACGCCGACCCGTCTCTTGTCTTTTTGTGCGCGCTTATTCCAATGAGGGCTTTACGTATTGTCACAACATGATTAATGCAGTTTTCGCAAAAAAGGCAATTATTTGCCGGCAGAAGGGCAGAGCCACACGCGAGGTAATCGCAACAGACCACCGCTGGAGACGCACCATCCAGAGCGAGAGGGAGAGAGAGAGCAAGGGGAAATAGATTTGTAAAAAGGTCATTGGAATAAATTGCCTCTTGTACTTTTTACTGGTACAGTAAAATGTGTTTCTATGTGTCCCCCGGCTGCGAAAATTGCCTCGGAAGTCATTGATCCGTATGAGTGGCACATTCATTAGACAGCCTGTTATGACCTTTGTGATACATTAGAAGATTATGGGTGTTTTCGCATTTGTTTATATGATAAGAGCCGCTTAAGTACAGCTGTAAGGGCAGGTTTTTTATTTCGTTCTTTAAGGAACGCGGCGGTCGGGAGCGAGGGCGCTAACTGGCTCCAATTAACTGGCTCGGGCAGAAGTTTCTCACTTGACATTCATGTGGGGATATATATATATATTTTTTTCCATTTATGAAATGGATGTGCGGATTGTTATTTCAAATGAGTTTTTTCCTCTAGCCGGAAATTCCGCAAAAAAAAGCCTGCCCTGTTCTGAGGTTTTATTGTCGCACTCGCAAGTGGACACACGCAGCCTCCTCGTTTCCAAGAATTCATTCATGCACCGCGCAGACAATCCACAGCTGCGGCCTTATCACGTGCAGCCACCTTTCATACTGTGCTGCACTGTAAGTCAATATTTGAGAGCTCCGTAACTTTTGTGCCAGATAATAGGTCACTACAGGTTACGGGTATATATCTTTAATTGCTTTCTTCACACAAGATTTTGGTACTTTCCCAGACCTCATGTGGTTTTAAAAGAAAAAGGGAAAAAAAAAAGGAAAAACCTGATAGCTATGTCGGAGGGAATCCAATATTTTACCGTTTAGATCATCAAACAACTCAAGATGTATGATCGCACAGTTGGTGGCGGGAGGGCTGCCGCCTGCCTTCCGCGGCAAAGTAAATGGAAGAATGTAGCATGATACGGCCTGATCATGTAGGCTACAGTGTTGTGGTGGTGCTTTCAACGGGGAAATTTGACGCCGGGCTATAAATTAAAGTCTACGCTGTAGTAATGATGACAGGACTGCAGGTAACAAACATAAATCTGGCTTCACAGGCTCAGACTTTCCTGTTTGCCGCTGCCTTCTGTTGAGCCAAATAATATTTGTGTGCACTGCACTGTGACTTTTATTCACATGTTTTGTGTGTTCTTCTATATTTTATTGAACTTTTTCTTTTTATTTCTCTTCAGTGACTGTTGTTAATTGCTTTTATGTTTGTTTTCATGTCGGGATTTTTATGTTTCGCGATCTCCCTGATGTTTTTAATGTTGTTTAAAGCTCATTAACATTGCCTTGTGCTCAGTTGTGTTGTAACAGTCTCGCCTTATACTCACTACATTTACTGTGATGGCCTCATCCTAATTTAGCATAAGTAAGGAGATCGGCCGAGTGATCACAAGTCCTCCTAAGGGGAACATGAGTGAGTGTACCAAAAAAACAACAACATCTGGCAACATATACAATAGCCGAATAGATCTTGCATTGACCTCTGGACACAAACATCTGTACAGAATGTTCAGTTCAATCCATCTAGTATTTGTGGGGATATTTCAGGCCGGCCCAGTCACTTCTCTCACTCACTGTGCCTCGAAGCAACCGCTGCGTTGTCTGTCTCGCTCGGTTGCTCCTCGGCTTAAAAAGAAAAAAAAAAAAACGACTTGAAAACGGTGACTCATGCATGAGGGGGGGAAAAAAGTATTCTCAAATGTGCCTTTTCTGCCGACGATCGTCGCAACTCTCCCGCAGATTTTTTTTTTCTCGCTCCTGTGACGTTTAAACCGTTTAGGTGGTTATGACGCACCCCTGAGAGAGTGATTCCACGTCCAATGATACGATAATAATGGCGGAGTGCATCCGTGCTTTGATTCCAGCCCCGTCTGGAGTGACTCAAACTGCATTCGACACAGCCGGCGGACAGCGGCGAGAACACCGGCCCTCCTGTTTCCAACAACAGTTTTCACTTCCTTGTTGTGTGTCCAACAATAGTGGGGGCCTCTCCCTACCCCCCCCACCCTACTCTTCCTTCCCCTGCTCTTGTGCCTCGCTTGGGGAGGGAGGGAGTGAGGGAGGGAGGGGTGATCCCACCTGCTGCTCCAGGTAGTAGAAACAAGAGCATATGTCGTTTTATTAGCCCGTGTTTGTGTGTGTGTGCGGCGTTCATTCATGCGTGTGTGCTCGAGGTGCCGTTTCTCCACACTGATGTCGTGTGTTTGCATGCGTGGGGGAGGGGGGGGTGGACAGGAGGGCCTGGCTCTCAGATTCCTAGGTCTCTTGGTGTGAGCTGTGATGTGCTCCAGCAGTTCCATTTAGCCAACATCACCCCCCCCTCCCCTACACACACACAGACACACAAAAACACACACACACCCCTCCCCCACCTCATCTAACTCCCCCATTAGGCAACCTTTACAAGTTCTGCCTGCCAACACCAGGTCTGATCTTGTTAACTCATTGCTTATTAGCTTCTCATGTGGCCTCCAGTAGCTGCAGCTACGCAGCGTCTTGCATGGGGTTGTTTTTGCTGATATAACCACGATGTGGGATCACGAAACGCAACTAAACACCAAAAAAGCTGCAACAGGAAACTGGCGTGGTCATGGTTACTCTTTCAAACAACTTCCCCATTTTAATAAGAAGCCCACTGACGGCTCCTGTTCTTGTTATTCAGAGTTATTCAACTTTTTGTTTTATTAAAGCCGAAATCAGTATATCCAAATGACAAAATCGTGCTTCATGCAGAAAGTACTGGTTTAATTTAAAACCAGGTTTTGAGATATCCATCCAAGTCATCTCTGCCTCCTTTCAATACAATAGGGGTGAATAGACCTGGTGCTCACTCTTCCAGGAAACCAGATACCGCCAGGCCCAGATAGGCCGACTCTGTTTCACGGGAACTTTTCCTTCGGTAGAAAGCGGTTCCACTGCAAACTGTCAACGAGGGACCGAAACCAGCTCGATCAGTGACACGGTTACTCTCTGGTCTCTCTGAGATAATCATATTTATTTCTAGTGCTGTTCGGCTGCTGTACCGTAACGTACGCCCATTTCGTTTTTTTTTTCCCGAAACTAAAAATTTCTGAAAACAAGCAAGGCGTGGGAAAACATGAGACATTCGTAGTGTGATGTTGTAACTCTGCCACCAAAACGTCAGAGGACCGAGGGACAGTGAGCGTGGATGGTTGTGTAACGTGATGACAACACCAGGAAACACAGTGTGTGTGTGTCCATCCACAGCCAACGCTGGCTTCTTTAAACCATTTGAGGGATAATTAGACATTTTCAGATATAATTTTAAAAGAACCCTCATGACAGTGTGTCATGTACAGAGCAAGATGGTCAGAGGTCAAGAAATAGTTTCATTGCACAACTTTTCCCTTTAACCACAAATAGTCATTTTGTCGGTTTGGTTTTGTAGTGCCATACTTCCTGTCTTTATGCTTATTAAACTGATGTTCTGGACATTTGGGAACAAGTGGTGAACATAACATTGGCTTGTTTTTTCACACTTTTTGAGTTTGTACGGTGAATTTTGTTCCCAAGCAGCTGCTTATTTCCACATCCAGTGGTTACGGAGTAACGTTCTCGTTCATCGCGTCTGTCCCTGGTGAATGCAAATCCAATATCCTCTCTCTTTTTACCCTGTTTCTACTCTCTTCTCTCCTGAGGGACGCGTCCGGGCTATTTAGCTCCGCTATGTTCACCGGCCAGTCCTTAAAGGTTGCGGTTGAGCCGATTCAGGTGATAATTCTTTGTCGGTTCGTCGCCTCTCACATTACGCATTGTGATTTGATGCACTGTTATCATAAAAAATATCGATTATAGCCCCTTTAAAGCACCGAGATGGCATCGATCCTTTTATCTAGCTCTTAAAGATGAAACAAATCAGCGTATTGCCCAGAATTTTTTAAACTATATCTGGATTTCTCAAGCCTAAACAAACAGTCTAGTATCGGTTGCCTGGATTTAACAACACTCGCTTCCAGGTCAGAGGTTTTTTTCAACGGTTGTATGAATATAGGTCATTATGAGAGGGTCTTTGTGTTCAGAAAAATCTAATTTTGTCAGGGAAGTGCCTGTGGTTCTGTTGACACGACAGGCCTTTACGCATTCTGTCTGATTTCTCTGGGATAACTATTCAGATTTATTCGAGGACAGAACTCTTATCTGATCCCAAAATGAGCCGACAGCAAGGTCTGCGCGCCCTTGCTGTCGGCGTCACAGTCTGAATGAAAGATGTCCCATTTGTAAAGATACCTACACTAAGCTTATTTGAAAAAAAAATCATTGGTTATAATTAGCCCACATGCCAATCAGATCAGTATTTGGCTTTCATTCCATCGCCGGATTTGGTTGTCTTCCATGTTGACGCAGCCGCCGGCTGCGGTCGTCAAATACTGTGAAACGAATTAGCGCCATCAATTTTCATATTGTCATGGCAATGCGGACTAATTCCAATTTGAGCTTTTAAACACTAGTAGCATGCTGTACGCGTTGTTTGCCTCCGGGCTCGTATTTACACGACACCTTCTCGTTGCTCGGGCCCGAAGTGAAAAATGTGACTGGATATAAAAATATAAGATTTGTACACAAAACTGGGGGGGGGGGTGAAAGGGAAGCGGATTTTCAGTGTGAATACAGACACTGTATGACATTCAGACAGTTTTACAGCGTTATGAGTAATAGCAGCACAATGTGCCTGTTTGTACACAGCCACTGAGACTGTCTGTTCTCTCTGAGCTGTGTCAATACACTGTGAGTCACTGCTGCGTCGTCTCCCCTGTTGAAATCCCTGGTTCTGACAAACTCCGAATAATATGAAATGAGCACTCTCACAACTCTGAATCTGAGACGGTGTTGAGCTGGGGTCAGATAAGAGGATGTGACATAGCTTTCTTGCAACTAAGACCGCAGTGCAAGTCCATCTGAAATACACTGTAAATAAGGTTTGGATGTCAGTATATATGTAGTATATTTTCATTATTTCGTTGGGGTGTGGTCTATAAATGTGCACAGGAGAGGGGGGGCATTTGTGTCCTAATTCTTAAAAACACACATTAAGATGCCATTATAAATGGCATAACATGAAAGTTCTCCTTCTTTGCCAGGGTTAATAGGTGTGGGGTGTCTTTTCTATCTGTATGTACGTGTGTGCCCCCTCTCATAACGTCATTGGCGGCGCCCCAGGATTCCTTAGTCTCGTCCTGCCTTCGCGTCCCAGTATCCATCAGCCTCATCCTCCCACTAGAAAAGGGACTGCGGATGCCTTGCTCATTGTGCCGTGATGTCCCTGTGTAGTTGTGTGAAAAAAACAGGCTTAGCTTTATTTTGTATTCTTAGCTTGGTTTGTTAGCTTTTTAAGTAGTAGGGTAGCCGGATGGACCATTTGTTGCCTCCCTTTTGTCCCCAGCTTGGACCACATGTCCATATGGGTCTTAACAACACGTCTAAACGTGCACCAAATTGTACCCCCCTTGGAAAACACGTCCTCCAGATTCCACGGGCAGCGAGCAATGCTATGAAACATTACTACTGCAATTACTTTTATGTTCGACCCTTTCTTGCGCTATATATTTTGAGCCAAAACTGCATCTGACAGAGCCGGCTTGGATGATCTGGAGCTTACATTGTGATAAAATGCGACAGAATACAGGAAATCTTAAAAACTCTAGGGCATCCACAGGTTAAATCTGCACAATTCAGATCAATGATCCTCACTACAAACTGTTTTAAGTTTTCCACTTAGACTAAGTCAAGTTTTAATAGTATATATAATATAATACAATATTTTCACCCCCTCCCCCTTTCAAAAACTCTGCATGGCACTGTTGTGGTCATAATTCATTATAATGCATAGATCAGTGGTTCCCAATCAACCACCTTAAAGCTGTGCAACATGCTAACTAACCTATCCTCCTACTTTAGGCAAGACGACCTCAAGATGGTAAAAACACATGTCAAAGGGCTTTACATCCGCCACACCAGCCATGACGACGCCTGCCCACGAGCCCAGAATAATACATCATATATTTTTAGCATTGACGTCAATAATGACAGTAAACAATACTGACATATGCATGTATGGCGCGGCGCACCAGGAATCCCAGAACAGTCCACGTCTGGACATTGTGATATTATACAGTTACATTTAATAATATATCCTATAAAAACTGCAAAGCAGCAGGCGATCGCTGCTCTGTGATACTTATTATAGATTAACACACAGAGTCACACACAGTCATGTGAGAACTTTTTGTATTAACATTTAACTCTTATGTTAAATGCATATTTAAATAATATTGTTGTATTTACTCAAAATGTGAAAAAAAAGAGAGGAAACATTATATTAAAAAAATTATCCCGGGTTTAGGCTCAACTTTAATGCCCCTCAGGAATTTTCTTTATATTGGGGGATCTGGGAGCACAGAATTTACATCCAACACCAGCATTCAGTGCAAATACAGGAGACAGAAGGATGCGGAGGCCGGATGGGTTTAAAATATGTTTGATTTCACGCAGAAATCGCACAGACCTGCGTTCACATCTGTTCTTGGTCCGATGAGTAATGTTCGCTTTTTTAAATCAGCGTTTTAGTCTCCCAACCTCAAATACCTTGACCATATACAGCAGCCGTGGTCATGCACAGATATTGTAGGGATGATTAATATAAAACATGCTGAATGTAATCCAGGGTTTAGCAAAAAAAAATCCTCCAATATCTTTGTTTTATTGGTGAGTGGGTTGTTAGGCAGACACCAGTGTGTAGACTGTATAGAACACATTAGTATGGAACTTTATTGTCCACCAGGCTGGAAACTTTGGCTCACCAAAGCAGCAACATAAAAAGTAAAATAAAAATCCGACAAGGTGTTAAAAAGGCAAAAGACAAGGTCACTTTAAACATTTGAAATGGGTCGTGTCAATATCTTTGGCTTGATCTCATCAGCCACCGTGTTGAGACGAGAATATGAATTGGACTCTGAACATTTTTGATGGCTTTAACTGCTTTTGTCCAGAATTATGATGACTTTCAAACCTAATCTTGTCTTGTTTGAGTTGATGGCTATACATCATTTCACCAGCTAATTAAAAAGGCACACAAAGAGAGACCCTGACCGTTCTGGTAATTACCTGCTCCAACAATAAACTTTTAAGATGGAACTCGTTTTGATTTAATTCTCCTCCATTTAGTCCACATGTTGCATTATGAGCAGCAGGACTGTCTATGGTAATGAGGTACAGAAAATTTGCCTGGCTGAAATCTAGTTGGGATGTGGATTTCTCAACAAAATATTACTTTTACTTTTTATGTTATGCATTTGAAAACTTGTTACAATGCAATAAGTGCGTTCTCTGAATCATAATTAATTTATGCCAGCAATGGTTTATACAGCTCTTTCACATTCACGAAATGGAGGTCAGGGGGAAAAAAAAGGATTGAAAGTTCAGCCAACAAATTTCAGAAATTCTACCCTTTGTGGAAAGAAAATCTCATCAATCAACAAGCATTGGTCTTATACAGAACTCTATCACAGCAGGTTCTTCTTTTTATTGGTTTTCACTGAAACAGTTTTAAATGCATCTCACCTTTCAAGAAGAATTTTTTGCAACAACATGTGCACAGGACACACAGGGGATGATGATATTTTACACAGCTTTTCCTCTGACCGGGTTAAAGTGGAGAACATGTTCATTCTAAGGCGGCTTGTGGGTTCGTATATTTCATCTAGCTGTAAAAGCAACAGCATCTGTGTGTCTGTGGTTCGCGTATCTCTCCGACTGTTTGTCAGATCAACCACAGCTTTTAGATAGAGTTGCACATGGCAAGATGGTGTCCATCCCTTTTATTTTGTAGAATTTTTTTATGGCTCTTCAAAACATTATTATCAAAAAACACACGCTAAGACGATTAGGTGCTGCTTTATTCCTCATGCTAACACAGGCTACTGTGGGCCACAAAGCCTTCACAGACCCTTTGGAAATTCCAGAACTATCACCTAACGGAACACAATCTGGGCCTTAACTCATTTATTATAAACATATAACATATTAAAATGTCCATGTTGCTACACTATACAGAAGAAAAAGTACAAAATGAGAGATTTATCATAAGTCTGGTTTTACATGGCCTATCAATTTTTAATTTGATATGTAGATTAAAGGACGCACTTTCAACATAAATTGTAATTCTTACAATAAGGTAAGTCCATGTTTAACTCAATGTATAATTTGTCTATGAAGACTATGTAACAGTCCAACACACTACTTTTCTATACTTTCTATGGTAGTAGGGTTTAAAATGGAAATGTAGTACAAAGTGAACAAGTTAAAAGTGTCTATAGCCCGGTTAAAGCAACCTAAACGAGTTCAATGAAACTCAGTACAGACGCTTCTCTCCAGGCTCTGAGCTTCCACCCTGTGATGAACGCCTCTTCCTGGAAGATAAATCAAAAAAGGACAGTGTGGATCTTTCTCTTCTTATATGTAGTTTGTCTTTTACTTCGGGCAGCTGTTCAACTTTTCAACATTGCAACACAATTACCAGAAACACCTGCGTGCTAGTCTTTGCCGTAACCTGCGAAAACACTTCCTGAAATATGTCATTTGCAGACACCACTGAGTCACTAGTGAGGAAGCAACGCTGCCTGAATCGAGAGTTATCACTCCGGCTCCAGTTGTTATTTATACCGTCAGCTGAACTCGGTCTGGAGCTACGGTTTAAAGTCCACAGCTCAGCGGCCGCACGGTGAGGTGACGGCGGCAGCGTTTTTTTTTCGGCAACGTGCTCCGGCCCCATTCCGCTTGTTGTCGCTCAGACTGGTTGTGAACTTAGTCCTGGGAGCGCTGGGTCCAGTTTGCTATTCTTAGCGCTCGTGGAATGCTGTTCCTCCGCCCTGTTATTTTGTTTGCTCTCTCTCCTCACTTCGGTCATGTTAGGAAACTTGTGTTTGGCCTGGCCACTCTCAGCCAGGATAACAACCGGCCCCCAAGGCCTGTGACGTGCTCTTGAACTGTTACTGAGAAGAGAAGCTGTGAATAACAAGCAGCCGGGTTGTTACTTTTAAAGGGAAATCCCAGGGTATTGTGAAGACTATGTGGTATAGATCATGTGTCATCACCTAAATAAGTGTTGTTTTTTTAAAGGGAAATACCAGGTAGATTTTTCTAATGCACTACCCTATGCGTTACATTATTAAATTAAATTAATCACATTCAAAGAGAGAATGGCGAGTAGGTGTAATAACCAGGGAGTAGCCAGGCTGAATGCCTGAACAGGTGATTATGTGTTTAAAAATACTGTTTGGGTGGTGTGTGGCAAAAGGAGTGAGTAACACTCTCGACATGGCCTCAAGCAACAGTCTTTACAACGCTCCAGAAATGTGAATGCGTGGAGCTGCATGAATGAAGCCGACCCCTAACCAGGGGAAGAGGTTCCACTTTCCACGAATGGCAGCTGAAAGTGAACACTTGAAACGCAGCGTTGGACGTAGTATTCTCCTCCAAAGAAACACAATATCCATCCCTATCTGAGCGTTTATCACATTGTACGCCTTTATCTTGGTTGGACACAGTATTTCCGAGTGTACGAGTTCTACTTTAATCTTTGGACAACATGTAATAAGTTGAAAACCAGCTGCTACGCTACAGAACAAAAACAACTTACTCAACTCAGGTTCTAGGGATGGATGGATCTTTTTTTTTTTTATTGCAAACATCTGGTTGGAAACATTTACTGGCACTAAGAAATGAATTTGTTATTATCAACTGTAGTATATTTGTTGTTATATACACATATATGTCTTGTCTTTGTTATATTTTATAGTTAAGAGTCATTTCTTATCTTTACAAACAGCAAAAAGCTACACAACAGGAATGAGTATATAATATTAGCCTGGGTATACCCATCATTCCTTGCATGCAAATTCACTTCACTGTGCAACCCCGTCACCAAGGACACCATTTTGCCCTCAGCGAGGGAGCCAATCACAGGACAGGAGAGGGTGCAGCAGGAAGTGACTTTGTTGGTAACCGTGGATCCAAGACGGACAGTAATTGACCTCTCGATGCAGCCGTGGAAAGTGTTCTAATTTAGACCGGTTTATTTTGCAAAAATTAAACCATTGCATTGTCAGGTAGTCATTGGGTGTGTTTGATGTAATTGGCTGGAAACTATGTACAGATGCATTTATGAGACGTTTGTAATAACCAATACATGGCTCTGGGCTTTTATTAACAACGCCTCCAATACAAACAAATAAACTAATGGTTCCCAGAGCCAATCTCAATGGATGAATTCTGGCATTAGCCTGGCTAACGTAATATACACTAGACATCATAGATTTGATGCAATGCTAGTCTACAGCCACAATATCGGCTCGGTGCACTCGTCTCCAAAATCACTTTAATATCAAGTTACCAAGGCCCCAAGGCCACGCCCCGATTTGGGTGGAGAGAATCAAACATTTGAAGGGGAACAGGAAATAGCCCAACAACCCTGAGCATAACTCAGTGACTCCATCCAATGGGTGTAATTGTCCGGATGAGGAGTGTCCGGCCGCTGTGTTGGGTCATTGATCCACCTGGTTAACCCCCCCCCCACCCCCCCCGTGGTTACCATGGTTACCCTGCACCGGTGCAGGCCGGCCGGAATGACAAACGAGAGGCTTATAAACGCAGACCGTGCGCGACACTTATTAAAATATGTGCCACTATCTCCACAGTGAGACGATAACCCTGCTGCCTGACAGCCTCTCGGCTGCCTGACAGTCTGCATTTCACTTCGCTTCTGACTGAAGCCTTTCAGAACAATAAAAAATATTTGATTCCTGTCAACGGCAGACAGCGAGCCGTAAGAAGCAATCCTGAGAGAGAGAGAGAGAAAACGTATGAAACTCCCCTCCGTCCATCTGACTAATGTCGTATATGACGTCATTTGATGCTTTCGTATTAATAATCTGTGCGTAAGCAGAGCGTTACTGTTGTAGCTGCTGGAGGCAGAGCGAGTTTCAACTACTACATATGCAGTCGAACCATAAATCACCGTAAAACAGCTGTCAGCAGATGTCCTGACTCTTTGCAAAAAAAACAAAAAAACAGCAAGGTTGTTTTCCTTTCCACTGCAGCATATCTAAACTGTTTTGGTGATGGTTACAGCCAATTAGCCATTATTTAATGTTGACATTTTTCAAAAAATAAGAGCAAAATGTTATTTTACACCTTATTTCTATTGTTCTTTCAGAAACAAACCATGACCCCTAAACTGAGATACATATATGGGACCTACTTTCACCTAAATAAATAAGAAAACAATGTTTTTTTTAAAAAAAAAAAAAACCTTGTACTAACATGACTTGCACCAGTGGAAACTCTCCAAGGCCAAAAGGATTCACATACTGTACTTAGATATTTAATTCGATGTCGGCTCCTCCTAAGCGTAATCAGGCAGACTACAGGGGAATCTACATGTTCTTAGGTCGTACAGAATGTCCTGATAGTGGGCCGGTTGTGTCAGATTGTTTTCTTTGTTCCGTCTCTTCCTCCTCCACCAAAAACACTGGCTGCCTGGAGTTCTTGGTATCCAGCAGGGCGATCACATGTCTCCCGGTCTTGAGTAAATCACACAGCACAGAGCGAGATGGGCTGGACAAAGGGAAAATAGGCTGATAGTGAGAGAGCGGGGAGGTGCTGGGGGTGGGGAGGGGAGGGGGGGGCAGGGTGGCACACAGCACGTGTTTGAAGTAGTCCTGCTCATACCCATCCAGATGAGCGAGAGCACGTGGACGAGCGGGGGGGGGGGGGGAAGGGAGGGAGGGACCAGAGTGACGGCTGGAGACAGGGAGGAGGAGGGGGGGAGGGAGGCTGTCCGAGGGGAAAACAGGCACCTCTGCAACAGGAGGCAACAACACGGCCCGGGCCCCATGTGACGGCTCCATTATTATTGCAAATAACTTCACGTTCACGGTGAATGATCAGGATGCGGCGCGTCATGTGATAGGAGAGCAGAGCCCGGAGTTTGTAGCGTCAGGAAGGGGACAACTGTCCCGCGCTGTATGTACAGCGTCAAAATGTTTATTATGATCGGAGTCTTATTTTGAAATGTTGTCATTTAAATTAGGATAAAAAAAAAACAGAAAACCTTTTGACCTGAACTCACGGGTCACTTTTCAGAGCGCCAGAAGTTATCAGGCTAAACTGAGTTAAGTAAGGGTTAATCAATGAGGATTTGAGGTGAAGAACCTTCACTCTGTGCCAATACCTTGAACAATTATCATCGCCCAATAAGGCTCTTGTGCAACCGAATGATGAATTTCAAACAGCTGATTCAACCTGAGCCGAACAGCATGTTTTTGTTTTTTACGCCTCTCGGCCAATCAGAAGAGAGTATTAACCTGGACCAGAGCATATCATGAAATGCCATAGTCTGGGTGCGTGAGCCATGCCAATACTAACAGTTTCAGAAGCAAAATGGGGAAGATTTTCACCCTATAAAAAGAGAAAAATCACACATAAGGCCATTTACTGACAGTACCAGTTGTAAGTTCACTAACATACAAAAAACCACTGTAGATTCATCATGTTTAAATTTCCTGGTTTAACTTTGAACTACCATACCCTCCCTCATAGCACACACTCTTTACCAACATTTCATTTGCTCCCAGTGTCAGTTTTACCTTTAAATAAAGTGGGCTAAGCTGTTGGCTGGTTTACAACCTGTATAATTATCTGACAGCTTGTGTTTCGTGCCCTGTTGGACTTTGCCGTGGCGATGTCACATCACTCTGCTCCCTGGTCCCAGAAATGATACTTTATTACTGTGCTAGGATTTATTGCCAAAAAGGCTACGAGATTTAATCTCCTATTTCTGTTTTCCTACACCGCCGCATTAATGTATGCATGATCCGTACAACAGGATTCGAACCCTTTCTTATGTGTTAAGTAGATATATGTGTAATGGATTCATCGCGCTATGTGCAGCCGTGGGCTAAGACGCCTTCAAACTGGAACAAACAACACCACTGTATTTACCGTGGTAAATGCTGAGGCCTGGAAACATGGCAACATCACTAAAACTGAGTCCAATAGGAGACAAACAAGGATACAAGGATTATTTTGCTCACGCACAATTCAAATTGTACATTTTCCCCATAATTAGCTTCTAGATATTATTTTAGATGCTGATTGTTTTTTTTTTCCCAAATGTATATTCAACAATAAATGACAAGGAAAGACAAAGCTAGTTTAATTTTGTTGAAAAGGCCAGAGGCAACGGTGGAAGCATGCAACAGTTAAGCAGTAGAAGAGTTTATCTTAAATTAGCCCTGGGCAAATAGTTGTTGTTTCACCGTTGCAGCGTGGGACGTCCCACTATGTCCTGGGGCCAGAAGTAGCACTGCTGCCTAACTTTTCAGGATTGTACCCATCAGGACATCACAATTAACAACGGTATTTGTCTTTTACAGTGAATTCTCAACAAGTTTCATTCAGATAAAACGAGAGCATGGTGGAATGTGAGGCTCATGATCAGCCATATGTGTATAAATACGAGCATGATGAGGTTGAGTTAACCCTGTGCTTTTTATATCCCAAAGGGTGTAGGGGTAGCCATGCAAGGGAGGGAGGAAGCATTTAACATCATTACATGCTAAAACTCATAGCCGTACACAAGATTACCGAGATCATTTCACATGCATTAGGTTAACCTGGACGCTTCGCCCGGAGACTGAGGCCTGTGTTAATGAATGGGAAGAAAAAAAAATTGTGTTTAAAAAACAAAACAAAACATAAATGCCCTTTAAACCAGTCGTGTGACCTCTGTTTAATAATTTCTCATGCCAACACATTTAGATCACGTATATATATGAGTGGGTGTATAGGCGTCGGCGGCATATTCGATGCGGCGACTGGGCTCGGCAAGGTGAGAGATAAATCAACATCGCTGTAACCTTGTTGAAAATCCACTGTATATTTCCCTGCTGCAGTCCTGCTGACACATTACATGCTGCCGGAGCACACCTGCTGGGTTTTGGTCTCCTTCTCCCTTCTCTCCTCCTGCTCCTCTACACCCCCCCCTCATCCCCCACCCCCACCATCTAAACCCAAACCTGGCAATGTGGTGAGAGGGAGCCGTTGGGCCGCGTCTTTTGTTTGCGTTTCCTCGGCTTCCTCTTTTTTTTTTTTTTTTTTTTCTTCAGCGGAGCAGAGATAGTTAGAGAGGCACACCCCTCCCTCCCTCCCCCCCCACCCCCCCTCACATTATCCACGCCTCAGCATGGTGCTACATGCCAAGCGACCTGAGACGCTCCCTGACTCGCAGTTCAATCCACTGACTTTTACTGGCGTGGCTGTTTATCACAAACACCGTGGCCAAGGCACGCAGCATAGCAGCTTCTGCATTCAGGCCATAATGAGGCGACGGCTTGTTTGGTTTGATAGAAAAATCAGTATCCCCACACAATCAAAACAGACACCGTTAACCACTACTAACAATAATAGGTGTCGGAGCGTGGATTACACAAGCTAATCAATATTTATTTATAAGGGTGGAAAAAAAAAGCGCCTCCAAATTTGAGATTGTGTAGTGCTTGAGTCTGAATGTTTGCGTAAGATTATTGCAGCAACTGCCAACACTGACATTCTTTAAATTCTCTATCTCCCCGGTTGGATTTTCTAGGCTTTTAAATGCTTGTTGTTGGATCAGATGGCACTGTTTGACTTTTTTTTATTTAGAACAGCCACTATTATTTGAGACGGGACAGGAATGGGTTCTTACACAACAGTTAAACTGAACAAGTTGGGAGCCTTGTTTTTATGCCAAGTTGTGATGTGAACAAATGCAAAAAGAACGAAACACACAACTGTGCAGGATCTTTTTTTGTCATAAAGATCCTGCTTAAAACCATAACGTGTGTCTAATGTATGTATATATATATGTGTATGTGTGTATATATGTATATATATGTGTATGTGTATATATGTACGTATATATATATGTGTATATTTTTTTAAACCTTTTTATTTACTTCTTCTTTAGCTACTGTTCTTAGAGACTCTTCTCTAAGACAATGGCCACACAACCAGGGCAAATTGGCCAAAATGATGCTGCTTGACTTCTAAACATCAGTAATAGTAATTAATTACAAATAAAATAAGTAAAAAATAGAACAAAAACCCCCACAGCAATAACGAGCAATTGATAGCTGTTGTCTAGGTCCCAGGAGTGTGTGAGGATGCACGTGTGTGTTCTTGATGTGGTGGCTGAGGGCGGGGGAATTGGATAACCACATCTCCAACGCTGTAAAATAGTAAAAAAAGATTATGAATGATGAAGAAAAAAATGCATTTGCATGCTATTGCACAACAGTAAAGCTGAAAAAGCACAATCACACATTGTTTTGCACAAACATGCCAGCGCTCTAACGTGCGTTAAGTGATTCTGTTTTTAGCTCCCGGTCGTTGAGCCGAGAGTCAGATAAGAAGACAGACACCACTCGTATCTGCTGGTTAAATACAAGCCTACAGCAACTCGTTGGCTTAGCGCATTGATAACAAAACGCACCTCCAAAGCTCACTGAGACATGTTATATCTCTTTTTTGTAATCCTTACAACGGTTTGTGGTTTCATGTAACCAGGTGCACTTACTTCCTTTAAGATGATCATAGAGCAACAATCTCCAGCTCCCTGTTCTCCAATAGCACACAAGCATTACCTAAATCCTAAGTGCCATATTGATTGGTGTAAGAGGGCGTGGCCTCTCACATGTTTGCTCATTCTTAGTCAAGACGCCTTTTGAGTAATCCTGTTGAAACTCACCGGAGACATCCTGCCCTGTCCCCCTAATACACAACAGTGTCTTGTTGACAACCGATGAAAGGGCGACAAATGGCGGAACATTTGCGTGTGAAATCATTGAGATGCTGCGGGCCTTTGTGACGATGAAACAAGTGTGTGATTGGTCTCACACCTCGGCAACTTTGCTCACCTTCGCCAAAGCCTGAAAGACGCTTGTCGCCGCTCGCCGCTTCAAATTTGGCCAATTAAGCGTTTGGAATCGTGACAGTTTGTGGTAAAACCGCTGTTTCAGAGCGGAAAAGGTCAGCCGTGGTGTTGACATGCCAGCGATATGTATTACATTTCATAGGAGAGGGGTCTTTAATGGAAAAGAGTTGGATTTCAGGAAGCAGTGGTTGACAGGGAGGGAAGTACCTTGTCTGCTCACACCTGTGGGAAATTTACTGTCTCCCTTTGACTTGACCAGTGTTTGGATTGTGAGATGAAATCCGAGCACCCGGAGGAGACTTAGACAAACACAGGGAAAACATGCAAATCACTTCAGAAAGCCACCTGCATGGCTGAGCCTTCATCAGGACAGCACACAATTAAAAAAAAAAAAAAAGGAGTAGTGGACATTATTCAGTGTGTGAAGCCTGGCTCTTTGCTCAACTTATGGAACCATATGGTCCGTTTCCAGCTTTTAGAATACATGTACACCTTATTGAGTGATTATTGTGTCGCTGTAGATCGAGTTCTGGGAACCATCTGTTTATTTGTTCATATTGAAACCATGGTTTATGAAAGTCTTGAGTCATATGTTGGGCACAACGAATGCTACAAACATACCCAATGAAGATAGAATAGTTTATCGGCCACTGGCTGGCTGACTATAACATTAGGACAGCTTCTTGTATCACACTCTATAATTTCATCCACTGTGTTCAATAATAAATTGAACTTTAAAGTTTTGACACCTTAAACAGCATGCATGTATGATTAAATATATTGTATGAGCAGTTCAATGTGCACGGTTGTCAGAGCAATGTTTATAATACTGCATAATATAGAGGATATGAATCATTTATTTTTAATAATAATTATTGAGCTCAAATTAAAATTGTCTTTAATATCGCTGCTAAATACAGGCTCCTTTAACAAGTGAATACTTGAAATTTCAAGCATAACTTGGCGAAAAAAAAAGGACAGAAAACGTTTCATCTCCTCCCGGAGCTGGAGATGCAGTGTGAATAAATAGAACAAATGTTTAATTGCACATTCTTCTTCCTTTCAAGAACAACAACAATGTGGGAATCATGTGTATTCACTTTCTTATCAATGCAAAATCAATTTTATTTGTGTTGTCCAATATCGCACGTCACACGTTTGCCTCGGGGGGGGGGCAACACAACCGTGCAGCGATGCAAAGCATTGTCTGTCCTTAGATCCTCTCGCCTCTTGCTGAGCCTCTACATCAGGAAATTACCACCACTCTCGTGTCTGCATGGTGAATATGAAGCCAGTTAGCTTAGCTTGGCCAGTTCAATCTGAAAAAGTTATGGGATTCATTGGGGGTTGGCTTTTTAACCTTCAGATTCTGTCATATTCTGAGCTTTAAAGGTACAGTGTACAGCACCAGGCTAGAACAATGTGGTGAAACAGCGAAATAAAATGATGATTTGTAGTTCCGCCACAGTGATCGTGTTCTCCAGCGCGGATAATACACCCACACCTCAGCGTAACCCCCGCAAACGTGTCTTCTGCCTGCTGTAACGCTCAACCTGTGCCACTTTTACACTGTAACTGGCTGAGTGAAACACACACACGCACACACAGATGCACACAAAGCTACACTAAAGGGAAAGTAACCTCAATTTATTCAATTTATTAAACCTGTGTTTTCTTACTTTCTATGTCAATATGCTGTAGAAAGGCCTATAACAACACGATCCTCTGACTTTTCTAGCTGCTGCATGCAGCATTAGATGAGAGCACCAATAATCTATGAAATTGTACCATCGTTTTGTCTGTGATTTCTAAGAAACTTATCAGCAAAATGTTTTTTCTAGGAATGTGTGTATGATTTTTTTCAGCTTGACTAAGATATGACAAAGAAGAAGAAGATGTTTTATTAATGGAAATTGCCAGTCAATCAGGTTTGAAGGGTTAAATCATAATAGCCAAAGCAGATTTTGGAGTTAAGCTTTCACTTATTCAGAGTGAAACACCCTTACCTCTATGGGTAAGAGATTCAGCTCCTGCTAGTTCAACTAATCTTATTTTCCCATGAGTTATTTCATTAATCTTCCTTCATAAAAACTGATTGACTTAAATGTCATATTTTCAATCTCTTGTGTAATTGCAATAGTTTGACGGGGAAATGCAAGGCCACTGGTTAGTTTAGTTTAAAGCTTGCTGGGATATGTCAAGTGTCCTTTGTGATTACATGCGATTTATGGTATCATGTAATCATTTAGGTTCTTTTGCTTTCTTTAAAACGCGGCTATGAGGAGCATCGTCTCAGATAAACGGTTAGCAATCTCCAGCTCAGTGTTCTTTAACAGCGTACAAGCACGAGCAAATACGAAGCGGTAAAAGGAGTTTACTGCAATGATGCTTACAAGCTCTGAAGAGAAAACAGACATAGATTTGAATTATAATTAACCGAGTTAAATCCATATTTTATGAACTGTTACACCGGCTCCCCCATACAAAACAGGCAGCGTGTTAAAGATTCATCGAGGAGCGCAATCAACCCCCAGGGGCAACAACACAGAAGAAAGCAGATACATAATGAGCTCTGGAATAAACATCATTTCAAGAGACGGCCTCAAGAAATAAGCCAGGCCCAAGTAGATTGATTAACTGGAACCAGACAAAAGTTGTGAACTTGATTAATGTTTGTTTGGCTCCGTGATCGATTCCCCCTGTAGATGAACATAACCTCAGATTGTTATAGCAAGCTCAAAATACGCTCTTAAGTATTGTTTTCGCTGACAATACCCATTAATCTATCATTTTTTCCTTCGGTTTGTTTTTTTTTAATCTATTTTTTATTCTAGGATGACAAGATGTTTTTTTGGCAATATTCCTAAATCCGGTGGGGGAAAAAAAAAATCCAAAGGAACCAGGATGGTGTTAACTTCCGGGACGGCCTCCCTGTTTGTCTGCGGGTTTTGTCAATACAACAATACTTTCTGATGCATTGTTCCTATACTATTTCTTAACAGCTCTGACTATTGCATCTGTGTGTTTAACTGGAGAAAAAAAAACAAGGCCGTCACCGGCGGGGCTTGTGTCGCAACACGGCTCACCCTCGGTCCTCCTGGACATGCTTGTTTTCAGACGCCGCTGCTGACAAAATGTCCCTCGCTCCCCTTGTTTTGCTGGCTCCGCTCCACAATTAGCGTGTGAATGAATCATCCTGAAGGGCTTATTTTCATGACGCCGTTGCTGCTCTTGTTTTCACCAGGGTGATAATGATGAGGAACAGGAGTTATTAATACACACATTTCCTTTGGGGGCCGCGTCTCACACACGCAGTCAAAACGGAAGCTGACAGTGCTCCGGGAGTTTTTTTTTTTCACAAGCTGCCCATAATAACTTATCGCCGCCCGAGTTTTGTTTAGCTGCAATTGAGGATAAACGGGGGTAATGTTTGCGATCACCAGGTATTCCCGGTCTGTCTAAATGACTTTATAAATGGCAGAAATGTCGGCTGGGGAGTTATCTACATAAAACTAACTATCCCCGGGAGCAATCACGCTGCTTTTATGATAATAAACAAGAGAAAAGATCAAGCGGAGACTATTTAAAGTGAATTGGAACATTTGGAGCGGTTTTCCCTTCTATCAAATAACAGATGTGGCCCACATCCGGATGTAGAGTAATATCTTGTCAGTCAACATTGGCCGCCAAGAAAATTTGTCAGATTATTGCGGCACAGTTTGATTGTTTGCTGAATATAGGCCCGGGAAAGAAAGCTGTCTTTATTTTTTACGGAGACTGATGAGGAAACATCCTAAAGTAAACACATGTCCATTTGGTTGAAGGATCCCTGCTGTTGTTCTTCTAAACAACCCCCGCCTCCCCCCCCCCCCCCATCCATTCTACCCCTCCCCCCTCCCCGTCTCCAGTTTCCCATTGCATTGTGGGATGACAAATAAACAAATCCAGGCGGAGGAGGAGTCCAATGTTCAGCCTCCACACCAGGGATCTGTGGTAAGAGTGTTTCTCGAAGCCGGCTGAAGCACCGGAGCTGAGTCACTCTCGCTCAGATTAAGCCTGCACTCAAACATGTCATTTTCCCGGCAACTCGCACATCAACAACACACAATGCATCTATACATTCATTCTAAAACGCCGTCAAACTGTTCCGCTCCCTCTGAGGGAAACCGGTGGCTGCAGGAAGGAATAGAAGCAGAATACAGGGAAGAAGCAGAAGAATAAAAGCAAATGCTGTTTACAGTAAACATACATAGAGGGTGGGGGAGGATCCAGAGAAATGGTCACATCAAATCTGATAGTTAATGAGTTAGTGATAGATGACTGGTGTGATTTGGAAGTTCTACCGTACATATTCAGCAAATTTAAAATAGAGTTCCGCTCTGCTGCTCTCGGAAAATCTTTCTATTGGAGTCAATGAGGAGCAGTGGCTGCATTTTAGAGGCTGACCATTCAAATCCAGGGGTTCGCTCTGATATTGTGAGCACAAGGTTCTCTACAAGGTTGGAAAAAATAGAAGGAGGCTCCAATTGTGAACTCAAAATTTCAGTGATTGATCGAAACTGCCTATCAAAACGTGTGTCTATAGTTTAAAGTTTAAATGGCGTCTGTAGGTGTTAGGCAGCAGTTAGCAGTGCAAAAAATCGTGATTGGTTCATTTTTTGACCTTGTCCCATTCATTTCCTATGACTTACATTGCAAAAAATGTTCACTTTACAGATAAAAGTAATTGCATTCGCGATCAAGATGCACATTTTGATGTACAATTAGCACAGGTCCTCCTAAACTTGTAGGCTTCGCTCAGATTGCCCTTTAAGAGACTGAATAGTTTCCATCCATTTGCATTGGAGGCGACCGCTGGAGACACCGGTGTCTTTAGCATTTGGTCATAAAGAAAAAGTTCTTGGCAAACTGAAAAACCCGAGCCCGATGATGGTGCTAAATGAGTGGCCGGCGTTGTACAGTGACCCGTTCCAGGGCGGATGTTTGGTCTCCCGGAGCTGGAAAAGCACAGCTGTCTGTAATAACACTAACCATGGCTCGATTGCATTAATTGTCCCAAGGGGCTTAAGCCATGTCAGGGAGAGAACAATGGCAACAGCAGGTCCTGAAAGTGGCTCAACTAAATGGAATGCAGCCACCTTTCATAGAATTTAATCCAGTAGATTTTAAGATATTTTAGTCTAGATGGAATGGAATATATTGTTAATGTATGAAAGATATAATACACATGGCAACTATACAACAGCTGAAGCTATACATAATAGCTTTAACTCATCATTTATGGCTCTATCTTGTGTTATAGCTTAATCTAAACCCCTAATATATCCAAAATAAGGAGATAATGACACAAATTTTAAATTCTGAAGGTGGAGGGAGTCCGTCCTGCTGCTACAGCATGCCGTCGCCATGGCAATCCCTGGGGAAAGGTCATGAGCCGCCCGGCTGGGATGTTTGAAGGTCTGCAGATCGGCTATTGATGCTGATGACACGAGACTCGCCGGCACATACTGGTCGTCCATCAGCTGGCTCATATTCAAACTATCCTCTTTCAGGGGATCGTTTTCACAAAAGCTCCTCGGCTCCTGCACGTTGCTCCTGCACAGCAAAGCCTCGGCTGATCAACATTTCTTAAGGATGATACTAACAATGAAAAGACCTGACATCTATCTTTACAATGTATTTATTTTTTGCCAAAAACGATGAATACTGAAACGCATCCTCATAAAATTCTATTAGGGGAGTTAACAGCTCCTCGCACTCCTCGTGTAGCAACATTTATTTTGGCAATCCAGTCATTGAAGAGCACTCCTGGTCCATTTAAAAACACAGAAAACATTACCCGCATTTTATAAGTGTTGAGCTAACAAGGCACATCTGCCCACTTAGCACTTTCTGGTTTATTTCTGTACAGAGTGCACATTTTGCTCCCATTATAAAACCTTCATTTCTGCTTTTTAAATATTTATTCACATTTTTTCCCCCCCATCAAATGTACACTAATTATCTGCGGTAGCAGAAATCTGCATTCGGTGCAGTGCAGGGGTAGACACCTGTGGGAATGCCACGCCAACGCATTATCTGAAGGCAGCATTGACACATCGTGATTGAGAAGCCTTCAGAAACCAGCAGCACCTGTATGCACTGTGCAGAGAAACATTCAATTAAAAAAAATAACATAATGAAACGTAGCATCAGATCAATCAGACGGATTAGAGTGAAACATTAATATTAATATTCAAATTAGATAATATGCTAATGAAATAATAAATTCCACGGCATATGTTTGCAATTGTGGCTGCTGGGGTTTTAAAGCGTTAACGAGTGGCAGAAGATATTTTTTTTCTCCTAATTAATATGCAAAAGTATGCAGCAAGGTGCCAGCTCTACGCAGGTGCATGCGCTTCACGTTCGAGAAAAACGCGGCTGCACACAGAGACCGAGCGGAGGCCTCGTCACACGGTGGCAGGAGTAAATCCACACGAGGCTTTTTTTGTGCCGAGGTTAACTTTGGTAGATTTTTGACACACAAATTGACTAATAGCAGCTTTATATAACCCTCTTCTGCTGCAGTTTAACAAAATCCCAGGAACAATGCTGGGTCAGCTGGGAAAGAAGAAGTAAAGGGCCTAAAAGGACTGTACTGAACTGTACTGGGGGTGGGGGTCAGTTAGCAAGTCAGCTCCAAGGGACTTAAAGGGAATGGACCAGCATCTTCAATCAATCAATTAATCAATCGGTCTTTATTTGTTCATTTAGGGGAAGGCATTAGCAGATTTAGATAGTATTATTAATGCATGCTGTATATTTAAAGGTTACAGGGACTGCCATGTGCTGTGCAGCGGGTGCAACACCTGCAATGCATAAATTATCATGTTCAACACTTCTGATTCTGACAGTAATAGAGCAAAGGTCTGGTTGCACATTATCAAAGCAGAGAGAATCACCTTGACTTCTAAATACAGTCACTGATGTCATCAGCAGTCACCTCTCATTAGCCATGCGGGTTATCACATCGCATCACATCAACCACAATACCTGCATCACAGCAGGGAGCCGAACACCTGGGGCTTTATATTGATTGCACAGAGGTAGATGAGACTGAACGTTTAACATTTTCAAGCTCAAACTATGTTGCTTGTCAGACACGCAACATTGGTTGGAAACATGGATGAAGTTTATTGCTGTTTCATGAAATGTAACAACAACAGTTTCTGTGTATTTTTGCAAACCTAATCCAATTTACCAGCCATTAAGCAAAGTGCGCTACAGGCAATGATTGTTGTCAAGTTAACAGGAATTATATCACTGTTACGTTCAAGCTGTCTGTCATGTTTCGTCATGCTATTGCCTGATCTTAAACTCATATTGTGTCATTTGATATGAGCATATGGGCCAATTCTCCTCCACACATTTGGTGTCCCTCAGGGGTCAGTTCTGGGCCCTTTACTGGTCTCCCTATATATGCTACCCCTGAGGTCCATTTTTTGGAGGCACTTCATTCCCTTACCCTGTTTTGCTGATGATGTGTATTTGGTGTATTTGTCATTAAAAGCCCCTACCAAAGACTCCCTTCAGGCTGTTTTAACCACATTATTGACATAACGACATGGATGGACTTAAACTTTTTTTTAAATTAAATAATGTTTGCCCCTTTGGGCCACTCTAGCTTGGTTTAAGCCCTTTGCCAGTTCCCCCCACCCCCATTAGCACCTTACACAGGATCCCATGCCAGGAATCCTGGTGTTATTACTGAACTAAGCACCCCAGTGCTTTCTGCTCTTCACTGGCTTCTGGTTAGATATTGGATTGATTTTAAGATTCTAGTATTTGTTTTTTAAGTTTCTGAATGGGCCGGCCCTGGAGTACCTTGTTAAACAGTACCAGCACTCCAGAGCCCTTAGGTCAGCCCATCTAATGGTTTTAGATGTACCATGATCCTTTTTTAAAATCAAGAGGAGATTGTGCTTCCACAGCTGCAGCTTTCATGTTGTGGAACACACTACTGTATCCCTCTGTGTCTGCACTGATATAACCTCTATAAAGCTCAACTAAAATAATACTTGTATAAAACACAACAGATACAGATTATAGTCACTTTTAATGTTATTTTTTTGTATTTATGTCTCTATAGGTTATTTGGTAAAATGTTCACCAAACATAAACCGGAATGACTTCCTTTTCTTGCATCTCTGATGAATTATTGTCTATTGTTACAGGTTGAATGTGATAAGTGCCAAAGATGGTTTCATGCACCTTGATTTGGGTTGACTCCAGATAAGATTACAGATAAAAAAAAAAAAAAAAAGAAGAATGGTGTTGTGACAAATAAAGTAGGGAGAAGCCATTTTGTTTGTTTTTGGTGAACATTTTTTATCAATCAATTCATACTAAAACTTTGTGAACAAATAACCTTTTTAATTTTTGTATTCTTATTGCCAATTGAAAATGTGAAAAAAAAAACAATTGATACACAGATTATTATTTATATTGATATTTCTTTTATTGTAATGTAAAGCACTTTGGCAAGTGGGCTTTTTTTTTTTTTTTTTAAAGTGTTATATTAATGAACATGACGTTGATGTTTGATTGACTTTTGCAATAACCTAGTAGTACAATTACAGTTTCAACAGTGTTAAACAGGTTACAGTCAGTACCAAACTGTTCACCAGACAGTCAAACAGCATCTGAATCCACATCCCCGCCTTTCCAACGCCCAAATTTGGGAAGCTGCATCTGTCAATTAGTGAAACTTTCCGAAAACCAGTCTGACATACTTGACGCAAGCATGCAAAGGTGAGAACGCGTGGTTCGGATTCCTCACTCGAGCTCTGTTTGTTATTCCTCACGTAGCTGCAGTAGGTCATTTTTCATTTTTTCCTCCGTGATGCTCGGGCCCGTCACATCTTCCAGCGCGACCACGCACAACCGCCGTTACGTTCTTTACCTCCTGACGCAGTCGGGTGACACATGGTACGCACCGCTCGGTTTTCCAGCGTCTCCATCCCTTAAGACTCGCTAATTAATGTTAGATGACACATTAGATTAATTAGGCAAAAAGCAGCATGTTACAATATCCAGTTAATTTTGAAAAAAATGAAAAAACGTGGTTGTATCTGCTGGCAAAAGCTGTGCTGTGTTCAGAAACACAGACACCATGAAGCAATATTTCCCCATCTGCGCATGATGGGAAATGTAAAATGATTTATGGCATTTTCACCTGCTTGTACCACTCCTTCGTTTTTCCATATCCCTCCCTTAAATATAGCAGTAGTTACCGTGTGCGTCTGCAGGCAGTGAATGTGCTCACATTCACACATCAAATTGGTTTTCACACATTCCAGGCTTTGCATTGGGAGATATTTGTGCATGTTCTTGCAGCTATGATTATTCCCAATGTTCTCGCACATGTATTTATTAGGTTTTCAGTGACATACATACTACACAATCGCAACAGAAAGACACATTATACTAGACATGGCTTGAAAAATAAATTTCCCATGCACTGGTTTCGATAGAACAAGTGTCCACAAGGGTTAAATAGCTGATCATTAAGAAGGAGATGCAAACTGTTTGATTAATTGCTTTCCACGGCAATGAACTATCTTGATTATCCACAGGCACCGTTCCTGCTCGCTGTTTGTATTATGACCCACTTCTGCCTCTAATTTCAAAACACTTAGGCAATGTAGGGCAGCAGTTATGCAGCTCCGAACCACTCAGGCAGCCAAACAATGACACACAGTAACACTCTGTAGTGGGGCAGTATTTTATCGAAACGGAATGATTTGTTCCAGCAGGTACGGAGCCTGCGGGGACCAAAACAGATGGAGATCGGGAGAGAGGGGAGGGAGGGTTTGGCTGCGGAGGAGAGCAGCATTTGGCAGAGTGAAGGTGAGAAAGATCAGACGTCAGACTGATAAGAGACAGCAGAATACTTGTGCACCGTAAGACATGAACGCCGGCGTGTGCAGCGCGGTAAAACATGATGTCGAGGCCCCTCTCACACGGGATTTAATAGGATGTGTGAATCGTCTGCTATTACAGGCTATTTGAAGTCCAACTGAAATGAATTATCATTTTTAACAGATTAAATAAGTTGCTAAAAGACAGAGTTTCCCATTTTATATTTTGTTGGAATGTGTTTTACTTTGCCTCATTAGCTTTCCAGTGCTCAGTTGGGGTGCTAAATGATCATATCCTCGTCTTTAAAGGGTCTATAATTAACATACTCTATATTTAACATACTCTCGCTTTATTTCTGTGGATTCTGTCCTCCACTCCATCACTTAGACTGAAAGTGCATTAATGATCAGTGTGATCAGGGAAAAAGGATTTCAGCAAGAAAAACTAGTTAAAAGTATCTATGGAGTACTGACAAACCTGCAGTTTACTGTGTTAAACACAGCAACGGTTATTACAGTAGATTGCTGTATATGGCTTACAATAAATCTGTCTTGAGTATTACTGTAATAAATCACAACAGACAAAGAGTTGACTGTATTATAATGCAAATAATCACCCATTACTGTAAATACAACTGAAATTACAGTTTAATTTAATTGTTTTAAATTCAATGCTCTAAACCGAAGTAGAGTACTTTTAATTTTCTGGATAATTGTACCAGTAATTTTCTGGATAATTGTTGCCAGTAATTTACCTTGAAACATTGTGAAAAAAATCCTTTAGATAATATTTCTGTTATATCCCTAAAAAGGCATTTTCTTCCTTTTAAAAAAAGAAAAATACTCGCAATGAACTTGAAAATCGTTTGCTGTTTTTTTTTTGTTTTTTTCACAAAAAATTCACCAAAGAGCTATTTCCTCTTCATGGCTCTACAAAGCCATACACGGCGAAATAGTGTAAAACACTTCAAAGCCTTCTTTCACGGTCACTTTCATCCGTTATGGAGCGAGAAAGATGGGAATTGTGCGTCTGAGAGAAGACAATGGACGGGGGGAGGAAAATGACAGAAACAGAGACGCGAACATGTTGCTGTCCATAAATTATCCAAACGCCATTAGGGCCAATCACAGATAAAATAAGGATAATCCCTCCACACTTTGTTAAAATTACACCTATTAGTCATAAAGCACTTTTGAACCATGACAAGTCGAAACACTTTGTATTGAATTTAGATTCAACACAAGTGGTTTCAGACACTTGAATATAATGTAACCACCAAAGGACAAAGAAATAATCAACTACGAGTGCGTAAGTGATAAAACAATTAGCGCAGGCATATTTTCATCTCTCTCTCATGCTGATGTGTTTTGAACTTCACAGGCCAGTTTAATAGATTAGAAGTAATCCGGCGAATTGGACAGGAGGCAGGAATACGCTGCTGCAATGACACACACTTAATATGCCACCGGAGGCAAAGTGAGCACTTAGGTATTCAAACACACACTTGTGGTTAGTCCGTGTTTGGATAACACGTATGATTAGTTTACACGTCGACAGGCCGTCTTTGTCAGGCAGACGGGAGGAATAACCTGTTATTCCCCAGTCCGCGTTTTCATTTAGATTTCTGTCTCTGTTTGACACGCGGTTTATTTGACAACCCCCGTAATGCGTTTGTGAGGTATTATTAGTATTCATTCATGCATTTTTCACGTTGGTCTCGGAAATTCCGCTGTGTTTGTGTTTTAAAAAGGTCCTGTGTGCTGGACAGATTTAATAGCATTTTGATTGTAAGAAGGTCGGGGGTCTCGCATAAATGAAGCCCCACGTTCCGCGACGTTTGATCCACATAGGAATGCACGCGGCCCATATTCAGGACAAGCTTCTGGATTTTCTGTGGAGTTGTGATGTCACAGCTGCACCCCTTTAAATGAAACTCTCTTTAAATTAAAGGCTTGTTGGCTTTGCTGGGTGGAGGCAACCACCCCCTCACCCTCCTTTCCTCCGCTCCGCTCCCACGTGGGAGTCCAACAATTCCTGCAGCTTTTCCAACATGCACTCCCACTCCACCGCGATTGGCCAGGTGTGCAGAGCTGAGAATAAAGCGGCGAGGGTTCAGGACCGTGCATCGCTGTGAAAGCCTTCCAGCAGAGACCGCACGCAGCCATCCCCGTATTAGAACCATCATCAGGTCTCATCCCACTCTATGACAGCAGGCTCCTCAACTGTTTGGAACATGTTTGTCTTCCGACCGGGTAATTAATGCACCTACTTTATATCGGTAATTACATTTCAGAAAGAGAACTGAAAGCTTAGCCTAAAAACACTTCTAATTAATAGCTCATTCGGCGCTTGATCCAGCAATATTCGTGCGTGGCGAGTCTTTGGGAACAATCTGCTCACGGAATAAATATTACAAATCAAGTATGGCAGACATGAAGGGGGTACATCAAGGTCATTTCAACCTCCATGTGTACTTTTTACTGCATTGAACATCACGCCGCTTATTGTGCTGGCGCCGGTTTTCATTTTTGCATTAAACGGTCGCTTTCATGCGCAATTCAAAGAAGACAAGGTTGATCTCTATTGTGTGTCCAAAAGTTGGACTAACACGTACCGCAGACTACCAACGGTTTGTTTTTATAACGCTCTGCGGCAATGAAGGTCACAGTAGACTCCACACAACACGCTTCCTGTGAAAAATATAAGTTTGAGACACAAAATTTAAGTTCCGTGAAGCATAAAAGGACAAATGCTCCAATACACTGCTGCAGCATGAAGGGCTGAGAATTCACTTGCATTATAAAACACTGCTGGTACACAACTGAGGTAGAGAAGCACACACCATTGAGTTTAAGTATCTAACTTATCCGAGTATTGATTTTTTTGAAAGTGACAAAATAAAACGGTAAATAACATGAACATTTTACAATGAAAATGAGAGATCATTGCTTTTCACAGAAAGTAGTTCCCGGTGAAAACTGGTCAGTGTGTTTTAACGCGGCGTAACAAAGACGCTGTTTTGACAAAGGCATGATGCTGCTGTGACGTTTTTAAAGGTCACGTTTTAGTGCCGCGAGCGCCACAAATTAAACTCCGTCCTCATCCTTCGTGCTGCGTCGCAGGCAGGAATCTGAAGGCATCGAAATGGAAATAGAACTGTTCTATGTCAGTGTTTTTCCTGCCATCATCATCATCTGCAGGGAAGGGATAGCAGTCATACAGGCGAATCGAATGCGTTACGATGTCTGTGTAAAAGGTGACGCTGCACGCCGGAACAGGGTGTGACGTTCTGACGACAGCGATTTCCCCCAAACACACACACACACACAAGTAGCATCACACACACACCCCACCACACATCACAGCGCATACACACACCTGTCAATAACATCACGTGTTGGTTGGGCGTCTGCTATTTTTGGTTCATGCATGTGCAGCACTGCCAGTAGAGGAAAAGGGGGTGAAGTGGAACACAAGACGGGCGAGCGTGATGATTAGTGAATGTTGTCTCAGGGAAAAACAGCCGAGCCAATCACGGTGACAGGACGACATCATTACTCCGCAAATTGAAAGACGCTTCCTCCGTGAATCATGTCATTGTCTGGAAGGTGCAGAGTGTCGGAATCTCAGGATGGTTGATTTACACCTGTGAAACATTGCTTTTATTCGTTTATTTATTAGTACTATTATTATGTTCGCTCAGTGGAAGTGCTACAGAGAAAAGACCGAAATCGGGATGTTTTTATTTACCCTAATTTATTAACCAGATCCCTTTCAAATGGTAACTTTTAATCAGAGAATCATCTTCAAGGGAGAATTTGTACTTTTACTTCTTTTGTATAGATTGTCAATACTGAACTCACTACTACTCATTACACAGTCAACTCGTGACATCCCTGCAAAATGTGTTCTGTGGTAAAATGGGACTTTAGTGCGACTGGGGAAGAAAAAAACTGCAAAAAGGAAGGAAGGAGCCATCAATGAGGAAATCAATATTCATTCAAACTCTCACACGACTCTGCAAAAGAGCATGGAGAGTTGGCTTCCTCTGGCCAGTGAGTGAGTGTGTGTGTGTGTGTGTGTGTGTGGTGGGGTGGGGTGCGTGGTGGGGGTGTGTGTTTGTGTGTGTTAAGTGGAGGAGGGGTCAGACTTTGTGTTTCAAATTGGGCCTGGCTGAGGAATGTGGGTCGTGAAGGGCAGGGGAACAAAAAAAGTTGGATTAGCGACGACACTGAATGACAGCGGCTTTAACTCATTCACTCTCTGAGACTCATGTTTTATTCATCTCGCCTTTAATCAGGTAGTTGAGCTGAAATCAAGATGTCTTTTTAAAGGAGTGCCCCTGACAACAAAAACAGTTTGATAGAATAGATCTGAATGTAATTCGATGACAGAGTTTACATTTGTGTGTGTGTGTGTGTGTGTGTGTGAGGGGGGAAAGGTAACGCCATATTAATCCCAGCCTCTAACTGAAAGCCCCATCTGACGTGCAGCATTTAGAATAGCAAATATGAAAGCTTTCATGAGCTGCCGAGAGGCTGAATCATTACTGTGTTACTATCAATCAGCCCTCCGATGCAGCAAAAGAGCCATTTATTAATCTGACAGTGTCTGTCTATTTAAAACATAAGCTTTGATTTAGACTGTTCCCTTCATGTCTGCTACAAAAATTACCGAAAAGCCCTCCACGTCGAGCGCCGACGGTAGCAAATGAAAAAAGAAAAGAAAAAACACAGCCTCATGCATAGTCACACAAGGATTGACATATGCCAGCCGGCGCAAGCGAGGCAGCTTGGCCGGGCTTGTTCATGGCCTTAATCAATGGGAGGCTTAGCTGGCGACACAAACGATCATGGCAGCGGCAGAAGCCACAGACTGTAGCAAATCCCAGCTCATCTCATTACCACAGATGCATGAGAGGAGCCATTACCGTTTCTGCCAGATCCGTCAATGGGAACATTTAGGGGTAGACGAAAAAATATGAAGCAGCTCGCTATATGTGTAAACATCTGGCGCTATATGGATATCCAGAAGCTAATCAAGTGTGCTGATACGCCACGTTCCACCCATGCTGTTCAACTTGCCATGTTACAGGTGCTACAGTGGTCTGTATGTGGCATTTTAACACATATGACATTGTCATTACTGTGTTGGTTTTAAAGGCATTTGTATAATTATGATACAAACAAGTGAGGTTGTTTTTTTGGGGGGATTTTTGCAAGGCTTGCATGCCGTTAACCAGCTTTTACTGCAGCAGACAGTTTGCAATGCAACACAAGTTAACAGGCACAGACTGGCCATCGGGAAGGTTGGGAATTTTCCCAGTGGGCCTTTCCTATGTGTGTATGTGTGTGTGTGTGTGTGTGTGTTGGGGGGGCTGGTCTGTTTTTTTTTTTTTTTCCTGAATCCCAACATTATATCTATATAGCCTATATTCAAAAGGTCAGCTTAGCCGTAGCAACATGACTGGTGCAATACATAATAGTGGGTAACTAAGGTAAGGTAGGTCATGGCGAAACAGAAGCAAGAAGCAAGAAAGGCCAAAAATGTGTTTAAAAATAACAGATTTATTTAGGCAGTCTGTAGTGAAAAGTGTGAAACTTCACAGGTGTGAGCACGGAGCTAAAATATTTCTACGACCCTTGATGCTTATTAGTTAGTTTAATTAAAGATTCATGATCAACAAGCGTGTCAGTTTGAATTTGCTTTATCAAAATGTGTCTGTTTGACAGCAAATGATCGGGCTGCTCGCTGTTGCCAGTCTGCTTCTGCTAGTTGAATTAAAGTGCATCTTAAATGCGTCTTATTGCATGTTTTCAACAACTTCTTCGACCACCGGCTCCAAATAACAAGATAACCGCGGAGGTGTAGGCTGGAGTTTTCGTTTTTTTAATGCAGCTTGTCTTTAGTAATGCCCTTATGGCTCTGTTTTGGCATTAAAACAAGAGCGTGTGTATGAGAATACACCAGGTGAACCAGCAGGTGCCAGATTGACTCATCCCATTACAAGAACACCGGGTGCGAGCATAAACAATTTTAAATGTGTGTACAATATAATTTGTGTTCCATTACATATATATATATACGCCGGGCTGCTGTTTTATCTGCTCGCAATATGCAATATGCTGTTGCTATGGGAACAAGGAGACACAAAGAAGTGCGGGACAGTTTTGGTCATTCCACTCGACACATTTGCACTGACGCGCCGTGCATACCAACACCGCACCAATGCTGCACATCACTCTGAGAAACATATACAAGCAATTACTACCAGATCTCTCGGAGCCGACACACGCGGTTAATCGTCTTCGTATGACTGGCCTGTGCAGCTGCGCCTTTGTAGTTGAAATGTATTTACTTCAAAGTAAAAGCCCGTTTTAATGTGGTAGCTCCCATATATTTTCGACCTCTGTCATGATCAGCGCGTTTTGGTCTTTTTTTCTTTTTTTGGGTGAGGGGGGGGTGATCGTGCAGTTACATTCAGTAGTCAGCCAGTGATGAAGACTGAAAGCCTGTCACACTTCAGATGATCCAGATGAGAGGAGAAGTCTTTCCGTCTTTGTAGCTGTGAATCAAACATATTTCGACCTGCTGCTCCGAGCCGCGCCGACCTAGCGGTATTCCCCTCTCCGATCTGTACGGCTGTGTTCCACCGCCGCGGCACAGCCAGGGGTCTTCCACACTGTTAAGGGCTTTTGTTGAAAGAACATCCACACTGAATCAATCCCTTATGTAGTGGACACAGGAGCCGATTCACAGCGATAGGTTCCTCATAGCCGATCCATGGTTTTTGGTACAAAGCCTGCCGTTGTGCGGACAGGACCCGAGTTGTCTTCCCATGACCGGCCTGGACCGGCCATGTCTAAAGCAGTGTCAGGGCGCGGTGACGTCCAAGTGTCACGGATAACAGGACATGAGTGGCCACTGGCTCCAAACTCTAATAGTGAGCGGCTTGTATCTGACGTGACCCGGAATATTTGATAACGGGCCGAGTGCAGGGATATAGATCTGAACATGGGAACATCACGGCAGCTGGTGCACGATCAGGGAGAAGGTTCAGTCCTGTTCCTTTTTGGTCACTTCTGCGAGTCTGTTCACCTGGGCAGAGTAAGCTGCTCGCCCTAATACACGCGGGTACAGTTTTTGTTCACTATGGTACGGTAGACGCAACACACCTTATTGTTTACGCCGGAAAAAGTAATTCTGATAAATCACCAACTAAAAGCACTAAGGTTCATTCGCTGAACATCAAGTCTTTTTGACCTTCAACTGGGTATTGAAGCAATGCTTATAAAATTATAAAATGAACTATTGCTTAAAAGACATTACTGTCTAAAAAGGTTACTTTAGATTCATTTAAATCAATGCATGTTATGATGTTCCTGTTATGTATAGAAAAAAAGAATTTACTAATGGACCAAGTCCTATAGAAGTTCGGTTATTACCCTATGAGGCTTACAACAGGAAGGACTCTTATGTGAGCTCAAGTGGCAGTTCATCCATTGAACACTTTAGTCCACACCGAAAAATCTCAATTATTGGACAAAGTCCTCCCAAGATGATTCCTAATCACATTGGTAATCCAAAAGGCACCATTATAGACTCACATCTCGCTTTTTCCCAGCACATTGGTTCATTCCCATCATCCTCAGCTGTATTTTGTGTTGGCCGTTAATTAAAATGTTAATATTAGCATTTTATCACGCTGACATTAGCATCCAGCCCCGGGCGATGGTGAGTCCAACCGTGGGGGGGGGGGGGGGGGGGGGGCTCGACTGCAGGTGTCATGTCAGCATCATGTAAACGTCGCAAGTCATGCGACAGATACGCTCCCATGTTAATCACTGCTGCAGCTCGCCGCCATATCGCTTCATTTAACTGCCACGTCTGTTTTTTCCCCTCCACAAAATGCACCCAACTACAATCACTGTTTACTGGGTTTTGATGCTTCAAATCCTCTCAAAGGTGCTGCTCATGCTATGTTTCTGATCTGGAGGTGGAGAAGCCTCCACAGAGCTACCTGGCTGCAGAATCTGAATGTCATGAGTGAAGTGATTTTCCTATGAATATTTTAAGTCTACTCAAACCACTCGATTTGTATTGTCGTACTTTTTTGAAGCAAACACTGATTTTGAAGCAAGAGTTCGTACTAACCTTATAACTGAGCAAGGTGGAGAAGATGGAGCTAAAAGGTTGGAATTTAAGTCTCTTTAGGACAGGCAGCAGTTAAAATGCCATCAGAAAGGTTTGGCAAAAATAAAAATCTAATTAATAATTTATAAAGATATTCTTACTTTGTTGTGGAATTCATTTATGTGCATCACCTTCACATATTTTAAACATAGCCCAGAGCTGGTGTCGGTTAGCTCTTTCGCTGCATTTTCTTGCGATTTGTCACTCTGTGTGTCTGTTTGCCCCCTTTCTTTATCAAACAGACAGAAGGTCTCTTCAACACACACATTACAAACTCGGAGTGGTTAAGGAACACAAAGAGGGATTGAGACGATGGGTGGGGCCGAGTGGAGAGAGGACAGAGGGATAAGTGTCAGAGAGGGGACAAAGACAACAGCATCTGACTGCAGATGATTGTTTCAGTCATTAGCATGGGTTTGGGCCTTCACAGACATCTCAGCAGGGCTTTTCTCTAATGACAGCCTGAGCTGTTATTGAGCAAATGAGGATGTTGAAGTGCAGCTAATATGACTACTCCCACTTCATCATTCTGTAATGACCTTACATTTCTGAAGTTTATATCTTTTCAATGAACGACACATCAAGGCCTGCTGCTGTCGCTCCATATGCTCCTTCTCATTGTATTTCTACATTATTGTAATACAAATATGCAGAATCTCAAAATAAAAAAAAAACATACATAAAGTGTTTCAGGGAGGTGTTGGAATGCCAAATGCTACTAGAGTGGATAACACCAGAGATCATCTCAATAGAGATTGACCCATTATTTTTTTCTTATTGGAGCCATGGTTTATGAAAGCCCACAGACATCCATTAGTTTTTACAAATGTCTATTCAAATACCAAATGTTTCTGTACATAGCTTATATCGTACCTGTTACTTGATGATTCTGAAATAGTTTAGCGCTAAAAGTTGCTAATTTTTCAAAATAAGCTGTCTTTAATTAATTAGATCACTTTCTAATGCTGCAATGAAATGTAAATAGTGGTCTTCTGCCAAGTGGCTTCCATGTTTGGTCATTGTCTCGCTGCACCCTCCCCCGTTCTGTGATTGGCTCCCTCGATGAAGGGGAAAATCGGGTCCATGGTGTCCAGACTGAATTGCAGAGCCAAGTGAATTTGCATGTAAGGAAGGATGGGTAATACCCAGTCTACAATTCTAACTCTACTAGGGATATGAACAACATTCTTTAAGAAGAAATTCCCTCATTCAGTGTTTTAGTGATGATGGTGGTGGAAAGCTCTGTTTAACATGTTGGTCCAAAATTTCCCAGTGGTGTCTGGTTGTGTGAAGCGCCGGTGACCCCCTTGTATGAATACATTGGCATCACTGTTTAGACTGATGGTGTCCGGTAGGACGTTTCTGACATGTCGCCTAACCTTAGCGTACGCCACACATGAACCCACCCGCTTGTCGAGAATTTGTTGAGTTTTGACTTTTTCCACATCTCCGTAGAGCGGAGCCTATGGTTTTTGCACCGCTGAACTCCCAAATCTGCATTGATCTTCATAATGAGGGGTTTATGCGCTGCAACCCTACAATAATATCCCTCTCTGTGTAATTGTCAACGGCCGGTTCTCGCTGACACAGCCTGATGACGTCCCGCGCTGACATTCAAAGTCACCTGGGGAAGAATTGCCCTTGTGTTTTCACTTACATATTGTGTCGTCATCAAATGTCATCGCGGCGACCGCAAATTTACGACCGTTTACTCATGTCTTTCCCGCAGATCTGAGCGATCTGAGACGTCGCTTTCGTCACTGTTCCTATCGAAGTCTGTAGAAAAGTCTCTGAAGCCATCCGTGCCCTGACAATAAACCCACTCTTTCAAAGTCAATTTCAATCTTTTCCTCAGGACAGCTTGCTCAGTATTCATATATATATATATATATATATATATATATATATATATATATATGCTACAGAGCATCATCAGATGCTAATTAGTTTTTTTGGACCATGCAGCTCCACTGCATGGAAGCATCTGCATCCATTATGCTACATCCATCCATCTTACAATGTATACATACATACTCTATAGGTATGACTAAAGTCATAAATAAAGTGTATCAGCAGGGATCAATAATGTAGCTTGTCACCATTACTATACCTCACGTTGTCAGCTGTAAGTACTTTGCTGCCATATGTTTTATGTCCTGTTTTTTATATCTCCTGTCCTACTTGTCATGCAACGGCTGTGTTCGGGTAATGAAATGCTCAGCTGCATCGTGGAGATTTTACTCTTTTTTGTAGATTTTTTTTTTTCTAATCAGAGCAGGACTGACCAACATTAAGGTTTCACAACTGGCGCGAATATCCATGCAGATTACACTCTCCCATCTCTATTTATTAATGTTGTGTAAAGGAAGGTTGCACGCTGCTGAAAACAATTCAGGCCCACCCCAGTGTGAATTGTCGTATATATATGCAGAGCGAATGGCTCAAGCGGTACAATAATACCCTTCACACGCATGTCATACTCACAAACAAGGACTCAATCACAAACGTGACACAACATGTCAGTGGTTGTCGAGAGGTGCTGTCAGTTTCACTGCACAGAGGCTTTTTCTGGAGTGAGGATGAATTTAATAAAACTTGTGAATCCATTGTCACTCTGTCATCATCTTTTACCACGTTGCTGTACCAGCAGTCAGTCTGACAGCATTGTATTTTATTACATAACCCATTGTGAAGTACAGCGGACATAAAATCCATTGGGACCGGATTTGTTTCTCATGATTTTGACACACACGCATACATACACTGGTCAGTAATCCTGTATTTTTGGTTTTTTTTTCACCCTCTATTTCATAATTACAGCCCCACTGTTGATCACTGCTTTGGTAGACTTACCAGTTGTTGTTCCTGCTATATCCCCAAGGAGACATATGCATTTTAAAAGTGTATCTTTGTGTTTTACAACTGGGTTTTCTGATGTATTTTACAAACTTGTTAAGACTAACACTCAACTCATTCACTGAATAGGAAAATAAAAACATTAGAAAAAGCCAGACCCTGAAAACTCATCACATGATTTTGATTCATGTGATTTTGCCTTGGTGAGTCTGCCTTTATGAGGTAAATGTGATTAAAGCCTCTGAAGAGTTGGTGTCAAATGTTAAGTGCAATTTTGCATGGAATTCCTGACTAAAAAACACCAAAATATTTGGTTTGAGGGGGGAAAAATAAATACATTTAGAATCAGTAGGTACAAATTTTTTGATCGGTGCATAGAAATATGTGACATATCCTCTATTTCAAATGAACCTTGCCGACTTTAAACCGGTAAGAAAAAAAAACCCAGATGACAACTTAAATACAGAACCTTTCTTGAGAAATAACAAGTATCCAGCTAATGCTAAGCTTATTGAGGAATTAGGTTGTCAGGGTCTTTTATTCTTTCCCCTTTTCAGACCCTAGAACCTCATTGCTCTAATGGCATACTAGGATTTCAGAAATTACTATTTGAAAAGTTTCAGCTGTCAAAATGTTTTATCATTTTCTTTCGCATTACGAAAATGAAATGTTAAAAGTGATTTTAAAAAATTGCATGTTTTCTCTTGCAGAGCCTCCTTCTTCTATTACAATATATATATTTTCCCCTGTCTTATCAATCCATTCCAAATCAGGCTTCAGATTAAGTGATCGGGTAATTCAGTTTAACAGTTCCTCCTTGAGCACTGTGACATACCCAGCAATTTTCTAGTGTGTATTTCTTTTTGTTGTTGTTGTGATTTTTCAGGGTGAAATGAAAGTGTACATTAAGAGATCCTTCATGTGCACGTTTTACACGACCAGGGGCTGCAAAAGCAGCTTTGGAATCCCTCTTGGGAGCCCGATTGAGTCACAATTTAAAAAAAAACAACAACAAGCAGGTAGCGTCTTTCATGTTTACATTGTATTTACCCGGGATGTCAACACCCGTGCAGGCTGCCGTATCAGCATCTATTCAACATGTTTGTTGGGTAGTGTCTCTGATAAGATAGGCACTGTGAAATCCTGACAATGGGCTGAATGCAGGTCCTCAGAGAGACAATAGGCTGCAGCAACAGTGCGTGATACACAAGATGTAATATGAGCCGTGACCGTGTCAGGAGTCATGGAGCCTGCTGAATCTTCCTGAAATACTAGTTCCCTAACCAGCTTATTGGAATGACACAGGGCTGTCTTTGCCTTATGCCCTCTGCTGTGCTCTTCCCAGGCAGCCTGATTATGTAAGCTGTTATCCAATCGAAGGCTGTCTGGATCGCACAGTCCTCTGTGTGCCTGTTTGTTTGCATAGTATATAGCTGAGAGCAGTACAAAGAAACCTGGATATTTGAAAGGGACTTTCTGCAGCCCAACTAAAAGCAACACAACGTGCCGCCACAATACCTGCATGCACCGACTGCAGACTGACGCGGTGCCGCCGTAATGTAGTCACAGTGTAATCACAGAGGACAGTTTGGACATACAACTGATCCATGTGGGTATTATTGACCCAGCTTTATTCGGAAAACCTCACGTTGCTCCGTTAGTCACGATCGCCTGACAAAGTGTGTGCAGAATGTGCACCTTTGGGGGGTGGGGGACAAGAAGGAATGTTCTGTCACGCTTGAAATGATGAATGACTTCTCGCAAGTAGGTATGAACCGTGATCATTGCCAAGCTCGCAATGATGCAAGGTGGGAACTTAAAGCTACAAGTATGTACTGAGTTTATGCTCAGTGCGTTGTTTATCGAAGTATTCCACAAAACAAAGTCAAAGTCAAAGTCAACTTTATTGTCAATTTCTTCACATGTACTTGACATACAAAGGAATCGAAATTGCGTTTCTCACTATCCTATGCGTTTACATGTACAACAACATCAAAGCGCAGGTGCGCAAGACGAGACAATCCTAAAAAACCCCACGCTAGGGGGTGTTAGTTTTTTTCCTTTTTAAAGCGATTTTCCATATTTTTCTACTACTATACTTGGCAAAATGAGCTCATAGAGAGTGTGAAAGCAATCTCTGGCCATGAACTGAGTGTCATCTGGTGTACCTGCTATGCCAATGTCCAGTCACACATGTCCTATTTAAATAAAAAGTGCAGGCCTGGTCGCGCCCTTTAAAAAAGAAATGGTCCAGAGGTACCCGCCGAGTGCTGCGACAGCTTGTGGAGCCTTCGTGCTGACGTCACTTTTGGCGTGCACACCCTCGCGCCGCAGCCACTGCGTGGACTATGAACCTGGCTTAAGGCCACAGGACACATATGGCCCTTCTTCACCACCAAAGAGCCTCGGGAAGGAGGGAGCCCTTACTTGTTCTTTATTTATTGCTGTTTCAAGAAGACACAGGAACTGAAGGTCCGTTGTGCACATTGCACCTTTCCATTTGCGTCATATCTGCAAGACTATAGTTTAATAACAAGAAAAACAGTGTATGGAACCCACAGCCCAGGAATCAATATCACAGAGACAAGGCTTTTTTCCATTCATGAGTTAGTTAATAAATGCAAAGGAACCTCTATAATGTGGGTTAGTATTAATATGTAAAATAGCTATTTCATGTAAAATAAAACAGCTAACGAAGATGATTCACATTTGGCCAAATTGAAGGTGTGTTTGACTGTCCCATAGTCTTATTAGACATGGGCTACAATTTTATGTTGAAAGTTTGGATGTCAGTCTACATATCAGTTTTGAATAGGCCAAGTAAAACTTTATTTAGGATATGAGTCAAAATCTCCTACTTAGTGCTTTTTCCTGCATAGTGCAACAATGTGAGCATCTTATTATGCAGTTAAATGTAACTATGAATAATGAGATTAGGTTCAGATTCTGTTCTGTTAGAAGATAGTGTTAGGATTTACTAAGGGGCTGTGAACGCGTCTTAAAATAGAGGTGTTAGGTGTACAGGAATAGAGCTGATGGGCTTGGAGATGCAGGAATTAGGTGAACACATGTTTATTCCACAAGTTGAGGTGACTGGACTAGACAGAACAAGGGAAGCGGCGAGAGAGTGATGAGAAAACAGGACCGAAATAGAATGAGGTGGAGAACGAGGAGCAGGGGGAGAGACAGGTGGGGAAGCACAGGTGAGGGGCATGAGGTGATGAGCTGGAGAACAGAGAAGGAGCTGATAGGCTGGGGGAAAACAAGGCTAACATGGTGAATGCAGGGCAGGTGTGGAGGGGAAAAATCAGGACGGGCTCAGAAGGAGGAAAAACACACACACACACGCACAAGCAACCGGTTCATCATCATGGTGTGTGCTTTAAATGAAGAGCTTGTCGGGCGCAGGAAGCAACAGGAGAGCACAGTTCAAGACCACCAGCTACACATCTTTACCATCATGTCAGGACATTTCTACCACATTTGAACCCAAACCATGATCTCTCCAAGATCCGAAACGACTTTTCCAACCGCAGGTTGAAAAAAAAACAATGAGGTGGATTCATTTACATTGGGCTAACCTGGAAACCTGGTGCATCTCATGCAGACTAATGGATGGATGTGCATCAGTATCAGACGCTGAGGGGCATGACAGAATGGTGCTATTTGACGCTGTGGGAAGAAAACAGGTTGCACACGCAGGTCCCTGGTTCCCAATTTTCTTTATACAAGGATGATGGAGGGTATGCTACAGCTGAGATGGGGGGTAGGAGTGTGTTTTTCTTACAAAGCGACCATATGTTTCTGACCTTTGTCCTCCTAATCAGCCAAGAATGTTGTGTTCAGGCAGGATCGAACGCACTCACGCCCCTCTAGTTGCTAAGAGCGGTGTAAAATAAGCTGATCCGACACATTGTGGTATTAATTCTGCCGGGTTGTGGAGAGAACAGGTTATGACCGTGTGATGATTGTGGCATGTCTGTATTCATTTAGTCATGAGGTGTGAAAAGGAAGAGCTGATTCAGTAATCAGAGTCACACAGTGCCGGATCAATACGCACCGAGACACATGTTGCTCTGCTGCCGGGAAAGCCACTCGCGCAGGGCCACGCTTCATAATCAAGGGCTCGAATCACATGAGATGTTTTTACTCTCCTGTGAAATCAGAAATCAATCATTTTTTAGCGGCCACCGCATCCTGTGCGAAACGGACATGAAACAAGGGCGAGCAGCTGCTGCCATCAAAAGGTATCAGTCAAGTGGAGCAGAGGCGCTAAAAGAAAGAGGACGGTAGAACGAGGACAGTGGATCTTTCCAGCCTTTCTCTCTGGTCTCTGTCAGTTCAGTCAGCTGTGATTTCCATATCAATATTTGAGTGACACTGAATAATTTAGAGGCGTGCAGTGACACAACGGGATGCAAGGCTGAGTGGCGCCCTGCCACCGCTCTTATTGTTTGTGTGTGTGTGTTTGTGTGTGTGTGTGTGTGTGTGTTTATCTGAGCGGCGTGTTGCATTCTGAATATATATTTTCTAGTCAACTGACAGAAATCGAAAAAGCAATCATGTATGTGAACGTCAGCATCGCGGAACAGGCTCTCAAATGGCCTGCCCAAGAACCACTTACTTCCACCAGAGCAGTTCAGACCAATACAACTTCTGTTTATAAACCAAACATTCATAGTTTGGCTGATGACATTTGAACACAACTTATTTCCTGTAGTAGAGTATACAGCCATATACAGGGAAGGGGAATGAAAACATTGTGCTCTCCCCTGCAGTACAATATGCTATCATGACATAGTGCAGTATGGGAGAGGGAATCGATACTGAAGTGGTGTATAATGTAGTAGTATTATCAAACAAGTTTGCAATATTATTTTAAAAGGTGATGAAATGTCACTGTTGTGCTCACATTTTTTCCCCACTGCCCTCAATTGGCATGAAAAAAATGGAATGTAAGTTTAAGGGGGGGGGGAAATGGATAATACACCAGCCACAGAGCTAGCATTTTAATTTTGGATGCCCAGGACCAAATTTGGCTGGGCCAAGTGTGAGAAATCTTGTCATGCATTTCAACACATTTTTAAAAAATCATAGGCGATATTACAGCGAGTTTTCGGGCCTCCAGACACAACCCCATCACTTTGTGGTACTGATAGACAAAAGACGTCCATTCCTGAATGTTACATGTTTGAACAGTGTCATGCAGGCCTGTTTGTTGGCTTCCATCATGCTGGTTTATTCATGCAAAAAAGTTTGAGACCAAGCTGTTGCATCTTTCTATTAGTTGAGTATGAGTCTGACATAGTCATGGACGATGAAATTCTGCACAATTCTGCTGACATTGAATAACTTTTAAACAATAAGTTGTAGCTTCTTAAATGTGGCACCGTTCCAAAGGTTTTCTATTCACCCTGGAACTTGTGTCTCTTCCAATAGATTTAATATTGCCTGTTTTATCATCTGTATTTCATCAAATATTGGTCATATATTGCCTCTTCCATTGCCGCTAATGGCATTGTTTGTTTCTCACAATGCTTTGCAAGCATCTTTTTGACTAATCAGAGGCTGATCCAGCCTGAAATAACTCTTCTTGTCTTCTTCTTTTCAATGACCCCTTTACCTAGTTGTTTTTCCATTGACTCTTAGTAAAAATAAATGTATGATTATTACTTTTTTTCAATGAAATGGTTGTAGAGTGGGGCCTGTCAAAAAGTGGGTGGGCGTGGCCTATCAGGCCCACCCATAATGCTGTAGTAGTAGTAGTAGCATGCTGTATTACCAAAATATAACACACTGTAGTGTATACCAGAGCATATCCTAATATACCATAATGTAACATTTTATAGTAAACAATATCTATATTGTAGCATATTATAATATAACATAGTATGTTATGTGCTATACTGTAGTATATTAACATGTAGTACACCATAGAGTAGCATTCCGTAATATACCATAGTGTAGTACAACATGGTGTAGAATAACATAGTAGACACTAATGTAGCATCAGGTACATATAGTATACTACTGTATACCATAATAAAGGACAATGTAGTATTCTAGTAAACTATATACAATAGTGTATTATCACAATATTAATACTCAGCATAATGCAATATAATATAAAACAAAGGAGTAAAGCTTAGTATATTGTAGATATTATAATGCATACAATATTAGACTGTATTATAAAAATATATATTATGTACAGAATAAAAATTATAGTATAGTAAAATGAAGCGTAATATATCACAATGTTTAGCAACATATCTGCAGAGTAGCCGGGTACTGCGGTCAGTATCTGGTTTAAAGAGTGAGCGGCTCCTCTTTGCATTCCACTCAGCCACTGTTGACCCAGAGACTTTGCCCTCGTCTCTGTGACTGATCAGCCATTTATCAGCTCTGTATCTTGTGACTGGGGGCCGCTGTCACTGCCTTCCTCCCTCTGAGTTGCCTGGAGACTGTTGCTCCTCTATCCACTTCAGGTGCAAGGACAAAGGGGATGATACACTAACCTGCTCCGGAATATTGTAGCAGCGCGCGGCGTTTTCTCGGCGAGACGCTTGGTTATTGCCTCACGCTCAACATGAGGAGGAGACGTCGGCCTGCTGAATTAAATTCAGTCAGTTAAATAATGAAACTGCTGTACACAGTCAAGGACTGCCATGAAGCGCGTGTTTGGCATTAATTAACACATGCGAATATGTACAAAATATTATGCATGCAACTATTTTCAGCGTTGTATCGGTCCATCATTTTACTGCACATAATAATCGCTGAAAAATCAACACTTTGGTATTTGATGTGCACACAATCAATCTGTCTGGACGCTGTCCCTGTGGTTCCTGTTTCCTGGTGCTCACACAGAGCAGCCGATGTTCACCAAACAGATGCAGAATTGTCAAGAATCACAGGGATAACGTGAGAGTGTCGACGCCATGGCCTTAACACACCATGCAGGACATCAGTCAACCAGAAAAGTATAATAAATAATACTTTTCATAAACATCGGTGTACGGTCGGTCAGAGAAACTTAGTTTCAGTTCAAATCGGTTAAGAAGAAGAAGACCTCCAGTCAGGGGTGCGGATCTGCTCGCCGGTGAATTAAGACGCCGTCGCAGTTGAGAATAAAACCGCGTTTTGTTCAGTTCGTCTAATTGATTTAAGCTGCAGATTGTGTTTTAGATTCCGCTCTCCATTCCGCACATGTAAAATAATCTCAAGCTCAGTGACTGATTGTTTCGTACCGATATGCATCCTGGGAGTCAGACTTTTACCTTGAAGCTTTGACGTACACAATCTTGCACGTTTTTTTTTTTTTTCTTTAATCAAAGAACCAGATGTTGTCTCATAGTTGTTCATTTTTTATATTTTGATGGCTTAACCGGGAGAGTTCCATGTGTGTGTCCCTTTAGCATTCCTTTTTTTTTTTTTGGACTTACAGTGTAATCCAATAGACTCCTATAGACGTTGTGAGTGGGAAAAGTTTCAGCAGCAATTTTGTGTAATAATTTTCAATGATCCCTATGACCCAAACTAATACCTTTACTTGCCCTAAACAAGTATTTTCTGTGCCTAAACCTAAACGTGCCTTAACTACAGTGCTGTTGTCACCCCAGAAAATATTGTTTTTGAAAAATGACAGTGCACGGTAGCCCGTCCATCATGAAATGACTCAAGGGGATCCTGACTAGGGTGTATGTCGGTGTGTTGCTATGGAGATAACAGGGCACATGTTTGTGCATTATCTGCTCGAAGGCACTTGAGGTTTTGACAAAACCCGGTTTTACTAGTTACGCTCGGCCTTGTTTTACTCCAGGTTTGTTACACATGCAGCAAAGTGATGGGGATCGAGATAATTGAAACAAAAGAGCTTGAGAGACGAGCAGACGCAACTGGCCACAGTCAACAAGCACTTTGTTCGTGACACACTGGCTCCTTTACTTCCCAGCACATTCCCCCTCAGATCAGTTCATTCTTGCTACTGTATCTTGACGGCTTCTACGCGCATGGCTTGGTTTGTTAAAGTTTGCATTTGTGCTACTACTACTCTACCATTTATGCATTTCTTATTGCTATAACTGTAAAGCCACTTTGTCCTTGTTTCTGTACTTTTGAATGACTGTATTAATTTTATCTAAATATATTTGACCATTTAAATAACAGTCTGCACTTTATGCTCATGTGCGTAACTGTCAACTGTTGCAATATAAATCTTTGTGTATATAGCCTATATATATATTTATATATAAGTAAAATTGTAATTTCCTAATTAATTAATTTAATTGAGCTTTTTTTTTCATTTTCTTCCCTCTTGTGTACAAGTGCGACTGGTTGCTACAACGTGACACATCCAGTGTGTCATTGCACATTCATAAATCGAGTTGATGAAATCACCTTGTCACATTTTTGCAGAAATGTGAAACATATATTATTGGGCCGGGCGTCTGCTTTTCCCTTACAGTGAAAGAAAATAGAGACAAACAGAGAATTATTATCTTATTTGACATCTTGCTTCTGCAGGCGTTATATCATTAATCATTATTCCTCCAAAAAAAAAAAAAAAACAATTGTCTACCCATTCTATATCTGGCTTTAGCATCAACTACTGTCTCTGGCCACCAGCCACTAAACAACCTATGGGGACTTTATTCTTGCTCCATGAACATGATGGGGACAGATAGGACTGCTCCTATCTCCCTTTGATTTTTTCCCCTTCATTTCTCTTCCCATTTGTCTGGCCTGTCAATTTCAGCCTCCCCAGGCAGCCATATGGAAGCATGTAGCCAGGCTCATTGTTTTCTTGCACCAACTATTTCCTTCTCTTTTATAGCCCCTGGATACATGAACCAGGCTCCATTTGGCACACATACACATTCATGGAAAAAGCAGCAGCAACAACAGGAAATCAAGGGAAAGAGAAAACGGGTAGAGAGGGGTGGGAGAGCAGCAAGACAGACATATGACTCGGGGCCATGTTTCCAATCTAATCCTCTGTTTGTCTTACAGGATCTCTACTCTTAAAGGGCTTGACATCAAATTCAATAAAAAAAGATCTCAGGCTGGCATACCACAGAGCTCATTGGCTTTCAGTTCATGTTCCCTTTCTTCCACTATCTCTGCTTCATCCTTCATCTCTGTGCGCACACTCTTACCGGTCAATACTGTTGGGTTTTTTTGGAGGTCACAGTGACTAAGGCCTTGATCTGATCTAATTTAAAAGGGCAACCATGATCCGAGTCCATCACAGCAAAAAGTGCACCATTTAAAAACGAAAAAAGGGGGGAAGAAAAAGTTCTTCCTGCTCATGAAAACATGCACCGCACCTCTTCCGCTTTGAAGTCTAACCTCAAAACTTGATACCCTTCATTTCTGTTTTCAAGAGGATCAGCGTCCACTGCGAGCGTGTGTCCACTCTGTGTGGTCGGGGCTGTGTCTAATTTTATGTCGAAACTTCTGTTTCTCCCCACATTTGCTGATGTGAACAACCCTCCTACGCGCAGTCCTTGAGTGTGGTCACCTTCCCCATGGTCACACGTCAAAATATAGCACTGGATAGCAATGGAAGGGAGATGGAGGGATAAAGGACAAAAGGAGACACTGAGGGATGGTGGAGAGAAACCGAAAAAGCAGGGGCTTGTTGTGCTACTCATCATGTAAGAACCAAGGCGGCGAATATCCATGCCCACCTGAACAGGAAGCTCCTGGTGGATGCAGTAACCTTTCCTAATGTCCTACACCCTAGAGTAAATGTATGCATCATCAACATATGTTGCTGCTCTTTCCGATCAGGAGGTTAACTCATTTCGCCTGGTTCTGGATTCATAGCGATTCTTCGCAAAGTGCCGGGTCTCCGGTAGACAGATGATAGAGTCTTACAGCCATGCCAGCAGCTCCCCAGGGCTGTAAATAAGCACAATGGTGCTTAGAGTTAAATGCAGCGTGGCAGCACACTCACAATAACAATTTTAACATGCCGATGTTTAAGGGCGTTTTCACACCTGCCTTGTTTAATCCGATTAATTCAACTTGTGGCGCATTTTCCCCTTTGGTGCGGTCGGTTTGGACAGGTAGGAAAAACAGCAATCTCGCCCTGTTGCGCGCCAAAGCAAGGGGGAGACCCTGTTGAAAAGATGGACACTGGGCATTTCTGAAAGAACATGGTCCGGCCTTGTTCTGATCCAACTGGGGGACGACCTAAGCGAGTTCTCAGAGCAGCCAACTCCGCCTGATCACAATTCATTCTGTGGGCGACATGAATTTTTGAACCAATCTGCCTGAAGTTCGATGAAAAGCTAGTAGCTACAAATCATTAGGAGACATTCATTGTGTTTTAAAACCTCCCTTCCAGTCAAAAATATAGTTCCTACATTTGGATGATTGAGCTCCACTGGACAGAATGATGAATGTGTGTGAGTCCATCTGCAGGAAGTGGAAAGTTTCTCAGTGCTCATTGAAATTCTGATTTCAAAGGGCAGGCTTATTTTGGATGGCTTCTTTATTAGTAGGGGGAAAAAAAAATAGGCTAAACGGACAGGGTCATGGTATAGTGAAACGCTACTAATAAAATAAGCTAAACGTGTTACATCAGAGTATCAAGGTCTGTATATTTTTATGTCCATGAGTGCCTTTTAGCAGATCGGAAGTCCTTGAATTTGACTCATACAGAGCTAAACTACTTTTGACGAATGCATGACCTTCCACTTAATTTTAATCTAAAGTCAATTTTGTCGACAAAAATGAAATAAACTAAATAAATACATTAAAGAAATTCAGATTCTATGATATATATTTTTTTAATCTTTCAGAGGCATATTTCAGATAAAAAGTCAGTTGTATGAATGGGTTGTTGCTGCTGACTCTTTGTTCAGCTATTTCCTGTTTATTGTGGTTTTACTGGCTGCTATTAGTGTTTGCTTTCTGAGTCCAGTTGGAACGTTTCCCAAGGAAATGAACTCAAAATCAATCTCGCAGCTGATTATTGATTGTACCTCTGGAACTACATCTATTTTTAGAACGGCTTCCAAAAGTTGAAAATGACCAGCATACATGTCATCGTCCAACAATGGCCATGTCCAGGTTAATTCGTAACGTGTCTTTATTTTTTTTTGGAGTTTCTCAAAGTGTTTTTCCGGGAGAATTCCCACCACGGCTGTGTTCTACATATGTTTAACCAATCACGTTGGCTATACATTAGCTCCTTCCTCCGACCATGATTTAACAGATATTGCGAAGAGACCCCTGTCCGCTTGTGAAACCAAATCTTTTCCCTTCAGGGGCTCGAGATAGTTTCATCAAAACTGAAGATCCAACGTCACGTGCATCACATCTTGCACCAGTATGTGAATTCTCTGCTGTTGTGTTAAATTCTACAACTGACCTATGTCTGGCATATACCTGCACTCTGTCATATCCAAGTGATGTGTGAATTATTCCGCCTCACTGTATCTGTCTTTCTCTCGCCGTGATATATCATCCATGTCCATTCTGAAGGTGGGATAAAAGCGTTGAGCGGTGAGTCAATGTACTGTATATAAAGATGCGGGGCTGGAGCTGCCAGGTGGGGACTGGGGGATGAATAGCGAGGGGAGGGGGGAGGCCGTGCTCACGCTTATTGATTTCTAGGAACTGTGGCTAAGCAGTTTCCTGCTTCCCCCTGCAATATCTGTGCTGAAAAAAAAAATAATCAATTTGCAGGGATTCTTGCCGACTTGTTAGTGCATTCTTTTTTTTTTCCTGTTGGGGGTTCATGGCCTTATTATACCTGACACATCTGGCAACAAAGACGAGCAATTGTCCCAGACAGTGTACACTGGATTATAACAGCTTCAGCGATAATATAGCCCTTGAAAAGAGAAATGTTGTGAAGTAAGCAGACTCCACAGACTGCGCAGCAGCTGCTGCCAGTGGATCACGTATGTGCACAGTAATCCAATATAGCCATTAAATGTTGTAAAATGGCACATTTCACAGCAACAGCTTTGAGAATCCAAGTGGTTTTTAAAATATTTTCTGATAGTGACTTAATGCATTTTAGGGTAAGTACTGTATTTTTGCCTGGATGAAGGGCTGTCATGTTGTCATGTTGTGTTGATGTGTATGTGCATGCAGCCAATCACATTGACAGTAGCTGCCCCCCTGTTGTTTTCTTTTCAATTTACCCATTTGTCTGACTTATAAAAGCCAAATTGTGCGCTAAATGAAGAGCCCTCGTGCCCTATCATTTTCCTATTGATTATTTCACAGATAAACCTAGTAACCCCTGTCCCTTATAAAAGGGAATGATGAGCCGCTGATTTGAACGACTCTCATAAAGGATCGGGGCCATAAGATCCTCCCCACTTCAAAGAGCCCGTAATTCCCGTCATTGCTTCACTGTCTGTTCTCAGTTTCCACATCACACTTGTGTAGGTTAAATATTGGACGGGGATTTGTCTCCAAACATGTTCTGGTGTCACAAATCATGTTTGCCAATGCACAGTTTAAACTCAGATTTAAGGTGAGCACAGACATTTCCCAATAATTGTGGTGATAACCTCTGCACTTGCATCATTCTGCACAATGAAGAGAACAACATCCTAATTAAGAAGAATCAAACCAAACACTTCATATTTGTTCAGAATGGCCATTCTTGTGGGGAATGAAGGGACAAATGAGGACAGATGCTGCTTGTGTAAAGTTGTTTTTTTACATCGTTGTAGACTCACTGAGATGAGTCATACAAATGGAGATGTTTATTCAATGAATGGAGTGCTCGACCTTCAGACTTTTCTCTCCTAGACAACGTTCGTGGTGTTGCACATGGTTGCACAGATGAATAGTGACGGACGTCGCTGTGTGAAGAATAAAAGAAGCTCGAGAGAGAAGCCCAGGCCATATACCTGCTGACACACACCTGTCCGGGCGTTGCGTTGTGGAAAACGCTCTGTTCGAGGTATACCAAGCCCTTTACTGTAAAATAAAGGCAGCTTTTTGTGAAGTGAGATGTCATTTTCAGGGTTTCCAACTGATGACCTTTGGGGTCACCAGCTGGCTGTGCTACTGTCTCAGCCTCGCCAGCGCCGTGACACCCCATTTATTCCTCGAGTACGATCTTGCCACTGTGTCGTACTCTACGAAGCGAATGTACTCACACAGAGTCGGCGACTGTTTGAACAAGTTCATTGACTAAATCATAAAGCGGGGGCTTGTTTTCTTGCGAGTGTCTCTTGAATCCCTCAGCCTATTGAGGACGGCTCGACACAGACGGCAGCGAAGGAGCAGATGCTGCTGAATGAGGGCCCTGTCAAGACCAGCAGCCTCCAGACAGGCTCTCCTTTCTTCTGGGGGGCTTTTCTTTGCCGTCTGAGAGCCCTCCAGCCACACGGCCTCTTCCTCGTCATCTGTCGGTGGCAGACGCCAGGTCAGCTCCAAAGGGGAGCAGGTGGTCTGTGGTGACAGTCGACCTCTCAACTCCCGACTGGCCCTGGACACGACGCGTAAGAGTCTGGACTTGGCTCTGCTTTGGCGTTCCCATACCTGCACTGACACGGCTTGACAGTAGAAAGTATCCCTCGTCTTCCGCTGAGCCCGACAGGCTAACACCGAGGTTGCTTCAGCATTGCGTTTCGCAAGATGTGTTTGTGTTGTTGCTGCTGTTGTCGCCGTTTTGATCGAGAACAAAACCCATCCAAGCAGACTCCAGATTGACTTCCCTTTGAGTCATTCTCTGACAAGGATGGAGAAATTCACACCGCGGATGTCGACATACCGGACTGGACTGCTGCTAAGGTTAAACTACTTTGGCCCAGACTGAAATACGTCAAGTCGGCAAGAAACGTGCTGCAAGACATTCATGTTCCTCGGAATACTGACGTTGGTGGTCCCGTTCTTCACTTTTTCTTTCAAATACCTAATTATCTGCTGGACGAATTGGCACAAAGTGTTGCACATTTGTGGTTCCCAGTGAATATAACCGTCTGAATTTGGAAATCCCCGGACTTTTTATCTAGCCCAACCAGGAGGATCCAGTATGCGGTTTTGAGAGAAATGTTTAGACAACTTTTGGATGGGTTTGCTATGTAATTTGGCACACACACTCACATAACCCCTCAGAATGAATTGATCTTCTGATTTATCGTTGGGTCAAAATTTTGTTCTATTCAGTATTTTAGTTTAGGACCGAATACATGTTTAAAAGAGGTTGTTTAGTAGTATTGTCTTGTGAGTCGAGGTAGGAAATAATAGTTAAACATAATGAGGCTACACCAGCTTAGTGTGGTAAGGACTGTCTTATAGACTTATCATTGAGCTATGAGTAACACACTATTGTTTCATACAGTACAAACAGATTCTTTATTGTTTCGCAATAAAAAAAAGAGAAAGAAAAGCTTGATCGTCAGTACTTAGAGCTTGTAGCGGCATATACTGTAAACCTGTGCTGCAATCAGGCACATTGCTGCAGTGAGGAAAGCACTGAGGCAACATTCCTCAAAACCTGACGAAATGAAATCAAGCTCCTCCCCCCCCCCGTTCAACATTTTTTTTTCTTTTGATTCAGTTGTGCAGGGTTGAAGTCCGCCTGTTACACAACGCAACAAAAAAACGTGCCTTGCTGCTCCCACATCTGATCTACCGGCACGTCCAGGTTCGGCCTCAAATCCTTCATTTTCCACTTTAAATCTCGTTCAGGTTCACAGCGCTCTCTGTTACGATCTATAATTCGAGCAACCCTTTCGCATCATGTGACCAATTAACAGCCGTTAATCCTGCACAATGACACATTCATTCTTTGCATACATGGCTAAATCATGCCACGCACTTTATGAGTCAAGATGTGCGCGCAGGGAGCAGCTCCTGAGACGAGTTCAAGTTACAATGAGAAAACATCTGTGGTTTATGGCAGTCTGGGATGCTACGCTGCTTGCCACACCCTGGATTAAGTGGTTCCAAAATGTGTTGTAGTGTAGACTGTGGAGCAGAAATAGTGAAGGTTTTCCCAGAAATTCATCTTTTTAAAGTTGCTTTTAATTTGTCCTGTCTTATCCTCCCATTAAATTATATAAAAAAAAAAAATCAAAGGTTTCAGTAAAATTACACTGATTCCAGTCTCTTTAGTTCTAGTTATACTGATTTAACTGAGGCCAGTATTATGCTGCAGTTTTACAGATAGACTTTATGGTAGAACTAAAAACTATTAGATCAGGACTTCCACAATGTAGTATATTTAATCGTGGAAATTTAATAGTGTTGTTAGTGTTTAGTGGCTGAACACTGTTAAAGCTAAATATCCCAGGATGCATTTTGCGCCAGCAATCCGTTTATTCAGATAGCAGCTGTTTGAGAAGAGAGGACCTTTGCACCATCACTAACTAACGTCTCTTTCAAAATGATATAGATATATTTTACTTTACTTTTGCAGACAAAGTGAAAGCAATATGAAAAAATATGCTTACAAATGCAACCTTTACACAAATGAAACACAGTATTAGGATCGTAACACTTAACATTAACAAATAGCTTGCAATTAAATAACATATAAAACACATGGAAATAGTTTTAACGTTAACTCAATCTTACAACTTAGTCTGGAGCGACGTATTGTAAGTATTTTTTAAAGTGCCCCTAGTAAGTACTGTATGTATTTCTCTAGAAAAAGTAGAAACTTAAGTAGATTTTTCATGTTTGGCCAAATAAGGGTCTGTTACATTGCCTTAATAGATAAATTATACATGAACATAAAATTAAGTAAGGAGAGACATGCAAAGACAATTATTGTGGGGAAAATGCTACATTTTATGTTAAAAGCACAGATCTCAATCTACATACGGAATCAGTTTCTGTATAGTGTAACCACGTGCATAATAAATACATTTAAATCTACATGAAAACAAACATCTTTCACACTCATTGTTGACCTAGGGGTCAAAGTTCATCACTGATCTAAGCTTGAAGCTAAACAATACACCCAGCTTCATATGGCACGCTGACTTTAAACGTGATAAAGACATAGCTGTGGATGGACTGACATGAACTGTTCAGCTTGTCGAACTACAAGATCACAGCGTACCTCCTCTCACATCGTCTGAATACCATTTCTGACCTCATTCAAGTTGAGAGCGAATTCCCTGAATTTCCTCCCGCTGAATGTTCACCTTACAAATGCGTGGAATGAGCGTAATGTCAGCTGTCTGTGGATGTGAGGCTGCTGTGCACGCTGGGAGGAGGAGGAGGAGGAGGAGGGAAAGTGGAGTGCCGGATGTGACCTCCTTTTCTCCGCTTCACCTTTGTTTCTTATTGCGGACGAGCTCCCAGGAAAAAAAAAAAACCCTCAGCTTTACATCACACCATTCGTTTAGATTTAGAGTGTGTGTGGGTGTGTCTCCTCCTGCACGGAATCCATCATACTGTTGTTAAGGGGCTATGAAACTTGCCACTGTGCCACGGACCCTGGTTTAATCACTTCCCCTCATTGTCTGTCACTGTCTGGAGGACGGAGTGGATGGAGAAAGATTGCATTTCCTTCCAGCAAACTGTCACCTTGTGGGTTTTCTGTTGAGCAGAAGTGCTTTCAGGAGGCTAATAGGCAGCTGCTGGTGGCTCTTTTTTTTTTTTTTTTCTCCTTCCCCCTTCTGCTGAGTGAATGGTTGTAATCGCGGCAGCGGTGCGAGATGGAGGCATGTAAGGAGGGAGGTTTGTAACCCGAGCAGAGGTGCATCCCTAGGGGTGTTCAGTTTAGAAAGAGGGACAAGAGCCGGAGAGGCGGGGCATGGAGAGGAAAAAAAAAAAAAAAAGAGGGTGAGATGCAAGATGGGGATAGTGCAACCGAAGGAAGAGCGAGGTGAAATGATCTGATTGTGAGTCCTAATAACTGCGAGCGACTAGAAGGGTTGCTCAGCAAAACTGAGGCGAGACTGCAAAGATTATTCTTGAGACAATGATTACTGCTTTGACTAATAAACACTTCCGTGGTCTAGCTCCCTCTCTCTCTCTATTTCCCTATCTCACACACATACACACACACACACACACACACACACACACACACACACACACACACACACACACACACACACACACACACACATACACACACAAATATATTTACCAGTTACAAAGCATGATTATTATAGCCGGGCCTTCAGCTCACCAGGGCCCATCAGGACAGTATAACAGGATATTTTTACCATCACTCTGGACATTTGACTGCTATTAAATCTGACATTTTTATATTTTGTCATTCAGACTGTCAGCCTCTGATCTGTCTCCCCTCCCTTGCCGTCCACCTATCACTATGTACGAGTGAACGAGACTGCTGATTTTCTAGGTGGCTTTAGGGAAAATCCCTTGACAGAAATAAAAGTAAAATCCTGGGGAAACCTTGGTTTCACCTACTGTAAATCAAAATGGGATTGGTTAATTTGCCCATTTTCTAAACAATACCCAATTTGCCCATTCCTAACCAAACACACTATGGCCTTCTGTCCCTGTTATGAAGACAGATGAGAAAGCCAGATAACCTTTTCTCTGCCAAGAATGTTTTTTTTCCTTCTTCAGTAACCCTCCATTTCTGATAGAGCCCGAATGAGGCTAAAATAAGAATTAGAAGAGAATAATTATTAAATGAAACGTTAAATATAACATTTCAAATGCCGACATGTTTGGCCTTCTTTTGAAGGGCTAGAAGTCCCTCAGGGCTCCCCTTTGGTATTTACACACACACACACACACACACACACACAAACAGGCACGGACACACACTCACGGACACACGTCTTGCATGAAGAAACTCTCGCCACACGTCTGGTATATTACATCATTATGAACATAATCAGGTTATAGCAGGTCAGAGTCCTGTTCCCAGGACGCGTGTCATGCTCTATTTTTAAGGCAGCACTTTGACTGGAAGCGTTTTATTCCCTACAAAATATACTTTAAAAAAATGCATGGAGGGCGACACGGTGGTGCGGTGGGTAGCACTGTTGCCTCACAGCAAGAAGGTCGCAGGTTCAAGACCGCCTTGGGCCTGGGTCTGGGGCCTTTCTGTGTGGAGTTTGCATGTTCTCCCCGTGTCTGCGTGGGTTTTCCCCGGGTACTCCGGTTTCCTCCCACAATACAAAAAACATGCTCAGGTTAATTGGTAAACTCTAAATTGCCCATAGGTGTGAGTGTGAGAGTGAATGGTGTGTGAATGGTGTGTGTGCCCCACGATTGGCTGGCGACCATCTGGGGTGTATCCCTGCCTCTCGCCTTAACGCGCTGGGATAGGCTCCAGCAGACCCCTGCGACCCCGAAAGGGAATAAGCGGGATAGACAATGGATGGATGGATGGATGGAAAATGCATGGAAGACAACACACCGGCAGCTTTTTGTCTGCAACAGATGCATACGAGCCGCGGCCTACACAACGTACAGTGTGTTAGCCTGTTCCCCGCATGTCCATAGAGTAATGCTACACTCACAATAGCACGTGTGCACCCTGTCCATGAATCATTAACCATCTGCTGGTTGGGTGGAACAAGGGAAGTGGGGAGGGAGGGGTGAGGAGGATGACACACACACACACACACAGAAAGACAGAGAGAGAGAGACAGAGAGAGAGAGACAGAGAGAACAAAGTCTGCTTTTTTATGGTAACTCTAAGACCCAAAACAAAGGATCTGTTTAGTTGCCTGCAGCATGATGGGAAGATTGGGATGAGAGGAGTGTGTGTGTGTGTGTGTGTGTGTGCGTGTGCGTGTGCGTGTGTGTGTGTGTGTGTGTGTGTGTGTGTGTGTGTGTGTGTGTGTGTGTGTGTGTGTGTGTGTGTGTGTGTGTGTGTGTGTGTGTGTGTGTGTGTGTGTTGGGGGTTGTAAGGCAGGCAGGAACAGAGAAGCCCAGTAATCAGTTATGATGGTTAGGTGAGTGCATAGGGCAGTCTGTGACATTGATGTGTGTTATTTCTCTAACAAATATTGTACATGTTTTACTGGACAGCATGGGAAGAGTAGTTTTATTTATTTTTTTTAATTTGACAAATGCCCTTGTTATTTAGTCAACCTCATCTTGTTTTTATTTAGGCACCTTTTCGTTGACTTTTTTCAGTCACCAGATTATATCAGTCAATCTAATCTAGTCAAAACCAAACATTTATCATTTTAGTTATGATGTAATCATGTTTATTTCATAATAAGATTATATGCATTATTATGTAATACTTGATCTCTTTGTCTCCTTTTTTTTGTCAGTGAAACTAATGAGAGATTTTGGCAAAGACTTTATTTTGTTCGTCACAGTTATTTTTTAATGTCATCTCGTCGTCCCCTTAGCCAGGAAAGAAAAGGTCATTGGAGAACATATTTCATCATGGCTTTCATTCGGTCCTCAAAGTGATTTCTGTGAGTTCCTTTACGTGTGTCTTTATTGCGGTGGAGAAAGATGACTCCCGGGCGTATGTCGAAACAACCCGTGTTCACCGTGACTTGTGGACAAAAAAAGATAAAAAAAAAAGCGCTGACCACTTCATTCCTCCCTGTAAGTGCCTGCTACTTCAGTCATGAACGAAACCCGCGCTCGAGGGTTGTTCATGACTCACACGCTGCACAGTGAATCAAATGTTTTTCTGAACACATGTGTGTGTGTGTGTGTGTGTGCAGGAGTGGGACACGCAGTGTAGAAGACAGTCCTTACAGCAATAACTGACAATGGGAGCAAAACGCTGGAGGCCTTCAAACACAGCACAGCAAGGAGGAGGAGAAACCAGCTCGGAGGAGGACTCCCCCTCCGACTGAAAGTGACTCATCTGGCTGTGACATTCACGACCTGCGATGAGTCATTTCTGTTTGTTATTATTCTTTTGCATCAAATTCAATTATCACCTAAATATGAGGCTGACGTCGGGACTGTCTGTTCTGATTTTGTGTCTCTGTTTTGTCCACTTTGTTTATCTCTTTTATTTAAATTATGTCCATCATTAAGGGCGCTGTATTTACCCATTCCCTGAGTTTAAATGAAGTTGTGATAGCGCTAACACACACGCACACACAGAGGCGGAGAGGTTATTCAGAGGTGACCTCAGGCCACACTACAACCTTTGGCACAGAGAACTTTTCTTAAAATGAATCGACCCACATTGTTTTGTATTTGCTAACATTGATCTGCAATCTTGAATTATTATCAACGCTGAGAGATGGGAAAAGTTGACTTTAGCATTGTATCGTGGCACTTATTTCAATGTCAGGAATGTCGGAGCACATCCCATAGCAGCCTCCACCATCGGCGTATGAATGAGTGTAAAAGGGTGAATGTATACTTGTACTAAAGTGTGAAGTGCCCTGAGTGGTCATAAGACTAGGAAGGCGCCATACAAATGCTGTGAATAGAACCATACACCATAACTGGGCCCAGATTTTATCTTTCCTGGTGCAGTCTGTACAGATTCAGAGTTTCATTCCTGGACTTTTAAAATATTCAATGTCTTCTCTTATTTCCATAATCAAGATTAATTCGAGAGACAAACAGACACATATCTACTGATACTGTGTTGCTGGCTTCTTCATAACATAGTTGTTCTCTGCAACAGTGTTAGCACGTCATTAACGTGTTCCTACACCTTTCATTACCTTGCAATAAGTCCTTATCCATATAAACCTCAGTGTGTCATGGTTGAGCGTATGTTGAAAGGCATGTTCAGCACATATCAACAGCGTTTTCAGTCACACGTCACAATTCACTCAGCACTGAGGAGTCATTCATCTACGGAACGTTGCTATTTTTTTTTCCTGCAGATGCATCCTAATGCAGGAATTGAGTGTGTGCGGCTGTGGGCCGAGAACATCCCCGGCGTGTCTTCGCGATAAACGCCCTGCATATCCAAACAAGTGAGTGTTGACTCAGTCAGGGGCAAGTGAGGGAGATGAATGACGGTCGTGATAAATGCTGTAATTTAAGGTATCGTATAACTCTTCACAGTGGCATTTTCTCGCGGCATATGAACCACTGGGAGAAACCATTCAGTCCGTCCAAACGCTACTGACATCGCTTTACATTAATGCATAACAGTAAAGATGTGTTATTGATTTCGTAATGGGGCCTCATGACAAGCAACTACAATGTAAAATGAAAAGGCAGCAGTCACACCATATAAATCACTGACCTGTGGTTCATGTTAAAACACCTCGCTGACAGTGTCAATACAAACTAAAAGTCATTGCAAGCAATGAGTGCATTATCGCAGGCCTGTTCTAGCCATCTGCAGTTGCGTGGTTGTAGCAGTACTTCTGTTCCTGGGCTATTTGTGCTTATTTTTTTGGGATCTTGATCCTAAACAATTAATCTAATAGGCTTAAAATATTGATATGATATGCATGAAGACACATTCTGACTCTGTGCACGTTTGTGACACAATCAGCCGGATCATTCTACAGAATACAGAATAGCGGTGAAGCATGCTGACTCACTAGGGTGCGCTTGATTTGCGAATCACAAAACGGACCAGAAAGAAATCAATTAACTTCAATGGAATTGTGTCTATGTGATACTCATTTTCGGGGCTTTAGCATGGAATTCAGTTTTGTTGAAATATGACATCCAATTGCTGATTTTTTTTTTCTCCATATAATTCTGCAATGCCTGTAGAAGTGTGTATTCCTATAGAGACCTGAAAGCCTAAACAGATTTTTCATGCAAATGTAATTTCTGTAACAAAAAGGTTATAATTTATGCTGAAAGTTTGGATGTCAAGCTAGATATCAGTTTTGAAATTGTGTCAATAGGCCAAGTATAACTGGACTTAAATCTTCTTACTTCATACTGGGCATGTTACTGTTATGTGTTTCTAAATAAATGAGTTTAAGCCAGGATTTTGTTCTGTCATGTGATAGTGCTGGGACCTGCTGGGAATAAAGTAACAGCTAAACCAGCTAATATTTTATTGTGTGATTTTTGAGAGATATTAAAATACGTTACATTTGGCAGCAGGATCGGTGCAGGAAGAAACAGGACAACAGAGGTTTTTTATCAAATTGCAACATGAGGAGAAGCGCTGTGATATGGAGCTTTATACTGTACAGAAAGTGCTGCTGCAGGATAGTGCTGTGACACGTCTATCCAATTTTAACTTTTTATCATAATAATAATGGTTTGAAAATCTATCCAAAAAAAAAATCCCCCAAAATGCCATGCCATGTGCAAACTATATCCAAAAACAGTCAGAGAGATATGCAAGCTACAGACACACAGACACTCCTTGCTTTATAGATAATCCATGCACCATTCAATTTTTCTTCTTATTTCACCAAATTTCCATCACAACCTATTTTAGAAAGTGCAAATGAATGTCTCTGTGCTGCATTGTGGTCAGACGAGGTAACTGGGTCACGTCACTAATATGGAAGTAACCTAGTCATCTGCCTGTAATATGTTATCACATATATATATATATATATATATTCTTTCTGCACAACCATGCAATTGCAAATGCACACATTGAGGAAAAAAATGCAAACAATGATCACAAATTGTAACCCGAGCCTCTGAATATTCATTATTTTGGCAGCAATGATAACAACAATAAAAACTCAGCGGACCTGCTCTGTGAGCCACAATGCATCATTGTGCCTGAGATAATGCTCACAAAGTCCATGTGTGTGGCAGCAAACAGCAGTGTCTTGCGGTAATGGCAGGGGGCAAGGATCGAGCGTAGCTACAAGCTGTCACAGTCCCGACTTAAAGAGGCATTGCGCTAACTCTTCAAACACACACACACACACACACACACACACACACACACACACACCAGCTATTATACCCAAGCAGCCAGTCTGGAGGAAATGAAGCATCATTGTCATACGCAAGCACACACACACACATCACAGCCTCGAGTGTTCTCTTTTGGTGAGGAGGGCAACAAAAGACAGTGGGACAATGAGAGGAGGAGATGGTTGCCTCAGAGGGAGGCGATGAATGGAAGGAGAAGAAATGGAGGGCGGGGGAAAGGGAGCAGTGTTGTTGTGATGGACAGGTGACGGCAGCCCGGGGAAATGGGATGGGCAAATGACGATTCATCTGGCGTTTAAACACAGGCCTCCATGTCAGTGATGATGCAGGTGGCGTAGTAGAGAATGTTAGCGTGCAGCGCGAGGCCAGGATATTCATTAGGTCACTTGCATGCAAGCAGGAGACGGCTGTCCAGTAACCTTGCCTTTTTTTTTTATCTAGGAATGTGTTCTTTTGCATAAACAGCACTTTTAAAAAAAAAAAAAAAAAAAAAAAAAATTCTGGGACACGATCTGTGCCTGAATCGCTTTATTTCTGTAATTTACCGTGCCCCAAGGTCATCATAGCGTCCTTGCTCTGACCAGACCCCGCGCTTCGTCCTTCACTTCTAAAATCCCAGCCTCTACGTGCGGCTCGCCCTCGACATTCAAGTCCCACCCGGCTTATGAATGCACGCACAGATGTGCACTACGCAACATGAAGATCCGCGCGGCTCCACCACCCCCACGCGTGTGCTCCTGGAGCGGAGCAGGGCAGCGGACACCTCACCATGTTCCGTCAGACCCAGTGGCAAGAAAAGTGGCCGAATGCATGTGCAAGGATGGGGGTGGGATTAGGGCTATTTAAAGCTATACGCGTCTGTCTCTCCAGGCTCAGGCACCAGATACGTCCCCCCCCCCCCCCCTATTTTTTTTCCTTCCTCCACAGAAAGCATCCCATGCACCACTGTGGCTCAGGCAGAGCAAGGCATGCAGGCCTCCGCTCCTGGGCCCAATCCACTTATGTAACATCGTCATCGGTGGAGAAGGAGCACCATCTGGGCCTGGGGCTGCACTCGCTGTCCTCCGCGTGCGTGCCTGTGCGCGCGTGCGTGTGTGTGCATGCCTTTGTGGGTTTGTTCAGCAGAGGGGAGAAGGATATTACGGCTTATTATCTGTTCTCAGCCGCTGAAGGTGTTACAAGTCGCATTTTTTTAAACATTAATCCGTCAGTGTAACACAATGTCTACACATGCCAGGTGGTGAAAAGCAGCATGTTAGCATCGCGGCAGCTTCATCTGTCTCTGCACAGGATCCGTTCAGGCAGAGTATTAAGTGTAGGTCACCTGCATTATGGCACAAAAGCAAAAGCACAATTACTGGTATTCATATCATTTGTCTTTTACCTGCACTGTTACTGTGTATGGTATGTGAATTACTGTATAAATAAAGAATATTTGAGAGAAGAAAAAAAAGGCATTAACTCGAAGTGTACACATATGGTTCCGTGTGGTTAAATGTGTAAAGCACCAGCGAAGCAGGATCTGTTGCACGGTGGCCGGCTCCGCTGATTAAAATAGAAATCTATCTGATCTGTCTGATGCACGCGAGGCGGCTGAAATATGCATGCGAGACGTCTCCCGCGCGGACAAGCCGCGGCGTTATTGTGACATTTGAGCGCGATTAGCATAAAATGATAAGCGGCCCGGGAGCAGAAAACAGTTCTTTTTTTCCCACATTTAAGTTATGTAGAACAGCTGTTGCGGACATGCGGGGAACACACAGAAGGACGGGGAGGCAGACAGAGAGATGTTTTCGCAGGTGCTCCATCCTCTTCTCTTGCCTTTTTCTTCCTTTTTTTATTTATAAAATCCTTGCATTGTACATGCACTTACCCTTGTCATGTCAGACCTGCCTTCTTCACACCTGTCTATTAGCTGTCTCTTGAGTTTCCCGCCTCGGTATCATGTGACCAAGTCATCTGTCCGGCCAGCTGCTGTTCTTTTTCGCAGCCAGCTGTACTACACTGGGAGAAAAATGGCAGTTATTAGTCACGTTGATTGTCCTTTATTTGTTGCCTTAAATTTCCATCCTTTATCTTGTTCTGTCTGCGATCTGAACGCCAACTTCCTGCCTGTCCGTGTCAGCCCTCTGGATGTGTTCGCTTTCGGCCTGTTTTCTTGTTAACCTGCCTTTTGACCCAGTTTGGGTTTTTATTATCGCAGCTGTTCCGCTGTTCTGTTCGGAGTCGGGCTCCGCGGTGCAAAATGTTTGATTCAGTGTTACACCTGCAGTTTCTAACAGAGGTGCTGTGATTTGTTGCTCGTATGCAAATCCATTCAGATAGCTTCAAACAGCAGGGGACCATAAATCTGAGTTAATTATTTCACTTTTTTTTTCTTTTTTTTGTTGGTAATGAACCTCATCACTGTAAAAAATCAGTATTTGTTTTATTATGTTTAAAGTTATGTCTCCTATTACCAGGACATTAGGGCAGCTGATTGGCTATAGATCAAGGAGTAGTGGAGCGGAAGTTATTTTGGGGCCTCCGGGCTGTGAAGGTAAATCATGTTCTGCTTAGACAACCTATTCTGTAGCTACCTGGCAGTTGGACTACATCCAATGCGTGTAGACGGATGATCTGTGATGATATGAAGCTCTCCCGGGTGAATCATCGGTACAAAACATGAGTATGGAGGTTCACTCTTCACCTTGGGAGCAGTGTGCATTAAAAAAAAATAAAATAAATAACCCAAAGGTCCACTTATTATCTTTTGTCAGAGCTTCCAACTGCATCTCATGGTCATCATCAGTCAGTGAGTCAGTTGACTCAGAGCTGCCTGAACCCACTTGTCCTCATGTATAAACTATCTATCCTGAAATAATGAGGCTGGATCAGACTTTATCTCTACAAAATAGGGTCTTCAGATTAGACAGTAAATGCAAATGCTACATCAATGCAGAAATAATAACCAACCAGGTTGTTGCAGTATACAGGATAAAGTACAAAGTAAGACATAACACACCTGCATTTGGCCAAATGTGAAGATTGTACTTGAGCTTCTACTTTTCTATAGGATTGCATACTTCCTACAGGCACTGCAGTAGTGGGACTAATGCTAAAGAACAGCACTAGCTCCAGGGCACACATTTGTAACGAAGAAACTGCCAGGAAGTGTTTTTTTCCCTCTTTGTTATATCATCACCGCCGTGACTCACCGTGATGAGAAAGACGGACAGAGACTGTTTCACCTCAGAAACTTTTCAGGTATTTTGTAAATTCCCGGTATCCTCTCAGACACCGAGGAGTTCCTGCACCATCAGACAGGGAACATCACTGCCTGGTATGAGAGCCGTTTGTTCACACACAATATGCGATGCTCTGCCCCCCGACGAAAGGATATTCACATCAGGCGCTGCAGGAATAAGGTAAAGAGAATCATTTGAGGGTCACATATTTTTTTTTTCTCCCTGCAGGAAGAAAGAAGCGGATACACCAGGCCAGCACTGAGAGGCGTCAGGAAGTTCTTCAACCCCCAGGCCACCGGGATCCTGAATGAGGTCACCCCCTACAATCATGTACAAACACATATGTTAATACTAACTATTTTTATTTGCTCTTACTATTACCAATCATTGCTTTTTCAAAAGTTTTATTGCATGATAAGAAAAAGGATTACATTTCACTGTTATGGCACCTAAATGAATACACTAGTACATAATTGGTTAATTGATTGATTGATTCTCAAGAGGAAAAAACAAATGTGACTTTTATTTACATAACCAAAGAGGTTTTTTTCCACTTTAAAAACACTTCCACACCACAGAGGAATAAAGGGGGAATGGAAAAGATCATCATGACTGAAGTAAAACTTTACTTGCTGATGAACACCAGGAGATGATGAGGAGTTCTGAATAAAATTGTAGTAACTTAGGATATTTATCTAATCAGTTTTAGCAGGTAGACCTGATAAAACTGTCCAGTTATCGGTATAAAGGCGAATACTTTGCTTTTGTACTTTTATTTCCCTATTGTATTAGATCGGTTCAGCAGCTACTGTCACCAACTGTGAGGTGCCTCTCGTTGGCTTTTTTCACCACAACATATGCTAAGGTTTAAGGGTATTGCAGCACTTAGAGCTATTCATTCATACCAAAGTGACGGAAAAACATGAAAGTGATCCGAGAAAAAGATCTGCATGAGCTCATTCGGGCCTGCCTCCGTTCCAGAACTTTCTGGAGCGTTGGCCGCGCGGCGGGTCGAGCCCGTCGCCCGTTTCACCAATTTGCGCAATCTCCCCCTGAGTTCTCTGTCCGTGTTATTTCATGCCTCAACAACTAAATGGCACACAGTTGATCTGCTGCAGGTTACAAAAAAAAAAAGAAAAACAACTCAGTAAGTGGTTTCAGTTCAAATGTGACCTGCCGCATTTTAGCCGAGGAAAAAGGGCAGCAGATGAGAGCGTGCGAGTCCTGTTCTGAGCCCTGCAGCCTGTTCGCTCCCCCCCCCCCCACCTCTACGTTTCCTCCTGTGCAGAAGGGCCAGCAGTAATGACCTCCCTCCGCTCGGCAGAGGACCTTCAGCCTGGCCGTGGGCTGAGGCAATCTGTCGCTTGTTTGTGCCGGTGACATCTGCTCCCACGGGGACCCGGGATTATTTCTCCCTCCTCTCCCTTTTTTTTTTTCCGAGCTCCTGAATGTGAACCTGCGTGTTTTGCTGGGGTTTCATTGAACGCGGGGGTGTGATGAATGAGGGAGGCAATGTGGGAAGAGCTCTTGCATGCACAAATATTGTTTTTTGTCAAGTGAACATTACAGTGCGACCAGTTTGGGTTTTGCAAAGGCAGGGTATTTCACACTCATTTAGAGGCCACTCATTTAAATACTGTATGTGCTTGTAAATAGGCAGAAAAACATGTGCAATTTCTCCTAAGGAGGAAAGTTGCTTGATGGCAGGTGCAGCACTGATTTGATTTTGCATTTTGATGCAAAGACTTTGTGATGGATGCTGATTGTGCATTTATTCATAATTCACATGTGACCGTGTGTGGAGGTTCAAGCACAGTGCAGCACTGTACACCGTTAAATGAAATGCATGGTGGGAAGATAAACATTGTAATTTATTGATTAAGATAAACCTTTTTGTTTGTAATGAGTTGTGTAGATGTTGGTAATTACATCAGCTTAATAATCGCGTGTAATTTTAAACTTGTGTGTTAATCAATGACAAAACTCAAGGTATTGAAAAATGAATTATTTTTTTTTTAGCTACAACATAAACAAGAATGTGGAAAAAACCCAAACCTACTGGAGAGCAATTTATTGGAGCAACAGCTAAAATTGTGTCCATAATTATAGGAATCAAGTATATAGCACACAAAAAAAATGTAATTTAAGGCTATAGAAGAAGAAGATTTTGTTTATGGTTTTGAAAAGTTTCGTTGCAATAACTTTCCCGAGTTGTAAAAATCCTGTCTCTGAGTATTTTATGGGCTGCCCAGTGTTTTGGGGTCTGAAACACCTTCGAACTCATGGATCTGGTTTTGTCTGGATCGTATTTCATTGTCTCAGTGGTACCTGAAACAACACAACCCCACCATCACCTTGCATTTTTAAAGCGTCGGCCTGAACATGCACTTTATCTGACTCTGGGTTTACCCAACGTTTCTATTTGACAGTCGGAGTGCTTTTAGAGCCATAAGTCTGCATATGTGAATTCTCATATTAATGATTATTAGCCAAAGATGTAATGTGTGTGTGTATTAATATTTTCTTGTTTGCTTAATGTTAGCATCCAAATGATAAAAAAGGACATCTTAGGAGCTGTAAATAGTATCTTTATGGTATGTACACTATGTTTCACGTGAGCATTAGAATTGCAGTAACTGTTTTTTCTCCCCCCAGAGCAGCAGGCTTACAGCTAAGCTACACTAATGCATGTGTGGAAATTCCTCATAAGGATAATGACACAAGCAAGCGTGCATGCGTGTGTGCGTGCGTCATACAGTAGCAGCGGTGTTGACAGACATTTTTTGACCACAATAAAAGCCTCTTGATCCATGCAAACGCCACACACTAAAGGAAACAAAGTGAAGAGGAGGAAAACAGTAGGTTACAATGTCCCTGGACTGTGAAACGTGCAATTTGTCGCGTGGGAAGATGATGTCCTCTATGTAGTCAACTGTGTGTGTGCGTGTGCGCGCGCGCGCATGTTATATATTCATTGCACGACTGCAGAGTGGTGCTGTGGACCTAATCACAACTTACTCCCGGTCAGCATTCCAACAATCTGACCGCTCCCCGCGCAGCAGATTCAAGCCATCGACTTACTGTGAATCAAAAACAATTATGTCCGATCAGTGACACAAATGGAGACAGACGGGGAGAGGAAAGGGCTGGAGAGGGAAGAAAAGAGCAGGATCACTTTAGATTATGGCGGTACGCCGTGAAGAGGTATTTATATGCATTTTTTTTTTGTTTCATCCTGCAATACATTGATCTGCACAGTCACCATAATTACCGAACGTGTATTAAAGTGAATACAGTAAAGCTAAAAATAAACCATGTAAAGCTCAGTCGTTTGTGTGGTGATTTTTGCAGGAGCCTGGTGTGGGTTTGCGCATGATTTGATCATATCAAACAAGGGAATTATTGTGCATAATGACTCTTTGCTTTGTTGTGATTGTGGTCTTCATTAGGCTGCAGACATTTGACACATTGTTCTCCGAGCATGAAAATAACAGACGCTAAACACCACATAAGCCAAATGACTTTTCTACAACATATCATTAGAGCATTTATAGATTACATTTTAAAAACTCTTTACTGTCATAATTATAAAATAATTGTTTTGCATTATTAGATGGAAGGGTGTTAATTTTTTTTTTTATTCCAGGATCTATTGAAAGTAATAGGAAAAATAACAAACTGGATTCCCTATTAAACTAAAGCTCTTAATCACATATTGACATTCGACAAGATTGTTGCAGCTTTGCTTAATTTCTCATGGAAAAACGCACAGGTACACACCTGAAAGCAGCGTGGGTAATGCGGGTGTTAACATAAAAAGGGCACTGAGTCAAATGTAGATTATGAAATGCATAACTGTGTGTGACAGCATTTCCATACAGTTTTACTGCCGTGAAATGATGAGGTGGCTGCAGGTCTTAAGATCAATGTAGCTTGTCTGTCTCCCTTTATTACCCCGATTAGACGAGGCCTAAATTAAACAGTCGGCTTTCTAAATGGGTTAAAGGCTCAGCTCACCGAAATTATAAAAAGCGTCCTTGTATTTTCTCACTTCTGAGTTTTTTAAATATCTGTAGGCGAGATTTAAACGCTTTTAGCTCCTCGTTTTCCAGTTACGAATCAGCATTCACTTTCGGCCACAAAAAGGGTCTTCGGCGGAAAGGTTTGATGGACACTACCTGCCTGGCACCAAATGGCAGACACACACAGTTAATGACCAGCTGCTGAGCATATTGGAGAATTTAGCAGCTGAAGAGCCTGATTTCTCTCAGGGCTAAAATAAGGAAAGACGTTTGGCTTTAAGCATGATTCCAAATTGAGGCTCATGTTGCTCTAACAAATTCACCATGAGAGTAAGGTGATGGTATGTCCATGTTGTGTTTGGAATTCCCTGCAACACTCCATATACTCAGGAATGTTATAAAGGAAAGCCTGAAGAGACGAACAATTACATATATGCACAATAAACTAGAAATATTGGTTTGAGTCACAATAGTAAGTAGACAAATGCGAGAATACAATATTCTTTGAATACAGTGGTCGATACAGTTTGGAGTTTATGGCGACATCTAGTGGTGAGGTTGCAGAACACAACCAGAGTTGAGTACCCCAACGCTTGAGAAGGGTCTGTCTGCAGGCTGTGAGATAGGGGCGTGTCAGAAGTGGGCGTGTCAGACGTGGGCGTGTCAGAAGTGGGCGTGTCAGAAGTGGGCGTGTCAGGTGTGGGCGTGTCGGAAGTGGGCGTGACTTCGATCAGAAGATGCACTCCTTTGTAAGGAGGTTTCCGATATGCACATTGACAGGATGTAATCCCTTCACTAAAGAATAATTAGACACCGTACCTGTGCTTGTCCAGTCACTGTTAAAAACGATTTATCCGCAATACAAGTGGTAGTAACACTAACTCTAACCCTGTCTGTGGGCGTCTCTGCCCCATATATCGAGGCCCCGGTTCGAATCCGGCGTTGGGAGCTTACCTTTATGTCAATCGCCCCTCTTTCTGTCCCTTTCCTGCGATCTATCAAATAAAAAAAGGCAAAAAGAATTTTTTTTAAATGGGTGTGTCTTTACTAGTTGTGTCTTCATGTTATTGCAGGATATAGACAGATACTGTTGCAATGCTTCGAAAAATTATCGCAAATTATCCTTTTTTTGGGTTGGCCATTCTGGGCTACTGAAGGAACATGGTGACTTTCGCGGAGAGATAAACGGGCTCCTTGAGACCATTTAAAAAAAAAAAAAAGACATCCTAAATCTAACGCAATAAAAGCAACACTTTTATCTTAAAAAATACCTTTATATTTCTGTCCAAGATGTTGCTAAATGCTGCTAAATCTTACACACTGTCCTTGTAAATAAAAGTGAAATATTTAAAGCAACTAAAAGATGAGCTTATGTGTTTCTGGTCAGCTGTGTGCCTGCTGTGTACGTGTTTTGATGACACAAGATTTACAAGAATTTGTTTTGGAACTGCAAGAGTAATTGACTGCGGTAATGAGTGTTTTTACACACAGACCCAAAGCCTTATCCAAGTGTCTGTGTGAGTCCGTGTGCAAGTGTGTGTGTGTGTGTTTCTTGTTAGTATGAGACATTTTGTTCTCCAGGGTCATGTTGGAAAAAAACAACTTGTCACTGTCTTGGAACACAAACAAGGTGGACTCGGAACATAGATGGGTTCAACTGATACATTTGTCTGCCAGTACAGCAGAATAATATTGTCCTCCACATAAAAATTCAGCTTTCTCCAACATTTGCCCACACATGACATTAATATTTCACCACTGATTTCATGCTATTGCAGTAGTTCTTTATCAAGGACATGCACCTTTTAAAAAGACAGTGTCGATTTCAGTTACCACACATCTATATGTTGGATATACAACCAGTGTAACAAACGGGAATGACACGCTGGTAAAATATGTGATTGCGGTTTGCCACTCAAGCAGAGTCAGAAACCAGCCAAGTAATGCCAGCGATGAAACGAATCAATCCCCATCCAGCGGGCTTACTGCTGATAGGCATCTGTGTTACCAAGTTTGGCGAGTATCTCAGATAGAAGTATCCAGTCCCGGGGAGGAATAATTTCCTCTGGCGGGCCTCTCATTTATCACCAACGGGCCAATCTGGCTGGATCTGTGAGTAAAGGTCTTTCTGCTTTTTGCAAGCAGGCCTGTTTTTCCTAGGAATTGCATTGGCATCGGAAGATTCCGCGGCGATTTGCATTCAACGGCGACATTCATTGTCAATGCAAGGAGGAGTGTGTCCTTCATTTGACAAGGAGAGAAGTAAGGGTGCAGAAAGTGATGGATCGTGTCCACCCTACGAGGTGGGGACCGCATCCCTTTACAGACCAACAGTTGAGGTACGCTTTTTTTTTTTTTGGACTCTACAGAATCAAAGGATAAACATGCAACTGTAAACTTACAGCACTGGCCAACTATCGGTTTTCTGACTGGTGATAGGGATTGTTCAAATCCTTCAGTAGATGTTTTTTTTCTTATCCTGCATTGTATGATAGGGTATCTGTACAGTACATACAGTGTAAAGTATATGATAAATGATAGCTAGCTTGGGGAATACATGGCAACCAGTCCCAGTACCTGTTCATCTAGGGACGACATAAAATGGAGCAGGTCTCATTAGAACATATTCCTTGGATGTCCAATTTGTCAGAAGTTCAGAAATGGGAAGAAAAAAAAAAGATTCATCTGCGAACACATGATCAAATCAATCACTTTAGCCGCTGGTTTTTGACTTCCTCTCTGTCCACATACAGGATTTATCTGTTGAGAGTGTGATTTCAATTCTAACAACAAAATACATGCTTCTCCTTAAGGGTACAATGTTCAACATTTAGCAGCATCTACCTAGTCAGCTGTGGCAGAAATGGAATATAATATCCATTAGTATGTTTTAATTATTGTATAATTCTTTCAAAATAAAGGACATAATTGTTTAGTTGTATTACTTAGGAGAAACTCCTGCCTGTTTGCACCTGCAGCTCTCTAGAGTAGCCTGCACCAGACAAACCAAACAATGGCTCCTACATTTTCACCATAGCTAGGTCTACACAGTTGATTGCCTACACCGTAGTGCACATTAAGTTTGTTTCATTCTGATAATGGTCTTCGCTACACTAGGTGCAAGTGAGTTGTTGATTTCTTTGAAGCCACGGTATCATTTAACATTTCTGGCAACACCATTGCTATTTATATACCAGCGACAGCACCCTTCTGGGTGAAATCCCCAGCAGAAATTCTTAAGCATGTGCAAGACATGAATACAATACCATACACAAGAAGGCACAAAGCAGATTAACAATGTTAATATTAATATTTTTTGTATTTACATCTCTAGTTTCTATATGATCCTTAGCATGTTATATGAAATGGATTTGTTTTCAATGCCTTTATTTTCCAATAAAGCTTGTCCATATGCATGCAGTCACTGTGTCTTTAAACATCCTGTTTAACAACTACAACCCCTACAGAGCAATGTTTTCATGGGTGCATCCCATGGATCTATTATCAGATCTGAATAGGCACCGCCTCTCAAGAGCATTCCAATTTTTACAAATGGCCTCTCATGGTATTGCAACAAAACAAAATCCCATGTGATCCAAAAAGCTTTTTTCTCATAGACCACAAGAGTAAAAAAAAAACCTCCAGCTGTAACCCCTGTCTTTGTATTCCATATTTAAGTTCATTCAAGTTATGGACTTTTTATCCTTCAAAAATCTTTGTAACGGTCAGAACAGCTCTGGAAAAGTCTCTTTTCCCTGGGTGACATCACAGCTGTGTGCATGTAGTCCAAAGGTCCATGGTCGCGCTGTGTCTTGAGAGCTAGGACGCTGCCTTTGGACTAAAGGGGGCTCCAAGCTCTGCTTAATATGGTCGTCAAAGTGAATGAAATGACTTGGAGAGTAGTTTTTTTATGATTTGCATGTTCCCATCGCCCTGCATGATGGGAGGCCCCAGAGAATCATGGGGTGGGAGCCATGCCACCACCGCAGTGCAGAGTCGTGTAACATAAGTAAACCTAAGCCTAAGCCTATGCACCGGGTGAGCAACTTCCATTGAAATGAATGGGAGCCAATATTTCAATCTGGAATTCAGTTCTTATATTCGATCCATGGTGCATCCACCTTTTGTTCGATATTGGTTCTTTTGTTCATTCCTACAGATGTCAGTAATGAATCAAGAAATACAGCAATGCACCAGTCATAACTTCCAACTCTATCGTAAAGATGCACGTAGAGCATTTAGCGCATTACTGCCACCAATTGTCACGATGTAGAACTGCACACAACCGAAATATGACGATTGGTAAGGCCGCGTCCAACATCACATGGTTTAAAAAAAAAAAAGAGGAAAAGGAAGGATGTTGATTGTTATCAGCCAAAGGAGGAAAATTAACTCAAAAATCCACATCGCTCGAGGACGACGGAGGATCTCGTTGAGGCAGATTGCGGCTCTGAGCTTCGTTTCTATTTTTGCAGAAATGCCCACATCTTGCTGCTCTCCTGCCTCCTCTGTGTGCACAGTTGCCGTTCCGCGTGCTCATTTGACAGCTCGATGCATATAACATTTATGAAACTAAATAAACACCGCGCCCTGTCTTGTGCTATATGAGATGACAGCGTTTGCATTGCCTCAGTAATCTTTCCTGGAAACAATAACAGCACAAAGGTACAACACAGTAACTGTTTTCCAGTTTGTATCTTAATTGAATCAGATGTTTTAAAGCACAGCTAAACCTGTTGAAGCCGATTTGGGATTTTCCTCAGGGCTCCCTCTGCATTTGCTGACAGGACTTTTTTTTCTTCATTTTTTGTTATCTTGTAATCTGTGAATGCTTAAATAACAACGCGGATAACAATTTGTTTCTGTCTCCGCATGGATATGGTCATTGGTGTTTGACTCAAAGGGGGGCATGCAGGAATCAGCCAGTGCTGTTTTCAACATATTTTCAACATCTGAATTCTCTCTGGTGACTTTTGTCATTATTTGTCATTGATTATTAATATTTTTTGGGGGAGTTTGGGGAAAACTTTATGGCGCAGGGAATGGGAATGACTTGCTATAAGCGTCTGCAGTGAGACTCCAGCCGTGGGCCTCGGGGTTCATGCCTGGCGTATTAACCTTTAAGTCACACGGGGGCCCTGCTTCGATGGCAGCGTTTGACAGATTTCAGGAACGGGTCCATAATGCGAATGAAAATGCAATACCTCGTTTTACAATGAATTTCATTAGGTATATAGTGCGCTTGTGCTTCGAAGGACACTAATATTATTTGGAAGGTAATTTTTTAAATTTTAATTACGGCAGCTATTATGGAAATAAACATGAAAAACCATTACTGAATTTAAATATAAATGTTTTATATCTCGCATGCACACAAATTACACTCTGAATTGTTTTCACTGTGATTTTGCCAGTCCTGACTTCTTTTCCTGATTAGAACAAATTGCATTAGCGTCTTAACCCAGGAACCCGTGTGAGCGCTGGAACCGCTAAATGCTCTTATCTAATGTTTTCCCACCTTTCCACCTCCTCTTCCCGAGGCAGCTGTTTGTCTCCGGTGCTGCTGTGAGAAAGGAGACATTCCTTGCATTCCCGACTCTCGGCTGTCTCCATTGAGGTCACTGCCTAGGCCCCCGGGCTCATTCACAGCAACTCTCAGCGACAGAAACCATCATCATCATCATCATCATCATCCTCGTCATCGCCATTTATTTTCCCCCCAAACCTGGCAAGTCAGAAGTAGCACAGACGAGTAGCACAGTGTGAGTTGATTTCAGTGCAATCAACGGATTTCAATGGGCTGAAACAATGCTTTTACTCATTAGGCTGTATCACGAAGCTGACTTATATGATGAAAAAGCCACGCTCGGTCCTGATTAGGCTGTGGAGAGCACTTAGAGATTTCCCCTCATGGTCTTGCAATCAGCGTATGAGCAGGAGGAAACAGCCCACCTCTTCCCTGATAACTCCCACATCAGTAAATTGCAACTACAACATCATTTTATGACTTCTGACACATCATTTTAATATGTTGTTAAAAAAATAATAATAATATGACATGTTTCTCATTGGCCACTACAGTAACAATTTAGGGCAGATAATCACAGTATTTCACTATGTCCAGTGTTGAGAACATTAGTAACAAAACTCTTGAATTTTCAATATGTATATAAGAGATAACAATGTACAGTGTAGATTTCTGTTCATAGATTGATCCACTTTTTTCTCTTTACACATCACAGAATGCAAATTACTTACTTACTTACACACACACACATACACACACAGACAGCTTTAATGTTAAATCATATTTTCAACTGTATATCTGACTGTATCCGTAACTTTGAGTGTGGCCAACTTCATTCACCTAACCACATGTGTCTCCATAGGCCAGTTCATTAATAGCTCATAAATGTCTTCTCTGCTCTCACTAATTAATATCTCACATCTGAGAGTCATCGGTTTCATGATTCCATTATTATCAGATTTGACAACGCGAATGCCAAAATGGTGACATTGTTTCCTTTTAACATTCAATAACAAAAGGTTATTTTTCAGTAAAAACACACAGCACGGAGTGTTTCCACCCCAAACGGTGCTCGTGCTGTGTTGCCATAGAAGCCTGATTCAATGTGTAATTGCTAATGGCTCATTAGTGTGGGGGAGAGATGTGAGAGGGGAAAGGGAAACGTCCAATGTTGCGACGCAGCTTCTTTACATGTTTACTGCGCCATATCAATGTGGGTGGAAGCTCTTTAGAGGTCTCTTATGCACCAATATCTTGTGAAAATGGAAAATAATATTTACAAGTATGTTTTGATTGTGAGATGATTCATTCAAAATAAGCATTTTGTAGTTTCTATTACTTGAGATGCAAATCCTTTTCCATGTTTCTGCAGTAGCCTGCAACAGACAAACCAAATGAGTCTGGAGCCCTTCACAAACTATTTAGAGGTTTTTTTATGCACCAACATTTCAGTCACCTTTGGTTGTTTTAGGCACTTTCCTAAATCTGCAAATACCGTTTGTGAAAATATGCTGTTTGTTATTTTTTAATCAGCACTCTCAGGCCGAAGCATCGCTTCTTCCCTCCTCACTCGAGGAGGAAAAGAAAAACACAATTCTCAGCACCCGAGTGCTCAAGGAGCAAACAGAGGACACTGTGTGAAGAGCTGTGGGTAAATGTGTGGACCCGTCACACACCAGTGTGTTGACGGCTGGTCAGAGGAATAAGTGGAGAGGATGATCTGTGGGCTGAGTTTGTTGTGTTCTCATACACCATGCATTGTCATAATTAGATACTTTTTTGCAGCATAAGAACTTAAAAAATTATTTGTGAAAATTATTTTCGCATGTTGCTTTGCTATTGACGGCATTAATATATAAATATATATAAATACAGAAATGCATTTAGCTTTCTACATGATTCCTTATAAACTCCTGAATTTTTACAGTCATCACTGATATTTTGCAAATGCAAATATATAATTTAGATTTGATTTATTGTTCCATGGGGAAATTCTTTTTCGCAGCACTGCACAAATATGGATAATAGTGTGTACGTTTCCCCATGTTTCAGTCAGTATGCCTTGTGTTTTAATGCAGGCAGAAGTTTGCCTTCATCACCTGTTTGGTGCAAAAACTCATTCTGTCCACTGAATAAATCAGGCACCAAGTAAAATTTTCATATGATGTAAGTGCTACATTAACCTCAGTGACAGGGTTCTAAATGGCAGAGGAACGAAGGCGAGGGCCAAACGCAAAGATTATGAAAATGCAGCAGCACATTTGAAAAAAAGGGTTATTAACAACCTTGAAGTGAAAGTTAAATAAAGTAGTAATAAAAAATGAGCGTAATGTCTTGTAAAGCTGTAGTTTAACATATATGCCCATTAGTGTTCTCTTGCTTTCAGGAAGAGTTCAATGAGAAGACTGATGCATCCACCGCGAGCAGCCTGCTCGCTTACGAGCCAGAGACCGGGAGCTGTCAGCCGCACTTTCCTGACCCCGGAAAACCACAACTTGGCATTTTCCTCGTGGCTTTAAAAAAAAAGATATAGCATGTTAATTAATGAGCTTGAGTGGTGCTCCTTAGCTCCTCCTAACTGACAGAGTAATTCTTCTCATTAAGACACCTACGCATTACACTTTATCTACCTTTCATCCACTTTAACAGTCCATTATCCAGCTAAGCAGTCAACAAATTAAAAGTCCTCTCCTCTCCTCCGTGTGGCATACACATACTGGGCTGCTGCAGCGCTGCACGGGAACATTTTCATCCATGTTCATGCAAAGATCAGAAATAATAGATGAGTTTGAATCTTCCTTGACCCAATCACGTTAGTTTGGCCTCATCAGTGCAGTTTTTTTTTTGTTCTGTTTGGATAGTCAGCATAATACGTGCAAGCAGCGATTTTAAGAAAGTCAAACTTCAATAACAGAAAATTAGGAATTTTACAGTAGTACTGCCCACATGTAGGGTCTGATGGCCGATCTGGGTAATGCGGTGCAAAACAAGGCACAGCAGCAGTGAGCCTCCACACCAAAAAAAAAAAGCCACTTCTTTAGTTTCAGCAGCTTAACGGGAAGAATTCCAGATATACAGTAGCTTTCCCAGGAGAAGCTCCCCTTTGGATTCAGGCCACACGTCCATCAGCTAAATTGTGATGACTCATGCTGTTACACCATGCCTACGCATCCATCCCTCTGCTGCACACCAGCTCTATCTGCTTCTGCCTTTCCCCTTTTCCATCCCTCACTGCTATTGTCACACAAATGCATGCACGCACACACACACATATACACACATGCACGCACAGATGCATGCATCCATATTCATGGACAAATTCTCCACCCTTCTTTTACTCTGCGAGGCAGAAAGCTAGAACAGAGTATTCTCCACTGCCCTCGTTTTAAACATATCTCCTGCCTAATTCACCCGGTTATGTAACCACAATTATACAACCAATTCAGCATGCTCCTCAAACACTAGCCTCGCAGAGGGCACTCCAATCACAGCGGTAAGCAGGGCGCCGGCGATACGGGGGGAAGAGCAGGAAATGTGTAAGTCGTTGTAATAAAGAGATGGAATACAGTTAAGACCTATCATGAACTAATGATAGGAAATGAATAACTGGGGAGGGAAGGAGCCGGTGTGAAATTGTCAATTAGGATTTTCTTCCTGTGGTGACTAGAGGGAATTCAATAAGCCAGAGGCAACAGTAGAGCGCGTCTTAATGGGGATCACAGAGGCCTACTTCCCCCTCTCTGTGAACCGCAACTCTACAGGCAAAATACACTTTATGAGATCAGCTTTAATGAACGCACTGTAATAGTCATGAAGTTATTTTTGTAATGCAACATGTTCATGTGGTGATTGACAACCCTAATTGATTCTGAAAGACTGTGCGGTTTTCTCAATACATGGCCCACAGCGTAGTATTTGTAATCTTATGTGGCACTATACAGTATTTTCAAATATTCCAGTTGAATCATATAATAATATTTTAGAAATCTGCTCATCTGCTAATTAAGGGAATCCATGTGAGGTCATAACGCCGATCTTAGGAAAATCTGAAAGTACAGTCAAAGTAGATGACTCAAGCTGCATTGTGGGTAATTGTTACACACTGTCCACAGTGTCTCTCTTAATCTGTTAAAATCCTGACCCCCCTGATACAGAAGCAGCATTGAGTTAATGCATATTGCAGCTACAACCACAAAGTATTTTATCTGAAATAAAACAGTTACTGTTACAGCATCTAAATATATCGGCAATATCCACATCATTAATACAATGAGAAATTGTTTAATATCAGTAGTACGGCTCCATCTAATCATTTTTCTTTTTACATTTCATTTAGATTTTAGCTATTTGATGTATTTATTTAATTGGGTCCTTTATAATATCATTTTTAAACATTACCAGAATATATTATTCATGTTCTGAAATAATCCTCAGTGTGATATTTTAATATTTTATGGACAAATATTTGATCTTTGAATTGTTCTTAATAATCATTGAATGTTCCATTGCAGCTAATTTCACTTATTTTTATTTTTCCCTGATATGGGTCAGTATGGTCTTGTAACTTTTAAATCAAGTATTTTTTATGTTTATTAAAACATGATGTTTGATTTTTTTAACTACTCTAGCTATATTTACTCTGTCACAGCAACATAAATTCCTCCTGACACTGATTTTTTATAGGTTAAAATAAGTAATTTTGCCTGTAGGGAAATTCCATATTAAATATTGTCATTAATAGCAGGAAAACTAAAGAATAGGCCTGGAGCTTAAGTGTTTAATTACTTATTTAACTACATTTCCCAGCATTCAAAATATTTAGTTGTAGTGTAATCAGAAGGTACATTGTTTGTTAAAGGTCCATCCATCCATCCATTTTCTATCCCGCTTATTCCTTTTCAGGGTCGCAGGGGTCTGCTGGAGCCTATCCCAGCGCATTTTATGGCGAGAGGCAGGGATACACCCCAGATGGTCGCCAGCCAATCGTGGGGCACACACACCATTCACACACCATTCACACACACACTCACACCTATGGGCAATTTAGAGTTTACCAATTAACCTGAGCATGTTTTTTGTATTGTGGGAGGAAACCGGAGTACCCGGTGAAAACCCACGCAGACACGGGGAGAACATGCAAACTCCACACAGAAAGGTCCCAGACCCAGGCCCCAAGGCGGTCTTGAACCTGCGACCTTCTTGCTGTGAGGCAACAGTGCTACCCACTGCTCCACCGTGTCGCCCCTTGTTAAAGGTCCATTATAGTATTTTTCTTGGATTATATTTGAAGTTTTAACATCCGTAACTAGATATATTTGTGGTTTTAGGAAAAATCATCTCAATAAAATTGTACATCTCCTCTGTAAAGTCACTCTCTCCAGCTCTAGAGAGAACAGGCCGTTTCGTGTCTGTTCCATTGATATTAACATGCCTCTCATCTGATTGGCTGGAATAAAAGCGGTGAACGGGAGGGGGTGTGGTGGCTGCGCTAACGTGACATCACAACCTTACAGAAGTCATGCTGGCTCATTATGAGGCACGGTTTTCCTAATACTTGCTGTGTGTGCATATTATACAAGCAGTTACAATCTCACTTTCTACGATATGGGACTTTTAAACTGGAGAAATGACTATGTCACAGTTTTTTTTTTTATTTGATGGTCCAAGAGCGAGGGAGGGAGTCGAGCCTGGCCGGAGAGACGTCCTGAAGGACGCATCCGGCACAGAAGAGCTGCTCAATTAGCCGGGCTGCTTTATTCCTCCGATGCACACTGCTAGGCACCGGGAGCCAAAAAAAGAATCATTACGTGCTTTAAAGAGCCACACACACTTAACGGCCAAAAACATCTACGAGAGCTCGGGGAGTAAACCCAAACCGTAAAGTCGCAGGCAGACAGCTAAACAATGAGCTCCGCGAAGCCAAAGGGAGCTGCAGCCGCCCTGATAAAGCTCTGTAGTTCATCACTAACGGCAGAATCGCTGACATTACACACTCATTTGATACATTATTGTTATTAAAAATAGGGATTATAGATCCTTTAATGTGGAATAGTTTCAGTGTGTTAAGCTGTTTTTTCCGGATTGTGATGTAATATATTCACAGAGCACCCTGGGGATCTTTAAGGACAGGCCGCACGATTTGGTCATTTTTGGTCCTGATCATATTTTTCCATAAACAAGGAACAATCATGTTGTTCAATCAAAATCAAATGTCTTTCATAAAACAAAGAAAGAGGAAATAAGCAGTAAACGTCATAATCGCTGCAATAAAAACAAAAGTGCTCAATATAAATTCATGATGCAGCGAAAATTGTGATTTAACAGCTCGTATTATCAGCTGTCATAGAAACTAGTAACATTGTTTTTTTGTTTAGGTGTATGTATTTAGGATTTGACCTTCAAAACATGTCCGACCTGCCTCGCCCTGCAGGACCTCACTTCAGCACGCTGGGTCGGATGTGTCTGAGTGGCTGTTTTAAAAACTACTAATGAACCGTTTTATTGACATCGTTAGGTCTGAAGCCGTTAATTTGTAACTGCTTATCTTCTCAGTTGAAAAAAAAAAATGTGATTCTGAATGTGGCCTGTTGTACTCATCTGGAGATTAACTGAGCTCCTCCACTGTTTTCACGCTGATGGCCAAGAGCCTTCCCACTGCTCACCCACAACAGAGCCGAACATTCCTGGGAACATGTGATTTTCCCCTCTGCTTCCCTTCCCTGCCCCCCACCGCCCTGACCTCCCTGACCACCCGGCCACGTGACGCGCGGAGCTGTTACTCCCTGGAAAACAGCCTGACCAGGCAGATAGGAGGCCAACTGCAGGGAAAGGCGACTCCTGACGTGCCAAATGACTTCATATTAAAGCTGCAGCTGAAAACTGCGACGACCGCCGTGTTCACATGGACCCAGAGAGTTCACTCGAAGAGATTAATGGCCCATTCAGAATTTTAAAAAATGCCTTGTGTAACCACTTTGCTCGGAAGAGACTAATCCGTTTGTGTTGGGAGGGGTTGGCTGGATCATCTTTTTTAGTAATCTGAATCAAAAGTAAATTAAGAACCGTGTAAATGCTCTATCTGATATCTTGTATTCTCTTTGTGGACTTCACAAGGGGCTCTGGGAGGATCTGATGGAAGAAGAAAAGTTTCCCACTGGGACGAAAGCATAGCTAAACAGTTGTTCTGTGAGTTTTTCTTTTTTTTTTTCCTAGAGAAATATGAATAGAACAACATAAACGTAATTATAGGCTGTGGATCCATCTCGGTGGATGCCTCTTTGTAGGTTCTTCTTCTCTTATTATATTTTCTGCATGCCAATAAAATTATTCAGAATAAATGCTTAGGCCTCGTAAACCCACAACTTCATCAGACTATTGATTATCATTATTATTATTATTTAGTGTCCATGTAAAGAGTTAAATTAGAATCTCTAATTAGAACAATTTCAATCCGATTGAAGTATTGTCCACATGGACCTGATTTAAATGTTAGTACACAAACACAGATGTAGCCTAATGTTTTCGGTATAGCACACGAAGGCCGAATGCGTCAATTCAGGTGGTTTTTATATACTTTTTTTTTGCTCATGTGCTTTGTCCGCTGGCATAAATAGAGGCCCGGTGACATTTAGAGTGTACAGGGCCCAGAAATTGGTGCTATAGCCCCTGTTGCTACCATCACCATTATTACCACCAATACCACTGCAGCTAATACCAAGGATACGATCATGCTGCTTTTATTTCTGCCTTTCCTAATACGGGTGCTCCTCTACTGCTTATACCAGTACTCCCACTACAACTGTGGTTTCCATACTTATTGATGCTAATACTCTTATTACTCCTGCCAACATCCCACCTCTACGACTGCCGCTGCTGTGTGACATCCCAGCTAGAGCCACTGGTGCTGTTACCATGCTACTTCCACTACTAAAACAACACCCCAGCATCAAAGGTGATAGCGATTTAGCCAGTCTAAACTCTTCAGGGTAGTTATTTATCTCAGGTTACAAGGGAATTTGAAGGGGTTCAAGTTGGATACGTGGAATTTTTCGTGTCATAGTTTATTGAGGCAGAAATAACAACTGGAGGCCGTTCGTCCAGATGGATGTAAGAATTTGGTTTGAACGGGACTGTCTACATTACTCTTGGACTAAATGAAACATCTGTGGTGCACCACACTCCAATCATGTACTGGCCACCATATCCAGTAAGGTCACCAGGCCAGCTGTTTAAACGTAGCCACACATCTGCTTCTTTGGCAAAAAAAAACAAAAAATAACAAAAGATGAAAAAAAACATGAACCAGCCTACTTGTGGAATAACTTGAACTCTGTTACCGAATTAGAAGAAGTGAAGACAAAAGCGCGTTATTGATTTTCTGCTGCCGCAACATAAGTCAGGGTCGAGTAGGTTTTGTGGAGCAAGACAACATCATTTAACAGCCACACATATTTTCCACCGTTTATTCTCAAAGGTGGTAACAGATTTGGTCGGGAGTGAAGTACAACACTGTCACTGGTTTGAATCTTGTTGTGTGTCCTGGTTGCTCCAAAGGTCTGTGAAAGTTTTGAAAGTTATTAAAGTCGTTATTTCAATGGATGAGAAATGTGGCAATTTTATACCTTTATACTTCACTATTTCCATTTTTCAGATTAGACCTGTGGGTTAGAAATCAAACATGATTTATATTGTGTACAGTGTGTTAACTGACCTACTCAATCAAAGCACCATAATAAGTGATCACCCTAACACAGTGACCAGGAGGCGTGGCCTAGCTCAAGGAAAGAAGGTCACACCATTAGCCATATAAAAAAAATGTAGGCTAACTAAAATGCAAAACTAAAAGCATTGTGGTGTGGCACTTCTCTACCAAAATGCATCAGTTCATTGTTGTTTTTGCAAAAAAAATAAAATCTTGCTGATTGCATCTTTACAGTGATGTTTCCACATACAGTAGTTCTTGCGTGTCACCTTTGGAGTCATGCAGTACAAAGCCTGTAGCTACCTTTAACCTGCAGTGGGGAACTTTTTACGTACAAATCTAACATCCGATCCATTGAAGTACTTGCCAAAAGAGTTCATCCAATGCTGATTAGGCCTATCTTCACCAAGCAGATCTCTCTGTATTTTAATCAATCAATCAGCCAATCACCGTTGATTGACTGATTTTTTTATCTTGCGTCTCTGGCATCATTCCCTGTGTGCTGTTCTATGGGCGTATGAGTGTGTTCACCAAAGACTCCCACTAGATACTTCTGGATAGCCCTCCACTACCTTGGATAGTGGATTAAATATTAAAAGTGAAAATGATAAATATTAATCGCGCGGCTCTTCTCTCCTCTGACCACTATTCTGATAGTGAAATGAGTCATTTGGCGGGGGCCGCGTGACGCTCTAAACAATTAATCCCCCGTTTTACAGCCTGGTGGTGTTGGGCTTAATCAGCATTGTGTGAACTCCTTTGGCAAGGACTTGGATGTATCAGATATTGATTTATATTTAAAAGTTCCGCACTACAGCTCTAACACCCAAACACTTAGCAAATGTGCTTCATCGTGACTGTGTGGGTGGTGTTTTCATCCAGTCTGATTAAATTTGATATTGTATGTGGTCTGGAGTGTAATAAATTACCAAAATACTTCTAACTTTGGAACAACACCGTGTGTTTGTGCAAGACCTCATTGCTCATAGTAGGAAACTGAAAATATGTTGTTAGGGTGTTAAACAAGGTGTTGGAGCACTTTAATCAGTCTTTACAGTGTTTATAATACGGATGGTTTTAGGATTTATGTATGTGTTTACTCTAGTCTCTACTCTTAAATACAGTTGAAAATATTGATTATTGGAACAAGATATAACTATAGAAGTTTATTTCTATTATATTTGCTTATTGTATTTTTTTTTACCTAAATGTAATGTATGAAAACTGCTTTTTTTACTTTTTATTTAACATGTTCTATGGATTTCCTGTCCAGGGTGGATGAAATTTAAAAAATGAGGAAATTCTGGGGCGGTCAATGACCGTCCGTCGTTTCTTCCTGTTAAATAAACAAATGAAATCAAATACCTGTATTCGGTTGCATCCTCCGTGGCTGTGATTTGGATGACTGCTTTTTCCAATTTAACTGATATCTTCGGCCCCCCACCACCAACACCCCAACCAGCTGCGCTCCGAGGAGTCAGCGCTGGGCGTGCAAGATGGTCGGGACAGTGCAAACAGAGGGGGAAACATCTGTCACCAAGGACACAACCACGCCATTCTCTCTCTCTCCAGGCTGAATTTATGCAGCAATAACCCGGCCAAAGACAGTGGGTGACATTTAAACCCCATTTCCCCCTACAGCAACTAATATTTATTTGAATACGATACGCTCCTGGGGAATAAAGAAGCGGACCTGAGGAAGCTTTACCCTTCCCTTTGTCTTAATCAATGGCGGCAGGAGCAGTTTTGATTTATGTTTCCAAGGATCTGTGCTCCAGGAACAGCCCCAGCTGTTCCATTGACACCGCCGAGGCCAGAGGAGTGGCGAGTAATGTAATTAACCACTGAATGAACGGGGAGGGAGATGGAGAGATGGGTCTGCGAGGCGTGGGGGGGCACAGTTTGCCCGCCGATGTTCCCGCACGACGGAGCGATATCTCAGCGTGTACAAAAGCCCCTCTCCCATGTCGTCCTCTCGGCGTAATTAAATGAGATAAAAAGTCGCCGCGGAGGAGTGATGCTTGAAGGCCGATGACTGTTTCAGTGCCGCTGTGCCGTTGATTCATGTTTCCGTGACACAAACATGCTCATGCCCAGCTCTGCTGGGGAAGCTCGGCAGCAAGGGCCCAGGTCGGAGAACCAACAGATGAAGGCCCGCACCGACACTAACGGATACATACAGAAACACACCATGTGGAAAATGCTCTAACTTAAGGAACACGCCACAAAAAAATCCATATTTTGATTTTCAAATTCTCAGTGTGTGCCTGCTTGAATTCACCTTGCAAACTTTAGTTCAGTTTCTAAATGGTTTTTAAAAACTTCAAGCAAGAAACACAATTTATAGAAATATATATACAGATATATATATACACAGGACTTTCATACATGCCATTTATATAAAAGACCTTTTTCAAGCAGTCAGTTCATACAGATGACTATTATAAATGATGAAAATACAAACCCAACAGAGGACAGGTGGAATGCATGTGCCTGCTAAGTGTTGTTCATATTCATCATATTCCTCTGTATATAATGTTAGCCTTATGGAAGTCATATTTCACTGTTTTTTTCTGTCAAACAGTATGATAAATGACTTAGGCAGAACAGTGCCTTGACTGAGGCAGTTTTGTCTTACATAAATATAAATATATAACCATAATGTAATTTGTCAATCTTAAGGAAAGAATTGGCATCTACAGGAAGCAGGCTGGCTAACTGAAAATTAACCTAAAAATGTCTAAAATTGCCTAGACAATATGGTGATGTCAGCCACTGGCTCCATGTTTATAGGCGTTCCGCTGAATTCAGCACGACTACTGTCAATTTAAATGTTTTCCCGTTAGAGAGGAACCGCAGTCAGACAATCGAGAGACAACAAATTTGGCAGAAAACATCAATCGGACGCGTTGCTGGCAGCGAAACGGCATATTTGAGACTGAGCGAGGGCAACAACAACCTGGATGACTCTGTGAGGTTCCCACCTGCCGCCGCCTTTACCCGTCGCTCATTTTGGTGGCTAACGATGTCATGTAATGAACGTTTCCTCGCTGCGCTGCTCGCAGGCTCCTTCATCGTCATCGAATGAAATCAGGGAGCCCGCCACCGTTTGCACACTGCGATGGAGTTTTTGACAGCGATTCGACAGACTCGTACGTACATGCTAAATTTGATGTTATTTGGCATAAACTCTCCACTGAAACACAGAAAAAAATAGGACTCCTGTAGGTGGGTTAGCGGCAATAGAGGAAAAGCTGCACCAATCATAAAGGCACTTTTTCTACATTCAAACACCACTATACTATAGCTGCAATAACTGAAGGACCTGTGCACCCATGGTTAACCCACACAGGCTATTTTAATCTTTGTTTTCCTGATTGGAGCTCTCCTCAGGCCTGTGTGGGTGTGTACAGGCTGCGGTTGATTGACAGCTCACAGACGTCTCCGTTCTAGCTTTTTGCACCTGTTAAGGCGGGACAAATAACATTTTAAAACATATCCTGAATAATCTGAAAATTATCAATTAAACTGAAACGGTCCTGTTCAGGAATGGGTCACCGCTTAAAAACTTTTACACACAAATGCAATTAAACCTCCTGAATGGATTATAATACATTATTGTATCCATTTATTAACCCAAAGCCTGCACTTACACTTTCATTAAGGACCTGTAAAGTACAAGGGAGCAAAACTGTGCAAATACCCCATTAAAATCCCTATAATCCTTTAGCTTATCTAATAATTCTGACCAAATTGATGGTATAAGGCCAGCTAAAGACGTGAACAAAATGGAATACCAGTTCCTTAAAATGTCTTTAATTTTCACAGGAGAACAATTCGGAGTTCAAGTGACCCCTAGAGTTTGATTGTCTTGTTAAATAAGGCTTCTCTTAAAAAGGGATTTGGCTCACACCTTTTAAGAGACAAGTTCATACATCCTAATTATGACCGGTATGTTTTTTTTTTTATGTATAAATGAAGAATACATGAATTTGGCCGAATTTGATTGAAATTGAGTTGTAGAATGCAGATCCGAGGAGAGCTGCAGGGCAGGGAAGGAGACCATGAGGCTGAGAGAGAGACACACATCCTCACCATGGTGTAAGTCATCTGCCCATCCCCCTTCACAGCTCCGCTCTACTCTGCTGTGGTCTCACACACTGGCATGTCAAGGCAGTTCTCAGCACTAGTAAACAGCTTCAGCAGAGCGTTTAACCCCCACCTCATCACACAGGCTTCGGTGAGATGGTGGCTCATTTTTGTCACGGCCGACGACCTGCAGAAAGTTTGCACCACGCACGTGAAACGCGGCGGATCAGACAGCAGGGGCCTGGATCGGCCTGATCTGAGAAACCAGCAAATGAATGAATGAACCGAGGTATTTCGGTTTTCACGTTAAAATTTGACTTCAGCGAATGAAACAGTACTGGAATCAGATTTTGTCTGCTCGACATTTGACCTTTTTCCACTTGAGCTATTTGAAAGTATAGCTACCAAACTCGTGTGTTAAAGCTGAAGGAGGTTTGGTTGGAACGTGAACATTCCACAAGCTTGCGCCCTCTCCGTCTTTGCCGCAGAGCTAAGCCCCGCCTACTTTGACTGGTTTTCATGCGCGTGCCGTTGTGGGCAAAGGTGGAATTGGAAATTTGCTGTTAGTCAACATGCTTCTGATGTTTCATGGCCCTTGGCTGTACAGAGTTACTGTGATTTACATCTGACTTAGGAACGATTGGTTGTTGAGTGAGTTTGAGTCAGACCAGCTTAAAAAAAATAAATGAATGAAATATAGAAGTGGGCACTCAACGCTTTAATTAAAATGACATTCATTTGTTTTTTCAACCAAAAATTATAATGGATTCACATCGATGTCTACTTCAGCTTTGATTACGGACTTTGAATCTGGACGCGTTTCGTAAAACAAAGTTCATTATGGAAAAAAGTTGTAAATATTAAGGCCAAGTTTAGAAGAATGATGATAGCCTCGGGGTGATGTTTTGTTTCGTGAGTCGTGTGTCTGTGTTGTGTCTTTTTACTCGTGTCCTTGTTTCGCCGTGCTCATGGTTTGATTGTTTCCTTTCTGTGTTTTGTTGCGATGTGCCGGCCGTGTGGTTGTTGGAAATAAGTTGTGTGGTTGTGTCTTGTTTGCGTAAGGACTAGAAGCAGGAAGAAACCTTTTTTTTTTTTAACATATTGTGTCTTGTTTTTTCTAAAAGAGCCGTTGGAGCTATTTTTTGACAACAGCAACAACAAAAAAAAAAAGATAAAGTGTTGCCAGATCCGCTCAGCTACACTTTTGGTTTTTGGTGTATGGGACAATGCCAAAACTGTCATGTAGTGTAAGCCTAGAAACTTGGTACCAGATTCTCTCTTTCTAAAAAGAAATTAAAAATTAAAGAAACACATGCTACCATCTAGTTTGATATTCTAGATGGATTAAATATTCATAATTCATCATTCTTTTTTGGTTACACCATTTGACATTTCACATCAACAAACAACAAACCAACATGAACACAAAATGTACATTTTGGGAGACGGAGTGAACGCTTCTTAAAACTGAATTTTTTGACTTTCTCGTCTTGCCAATCATGATTTGTCACTGACCCTTACGCAGATGGAATGTGCCAAACCTGAGAAGCTCAACGGGGAGGAATCTAATAAGAACATGAATCATGGAGGCAGTCGTCGGCCAAGAAACAGAACTATTTTTACATTTCTGTTTATGTAGGGGTTCTACAAATGAGACAAAATGTGTTAATTAGATAGTAGGCCTTTTTTCCCCTCCTTGCTTCCAGGCATTATCGCTAAGCTACACTACACTACAAATACAGATGCTTATAGCCATTATAACAATTTCAACATTGTGTCCTTTCTATTTTAGAGTCCCATTTAGTCAAATTTATATTGAATATGTACAGGCTTTCAGCAGTGTATCCACTTTCAATTACTAAATAGCAGGACTGTAACTGCAGCAACGGATATGAACAATAATGGTGACAAACCACAGGTCAGAAAAAGCCTCCATGCTTTACTTTGTACAATATTCAGCTTTTGTAATATTATCTTTTCTTTTTTTTTGCCATGTTTGTTAATAGGTGAAAGCACTCTGGTGTCCATAAAATGTGAGTTTCTTTTATTCTGCTTAGAGAGGCTGGCTATCGCTGTTCATATCACCCATGCATTTCGTAGAGAGGCTAAGCAGAATTTAACCAACATTATGAAAAAAATATATATATTAAATAAAACATATTCTATTCTTGAGCAAGCACTGGTCTCAAGGAAAGACAGCTGTAAATATCCCATGAATCAGCTATTGGTATAACTGTTTAGTATATAAGTCACATATGGAAAATGTAAATGAATCTACATGAAATGCAAATTAATCCATGTTGTGGATAAATGACAGCAACCATTATGGTCTGCATTAATATGACCCGGCTACATGTTCATTACCCCTCAGTGTCACTGAAACCTTGAGAAACTTTCTAGGTCCTCTAACTCTGGAATTAAGGAAGCCCACGAAGTTGTTTATCTCACACAGCAATTAATCCTTAAATAAAATTAGAGCCATGGAATTGCTGTAATGAATTCTAGGAAGGACACGGTTTGGAGAAACCCCTCTGGCGTTGTGTAAGGTGTTATTTTTAAGGAACATTTTTTTCTTTCTTTTGCATAAATGATTGAATAGTTTGGAGGGGAGAAAAAATGTTCATTTGATTTTCAGTTCGAGACATATCTTAACATACCTTAAGTTTCTGAATGGACTATTTTAGTCACGATTGGTGAATGATTTCAAAAGATGAAAAATATTGGATTAATTTGTCATGAGTGGCAGCGTCAGGTCAGCGACTGCATCGGTTGCAGGTGGGTTTACAGCGGGGGTCATGAGTCTCCGGCACCCTACTTTTAGGGGTTTAGGGGGGGCATTAGCAGACGTACAGCCTGTGAGAGTGTACAGTATGTTTTCATAAAACGAAAGGAAGAACAGGGAGTTTGGTCCCAGACTGACCTGCCTGCTGCTTCTGTTAAATCTCTAATAGGAGGAAATGGCTTGTGGTGAGGAGAAGACCCAGTCCTTCTGTGGGAGTTTAATTCAATCACAGCTCCGGTCAAAAATGAATTAAAACTCTCATTAAGCCCCCACCTCACCCCACCCTCGTATTCCACAGTCTAAGCTGGCTGGTAACGCTCCTCACAACTGGAGGTCGGGGTGTTCTCGGTGCATCAGTCAGCTTTGCGGTTATCAGCGCGTGAGTCAGCCATCAGTCACTAACTCCATCATTTTGTTATTTTAATTTGCAGCGCTCACCCACACAGTGAGCCCGATGAACCCGCCTGCAGACGATCCAAACAGCAGTGCGTGGACGTCGTGTTGTTGCTTAGTAGCCTTGGTTTGACAAAATTGAGACCGCAGCGTTTCCCCCGCCTGGACTCCATATCTCACTGAGCGCAATGAGGATAATACACTGCGATCCGCATCACAGGGCCATTGACCTTTCCACAGTACACTGTAACTAACCACTTTGGACCATGACCATTTATTATATGGAGCGGTGCAGCAGAGAGCGTTGTTTTCTGTCAGGGAGAGGAAAAAGGAACCTGTGTTGTAACCCCACAGGAAAATATCTCTGTGCCTCCGAGCACTAAAGTGTTTCTGCTGCGGGACCAATTCAGCTCCTCTTTGTCATTTCTGAGCAGCAACTTACATTATCACCGGAGTCACACTGGTACATTGTTCCATCTATTGTAAGGACACAATGGCCTTGACACTCGCAATTTAAGCCTATTTTAAGCACACCAGTTATTCTTTATGGATGTGAGGACGTGAACGATGTGAACAAGTTCCTTTTCACACGGATCACTTTTGCACGACTTTGTGACATTTAGATTTTCAGCCATGTGGAAATAAAGATTATGAACAATGCAAGGTGTTCCCTACAAAAATAGGTCCAATGCTGATAAAAGCCTCGGACAATCTGTCAAGCTAAACCAAACATTTGGTCTTCTTTATCAATTGGCTAAAAGCCTTCACACATGAGGAAAAGGCTACTTTCTTTTTTTCTTTTCTCTAGTAGAGATGCAGAAACACTCTTTGGTAAAACGTGAGCTCCCCCTGCTGTGAAAAGACATGTCAGACATCTCTTTTGTGCTGCCTTCAAGTGCTCATAATAAGGAATGGACTAGGGACAAATATAGTACATGTGAGGAATTCATCTTAATACATGTATTCAGGTATCGTAGGCATATTTATTATTTGTTGCCCACTAGGATTTGGTAGCAAATGCTGTACTTTTGCTTTCCAATGCTTTTTTGTTGTGATTTAAGTAGGTTTGTACATGAAAAAGGTAGATTAGTTTGTTTTTGCCTCAATACAATGTTTTTGTGAACTGTTTTAAGTCAAATTTGGAATGCATGAATTTTCTTTGATTTTACCACTACATGCTTAAAAAAATCAAATCATTATTTAATATCTTTTTTTGGTGCATCTGTTTTATATGGTACATTGTGCAGCTTTATGTTTTAACCAAATCTTCTAGTTGTATTGCTGTTCCAGGTGCATATTTTGTTACTATTTAATGATGAGGCATATGAAGCATATCATCTCATTACAGGTTCAAGATTCACTTCATTAATATATTTTTTTTAATTTCAAAGTGTCTGCATTTCTGTTTTCATGCATTTATTTTTTTTTTGTGAAATACTAAATAGATTAACTGTTATTGTCATTGCTCATATCACAGGTACAAGGCACAATGCATATTTCCTCTAATTAGAAGTGCAATCATTTATGACATAGTATCATACATGAGCATAAATGTGACATAAAAATATATAAATAAGAATTATATATAGTTATGTGTCCATGCATATACTAAATAATACTGATTGATTTACTGTATCGATTGGCAGCAGCGCAATGGTAGACAGTCAAGTCTGTAAAAAAACAGTTACCAGTTACAGTTACAGTTAATAGTGTAATGATGTCAATACAATACTGAATGGGAATGCATTCGAGGTAGCGTGGGTATTAACATTATTATGTAAGGTTGTGTAGTTTTATTCTGCCAGTTCAACCAGTTTTTTTTGTAGTTGTAACAGTTGTCAATACTTCATCTATGCATAGCACTCCTGACCTCTGATGACATTATAAGTGCGTTTTCTATCGCGATAAGGAGTTTATTACATTGTTTTCTCGTGATAACAAACTAATGCACTCATGATCTCGAGATAACGAGACATGACACAAAACAAATCCAAGCGCCTTTTATATCCTCGGCTTCCGTACCGTCGTGGGGTGACTGATGTTCCCCTGTAGAATGTGAATGTGGCGCCGATGCTCACACGTGCAGCCAGTGTGGATAGATGCGTCTGTAGGAAATAAACGCTGCCAACGCTGATCTGAGAGAAATTGAGTCTCAGGAAAAAAATATCCGATCCCGTGACGTGTTCTCGTCGCTGACTTTGACCTATTCGGGTGAGTGGAGATTGTTATAAAAGCGGCTCGTTGGCGCGCAAGCAAATATTTTGTACCAAAAGCTAGACACATTGTATAAGTTACATCCGTGTAAAGGGGGTATTCAAATACAAACTTTGCGATGGAAAATAGCATAGTATTGAAATAAGTGAATATACCTCACTAATAGTAACGTATAGAAGAGCGTCTATCGATTTTTTAATCACTTGCGGATATGACAATTGCGGATCAATTTAATGAGTAAGGCTTTTATTTTGAAAGCCGAGTTTGCTACTTATAAGTTCCCTAGCTTGATGCTATTGTTAAAGGATGTTAGCTCTTCTTTATCATTTAAAGCATGTTAAGCGAGCAGTGTGGCTCTGTTAAACCAACGTAACCCGTATCTTTAAGAGGGGCGGTAGTTACTTCTGTCTGGTAAGTAAAATACTGTCATACTTCAATATTACCTTGAAGAGTTAGCCAGTAGCTAAGTGTACAATGTTACTTTTTTCCACGGCGGTAACCTGGACGGGCGGGGTTGCTAACTTAAAGTGTCCTCGCTCAAAGAAAATGGAAACTTCCCACCCGCTCGGGCGGTGCTGCGCATGTAACCGAGCGCCCTCAAACTGCCACGCTTTTAAGGATGGGAAACATAAAAGAAACCCCAAATTGTTTAATATAATCTAGATACATATGGGGTCCACGTTGTGTAACAAGGAGGATTAGCGGTTCCGCTATTGTTTTGGTTAAGTAAAATGCTACATTGTAATATTTCCAGTAATATTATTTGCTTTCACTATAAAATATAACCCAGATTACTTAATTTCTGTCAAATATGTGAATGAAGCATTTTTTCTGTTCAGCTGTGTACTCAAGCAAGGCAATTTCTGAGTTCCACATTTCAAACACAAAAGAAAGACAAAACATGCGTTATAATAGAAATAAAATATTATATTCAACTTAAAGCACTCTCAAAATGTGCATGTGTTTATGTTGGTTTGTATTATAATTTGTATATTTTTTATGCAAATATGAAAAAATATAAATGTTAGTTTCTGTGTAAAATGTAATTTAATCCGTGAAGGTGCAGTTTGTTTGCACAGTACAACTGCATATGATGTCTTTTATCCTTCGAATGGAGAGTTCTGCATGGCCTCCAAATTCATTTGAGTTTAAATTTTTTTTTCCAGACACCGGGGCACAATGATGAAGTACATCCTCGTAACTGGAGGAGTCATCTCTGGCATCGGCAAAGGCATCATCGCGAGCAGCGTGGGCACAATCCTGAAGTCGTGCGGCTTACGTGTGACCGCCATCAAGATCGACCCCTACATCAACATAGATGCCGGCACGTTTTCTCCCTACGAGCATGGTACGTGAGTGGAAATGATCCACAGTGATTTATCCAAATTTTAAATTAAACCCATTAAATGCTCTGTATGTGCATGCTCCGTCCAGGGGAAGTGTTCGTGCTGGACGACGGGGGCGAGGTGGACTTGGACCTGGGGAACTACGAGCGCTTCCTGGACATCCGCCTGACCAGAGACAATAACCTGACCACTGGCAAGATCTATCAGTCAGTCATCAACAAGGAGAGGAGGGGAGACTACCTGGGCAAGACTGTGCAGGGTAGGGCTGCACAATTTTAAGGGAAAATTTTATTTTTCTTGCAGATACTGCAATTTCATTTCAGTCATGATTTTCCTCAAATCAGATTTTAGTGCACAATAGCTTTTGAAAGCATGACAGTAACTTACATTATACCATTAACACATTAAATGTCATTACATCTAATGCAAGAATGAAATCTAAAGTCAATAATTGATTTCAATTGTAGTCCTATTGATTAACTAGAAACATACCGCAGTGTTTCCTCTAGGAATTTTTTTTAGCAGCGAGTTTGTCTCATCTCGTCTCATCTCTCCCCTTCACCATCACTTTTCCCTGCTCCTCTTTATCCAATTTTACATGTCTTCTATGATTACATAAAACATTAATGTTAGTAAACCAAGTGTGAAGACTTTTTTTTTTTCTGAGTAAAAGGCTAATGATACCAGAGTATTGTCTTTATCTGGTGTCTTTCCCTTCTCAGAGAAATGTTTCAACAACCTTATCTGAAAAATGCAGCCAGCAGTTGCATATTAGCGTGACTACCTTCATTTTGGCTTAATTCTATCAATTAGTTTACTCAGGTTGGCACCGGGCAAAATTAACTTAAGCTACTGCCATCTTGCATAATGTTAGCTTGCATCATTGTATTATATTTTAAATGTCTGGTACAGTTTATTGCTTAACTGTACCTTTTCTCTGGCCGCCAAGTCATTGTTTTACACACATTTGTTATTTTCGATCTAAAACAAGAAGTTCAGGCCTGGTTCAGGGTAAACAATGCTGACGTTTGTAAAAAATTTAATTTGTGAAAGACATCTCTGTTAACTAGGAATCTTTATTTTTTACTCTAGTGGTGCCCCACATCACAGATGCCATCCAGGAATGGGTGATGAAACAAGCCAGAGTACCCGTTGACGACGATGGCGTAGAACCGAAGGTTTGCGTCATAGAGGTGAGCCTGAGGTTTCCCACGAAGGGTTTAAATTATGTTCTGTCGCCCCCCTGATCATCCTACTGCCTTTGACGATCAGCCGAGGCGACGGCCGCCCTGGGCGCCGCCGATAACGATGCTTGTGTTCTTGTTTGCAGTTAGGCGGCACTGTCGGAGACATCGAGAGCATGCCTTTTATCGAGGCCTTCAGGCAGTTCCAGTTTAAGGTGAAGAGGGAGAACTTCTGTAACATTCACGTCAGCTTGATACCACAGGTAAGAAAACACCTCCAGGCATGCCTGAATTTTTTTTTTTTCTTTTTATAGAGTGTATTATTATTCTTAACAAAACGCCAACAACATGATTTCTTAATTTGAAAATAAAAAACTGAGTAACTGATGACCAGTAAAGATACACAACATTAAGTCAACATACCGAAAAGGAGTTTTTTTCAGCAAATTGTGTTTTACATTGTCGGGAACAGAATTGCTTTTGTGACAGTAACACCACACAATTCAAGAGTGAATGTCAACTCACCAATTATCAATCATCCTGAATGCTAATGGATTTCAGTTTCTTCTATTAAAAGCGTCAGGTCTCCTTGTGTCACATGTTGAGTGTTGCGGACACATGGGCAGTAGTTCAGTTATTTGTGTGTGTGTGTGTTGTCTCCATCCAGCCCAGTGCAACAGGAGAGCAGAAGACCAAACCAACTCAGAACAGTGTCCGGGAGCTCAGAGGACTGGGTCTGTCCCCTGACCTGGTGAGTCGACAGCAGCACGTTACACAATAATCCTTTTCACACATTCTACTGCAGGTGCAACACTCATTGCATTTCTATGGATATTATGGGAAGTTAAAATCCTACATGTAAGGGGCTTTTATTTCTCTCTTTCTTACAAAAGGAGACGTTGCAGTATAAATGGTTAAATTCTTTGGTGCTCATTTTGGCTGAAATGTTTTCATAATATTTTAATTGCTAAGAGCCCATTGACAATTAGAACACACTATATTTTGTTGTGTGAAATCATTGTGTCGCTGCCAATAATCACCCACTTTCACCATACCTTTCGCTGACAGATTATGTGTCGCTGTTCCACTGCTCTGGACAACTCCGTCAAAGAAAAGATCTCAATGTTCTGCCACGTAGAACCCAAACAGGTACGCCGCTGCCACCGCGCCTTTGGTTCAGCAGGGCCGCGACACACTCAGCAGGTCTTAACCCTCCTTTGCCCGTCCCGTTTCAGGTCATCTGTGTCCACGACGTGACATCCATCTACAGAGTGCCGCTGCTGCTGGAGGACCAGGGCGTGGTCGGCTACCTGAGCAATAGACTCGATATGCCCATAGAGTCCAGACCCAGGAAGCTGTTGACTCAGTGGAAGGAGATGTCTGACAGGTGAGTCAATCAAAAGAGTAAAAGTGAAAGCCTGATTTGACGATCCTACTATATAAAAAAAAAAAAAAATGATTCGACATGTTGAATGAACTTGTCTCCACAGGTCAGACAGACTGCTTGAACACTGCTCTATAGCACTGGTCGGCAAATACACCAAGTTCTCAGACTCCTACGCTTCTGTCATCAAGGCCCTGGAACACTCAGCCCTGGGCATTAGTCACAAATTGGAAGTTAAGGTATGTGCTATATGTAAATATTCAAATCTTCCACGGAAATATTGAACGCTGTCTGAAAGTGGAGTAGAAAGTACTACTTTTCTCTGAAGTGATGTGTGTGTATATAGTAGTATCAGATGGAAAAACTCATGTAAAGTGCAAGCACTTAAAAATTGTACTGTAATACAGTACCCGAGTATTGCATTTTGTGTGTGTATATGTGTATATATGCTATTCCTGGTGTTTAGTCTAAATTGTAATAGTTTTCATTAGTTTAATAGTTATTACCCTATTATTACATATCCCTAACTTATTGTGAGCACTGTGTGTATATGTATACGGATATATATTACATATCATAATGCATCATCCTAATACCTGTCACCTAAATATTTTGCCTGTTTTCCAGTATATAGACTCTGCAAATTTAGAGCCAAGCACTCTGCAGGAGGAGCCGGTGAAATACCACGAGGCCTGGCAGAAGCTCTGCAGTGCTGAGTGAGTGCTACGCGAAGAAGAGCCGAACACACTCCTGGTATTAATGGAACGCTATCCTCAACATTTTGTTTCCTCCGTCCTCAGCGGCATCCTGGTTCCCGGAGGCTTCGGGGTCCGGGGAACTGAAGGGAAGATCCAAGCCATCAACTGGGCGAGGAAACAGAAAAAACCTTTTCTAGGTACAGAAGAGGTGTCGCGATAACCACGATCAAGAAGGTCCCTTGGCTACTTTTATGTGTCGGTTAATTATTTTTTTTAATATATATATATATATATATATATATATATATTTGTGCAGGTGTGTGTCTCGGAATGCAGTTGGCTGTATGTGAATTTGCCAGGACTGAGCTCGGCTGGAAAGGTAATAATTTTCCTATGCAATGTATGTGTTAAATTTCAAATAAATAAATAAAAGGTCCCGTACATAAACATTATTTAGAGTAGCAATAGGCAAAGTTGAAGAACATCACAAATCCTCAAGAATCCTCACATTTGACACTTTTCCTTTTCAGTATCAGAGTAATCAATGGTTCATGAACATCATAGCCACAGTCTCTCTTTCAAAAGAAGGATATCTTATTGATTACATTGAACTGACTTTGCCCCTTTTTTTTTTTTTTTTTGCACATAGATGCCAACTCAACTGAATTTGACCCAGAATCGAAGCATCCTGTGGTGAGTTTTTTTAATATACAGAAAGCATTTGTTTACATGAACTATGAAGTGTATTAAGTTCTGTCATTTGACCTTCACAGGTGATCGATATGCCAGAACACAACCCCGGGCAGATGGGCGGCACTATGAGATTAGGGAAGAGACGGACAATATTCAAGACAGACAACAGTATATTGCGTAAGTGTTTTCTGGGAAAAAAAACTCTGTCAACCAGGCGCCAGATGTGTTCGATCCTCCCTGGGCTCACAGCTGTTCACTGTATTCCAGGAAAGCTTTATGGAGATGCCGAATATGTGGATGAAAGGCACAGACATCGCTTTGAGGTGACTTCTCATTTCAACTGCAACATAAACCACCTCGTCGCCCGTGGCTCACTTTGTATCTCATCTCCATCCAGGTCAATCCTGAGTTAAAGAGTCACTTTGAAGATAAGGGCTTCCGCTTCGTGGGTCAGGATGTTGAAGGCGAGAGGATGGAGATTATAGAGTTGGACGGTATGGATGAGGTTTTATTCCCTCCCCCTGCACAATGTCTTAAACAATATCACAATTGTTAAAATTGATTTTTGCTTTTAGATCATCCCTATTTCGTTGGAGTGCAGTACCACCCTGAGTTCACTTCTCGCCCCATCAAGCCATCACCCCCTTATCTTGGTTTGTTGCTGGCTGCTGCAGGGAAGCTCCCAAGTTACTTACAGAAGGGCTGTCGCCTGTCTCCACGGTAAACGTGTTCTCTGTCTAGAGTCTACAGACCTATATTCACCCAATTCACCTTTTGTGCCTCAAATTGTGAAAACATGTATTTGACACAGGGACACATACAGTGATCACAGTGGCACCAGTACCCCAGACTCGGAGATAGAGTTTAAGTTGCATTCATCTCAGATGATGGTCATGTGAGGTACGGAAGACTGCTTCAAATTCCACTGCGTGGTTTTCTGTTTGGCGATCGAAATTGTATTGTAAAATTTCGTGCACTTTTCCTCTAGTGTTACAGACCATGCTGGTGTTGGCATATGGACCACTGCTAAAGCAGATTCATCATGATGCGGAAAAGCTGCCGATTCTGGAGCTTCATTGATGGACTTTAATGTTGTGGGTTTTGTTTTATGTACCACTATCAAACTTTGTTCAGTGTAATGCTATTGTGGCCTTATTGTAAATAAAAGTACAGCGAGGCTGCTGCATTATCAAGTCTGAACTCACTCAAGTGTTTCATCCAAGTCCAACAATGTTACTTACTGCAGGCCTAGTTACTTGAAGAGGTACTCATATTGACTAGACTTTTAAATTTGATAAAATTGTTCATCGTTTCAATTCTTGTGAAAAGGGACCTTTAAGGAATAAAACAAGAGGGAAGGAAGTCATTTTGTCTTTATTCCATTCAATGATGCATTTTAAAGTTATTACCCCACGTTACAAAATGCTTTAAGAGAATTAGTGAACTCCTCTAGGATGTCAACTGCTTGGCCCATTTCCTGTAGACTCAGTGCAGTAGTACCACCGGACCTGGGGGAAGGGGGAAAAAAACAAAAGTATTATAGTACAATTCAAGCGTGTTCCAATAATACCCAAACAAAGAACTGATCTCAGTCCCATATCCGCGAGTTTCATCCAAGCAGTCCTCGTAAAAGTGGTCATCATAGATCAGAATTTATTTTAGTAGTTTGACAGTTTACTTACATCACAGAGTAGGGATGTGATGATTCCACACAGCCCTGTGGCCAGACTCAAGAACCCAGGCATATCAATACCTGGAAGAAATTGATCTGTGACCACTTATTGCAAAATAATAACGTTTGACTACTGTACCAAGTACAGTGTAGGACAGCTGAGTGGCTGCTGATGGCAGAAGGGGCCATAACAGTCAAAGACCACCCTATTTTCTAGCATGCACTTGGAGAACCTTGAGCTACAGTAAGCACCGGTCCTTAGGATAGCATGCGACATGTACATTTCAGTTCAAGACTAATAAAGTACCATTATGAGGCATCCTCAGGTTTTGTACATTCTAGCCATTGAGCTTCATTTTAACAGATGTGGCTCAGTATATCAGGTAAGGCAACTTTGCAATTTCAGCCAGGAATATTTCTACCCAAGATATTGAGTTTAATGTATAAAGCATTATTTACCTCCACATGGTGTCCATTTCGCCACTACTTTAGGTGGCAGTATGCACTTTTATGGACTGCAATCCACCATGACAATAGTCTCATCCACCCATTTCTCAGCCATTTGGGTCATCTATGGAAAACAGGAAAAGTTGCATGATTAGTTTCATGACATCTCTAGCTAACTTTTTTTTTTTTTTTTTTTTTTTTAAGAGTGTGGCTCAGTTATTTAAATGTCTCAATCAAGACTTGTCAGTGAGGGCAAGTTTGTCTTCATAGCCAGGGTTGGTTGCATTTCAAGATGTGGCTCAGTCAGTTACCTGCATGTGTTGTGCTCCATTCCATCATCTTTTCCTTTTCTAGCCTCATCATCCAAATCCTGCAGAAAGGAGGAAAAACCTTTAGACGTGGGTCACTTTACTTCTAGGCATGCTTAGTTGATTTGTAGTTTTGGCCAAGTGTCCTTTCCCTTAATGTTGCTGAAACAGTTATTTTAGAACTGAGCAGCGACCGTCGGTGAAAGTGTTCATTTCGGCATCCTGTTGACCGCTCACTGCTACAGGAGAGCATAAACGGCTTCGATAGGTGCCTGTTAATCAGTACATGTGCCACATTGCTGTAGAAGGCATGAGACACTAGAGGGTTTCAAGGACTTTCAGTCGACACAGAGCTTGTTAAAAACGCTAGAAAATCTGCCAAGCTCTTAAATGAAGGCTCGACAAAGTCCCTACCACGTGGTTCATATGCTATCTGCTAACTCGATGCTACATTGCGCTCTTGGCCTAAATGCAGTAAACGTCAAATTTAACAACGGACCGGTGCAAAGCGAGTAATTTAAACATACGATGTTGTGTACTCTAAAAGCATTAACGTTACGGTCATCTCGACCAATAGGGCTAAGAAAGCACTACTAGCTAACAGTAGCTAACATTAGCTGCTAGTGCGTGCTATACGCGCCCAAACCTCTTCCGAAAAACAAGTGGTAAGATTAACAACCCCAGTCTTCAGAGGCCATACGACGGAGTGTAACAAACCATTACTTTAGTAAATGTCACTATTGAGTTACGTACAAGCAATGGGTAAGGCCCTACCGAATGGTTCCGCTTCTATTAGTCTTCTCGCCGTAGACTTGAAGTTGAAGAGAGAAAGAGGAAGGTCTACTGCGACTATATATACGCTGCAGCCAAGCAGCAGCCCGCTGATTGGCCAGCAGAGCTCACGTATCTCTCTTGCATGATGGGAAATGTGTATCTAAAGTACGTGACAATTTTTTTTAATTCCAAATGGCATTATGAGTTATGACATAGCTTATACAAAAGTTTAAGGCATCTTACAGACAAATTAAATAATCAACGTAAATTATAGGAAAAAAGGAACAAAATCATTGTATAAAATAAAATATAAATACAGCATATTATCACTCTAGAGGTCTGGAAAAATGTCCACAACTTCATGTTCTTTTCGGAGAATTGAGATGATTGTCCACAAGGTCTTTTTAAATACATGGAAGATGTGTTTTATTTTTCATCACTTTGATGTGTGGATGAAGGATTTACCCAGGAGAATTAGATTATTAATTTTTAGAAAGGCACTTCTACACCCTGGAATGTAATAATATTATGGAGGGGATGCAGGGATAAATAATATAGGTCCAGGAGTTATGATCGGATTTTTAATATTTATTTAATTTTTAATGAGTAATACAATAATGGCCACATTATAAAGGAGTAAATGTGCCATAATGAAGTATATACACCATTAAATAATTGATTAAAAATGTTAATGATTAAATTAAGCATATGTAATTAGTTCATGATTTATTGAATTATTTCATGGTTCTGCATTGCATAGCTTCATGAAGTGTTCTAATGACATAAATAAATAATAGACAATTGTTTGAATGTGTCAATAATCAATTAAAATTGGACTTAAACACATATATCTAATAATATTATTAACATAAACATTTATTTGCATAGAGCTTTTCTGGGCAACTGATTTACTGATTTTCACATAAAAATAAAACAAAGACATTGTAACAAATTAGAATAATATAAAACAAAGAAAAACAAGGAAAAGTTACGCTAAAACAGGTGAAGGTGTCCGATTTAACAACATTGGGTCGGATGCAGTTAAAAGCGAGTTTGAAGAGGGGATTTTTTAATAAATGTTATTAATTCATTAAGATGTATTTATTTAATTTATTTAATGTACAAAACATATACCTTTTTAACTATTTAATTATTTCACGGTCTTGTATTGGAGTGCTTCATTTATTTTATCTGTCAAACTAACCTATCAAAAGCAGTAGGCGGGCCTAACGCGAATCTAATCTGCAAACGAACTTCCATTTAAAACCAAAGAAGAAAAGGCTACTTCCGTTTTAGCCTTGGTTAGCTAGAATAAATCTTGCGGGTTAGGCTTGATTCATCGTAGACGTTTTTTAGATGTTATCGGAACAAATTCTGATAGCAATTCGAGTCATATTCGCGAGGACGCGATGCCCGTTCCACTGCGCGCACTTTCCCATGCAAAAATGCTTCGCTCGACATCTCCATGCGCCCCCCATCGAAACCGGAAGCTGTAATTACACTATTCGGCCGCTTCGAAAATCCCGGCGCACTCCCGGCGATGAGGGGGGGGGGGTGCTTCAGAACCACGGACAGCAGCAGCACTTTGTGGCTGCTTTGAAACAACAGTGTCCAAAACGAAAATAAACAGTTGCGAAATACCGCGTAGCCGTGGCGAAATCACCCACGTGACGCCACAATGTCACACAATATGAACGGAATTATGACAAGCACCTGACTTCTGTGTAGTAGAGCTCGTGCGGCCAAGAAAAGCTGATTTTCCCGTCCTCTTGCGGCTCTTAAAATTCCACCGAAGCTTATCAGCGACTGTTTTATAAACCCGCTCGTCACTCACCGCTGCGGCTGGTTTTTATAGTAGCGACATATAAATCCATCACGAGCGCTGCGCTCGCGCTTGAGCTGGAAGCAGCCGCAGCCGTCTGGGCTTCATGTAAACACGCCGCGCACAGGGCTTTGTTACACACACACACAGGCATACACACGCACACTCCGCCGGTATCCCCCCTCTAGTCATGCCATGGATATTTTGTGGCAGTACCAGTTCCGAATCATTTTACTCGGGGACTCCACAGTGGGCAAGTCGTCGCTGCTGAAGCGCTTCACGGACGGGATCTACAGCGATGTGGCGGATCCCACGGTCGGCGTGGATTTTTATGCCCGGGCGCTTGAGATCGAGCCCGGGGTGAAGATCAAGCTTCAGCTCTGGGACACGGCTGGCCAGGAACGATTCAGGTAGGAAATGGAGGAAATGTTGCGTATATATGATAATAACATTACATATATCTTAGAAGAAGAAAAAAAACACCGTCGCTAAATTCGATTGTATGGACGAATGTAAATTATGTAGAGGCCTCGTACTTCGCTGTTTTTGGCACTGATTTGAATATAAAAGCCTCTGAATGAAACCCGCTCCATTGTGGTGTAATGACCCAGACAAGTAGAAGGGGGTAAAAAAGCGGGTCAGGAGAAGCTTATAGAGGCCTCTGTCTCACGGTGCCCTGGCCCGTCTGAAAACAGTAGCCCATAAATCCAGTTGCATCATTGCGTTCATTCACGGATGACGGGCAGCATCCTCATGTTTAGGCCCCGGTCGCAGTCCCTGAGATCCCCACAGACTCCGGAGCAAATCACCGAAAAATAAGTATTTTAATATTATTATTATTATTTTTGTATGCACATTTGCCCTGTTGCTTGTTCTGTTTCGCGTGTCCCTGCTGCCATAGACAATTTCCTCTTTCTGTTCGTCTTGACTGGAGAAGCAGCTCCGCTTTTTAGATCTGCTTTCCCTGTTTGAAGCTTCTGAAGCTTCAGAGGGTGTTTTCCGTCAGGCTTCACCACACTCTGGTCTTTCACTTTCAGGTCCGACTATGACAAGCATCTGTGAAATCAGTCAGCTTTCCTTTTTTTCTTTTTTTTAATCACATGCACAGATTACAGAATGTTTATGTACTGTGTGTGTAGCCTATAAATACATCTCTGCAAAGCACAGAGGCCAAATCAGGCAACAACTCTGGGGCCCTAGATATTTAGGAGCCCCAGAGGACGCATGTTTACTATCTGGTTTGTGGTAATTCGATTCATTTCAACTCAGTTCCATTACTCACCCTAGACAAGGTAATGTAATATGCACCACTTTGAAGACCTAAAGCCAGCTCCTGTGTTGTAGACACGTCTTGTTAATGAAGCATTTCATGGCACATACTATACTTATGTATTTGAATGTGCACATACAAATGGACAAGTGGCAAACCTGAATGGGTGCCACTTGTTTGTCTTGTGGTCGCTGGTGAGTTTTAGTGAAGCTGTCTGCAGTGTGCACTGCTTACAGGGCGTGGAATGCAGAAAACCTAGTAAATCTACACAATTCGTAAAGTGTTGGACTTTAAACAGTGGTGGCAGTGCAATGATCCTGACAGTGTGCGCAAGTTCAGAGCTTATTGAGTCACAAAAATGAGGTCACCTGACTCAACGTTACTTCACTATGAGTTCAACTCGAAAACTTTCAAGTGTCAGGTTTTGACCTCCCAGAAAAAAAATAAACACATAGGACACAAAGCAGAGGAGCTTTGCAGGGTCACACAGCTTGAATATAGTTAGCCTCGTAGCATAATTACCTGAGGCCAAATTGAGTTATTTGCATTAAATGGGAAAGGAGAAACCTAAAATGAACCCACATTGTACAACAATGTACACATTGTGGGACCTGCTTCTTAAAAATGCATTTTTTGACTTTCACATCCAGCCAAGATCAATTTTGCCATGAAAAGTTAACATGTCCTCCTCCTGTCTCCCCACCAGGTCCATCACGACGTCCTACTACCGTAACTCTGTGGGGGGGCTGCTCGTCTTCGACCTCACCAACCGCAAGACCTTCGACCATGTGAGGGAGTGGCATAAGGAGGTGAGCGAGCACATCCTGCCTCACCACATGGTCTACATCCTCATCGGCCACAAGAGCGACCTCAACAAGGACCGCAAGGTGAGCCGCGACGAGGCCGAGCAGCTGGCGGCCGAGCTGGGCATCCGCTACGTGGAGACGTCGGCCAAGTGCAACAGCAACGTGGACCGGGCCTTCGAGCTGCTGACCAGAGACATCTTCGAGCTGATGAAGATGGGCGAGATCGTCACCCGGGACGGCTGGGGCGGGGTGAAGAGCGGCCTCACCGCCAAGGTCCTCTATCCGACCGAGGAAGAGGAGGCCGTCGCGCCAACCACCGAGAAGGGCTGCCACTGCTGACTGAGGGCGCCTTGCGTCCAAAAAAAACACCGCCCCCCCACCCTCACTACCCCCCCAACCCCACACCAAACAGCTCACCTCGTCTCATGGCCGCCCATCGAGGAGAAGAAAAAGAAAAAAAAAAAGGAGTCGCTCGGGCTCAGCACCTTGTGATATCACCAGTGCGTCACCTTCTTCACCTCCGTGCTTCGTGCCCTCCCTGTGCGTAGCTTCTACTGACAAAACGGGATTCTTTTCTAACAGGGCCAGCGTAATATCCTGATCATGTATCTTATAAGCAAGTTGTATCTCTAAATCCATGTGGTGTAGCATGAGCCGAGCCGTTCTGAAAACGCAGAGAGAGCGATCAAGCCGTGTAGCTGATGCTCCCTTCTCACAGCTGTGGAGCTGGCGGACTACAGAATACACTGAGGGTACATGGACTATGACTTACTGTGGCTTACTGGCATCACTTCCATTTTCATATGGCACTGTTGTGGGTTTCTACCTGTCAAAGGTTGTTGATGCTTTGCCTGAATTTGTTTTTTTGTGACTAATATTGTAAATAATAGTGAAATCTATAGAGGAAAGCTAAAACTGTCGCTGAAAGCTACTTGATTGAAAGCGTGAATAGACACAGTGCACTCTTCAATAAGTGTCACCATATTAAATCAATGTGCTCCTCTCTGCTACTGTAAGCTGTACGTGCACTTACGCCAAACTGACTTTCTGATCATTCTGTGAAGAGATGATTCATGTTTTTTTTTCCTTTTTTTTGTAAAAAGAGATACAAATTATTTCTGTCAAGGTGTATACGTAAAGATAGTCCATTGTAATTAGGTTAGGTGGTTTTCATTTAGGTATTTTAGAAGTGCGTCAAATAATCACATCTCAGCCATCGGACCTTTAATAACGTTGTCAGCTTTAGTGAAGATGTGCTTGATTCAAAGCCAAGAGGAGTTTGAGCAGCTGTTTAAAGCTTAGTCAAACAGATATTCCTTTTTTTTCCCCAAATCGCAAACCATAGGAAAAATGTTCCATTTAGGCCTGAGCCAAATTTGGCCAACCAATCCTTTCATCTAAAAAAAGCAAATCAGTATATTTCTTAAAAATGTTTAACTAATTCTAAAAACTATCTGCAAATCTCATCATGATCTGATACATCCACTATCCATCACGAATTGTATCCATTTGAAAGTTAGCTCAACTTAAGGCCTATGCCTGTGTGTTTTTTTTGTTCTTTTTATCTAAATGCACAGTGACTCTACGCCTGTCGTATGAAAAGTGCTACATAAATAAACTTGACTTGACTCAACGCTGCTGAAACGGTCAGCTTACTGCTTACACGCTCTGAACATTCTGCTTGCTCTTCCAAGCAGTGAGCTGCATATAGAAGCATGCACGTCTGCACACATGACTTCCAAGCAGTAGCTCCCTTTAACGCAGAGGATCGTGTATGCGTTGGGGTCCTTAGAGACTTTAGACCAGTGACATTAATAATCTGCTGTTTACTAGCCTGGAGCACATAATAGACTGCAGTACATTTAGCCCACCACTCACACACACACATACTGCAAACAGCAACCCAAGATTATGCATTTTTACATTTCTCATTGCAGATTTGCACCATCCCTTTATTTTGTATTTTTCTGTACAGATTTGGGAAAAAAATGAGTAGTTTTCCCAAAATGGCCAGCTTTAAGTACAGTTTTCCATATACATGATTGTGTTTGTTAGACAATCAGATGTTATTGTTTCATGTTCTTGGTGCAGATTATGGGCTTCTGGCTTCGGGTTCTTGCTTGGAATTAAGAATCAACTCATATCAGCATTGAGCAGCCCGTTTGACTGTGTAATTACAACTACCTTTCTCACTCTTTGTCTCTCATCCAAACAGGGTTTAAATTGTATAATACTGTTTGCATTTGTATGATAATACTGTGCTATTTAGATAATTGTTCTCAAGTGAGCATGCTTCCCATTCCTAAATCCTGCACATTACAGGGGACCCTTTGACTGCTCAGTGTGACAACGGCAGCCTCATTGCATTGGGAGAGCACTGCTTCAGTTGCAAGGACAACATTGGAAATATAATATAGACAAAATAAGCGTATTTCACATCAACCAATAGTAGACAACTCTATATCCACTTATAATAATAACTTAAAATATATCATTTACAACAGCATTTGTAATGTTCAGGCAACGTAGATGAATAAAAAGTGACTACCCTGTATTATCAATGGTGGTCACGACCGACCTTAAGACCAGACCCAATCCCTATTTTACTTGAGTTTAAAAGGACTATTTCAACATTCTGGGTTATTTGTTAAGCAACTTTCTTATACTGAAATAAGAAAATACATAGGGACTGAGTGAGGACCTCGAGCTTAGATTTGCTGAAAGATTGGAGCATTGGCAAATGAAAAATGATATAATAGTATATATATATATATATATATATATATATATATATATATATATATATATATATATATATAACTGTATAACATCAGCAAAAGTTATTAACCTTATCTCTCTCTCTCTCAGAAAAAAAAAATACGCAAACTTCCCAAAATGTCGAACTATGCCTTTACTAGTGTGTTTAAGTTTAATTCAGCTCTAGAATAATAAAAGCATCACACCGGTACCAGACAACATCAGCAGCTGTAAGTCCTGCAAGACCTTTCTTAGCAAACAGCAGTACTGCTTCTAAGCCATCCTGTCACATTTCACAGCTTTATGGAATAGATGTTATTTATTTTATATATTGTGTATAATAATTTGCCTTTCATTTGATGTGATTTTATTGATTGATTAAAAAAAATAAATAGATGTCCAATGAAAACTGATTGGAGTGGTTGTTTTTTTTGTTAACTGTGTATTTGGCGCCCTCTTCTGACAGATTGAAGTAAACTCACCATGACCTAGATCTGTTCATTAATTAATAAATCATGGTAAATAGTTTGTGTTGTGGCTGTTATTACAGACATACCAAGTGTCCCATATATATCACCTCAAACAAGTGTCATTAGTTCAGGATGGAAGTAGTGTATAGATGTACAGTTGATAAATATGTCAAATGTAGTATAAAGACAGTGAGACATTGCCACCACTTGTGCAATGCATACATATAAAAAGTGTGTCACATGTGTTTATTTAAACACAATAAACTAATCTTGTTCAACTTTGGTTCCCAAAGAGTAATTGCTTTTAGTCTGAGTAATAGTATATGTTATTATGTTATTAATATAACATGAGAATAGCAGAATCGAATGAATAAATAAATTAATGACAGATGGTGGCAGCTTCTTCTTCCTCTTAACAAAAGAAACACTAATTGGCTTCAAGTTCTGTTTTCTTGGGAGCTCATCGATTTGCCTGCATAATCTGATCGAAGCCATAGACAGTATATACGCTCCATAGCAACCAATGGGAGCCAACAAAATGACGTGCCCGCCTCTTTTTTACCCGTCGTGCTCCTCTACAGTCAAACACCCGCATCCAAATACGCTCATATGTCGACACAATTGACTAATGCGTGAATATGTGATACACCCGCTGTTATAATACATTGAAACTATGCATTCGATCATCAAACACTGCGAAAAAGCGTATTTTAAACGCACGCACCCTAAGCGAGGTGCGTGGTACCGCGGGAGAGGATGTGAGGTGTTCAAGAACATCGTTAAAAAGGGCTTCTGCTGTATATGGCACAGGAGGGGTGGGGAAATCCACCCTTTTTGCGGAATCGACATCAAGAGATTTCGGAAGCACAATTTTTAACCCAGGGGCTGCTAGTGATCACTAGTCCTGGCGCCCCGTCTCTTACTGTGTTGAAAGACAAAAAACAAGCATAGGGACATAGTGTTTAGCTGTGGTGTTCCGAGTGGCGTCACCCAGTGAATGTGTATATCCCCCAGATACGTCAAAGATAATCTTTAATACGAGATGGGACTCACTTTTAGAGTCGAAACAGATAAAGGCAGCCTGTTTAGAGTGTTGGAAACGAATAATTCATACGTACATTTGCGCAGGAGGATAAACAATACTCCAAACTGCGTTACAGCGTATTTACATGAAGATACAACCCCGACACACACGGACACACGAGGTGTAACTAAGCGCCACACAAGTATATTACGCGGGTGAAACCGAACATCGAGTAAGCCCTCGTCCGCATATTAATACGAAAGTTGCTTAATTCGCCGTCGTTTGAGTGAATTCCAGCAGAATTTTTGTCACAGTTTGAAAACAAGGCGAGCGCTGTTCAGCAGGAAGTCAAGCTATACACCCGAGCGTCTGCGCATGCGCCGAAGCACTTCTCAATCTAGGGATGCGTTTCTCTTCATAAAACGGTAAGCACGAGCTAATTTCTCACTAAATGGCTTCTAGATATGTTCGGAGGTGAAACGCGGGCGTCTCGCGCGACACAAAACGGCACTCCGGGGCGGCGGGACGCCGTTTTGTGTCGGCGGGGAGGGGAGGGGGGGTTCAATCCGGCCAGGCTCGTACAGAATGGAGGGGCAGCGCCGCCGCCGCCGCCGTGCCGTTGTTTGCTGTACGTGCCGCCGCACAGGGAGACGTCATTTTGAGGGGGAGCGGAGAGGTAAAATGCAGAGTTAACGTTACGAAGGGACGTACGGTTCACAGACGAGCGGCACGTAGCCGTCACAGTGTAGACGCACAGCTTCACCCGTCTCCACGGGTAGTATGGCTCACAATATTGCACATTATTAGCACAAGTCAAGTTACGCCCTTTTGCGTGAGCCATAATGGCTACCGCCGAAAGTAGCCGTGAGGAGGATCTGAACGGTTAAAAAGCGGCTAACTGCCGCCTCGGTGTGCGTCTAACTCCGAACTTTGTGACATTAAAAGAGTCTTTATCCCCGGATGGGTTTTTACTCCAGTGGAGGAATCAGTCACGTTGCGTTACTCTGACACTTAGCGGCCATGAAATACGCAAAAAACGCAGTTTATATTCCCCGAGCGTGCAGAAGTAAAAGTAGAAATAACGGTACCGCCGTCAAAAAAGATCCAGTAAAAGTCCTGAATTATTAAAAAAAAAATAGATCGATGTGGCAACAATTTTAGATACTTTAAGTAGATTAATGTCAAACGTACTGCATTATGTTATATTATATAAAGGAGCTTTATTACAATTTTGTGAAAAAAAAAACATTTAAACAGTAGGAATATTCAAATATCACATTTTTCATGTTGAATCTGTATCTAAAAAGTAACTTAAGCTGTCAGATACATTTAATCGAATGGTAATATAAAGTAGAAGAAAAGGGAAATGCTCAAATAAAGTAGATGTACCTCAACATTGTACCTAAATACAGTACTTTATGCATAGGAGTGACTTTCCCTTACAATGATATCGGCTCCACAGTGATAAACATTAAAATGCCCTCATTGGTGATTAAAAGCAAGTAGTATAATATAATAGTGTACATAATAGGTACTTTCACTTGTGACACTTTAAGTACCTTTTTGTTGTGAATGCAAATGACATCAAGAACCCCTTAAACTGAGATCAGTGGACCTTAAAGTGGGGTTTGAGGACCCACAGGGGTCCTTGAGTGTGGTCCTGCAAATATGGGAATGGTTTCGGTCTTGGATTTCTTACTCATTCTGTAATAAAATATCTGAAATTCTGAAGGAGCAGGGGCCCTGGAGTTAAAATCTTATCAAAATAGTGGTCCATGGTCTAATTTGTGTCAGTTAAGCTGATGCCAAAAAGTTAGAGAACCACCGAATATAAACATTGAAAATCAATTTAATCAGCAGTTTGTGCTCGGGACTCCTTCTGAGGAGATTTTAGCTTTTTATATTGTGATCTTTCGTCACAGAAAGTGAATAAAACCCATGACCAACAAAGTCGTACATTCTGTAATTGTGTCACAAATGGGTGGAATTATAAGGAAAATAAATTATTCCCATTTTTTCCTGAGGATCTTCTTACACACAAGCAGTAGATTATCAAAAACAGATTTGGGTTCTGAATGCATGTGTTTCTTTGTGTAATATACTTATTATTTTACCTCAGTTAATTGTCAAAGTAACTTTAAAAATAATTTTTCATGCATGTTTTAATTTCATAATCATTCTTTTCTATTTTAGATGAACAATCTCCTGGACACCTATATAAAAGTGGCCCCCCATTCTAGTGTGCTCTGAGTTTGATGGCGACCACTGAGGAGGTCACAGTGTCCATGGGGGAGGTGGTGATGGTGAAGGCTGATGGTGAAGGTGACTCTGATGACCCCAATAAGACCCAGGTCATCCTACAGCTTCAGCCCATCACCACTGGGTATGCACGTAATGGAGACTGTGGATTGTGGAGCACAATTACAATAGAACAAAGAATACTACAAGAGAGAAATAACTTTATTGTGTAATTGGTGTTACAGTATTCTCTAATCTACCTAGAAGACATAACCATTAAAAAATACAAACTTTTCTTTTCAGAGATGAATCTGCTGAAACAGACGCAGCTGTCATGACTGTTGAAGCACATTCAGGTATAGTAATTGTGTCAGAATGATGTTTTTACATCTTGAGAGATTGATACATTTAGCATACAATTACCAAATTTAATCTTATTTAAGTGGAGCAAACCTCTTTATCAATTTTTCAGAACATATCGACGGAGATGATGTTGAAATTTGCTGCCCCATAACATGTGGTGACTGTAAAGCTGTGTTGCTAGTGAAGAAGTTTGTGTGCCCAGGAATCAATGTAAAGTGTGTAAAGGTTGGTATTTCTCATGGTTTTTATATCCATATAGATGTAGAATGGCATTTGCATCAGGGTTCTGCTGATATTGGTTTTCAAAGGCTAAAATCCATATGTATATTTTCAGTGCCAAGATTTTCTTTTTTAATCATCTCACTAATGATAAAAACAGGAGCTTTCTGTTTATTTCTTCTTACTTCACACTTGTAAGCATCAAATGGCTTCATGCAGTGGCTCAGTTAAACTTATCTTGAACAATCGCAAACCAAAAAATGTTCCTGCTATGCTTAACATCTTTTAAAAACTATATTTTCTGAATTCTATCAAACTTTTGAAATATCTAATGAGAAAAAAATTGAAACCAATACAAAGTTCTTTGACCTTTTTTTGTCAAATAAAAATACAATATATCAGGCTTTTAAAAGCCAGGTGCACATCAAACAACATTTCTGAATGTTGTTTGTAAGTAAAGCTCATTCTCTCATGCTGTACAAAGGACTACAGCACAAACAAGTTTTAACTCTATGCCACATGCTTTAGTATTTATTATAGGTATAGGTTTACATCAACATAACTAAATTAGGACACAAAAGAATTCAGGCAACATGTTTGCATTCACAGGTTACTGTTAATCCATGTATACATGCAGTGGGTCAGTATTGGCATTTCTCCTCTTCCTTGAAATTTACTGACATTCCATTTAACCTATAGCAGTCATGCAAAATGCAGCTTCCTCATCTGTAAAGTGCATTTATAGTACATGTAAAGTAATGGGATTTTTCCTAGCAGGTTTTTCATCTTTTGTATTTAGATTGTTGATTCAACATTAGTTTCTCAGCTCCTATTCAATTCTTCAAAGGTCACTTAAAACCTATCTGATGCTGTAACAGCAGTGAGCCTTTAACTCCAAACCTGCAGGTTTATCCAGACTTAGCTGGTCTTATGACCATGACCACGGGTTTAGACGTGGCATTTTGAGACACAAATGTTTCAGTTTATTAAGGATGTAGTGAAAAGTTGATATAATCATGATTTTATGGGAGAACGTGCAAGTAATGGAGGTAAAAAACACACTAGCAAAATAATTCAACTCATTCAAATATAATGACATGTACAAAGGGGCATGAACCGCAGGGTCGCTTAACCAAGACTGTCCTCCTCACTAGTATGAAGACCAGCTGATCAGTCCAAAACAGTTTGTGCACATCTCTGGGAAAGCCACTCTGAAAGACTGGAAGAGAGCCATCAGGATGGGTGGAGTCATGCTAAGGTGAGAGGAACTACATTTGGTTACTGTCCAAATTCCAATGTCAGTATTTCTGAGTGATAATTGGTTACATTATACAACACTGTAATTAGTAAACATCACACTCTGTGTGCTAGCTCATGCATATGCATATATATCTGTGAACGGAAAGAGAGCGAGAGATTTGCCTCAGACATCATGAATAAATATGTCAAATGACTGTGTAGCTATGCACAAGTGTACTTGGCATTATTCCGTCACTCTAGAGCTGTAAATTAGATTAATGACTCCAGACTTTTTCATCAAGCCTCCAGTCTGTAAGAGTGATGAAAACATTCAATGATTGATACGAATGAAATATTTAGAAAAACAATATCTATAGCTGGGATAAAACAAATACCTGCTCCTGCGGTGCTTGTTAGTGCAGATTAGTTCAGACACGGAAATGGAGTATTAAAGATACCAACAATCAGTGGTGTATTCCAAATCTGCTAATCTCGTTTCTCTAATCAGTTTGAAGATGCACTAATAACCATTTTTAAAGAGGCAATTGATCAAATGAGAATATGCAATGCAAATCGTATCACTCGCTTTTGCACCAATCTGTCGTTCCCCTCTGTTCTTCGGCATCTTTTAGAACATTTGGTTCTTTGGTTTATGAGCCCCAAGCTTATGAAGAAAATAGCACATTTTGCTGCTAAAGAGCCATCTTTGGTTGGATTTTTAAAATTTTCAGTTAAGATGAAACACAGCTAGAAGCTGAGGAAATATTGGATTTAATAAAAGAAAAGCAACACAGTTCTAAATGAACACTAATGCTGTTAGCTGAATGTTTAAATAAGTAATTGTTTGACAATTCTACCCTAATAAGCTTTCCAGTATCCTCTGCTGTCAAGTGGTCAAAAGAAGTCTCTTAATGCATCTTTAAAGGAGTGTCTGGAAGCATCTGTCTGGGGCCTATATCAAAACTGAAAGAAGTTTGCCTTCGTGTTTTCAATGTAATTTTGAGCAAAACTGCATTTAAGAGTAGATCTGAAGCTTATATGAGGCTTAATCAGTCATATAAAGCAGATATAGGCCATATTTAATGTTTCTACAGCATCAAGTTCCCTTTTATTGTTTCCTCAGGCAACACAAAGAGGGACCTTAGCACTTAAATTATATATTTATACATATATACATATTAACAAAATATTAGTGTTTTGAGAAGTGTATTCTGTAATAGAAAGTGTAGTAGCACAGTATCTACTTCTCTCTCACTTATTTCTAATAATCAAAGCACTTATTTCCTTTATCTCTTATCTCTTCTCTCTCTCTTTTTGGAGATCATGGATTTTCAGTATGAACAAGAGAAATGATTACAACAAAATAAGCTCTTGCCTTAAATATTCTACTTAACTGCGTGCTCTGTGGGATGATTGCATGGGTCTATTTTTCTCTACTAAGGGCTTATTCCTTCTCCACCGGCTGTTTGTGTGGGCAAGTCTTGTACACAAATCAGTTGTTCCACTTCATGCAGTTGCCCTTACATTTACAAGAGCAAGACACGTGGAATTAGTGTAAAGTTAGAAAAGCTGTAGGGCGACACGGTGGTGCGGTGGTTAGCACTGTTGCCTCACAGCAAGAAGGTCGCAGGTTCAAGACCCGCCTTGGGCCTGGGTCTGGGGCCTTTCTGTGTGGAGTTTGCATGTTCTCCCCGTGTCTGCGTGGGTTTTCCCCGGGTACTCCGGTTTCCTCCCACAATACAAAAAACATGCTCAGGTTAATTGGCAACTCTAAATTGCCCATAGGTGTGAGTGTGAGAGTGAATGGTGTGTGAATGGTGTGTGTGCCCCACGATTGGCTGGCGACCATCTGGGGTGTATCCCTGCCTCTCGCCTTAACGCGCTGGGATAGGCTCCAGCAGACCCCTGCGACCCCGAAAGGGAATAAGCGGGATAGACAATGGATGGATAGAAAAGCTGTATGCCTTTTAGTCTATTACATGTATGTACGCTACCCTTCAAAATTATTAGAAACTGTGCCTTATAACAAGCAGTCATGACCTCACTGAAGTTGTGACGTCACAACTATACAGTCACTGCCCCCCCTTAGAGGCTCAGAAAGAAGTTTGAGAAAGGAAGTGTAAAACTATTGAGATGATCTTCTTCAAATGTATCTTGTTAGGGACGTCAACATTTCAAATAATAAACAGGTAAGCGTATAATATATGACATTTAAATGATACAAAAAGTAATTATCTACCTAAAAAAGAGAGAAATGTCATATTTTAGGAATCAAGTAATGTTCAAATATGAATAATTTCATATTAAAAATATCAAGCAATACAATTAAAATGTTCAGAGGCAGCACAAGATCTGAACATCTAAGGCCATACTTTTCCATATTTCCCCTCTCCAGAAAAATGATGGACTCGGGCCAGCTTGACTTCTACCAGCACAGCACGTTGTGCACGAACACATGTCGCAGCACCAAGTTTGACCTTTTAATCAACAATACGCGGTTCCCCCCGGACGGCAGTGGACTCACCACGCCCACATCCTCTAATGGTGAGAGAACAGGCCAGGATCAGGCAGATTTATTAGCCGTCACACGTCAGATGTGGGACACACGGGTTGGGCTCACTGATTCCTGTTTTCACAGAAAACTGTTTCTGATTCTTGCCAACTTTTCTCATAAGAAACAAAAACAAAGCAATATTTCAATATTGGTAAAAGCCAATGTGATAAAAGATTAGGTATTTTGTGGTACTCCTATTTATAAGCAATACAGAAAGTACTTTTCATACTACAGTGCACAATATAGTTTTGTTAAATAGAGTCGAATAGATCATTGATGCCAGTATCAGCTAATTCTGAAGTATTATGATGTCCTCTTTAACTTACTTACTACTACTCACATTGTGATGCATCATTTAATCAATCAATCAATCATCATTAGCCATTTTTTATGAAGAACACTTCAAATTCTCTGGTTCCATATTCTTAAATATGAATATTTTCTGGCTTCTTTTCTTTTACTATAACAATAAATTGAATATCTTTGGTTTTGAACTGATGGTTCGAGACAAAACAGGAGGCAATACGAGGTCTTTAAGAAACAATTAATCAATAATGACAATAATTGTTGACCCTCAGGGATTCCATATTGCTTTGTCAGTGTAAAGTTTAGTCCTTGATGTCTGTGTGTCCCTGTTGTAATAATAACGTGTGAGCTCTTGTGTGAACCGCAGCTCAGGTGGTTCTGGGTAACGGGGCGATAGCCAGCGAGGAAAGAGCGGATGTCCTGAGCGGGAAGTTGGACTGGAGCTCAAGCTCACTGGACTCTCCGGACAAGAGGGAATCGAGCGAGATCTCAGGTCACAGGCACACACACCCCAACACAGATCACCACATCCGTCTAAGGCTGCGCATTCACAGGCATCGGCTTTACCCCTGTGACTGATACCCGTGTGTCGTGTCTGCGTCTCCACAGAGGACACGCTGAACTTCTGGAAGGGCATCGCCGACGTGGGCCTCCTGGGCGAAGTGGTGACCAACATCAGCACGGAGCTGCTGGAGATGCTGAGCGGTGTCCAGCAGCGCAGGGAGCCGGCCGCCTTACAGGACACAGGTACGTCACAAAGCTACCGCGCACTTTCCGCTGGGATTCAAATTAATCCAAGCAGGCCATGTGCAAGAATTAGAGCTGCTTGAAGGCACGTGATCAAGAAAAGTATAGAAAGAAAGAACAAATTCAGCTGCTGTTCCAAGCTGATGGACGGAAAGCCAAGAAGGACGGAAACTGGAAGGCTTTTTGGAACGGCTTCTTTCTTCTTTCCTTTTTTTTGGTTTCTGTAACAATAACAACCGAATGATAATTGTTTACAACAGCTGAATTTGTTCCTCCTTTATGACTGACCAAATGACCCTTTGATTGATTGCCGCACTGATCCCAGATTCCTGTCTGGTAGAGGTGGCGGTGCTCAGTAACCTCGCCCAAGTGTTCGGCCTGCTCGATTCGGTCAAGAAGACCCTGGAGAACAGGAGGCAGCAGACGGATCCCAGCCAGGAGCAGATCCTCAGCACGCTCAGCAGTGAGTACCGCATGAAACATTTCCATGTTTCTCTAAGTCTGGAGTAAACACCCATGACTCTCCAACAAAGCCACGCCAAAAAATGATTGATATGACCTCTTTAGAAATGTTTTTTTTAATTAAATGATTTGTCATAATTTCCCAGATCCAAACATGGAGTCTTAAATGTCTTGTTTTGTGCAACGCACAATCCAGAACCCAATGATATTTCTAAAAATGTGACAAATCAATGGATAAAGCAACAAGCGTCTTTGTTAGCTCAACCTCCGCTATTAGACGTAGGCCTGCGCATGGCAACATGGTGTGCGTCCGTTCTTGTGGAATTTTTTTGATAAATATCCTGCGCTTTTGTTACAATTCCAATACGTTAGCCACACTAACACAGGTTACTGTGGGCCGTGGCCAATGTCAAAACAACAAACTTCATAAGAAAGGTTGACGAGTACTACAGCGACTTACTCAAGATATACCTAAAAAGGCATAACCGTAACATGCCCAGATCCTTACAGTATATAGAGATTTATCATAAGTCTGTCAAACAAGAAAAAGCGACTTAAGCTTCCACTTTAGGAATATATATAATTGCAGATTTTTTTTCATACGATTTTTGCAACTCTTAACAGTAAGCCCTGGAGTAATTTTGGATAAGGACAATCTTTATGTCCTATTTGTGTCTTGTAGGTCTAAGCTCCCTTGGCAGTATAGTCTTTATGTGTTATCAATATATACATGCAGCTACATTATACGCCTGCTTTGCTGTGAAAAACAGTTAAGCTTAACCTGAAATTATTAAAATAAACAAAAAAAAAAACAACATGATTTGTTTTGAGCTTCCTCATGGAAGTCCCAATGGAGGGCGGCAGCGGAGTTCATTTACCATGCAAAAGAATGCGTAGGAGCATACATAATGATGAACACCTCAAAGCCACACAACAACAAATCTATGTGGCTCGGGGTCTGCACCGAGTTCACAGAAGAAGGAAGGTCATCTTCTGTCAATACTAATGACTTTTTTTTTCTTTTTTCAACCCAGCAAAAAAAATGCTGCCAAACACAGCATATGTACCAGAAATAAAGGTGATAGAATTTCATTAATATTTAAAGTACAAATTAAAATTACGAAGCCCGAAGGTTGGATTCACATGCATCAAGTCTGTCTTAAAACCTGCATACGTTACACTGAGAGGGTTATTGGTTGCTGTAATTATACCTCCAGCCGCCTGTGCTGCAAAGAAATTAGAATTAGAAATTAGAGTAATTTCAGTGTAAGTGTTGGTGAATGAAATCAACAGTCCTCATTTGTGTGAATATTAATTCCTAAATGCAGAAGAAGCTAGTATAGGCCTACAACAGTCTGGATTCAGACAGAGAAGCACAAAGCAGCAATTTTCTATTGAGAAAAACAGCAATCTTGGAGGAGTACTGACTCTGAAGACTTTAGAATGCATTATTCCACAGAAGCAGAACTGTACATCTTGTCCCCTCGTCACTTGCCCTGAAATCGCTGGAACGGATCCCTTTTGAGGATGCTGTGAAACAATATGAATTTCTTACACTTGCAAGAATTTGTAATGGACTAAATTTCTGAATGAGTTCTGCAGCACAAATGTCTTAGTGCTGTGTCACCTGCTCTGGATTGTTGTCAAAAATTAGTTTCTTTTTAATTCCAGCTGATCAGTCGCATTTCAGGTTATTATAATAATACCTTAATTTTTATAGCATTGTATTGCATTGTAGCACAAGATACACAACCAGCATAAAATTGATTTCCACACAAAATGAATAAAAGCATTTAAATATTATATTATAAAAGTTTTGTCACGTTAAATAAAACAAGGACCTGTCTCTGTAAATCCCTTCCAGTAAGTCCTTTCACAGTCGAGGGGCCTTTTCACTTGTGTTTTTCAGCCTAGACCCTGGAACAGTGAGCTAAAATGAACAGATATCCAGTGCAAGGACGTATATTTTTTTTAGACTGGGTTCAAAGCATAACATTTTGAACTAACTGCAGACAGCAGAGTTATTTCTGGCTGAGAGGTATATGGGGAGTTACAGTAGGCGAGGCACAAGGAAATAAAAGCACGGATGAGTATCTCCAGATCTGCAGGTGAAATAAAAGACCTAACCATGGCTATATTTCTCAGATGATAAAAACTATTATGTCTCATTGTGTGCTGCACTGACCTGAAAATGACTCTGTTATGATTACAGTTGAGCTCTGGCAAATTGAATAAAATAAATTATAAAGTTAGTCTTAAACGTTAGGGACAATTTCTCATCACTGTTAGTCCAGGTCTGTGATTTTGTATTATTTTACAGCGTTTGAATATGAAATAGTACAGACAATGATGAGCAGTGGGTAGTGCTGTTGCCTCACAGCAAGAAGGTCGCAGGTTCAAGACCTCCTTGGGCCTGGGTCTGGGACCTTTCTGTGTGGAGTTTGCATGTTCTCCCCGTGTCTGCGTGGGTTTTCACCGGGTACTCCGGCTTCCTCCCACAGTCCAAAAACATGCTCAGGTTAATTGGCAACTCTAAATTGCCCGTAGGTGTGAGTGTGTGAGTGAATGGTGTGTGTGCCCCACGATTGGCTGGCGACCATCTGGGGTGTATCCCTGCCTCTCGCCGTAACGCGCTGGGATAGGCTCCAGCAGACCCCTGCGACCCTAATGAGGAATAAGCAGGTATAGAAAATGACTGACTGACTGATGACTGACAGACAATGATTTTTTTTCCAGTTTATATTGTTTCTTATTTGGGATGCTAGCGTAAGCTCATATCAAATATCAATATCTGTGTGTGCTGAATCTAATCTTGAGTATGTTTGTGTAATGCTTAATCTGTTGTGTAATGCTTAGTCTGTCAAAAAATTCCTGAGAATTGAGTTTTTATGCACAACATCCACATCATCAATACAATAAGAAAAGAGTTTAATATAATGTCAGTAGTAGGACTGCAACTATCCATTTTTTTGATATTTAATTTAGATTTGAGCCATTTGTGCAACATCTTACAGACTATATTCTTTGTGTTCTGTAATGATCTTCAGTGTGATTTCATAGACAAATAATTGATCTTTGAACTCATACGTTATTAATCATCAAACTTTTCCTTGCACATAATTTAGCTTATTTCAAGTTTTGTTTTTATCTGCAAAAGAACAAAATGTTCGATTTTTTTTTTGCAATATTCTAGCTATATTTTCTCTCTAACAGCAATATAAACTGATTCTGTAGTCACCTTGCATGGGGTGGATTTCTTTTGTTACCAGGTGTAATATTTATTTACATAACATTTTTGATTATCGAGATATTCCATATATATTTTTTATTATTATTAAGTGTTTAATGAGTGTTTGATTTGCCAAGCTTTCATCGTCAGCACTGTGCTGTGTTATGTGCTGTGTTGCGTGCTGTGTGTAGACCTGGAGGTGCAGCTGGAGGAGCAGAGGAAGCAGCAGCAGGTGCGGGCTCTTCTGTCCTGCCCGCAGCCGGCCAAAAACAGGACCTCCGCCAAGCGCCAGACCAAGAGGCCTCGCCTCCAGAGGCCCACGTCCACCACCACCCTCCTGACTGCCCCCGTCACCCAGCAGGCCACTCTGCAGCCTCAGCAGTTCACCGTCCTGTCCCCCATCTCCCTGTCCTCCATGGGTCAGCCGTTCACCATGGCAGGCCTGCCCATCTCCTCTCTGGGCCAGTCCTCCAACACCGTCACCCTACTTCCCGCCGGCTCGCAGCTCTTCACCCGCTACATGGTGGCCGGAGACGGGAAAGGCGACACCATCACCTTACACCCGTCCTCGGGCCTAACGCTGGTCGGGGCCACTGCCGTGCAGGACTCGGGCCAGCTGGGCACGATGGTGAGCCCCGTAGAGCTGGTGCACCTCAGCCAGCAGGCCGGCGGCGCCGAGGTGGTGCCCATCGAGGGCCAGATGGTGGACGGCGCCATGCTGGTGCAACAGGAGGTGATGCAGGGCGAGGTGGAGGCCGGCCAGGAGCACACGGTCATCGAGATAAACCCGGCGCCGGTGGAGCAGGGGGTAGGGGTGATGGAGCTCCAGCTGAGCGGGGAGTCGGGCAGAGACGGGGCCACCATGGTGGTCCAGAGCGGGATGGAGGTGACTATGTCCACAGAGGGGGAGGAGACACAGTGCCAAATGCAGGAGGTGCAGACTGAGGGGGTCCAGGGGCTGCAGCTGGACGCCAGCGGACAGTTGTCAGGTGTGCAGATAGTGGTGATAGAAGAAAACACTCAGGAAGAAAACAAGGACAAATGAGCCCCCTCCCATCCCCCATCTCATCCCATCCACTCCAGCAGATATGGACTCAACTCTCACAGACTTGAATTGTAAATAGGCAGAATTTCCAAATCCACAAATGGCCTTGGCTTAAGACCAAGCACTAGGGTAGACATTTTTCCTTTTTTTGGTGTTTCTGTACATGCTCCTCCCACCTTCATGTTTTTTTTTTTTATCATGCATCACAACACAGAGTAGATTGTATGCCTCTGTTTGTTTTGTTATTAAAGGATCGTTCAGGTTTATTACAACTCGGCTCTTACTTTTCATAGATGCGGCCGTCAATTCTGTCGTAAATATTCACACTGTACTCATCAAGTTAATTGCTGAGATCTGGGAAGACGGAGGCGTGACTTAGAAAAAAAGTGCGAGCTGTCAGATGGTCAAAGTGGCTGTAAATAAGTTGCCAGGTAAACTAATCTTTTTCATTTGAAAGATTAAAAGAAGGCAACCAGTAAATCAAAATTAGCCAAGCTGTCCGTTGTAAATCTCCAACACTTTGTGAACTGCCTTTGTGATTCAACTTCAGCCTCCTCTACTTCCTGTAGATTTCAGGTGCAATCACAAATTAACTAACAATTGATATGATTTGGCAACATAAAAAGATAATTGTAATGATTATGTAATTTGCTAGACTACTGATGTCATAATAACATTAAATATAACTGAATAAAATGGCTTCTTAGCTAGCTTTGTTATTTGCAGGTTTTACTGTTCTTGTTGAAACCAGCTAGCTAACCCGTGTTCCCAGATCTCAGCAATTATCTGAGCAAGTGTGATTTGATAACATGGAAAAGACGGCCAAATCTAACAGCCACGCCTGAGTCGTAGCAAACCAGAATGATCCTTGAAGCCGCCACGAACAACCCAAGGACAAGAGAATGCACTATAACTGTAAAGGCTACATGCAGGGCTTTAAACGGTGCTGATGATTCGTCAGTTCACATCTTCTCATACTGAGTCGTTACCAGTAGCAATGTTGGTGTCACTTGAGGCTGGGATTAAATGCACTGTCCGTGTCCTAGAGTCACATTCAAGCTGTATTATTTTTTGCACTGTGAGTACAGGGAAAGATGGCCACACTGTTGGCATGCAGTGTTCTTTTTTTTTTCTATTTTTTTTTCTTTCTCCCCCGTTTGTTATTTTCTGTGCTTAGTTGAAATCTTCTCGCTGGAGTTGCATTGCTTATGCACTTATTCTCAGTGATTTTCCACACTGCCTGATTCACATTCAACTCGCATTCATTATTCTGATCACCTATTGCTTTCTCTCAGTATCATAGGTTGTATGAGCTACTGGGCAAAATCAGTATATAAAAATTATATATACCTAATGTCAAACTCGGTACAGTATGCCTGTATTTTACACTTGTAAAGTAGTGTCATATTTATTAGTTTTCATACTGAAGAGGTGGGCCTCTCTGTTCAAGGTGCAAACATGAATTAATTTATGCTTCGAGCTTCCGCTCACATCAACAAAAACTTGTTCAAGACTTGTGCATTTTCAGTAATTTAATTTAACAAATGAGGGTATTTGCATACTGACTTTGTAATGTGTTTTAATATCAGATTAAAACGTTTAAGAAAAGGCGTGTTGGATGGCTGTTCCTGGCATTTGGCCACCAGAGGGCGCTGTGTGCTCATCCCACTCCGGGCTGAGGCTGGAGACCAGGGTTACAGCTGCATTAAGAGATAGTGGGAAATAATCTCCGACTTCTACATCTGTCAGGTTTATTGCGGTGTGCGGTGTAATGTGCGGCGTCCTGGGCGCCGTGCGTGTGATGGGCAGGCCTCTCTGGAGGCTGAGCCGTGCTGACGGGGCACGAGGGCTCGCCCGTTATTACATTCCTGTCTTCTTGTAGCCCCTAACGCTTCCAGACAGGCTGTACGAGGGGAACGGCACGATGATGTGTAAGCACAGGAAAGCCACGTGTACACAAACCGGAGGGGCCGAAATGGAGACCTGGAGGAACCGGTTGCTTGTGTGTGTGTGTGCGAGTGTGTGTGTGTGTGTGAGGTACAAAAGCCAAACTGTGTGTAGATTAATGTGAAGCTGCCGGGGTCCAGGTGAGGGCGAAGAGGCCAAGAAACTGAACCGCAGGGGTCATTGTGTGGTGTAGCGGGAGAGGACATGTCTGAGTAAATAACAGAGACGTTTCATAGATTGTAGATTAGGTTTCACCACATATTGTGCACAGGACAAAGAAAACAGGAGTGGCAGATGCATCAGTTACAACCCGCGAGGGGCTGAAAGGCTGTTAAAGGGAGGATGACACGGCTGACATTTTGTCAGTATCATCCCGGCTACAGCAGGTTTAGCTGCGAATAAATACGTGATCCTGACTATCTTTGGCATCGAGGAAGGGGGGAAAAAACTCATAAACAAACTGTCATCATATTAGATTAAACACATAGCCTTGATTTAAAAATAAAGTTTCAGAGACAGTGATGAACCATGTGTTAAGAGAAGAGTTTCATGTTCCAGCTTAATTAAAAATGTCAGTAATATTTATTTAAGCGTGTACACTGAGGTTATAATATAACACAGTCAAAGATAGCCTGCCGGTGAAATGGAACCGTGAATCATCACGAGGGCTTATCATAAAAAAGAAAAAATCTCGTATTAATGTTTTTGATTGATGGTTTATTTAGCTTCTAAGCTTTGCTTATAAAAAAATCCCCCAAATAATTAGAACTCAGACGTAATTCTCCAAACCATGCGCTGGAAAATGGTTTTACTTGTAGGTCCATCACTCTCAGAAACACCTTTCACATTTCACACAGTAATTTGTCTCATTGTTGATATATGCTATTGATTACAGCGGCTTTGAATCATTTATCATGCTAAATCAAATATCTGAAGGTTTCAGCGTCTCGAATGAAAAGCTGCTCTGTTTTTTTTTGTTTTTTTTTGGTTGTAAAGTTAATGTTTTGTGTATGTGTTTTTTTATTTTATATTTTTTTTTAAATGCTTGGTCATAACAAACAAGTGTATAGAAGTCACCTTGGGCACTGCGGGATCTGCAATGGGCATTTTCCACTATCGCATGACATTTTCTAAGGTGATTACATTCTCCTGACGATTAAGTGAATGAGCGGATCCTCTGAGTTTTGCTAAGCAGGATTTAAACTCCTCTCGTGAGTCTCAAGTGCCAAATATAGAGAGACAGGGATGGCCGTAGCAGCTGCCAAAAGATTTTTGTCAACCACCTTCTCGCCTCCACTTTTTTGCTCCCAGTAGTATCGAGTTTACTGATGTAAGATTACGTGCATTCTGGGTAACAAAAATCTCTCGCATTTCAAAACGGGAGGCGGCGGTCCCCTGGGTGCCTCTTGGTGTGGTCACATGGTGCAGGCAGCTGTTCCAGGAATCGTCCTCACGCATTTATAATAGGATTCCATACTTACGTTTTACTAAAAAAAATACCTCTTCAATGTTTAAAAGGGTTAATTATTGTTAATTACAATTAGGTTTTTTTTTGTACTTCTTAACATCATCTGTCAGCACGGTTTCGACCAACAAAGCAGGTCAAGATGCTATGTTGATGTCACGCTAACACAGGCTCAACATAAATTGCAGGGTAGCTCACACTGTGTGGATGCGGATGTCTTTGCTGGATGTCCTTCATGTTACAATAATCTCATCACTAAGTAATACTCCTCAAGTTTTACCACACTGTTCTCATCTGCTTTCATGTGTCGGCACTTCACTTTTGTGATTCTTCTTCATTTTTTTTTTTAACAGTACCCAGACAGGAAGTAATGGGAGAGAGCGATAGAAAAGGGGGACTCATGCAGCTCTGCTCCAGCCAGGACTTGAATGGGGTCAGCTGCTTAACAGCGAGGCGCTATGCGGCAAGTGCTCTACCCCTACACCACCCCAACACACCCTTAAATAAGATTCTTGAAGTAGTCCTTTTGCTTTTACTTGCAGAAATGTATTGCACGGCATTTGTATTTTGGTCAGTAACAATCCCGGACTGCTGGTGTTGTGTCTGAACATGTTCAATGGACGATCGAACAAGAACTCTTTTATATTTTGAGTGAATTTGAACTGAACATACTGGATTTTTTTGCTCCATTAATTTTAGTGTGAACACGTTCATTCTGGCAATCTGATTTCAGAAGATCCTTTCAGGTACATCATAAAACACAGAGCATCAGCCAGGAGCATGAAGGAAGGCAGCACCACAGCTATGACCATTAACACAATATAGACTGCACCTTAAGGACTATAGTCCTGTTTTTGTATTTTTATTTTTTATAATAAAGACCATTTAGCAGCAACTTTTACATAATGTTTTAAGAATAAACTGAATGAAGGGTGAAACCTGCAGCTGCTACTTGTGTGGACTGAAAGGATGGGAAAATAAGTGTTTGAAAATGCCAGAATTTAGAGGGCTGTCACCTCAATACTTAACCCTGAGTGTATAAAAATTCATAGTTGCGATGTTAAAAAGGATAAAATAATTTCTGTCTCTGGTTCTCTATGGGCTGTGAAAATACTTTTGACAATTATTAGCTCAGAGCAACATATTCGTTCGTTTTTGGAACTATGAACTAAGTTCAAAATTTTGAACGAATTGAACTATGAGCTGAACTGGTTCTTTTTAAAATTCGTGAACTGAACTTTGAGCCAGTTCGTGTAGAAAGTGAACTTTCCCAACACTGCAGGCCGCACAGAGAAACGCTGTTAACTAAACGGACAATCGGAGAGCACAGACCTTCACCCAGGCCGGTGCTCAGTCTTCCATCCTACAAATGCGTGAGCATATTTGTGGCCATATCCGAAACTGCGGATGGTGCCGAGCTGAATCACCAAGGCAGGAGTTTTATGTGTCAACTCATTGAACTACTAACATCCCATTGACCAGCAGGAGCCGCTAATAGCCACTAAACCCACAAAAAAAAAACAGTCATGCAATCATCGCAAATGGCATCCGCCCCGTAATTGTTTGTAACCCGCCAGATCATCTAAAAGTTGTTGTCGTAATAAACCCGGAATTATCCTTTACATTTGTGCTGCAGGCGGAATTGGAATAAAGTCAAGGAAAAGTCAAGGAGAGGGTTTTTTCTGCCCATCAGATTTCAGTGTTCCTCGCTTACAAGTGGAAATTGTGGCCTGATGGTGGCGTGATGTTTCTGACCTTTTCCCAGAGTTTACGGGAACCTCCCACGTAGTTTTTTTTTTTCTTCTTCTCCCCCCTCTGGTGGGTTTAGTGAAGCATAATCTCCACAAGCAGCTGCTCACATCACACAAATCTCCCGCTAGCTCTATGTTGTGATCTTATTAGCAGCGTTTATAATGTTTAATGTCGCCAGCTTTGTGTCGAGCTTTTCCTGGAGGCACATTTTCCATGTGCCGCCCTCTTTAAGTGGATCCTCCTCTTTATGGAGCGAGCCCTCCTGAAAACTAGTTTTCGTCTGAGTGAAGTTTGGAAATTACTGAGCCAGGTGAAGATACTTTGATTACTCCAAACACCGCATACTCAGTCGTGGTGAAGGAGCCGCTTTTCGCTGATGATCTCCAATAATTTAATTTCCATAAAGGAAAGATTAAAAATCCCCAAACATAACCATGCACATCCATGTTTTGAGGGGAGGTTTCACACATTTCAAGCTCTATATATTTATAATGTGGGGTTCTATAGTAATGTCTTTCTTTTTCATATTATATTCATTGCATGAATGTGACATAAAATAACATTGGGGTGCATATAGCAATAATCTTTTAAAATGCTTAGTAATCCTATGATACTACCTCAGGCTTTTGAATGAATGAATTTAAATAAATTAATCAATGACTATGAACAGAAAGATAGATGAGAAAATAAACAGTAATAAAGAAGTTTGGCTCAGGGAGTTTATTACAGTAGGCGTGTACATGTGTATATTTGTGAAATATTTGTTTTCCATACTTCTTGTCTGTTACGATGTCCCCTGAGGTCGCCCAGGGCGACCTACGTTAATAAAACAAATCAGTCAAACCGAGGGCACATATATGCAACCATCACAAGTCGTATACTCTTTTATTATTTATTTTTTTTTTTTTTATCAAAAACGGAAATCCAGAGAAACATAGGGAATGAAAATGTTAATAGAGTTAGCACCAAACAAAATACATAATAAAAAAATGAACTAAACAAAGAATTTACTGTCTGAATGTAAATAAATGTAAATCGCAACAAGAAGGGGAGGGATTGATCCGTGATTGGCTGCTTGCCAGTTGATTAGAGAATTTAACCAGGTTAATCTGTTGAGCTGCTCCACAAGAACGTGGGTATTCTTGAAACTAAACTTGTGGCCCACGGTTAAAAAAAAAATCTTGACTGCAAAACATGAAATAAACCCAAGGTGTAGGCCTGCAAACTATATCACAATAATAAAAACTCAAATAATGTAACGTCTTCCATTTCACATCAAATAAGTCAAATAGTATCCTAATCCCGTGTTTTATAAGCTGCACTTCATACATTTTTCTCACATTTATTTATTCATGGTGCCTCTGGTTTCAGCCATTTTTTTTGTTATCTGCTTAAGTGCTGCAAGTCCTAAAACCATAAAAAAGATACTCATCACTTCGCTGAGCGAGTGGTTGGTGGAATACCAAGTAATAATTGATACAAACGGAGTGTGAACCGAAATGTGGTGTCCATCCTCTCACAGGGTTTTGTGCAGAGCCGCTGCAGAACTGGACTGAACAGGAATTTATTTTCAGGATTTATACTTTATGAAAAAAAAACTTAAAATTTTTTTTTTATTCTGGTCCTTCTCATACCTGAGCATTTCTACATATCTTCACCTCAGTTAGGGGCTAGTCATTTTTAATATACACACACACCCTACACTGCAAAAAAACTAAAATCTTTTCTTGTTTTTTGTACAATTAGTCTAATATTGAGTGGAATTTTATTCCAATGGCAGGTAATTAGCTTATTTCAAGTTTTGTGTTTATTTTTATTAATCAGGGAAAATTTGGTCTTCAAACAACAAGACTAACATTTTCTTGAAAAAAAAAAGAAAATGTTAGTCTTGTTGTTTTTCTTGTTGAGATCTCACTTTTTGCAAGTGTCCATCGCAACAACTCAGAAGACGCCTGGTATGTCCCTGTTAAAGATGCATTTAGAACCACAGGAGATGTTTGACCTGAAGGTGTCTACTAATCAAACTGGTAGGAATCCTCCTCTGGGGACATTAATATCCAAACTAAACTCGACAACAATCGGACGCCGGCAGTCCAGAGAAAAAGGAAAAAGCCTCGGATGGAAATAAGGAGTTTAGAAGTATTTTCCACAGCATCAGGCTCACACTGCTTAAAACTACTGACGCAAGAAGCTGAGCTGTTGGTGGGCCGTTAATCCAAGCTACTGTATCCTCCCAAACACTCCACTCAGTCTTGCTTGAAGGGATTTCTGGCTCCGAGGGCCGCTGTGTTTACAGCACGGACAAAGAGGATTGTCGACCTTGTCTGATTTTTTTTTATTTATTTTTTTTTATTTTGGAGGGGTGTGGGGGGAACTAATAAAACTCTGGCAGCCTGTGCCACCATGTGCCACCTCATCTCATCCCCCTGCCAGCCATGTTGGCGCACGCCGGCAGCAGAAGGTGCGACTTGCCTTCTCCCAGACAGACAGGCAGGAGAACTGGGGTTGGTGGGGGTGGGGTTAGCCCCCGAGAGCGAGGACAGCAGCCGGGGCTGATGGACAGAGGTGTTAACCTCGGCGTCGGGCAGGAAGAGATAGCGGCGTTCTTGTTTACACACGCCGAAGCCGGATTGTCACCTTGTCTGTCAGGAAGCATCCTATCTGCCTCCTCTTATCTCGCCGCGAGACAGTCAGCTACTGTTGGAGAGACCCCGCCGCAGACCCGCATCGCCATAAATCATTTTTTCCCTCAGCCGTAGCGTGGCCGCTTTTCATGTTGTTTCTCCCTTCACTCCTCCAGACACGATACTCCTCCTCCTCCTCCTCCTCCATCTCCTCGCACAAACCTTCCCCTGGTGACCTTGTGCTCGCCTGCACAAGTCGCTGGTGTGTATGCATCTCCCTAAAAGTGACATAGCAAGATAAAAACAGTCCAATGCGTTTAATTCAGGTCTTCATTATATTGCATTCATATTGCAACATGTCAAGCAATTTCACTGATGATATGCACGCTCATAAGGCTGTGCAATCGGGCAATTAGTTGAAAAGGGGGTGTCCAAAGAAATAGCAACGTGGTATCTAATCAGCCAGAGCATCAAGTTTGTAAAAAAAAAACATGTGTGAATCAGGTGGCCCCTATTTCAAGGATGAAGCCAGCACTTGTGGAACACGCATTTCTCTTTGAAAGCCTGAGGAAAGATGGATCGTTCAAGAGATTCCTGAGAAGAACAACATACTTCGATTAAAAGTTCATTGGTGGTGATTACAGGTAGATCTCCAGTGCCTTAAAATGGAGTGCACATGGTTGGAAACAGAAGACAATCATCAGAATGGATCAATGAATGGCAAAGGCTCATCCAATGATCAGCTCCAGGATGATCACAGATGGTGTGAAGTTACCTACAAGTGTCTCAGGCATGTGCAGAAGAGGATACAATATCCAAAAGCACACAAGAACTGGCCTAAAGAGAAATGGAGGAACATTTTATGGACTGATGAGAGTAAAATTGTTCTTTTTGGGTCCAAGGGCCACAGAATTGAAGCCACAGTTCACAGTGAAGACAGTGAAGCATGGTGCTGCAACCACCCGATATGGCCATGTTTCTCCTCCATGGTGCTGGGCTTATTTATCACATGCCAGGGATCATGGATCATTTGGCATATGTCAGAAAACTTGAGGAGGTCACGTTGCTTTATGCCAGTGCTACTCAACACTGAGTCCTTATGTACGTATAAAGAAGAAAAAAAAGAAATATGGACCAATTTACAACAAAGAATAGCTTTAATAACTGCAACAGAAAAGAGTGCATCTCAAATTTAAAAATAAAATTAAATCCTTAATTAAACATTCAATTAAACACACTCTGCCATCGAAAGCGCTACTGCCCCTAATGTAGTGGAGGTGCAATTGCACTTTATTTGCGCCCCACTATTTGAGAACCACTAAAATGAGTGTTTCAACATAACAATGACTCCAAAATAATCTTGGCAACAAGCACAATCCTGGTTCCAAACCAAAAAAACTAATGTTATGGGGTGGCCAGCCCAATCTCTGGACCTTAATCTAAATGAGAACTTGTGGTGTGATATCAAAAATGCGGTTTCTCAAGCAAAACCAAGAGATGCAAATGAATTGTGGACAAGCGTCTTGGATTGGAATAACTAAAGCTAAAATGTGTCCTAAAGTCCTACATTTTAGAAATAAAAAAAAGTTTGTGCAAAATAGTTTTGAGTTTGTAAAGTCAACAGCAGACACTGCCATTACTTTGAACACTATTGCACACAAGATCATGAATGTTGGTTTTCTAAGAATAAACTGCACCTACTCGTAAATTGTTTGCCATGTAGCAATAAAAATATTGTACAAATATTTTATTATAGTACTATTATATTGAACACTTCTGTACCGTGGCAACAAGGTTATAATAGTTGAGGCTGTTTATTATTATCTTGTGCACATTTTTTATTGGTTTAGTTTCCGTGTTATTTTTTTAAATATTTTTTTTTAATATGGAAGCAAGATTTGTGGATGAAAGGAAAATAGATGTTTCTATCCACTAAAAATACTAGGCTGAAAAATATTGAAGAAAAGATATTTTTGCTGTAATTTAGTTAGTTTAGTTAGTTTACAGTTCAGCTTTTATTTCAGTTATATATATATATATATATATATATATATATATATATATATATATATATATATATGTTGTCATGTATCAACCCCCTTGAACCCGTGCTGCTAAACACTGAAACTACAGTTCTGAAACACACGGCCCACAATTCTCTGCAGATGGCACAATTTTCATGCTCATTTTCACAGGGAGCACACTGTCATACAAAACTGGAAAGTGAATGACTTTACTATGGACACGCACTCGCCACATGGGAAAACACACACACACACAGTTCGCATGGGTTTACCCAATATCCTCCATTCCTCGATCTTATTCAGGAGATGGAGAGCATTTGGCCGAAACCCACAATCCCACGTTCCACCTTCTCCAAGCCACGGAAGACGCATGTGGAGAGATAGCAGTTGATGCTTTTCATGGCTGGATTCACCATGCTGCCGTATGTGATATCTCCCCCCGCTGCTCGGACAGGGAAAACGACACACACACACACACACACACACACACACAGGAACTGGTGCTGTATTTTTTTTTCACTGTAACTGTGTACAGTAAATTCGTCAGTTTTGGATGGAGACCACTTTGTGTTGGCTTGGATGTGCACTGAAATAAAATAGATTTGTTACAGTGTAATTGTGTGTTCTGAGTATAAAAACAACAAGAGACATGTGGGACAACTACTTTTATATTCTAAGTGAATTAAAATATTGAAAAAAAATCTTTTCTGGTTACACCATTTAACATATAATGTTAAAAAGCACACGATATTGTGATTTTTGTAAAAGAAAAGAAATGCTTTAGAATGACCTTTGAATGACAAGAAACCAACATGAACACCCAGTGTTTATTTTGGAGAGACCTGATGAATGCCTTCTAAATCTATATTTTTAATTTTTTTTGACTTTCTCATCCTGCTATCTGTTATTTTTCACTGACCTGTGTATTTCTGATAGAAAGTTAAAAAGAAGCCCTCATGATGAATGAGAATAAGTGTTTCCCCTTCGTCATAGTGTTTTACACTAAGCGTTCAGTGTCCAACGGATTCTTATAAATGTCTATTCATATGATGGTTTATGTGTCGTTTGAAAACAAAATGCTGTTTCGAGAAGAAATAACATTGTTTTGAATGTAAACTTTAATTTTGAAGGATTGAAGGTGTCTGCCCATTGTGTACGTGTGTGTGTGTGTGTGTGTGTGTGCTTTTTGGTTTGTGTGTAGGGTTCCGTAATGTGAGGCATCCTGGTGTAGACAATCAACGATAGCGATCTTGCAGAATAACACTGTGCTCCTTCTTGTTTAAAGGACCAGTTTGTGAGGCTTAATGAAGTCTCTGATGCATTGATAAGGTCAGCGGGGAATATCACCCCCAACAACAGATTTAAAACCTCTGAAATACAGAGAGATTCACCTGCTGGCGATATGCCTAATAAGCAGCGCGTATTAGCGGCTTCAAGGTAATGAATGTTCATTTATATGTAAAAAATCACAGAGCTCGATTATCTGTAGGAAGCATTCAGATGTCGTGACATGCACGGAATATTTATGTGCATGTTGAAGGACACAGAACTCACATAGTATGGGATTATTTTGCAATTATTTGTCAGCTTCAATAAGAGCCCTTGGGGGAAGCCATCAGGCTCCAAAAAAGATACAAAAGGAGAAGGTTAAAATGAATTAAAATAAAGCTCCGCGGGAAGCATTCGCAGAGTAAATGAAGCAGAGGCTGTGTAAGAAGAGTTTAAAGAGCCGGAGGACATGAAGAGGCAGTGCTGTGGTGATGGACACTTACTCTGGATATAAATTTCAAGGACTGAGGGGGCGAGAGAAGCGGCGGAGAGAGAGAGGAGAAGGCAGGAGTCCCAGGAGCTGAACATTTTCATAAACTGATGACTGCTATTGTGGGAAGCGTAAGTGGGGAAACAAATTGAAGAGCGGGAGAAGAAGAGGATTTTTTTTTTTTTTTTTTCTGAAAAAAAAAAAAAAAAAGAAGGCCATGGCTTGCCTGACTCTTTATTACCCCATTAAAACGCAGGAGATAAAATGTTATCAACCGCCGAGTGGGACTTCACATTCCAAATTAAATAAGACAAGCGTGTGTACGCGGCGCGGCCGAGGACAGATAAGGAGGGTTCCTTTGAGTCGCGACTCGTTGGAGGCGCTGTAGTGGCCGGCTGGAGGAGCTGTGACGGCCGGGCCCTTCTTTTCCCGTATGCATGAACGCCTGCGTGAAGGAAGATGAGTGTGTGTGCGTGTATTTTTGTGTCCATATGGTTGTTTTTATTTCACACCGGCTTAGCCGCATAGAAACCACTCAAGCACAGAAGCACAAATTACTGTATGCCGAAAGCATGCGGTAGGTATTGGCTGCCTCCTAAATCAATTTCATATGTTATCAAAAAACATCCAACCCTTTTCCCTTCTGCTATATCTGGGAAAAGGAGTTTTTTTTCTTTTTTTTTCTATTATTACTTACAGTACTTGGGCTGTTTGTTGCACATATTGACAGAACAAAAGTTGATTTGACTTCCCTGGGATCACAAGCGGCAATTAGAGAGGTCGGGGGTCACGCAGAATTTCAGAAAAGAGTAAAATGAAGCTGCTAGTGACGCCGGATACGCAAGCATGCAGAATTTCATGCCTAATAGTTGCTTTTTTTGAGATATTTCAGTCTTGGCGGCCCTCGACGGGCCAACTGACAGATTGACAGAACCACGCTCACACATTTTCTCTCTCTCTCTTTTTTTTAAAGCCTTAATTAGCTCATGCTTTACCTTAATTAGCACGTTACACCCACAGCCAAAATCTGTGACAACTCATGCTCGGCGTCTCCAAAGCCCACCAGGACCCTCCGTTGTTTTTTTTTTTGTTGTTCATCAACAGCTACTTCTCTACTTCTCTGAAATTTAAAGGATTAATAAGAAATCGCTTAGATTTTTCCCAGGAAAGAGCAACTAAAACATCACACATTTCCCTCTTTAAGATGCAGGGCGGTCATACAGGTGGGGCGATGCTCTCTTTGTCTATGCTCTTTTTTTTTTTTTTAAAGAATTCTCATAGACTTTCCAGCAGGACAGGTTTCCTCCGTCAAAGCCCAGCCGAGCGTCAACGTCAATCATCAGAGGTGTGAAACCCGTGCAGCGTTTCCGAGCGGGGAAAAAAAAAGAAATGATTTACTGTCTGGCGGCCCGATGTGAATGTCTGATGTGTGATCACCGCTCCGGTGGAATGTTGCCGCCGGGCCTGGTTAACAACGGGGGGGGGGGCCCTCCTCTGCACGGGAACATGACAGGTCAAAGCAGACGAACAGATGATTCCTGCCCTGACCGCGGTGGGTGGACGTCTCTACAGGTGACGTTTGACCTGCTGACCCTGCAGTATTTACCACCAGCAGGCTCCATAGTGACGCATTCAAAGTCAGAGCCCAGGCTTTGCAGGCTATGTAAAGTCAGGTAAAAAAAGAGGTCAGAGGCTGTGATGCTGTTATGTAATACGTTTCTGTGCGATATGTTCCTGGTTTGTAGCTCAAGTGCACAGAGGCCAGTAAATGTAAAACGTTCCTATACAGTAATGGGTTAGAAGTCCCGCATGAAAACGCCTACTGAAATTTGAAAAAAAAAATACACATTTTCATCAAATGAACATCAATAAATCCATTAATTGTGAAGACCAAACATCGGTGAAATAGTGTTTGGACAAACTTAATGTTTGAGGACATCGTGGTGTTTCCACCAGGACACTAGAGGTGCTATCAGTAAAACGTAGACAGAGCAAGAGTGGAAAGAAAAAGAAGGGACACTACCACCTGCAACATGTTGCCTGGAAAAAGTGAGTCAAGTAAGTTACAAACGCTTCGTGGAACGACACCATAAATATAGGTTTCTTGTGAATAAACCAATCCTGCTAGTTATATTTGTTCCTATCATCAAATATAAGATGTTTTAAATATACTCTAAATTGATTATTTCAATATAATGTCCCACTGTGTTGCATCAGGTATATGGTTCAAATTGTGGGTTAGTATGATTTTCATGACTTAAGGCCAAAATGTGTGCAGGGTCATGGTCCAGGTCGAGGGTTTTAATGCATTATGTTGAAAATTCAAATTATATTCAGTAATCCGGGATGGCGTTACATCTCTGTTAAAATCATGTACATATTTTTTAATGTGCATGCCCTTGGATTTTAAAGTCAGTGATAATGTTTGGGATAAATGTCTGAGTTAAGGAAACAACATGTTCCACAATAACAGAGATAGAGCACTTTAATTAAATTTTTTCACCTAACTGTATGCTAATTCTTGATATTAATTAAACAAAATGTATTTAGGCTCTCAATGACAAAGGAGAGAAATAAGACGGGGAGCGATCCGCAGACAGGGGCAGACGCAGGCTAAGAGCGGAGGGAAGGAAAGTGAATCAGCAGAAGAGTATAAACAGATGCGGGTGGGGTGGAGGATGGGGTTAGTGGTTGGGGGGGGGGGCTCAGCTAAACAGACTTTTCAGTGTCCCACATTTCAGACTGAACTGCCTCAGACAATATCTGCATTTCTCCTGTTTCGGCTCCATATCACAATAAATTCCAGAAGTCTGAAATGCAAAAAAATAAAAACACATCATTAACATTGTGTTGACTTTCTGATGTACGTCAATAAGCTGTTTCTACCAGATGTTTGAATGCGGATGCAATGGGCTTTGACTTGTGCATTAATGACAGACACAGCTTTTGAGCACTTTTATTCCTAAATTACAGACGCTAGAGACATTTCCAGAAAACGTGGAGGCTGCAACACACGCTGACCAGACTTGAACCAGGAACATTGAAGGTAATGATCAGCCTCTCAAACTCAAAGCCACAGGTCTGTTCCATATTTACCATGGAAATGGTAATGTGTAGATTTTTTTTGCTACAGCAGCAAAACTTAAATAAATAAACAAAATATATATGGTAGCTAATCAGCATTTGATTGCACTTAGAACTCAGAACTATCCTTGGAATAAGAAATGATTATGTTTGTGTAGCAGGCGAAAATGAGCAATCCACTATCTTGATTCTAGAAAGTCTGAATACTGAATTATTAGATTTGCAAACGGTAGGTATCAGTACCCGGATGGTTTTATGCATTTTTTTTTTGCAGTGCACAAGCGAACTACACAATGCTATCCCAAAAATCATCAGGAGGGAAAGATTGAGGTGCTGTAGTATGTTAGAAGATACTGGTGTGGCGTTCAAGCAGTAGCTGCTACACAGTGACATCGCCAGTGTTAATACAACACTATTAGTCTTAAAATTAATTTTACTTTGTTGTTAGTAGTCAATACTAGTAAGCTTTAGGATGCAGTTTAGATGTTTAGGCAAGATGGAAGATTTGACATTGCAGACTCCGATCTTTCAAAGTTCTGAGTAAAATGGAATGCAGCATTAAAAGTTGCTGTGTGCATCCTCTAGGTAGCAGTCAGGGGCTGCATGCAGCCACTTAACCTCTTTACGAAGTGGTTTTATTTTTTTTTATAGGAAACTACCCAGTATTGTGTTTGAGTGTAATTTTCAGGACATTTTATGGCCGATTTGGGATTTGAAACGACATCTTAGATATCGGCCTGACCTGAATCTTGCAGCATCTGACCACTCCATAATGTGTTATAAGCAGTGTAGGGATCACACTCTGAAATTATGTAATTTAAGTACTCTTACTAATTAAAGTAAAACACCATTAGTCAAACAAGAAAACTTGTTTGCTGTCTTAGCACTGTAAACCTGATGAAAAAAAACTATGTAAAATAGGCCGTTGTTAAAACCTGTGACAACACAAATGAAAAGCAAATACACATTAGTATTAGATGAACGTACCCTCACACACAAAAACACACACACACACACACACACACACACACACACACACACACACACACACACACACACACACACACACACAGACACTGGGGACTGATATTTTTAGTGATGCTATTCGATCAACCTGGCTGGCCACTATAATGAGGCGAGGGAGATGGATGCCGGTTCCTTTCACAGGTCAGTGGACTGACAAAGCCCAGCGTCCCAGCCTGGAACCCGGGAGCTGTCTGCTCGCCGGAGTCTGCCTGGGCCGCGCGGCGGTGATCTGTATTCACCGCCAGCGCGCCGCGGCCCGATCTCTGCTTAATATGGGCCTGCCGTCGCCTCTCCGCCGTCACATGGCACCGCGGAGTTCATTCTCAGCGTTTGTTTTTTATCAGCACCCCTAGGGGCATATGTAATTGCGCGGTGCTGATGAGAACAGCCCCGGCTCAAAGTACCATCTCATACCGCAATTACACCCATGGAAGTGCAGGGAATAAAAACAGTGAGAAAATAAAGAAAGTACCCGACGCGTCGTGGCAGGTGAAAGACTGCCTCACCTCCTCCCGCTGAGCAGAGCCGGGGCTGATAGGGGGAGTAAAAGTCAGCCATCTCCTTGGGGATAAAGAGTTTTTAAGCTGTTAATCCTCAGTCTGTGGATGATTGAGGTGAACATCTGACATTTGAAGCCTTTAATGTTAAAGTTTCCAAAGCTTAGGGCTGTGTGTGCTTGTATGTGTGTTCTGTGGCAAAGTAGCTCTGCCAAGACAATAAAGGTGGTAAACTTTCAGGGTAACTTGTGTCTGTGTGTGTGTGTGTGTGTGTGTGAGTTAGACACTCAAAGGCAGTGCGGTGCTGTGTCTTGTGTGGTGCTCCTGCCCAGGCTATGACAGCTCGCTGCTCCTATGCTTATGAAAATAAATGCTGACGAGTGTTGAACCGGCTGGGGCGCGTGGATGTCAGCCGGGGGAAGAGAGAGAGAGAGAGAGAGACGGCTCCTCGGGCTGACAGGCCGATGCGCCTGGTTTACATTGAGATGCATGATGCAGCCCTTCGCCTCAGCCCTTCCATATCCAGCCTCCGCGGCCCGCCGGTTGCCCTGGGAGGGGAGGTGGACAGGCGACGGGAGCGGAGCCCCGGCCGGGGTCAGCCGAGGCGAGGCCAGCAGCCAGGGCAACGTGTCCCCTATCGGTATTCCACCGTGACATGCGCTGCTGATGCTACCCTCACCGCTGTTTCGCCTCCCTGAGAAACATCAGCCCCTGTCTTTGTTTTGGACCATCATTGCACTTTCCTTCTGACATCCCCAGATTTTGGCTTTGAGGCTGTCTTACGGTTGTTGTTTTTTTTTTTTTGTTGTTCCCTCCCCAGTGACTGTCAGCATTTGCGTGTTGCTGAATATATGAAGTGGCCAGCTGCCAGCCGCTTTTGTCAGTGTGCCCGGGACATTTAATAGGTTGACCTGTGCTTAGACTGAGAAATTTCCTGCAAACAAAACCTATTGTGGAAGTAATTAATAAACCGCCACACAGAAATTCCATTGCATTCCCTGTCCTTCGCTAGCAATTAAGAAATAGCCAGTAATAGTGAAAAAAAATATAGTAAACAATTTTCTGCAGCGGTCCTGCAGTGCAGACAACTGCCAATGGTAAAGATAAATCAGAAGTTTATTCAGTGCGCATTATGGCTTTTTCAAATCAGGCTCCAGGGGTGGATGTCAGTGGTTCATAGCATAATCAACATTTTTATGGTGTGTCAATGTTGTGGTTAAGGCCCTCAAAATACCTGGTTAGGGTCAAGAAGAACACAATTTTGGTTAAAATGTTAAATTATGGGGCGACACGGTGGTGCGGTGGTTAGCACTGTTGCCTCACAGCAAGAAGGTCGCAGGTTCAAGACCCGCCTTGGGCCTGGGTCTGGGGCCTTTCTGTGTGGAGTTTGCATGTTCTCCCCGTGTCTGCGTGGGTTTTCCCCGGGTACTCCGGTTTCCTCCCACAATACAAAAAACATGCTCAGGTTAATTGGCAACTCTAAATTGCCCATAGGTGTGAGTGTGAGAGTGAATGGTGTGTGAATGGTGTGTGTGCCCCACGATTGGCTGGCGACCATCTGGGGTGTATCCCTGCCTCTCGCCTTAACGCGCTGGGATAGGCTCCAGCAGACCCCTGCGACCCCGAAAGGGAATAAGCGGGATAGACAATGGATGGATGGATGGATGGATGTTAAATTATTATTCATAATGCTATTACTAAACGGACCCCTAATAAATCCATACACTGTGTTTCACAATATAATAATAATAGTAAATCCCTACTTCTATATTTTCAACTTTTTATGGTAATGTAAGAGCGGTAAAGGTCAAATGTGGCCATGATGTCATAGACCTGCTGGTCTTCTTTGTCTCTGTCAGACCCTGAGAGAAGTGTCTATTATGTACAGTGGATTTATGTCACATTCTAAGGTTTGCTATGTCTCAAACGAATGGGAAGTTTTAATGGGGCACACTGGGGCCATCAGCATCAGGGCTTTATGTAATTCTAATCATTGCATTGATACTGTGTGAATGAAAACAAATCGAACGATCCATGCTTTCCTTAACTATCTTCAAATGTTAATCAACACACGTTATTCATTCGTCCATTCCATCTGCTACTGCTTATCTGGGTTGGGTCGCTGGGGCAGCAGCCTCAGCAGAAAAGCCCAGACTTCCTTCTCCCCAGCCACATTTTTCAGCTCTTCCCCAGGAACCCCACGGCATTTCCAGGCCATCCAAGGGACATAATCTCACCAGAGTGTCATGGGTCTTCCCCTGGGCGCCGCCTCCCGGAGGAACGTTAGTGGAACACCTCACCGTGGAGGTGTCTTGGAGGCGTCCTCATTAGGTGCCTGAGCCATCTCATCAGGCTCTTCTCTAGTCTGAGCCCCTCCTGGATGACTGAGCTTCGCACCTTATCTCTAAGGGAGAGCCCAGCCACCCTTTAGAGGAAACTCATTTTGGCAGCTTGTATTCATGATCTTGTCCTTTTGGTCACTACCCAAAGCTTGTGACCATAGATGATGGTAGGAATGTACATTGATTGGCAAATTGAGAGTTTCCTTTTCACTTAGCTCCTTCTTCTCCAATGCTAAGCCTGTGTCACTGGAGACAACCATCCTTTCCTCACTCTTGAATAAAAGACCCTGAGACACTTGCACTCCTCCATTTAGGGCAGCATCTCATCCCCAACCTGGAGGCTGCATTCCACCCTTTAGCTGAAAGCTATGGCCTCAGATTTGGAGGTTGCTGATTACTCATCCCATCTGTTATCCGGTGAATCCTGAAGGTCATGGTTCTGATGAAGCCAAGAGGACCAGATTCTTTACCCCATTCTTTAACCCTGAGTGTATCCAGAAATTCTGGTCTAACAACTTCTTCAATTGGTTGGGCAGAGAGGAGGACTACCGGCCGATATCTCATCTGTCATCCATGGGCCCTTGCCACCGAGGAGCTTTTTGTCTACCTCTGTGATCTCATCCCCAGAGATAGACAAGCCATCTGCTGCTTTCCTAATTCTGCTTCATCAATGGAAGACATGTTGGTGGGCTTGAGGAGGTTTTCATCGTATTCCCCCTACCTTACAGCAAAGACTTCGGTCGGCCACCATGACGATGGATGCACAGAACAAGGTCTACTCAGACTCAATGTCCCCCGCCCCCACCAAGACATGGCTGAGGAGAAGTTGAAGCTCCTTCGGGGAGGAGATTCAGTCTGCCAAATGTTCAGTAATCATTCCCTCCAAGTTGATAATGTAAGAGCTACCGGTTTATATTTAGAGGGCTTAGATGGATCCTTCCCAGGTTTTCTTAGAGTTATTACTTCAGCTCCTTTCATATGTCTGGCAGCCAAATCCTTCCTCACACATTGTTATAAAGAACCAAGAGTTTCAAGCCCGATGTGTTAACATTATGTAACACATTTGATCTTTCCCTGGAGACATATCACCTGATTTACACAGAACTTGTTTAACTTCCTCCCTTGAACAGAAAGTTATCTTACAGTCCAAAATAACAAATCATAAATCTGCCTCAGGAGCCTTAACAGTCTGTACAGAAATACAAAAACATTTTATGAATAAAATTAAGTATTAATATTATTATTTAGTAATGATAATAACCCTCACCATAGTAGAAGTATAACTCAATATACCAACAAATAACAACCTAACAATTACAATTGAAACAATAATATTACCACTGCTGTCCAGCAGGCTTAATACAAATACTTTCACACAGTTATCCAAAACATATTCAGAGAAAATTCATTTTCAAAAGGCACCTATAACCTTGCTCTGGTTCTTTTTGCCAAACCAGGAAAAGCTATAGAGGTAACAACTAATTAGCACATCATCAATTATGGGAAATAATTTAAACAAACACATATTAGGTGAAATGAAAAATAGCTCTGTTGAGGCTGCTTGATGTGAAATACTAAACCAGTCCAGCGTGTGAACCCATAAGATTATACTTCCCGTCACAGTCATCAAATATCAGAATAACCTCTTGCTGCTTTCAAGGCATGAATGTGTAACTATTTCACACACAAAGTGACTTATGTACATTTGAAGCAGTCAGATGGTGCCACATTTTGCAAACAGCTCACAGGCATAAATCAGTTTCAACGAACCTGTGTAGTTTTCTTAAAACCAAATTAATTATGTAATTTTCCTCTGCATGTACTCGGCCAGATGTTGAGCTGCTTTGCTCCGCCGCCACCAGCAGCAGACTACTGAGAACGCCCGATGTCATTAAACGCCATTAAAAGTGATAAGTGGTGTTGTTATTCTGCTCTGTTAGGACAAACAGCGATTCCCATGCTGCTCCCCTTGATATATAAGTCGGCGGTAGCCTGTGTCTCAGGACATAGCAACAAAAAATGACCCTTGACGTGGCCAATATTTCCAAGCGGAGTGTTCTTTAGGGGCAACATTGCGTGGACATTCATCATAAGGGCTGGCTCGCGCTTGATGTCGATACGTATGCGGCGGAGCACACACAGGAACGCTTTGGCCAAAACAACAGAGTGAATTTGAATTGTAAAACAGTGTGCTCTATCTGCAAACATGACCAAAAGTCAGAAGCACAGCTGGTGTGTTCTACAGTTCAGGGCTGGCTGGAGGAAGAGGTTCCTAAAATACTGATTCATGCTCTGTTTGCATTACAATACACATGTGTGTGTATATATATATTTTCATGGAAAAACAAGTTCATAATTTTTTAATATACATATACATTTTACACTATATTTTATACATGATATTATCACAAAAATTACAAAATATACAGTGATTGTATGCATACTGTAAAGTCTTTTACACTTTATATGACTTTACATTTGTTCGGTGCATTTATAAATCTGATTATCAGTTATTCCAATGTTTTATTTAGGATTTAATTACGTTAAAATTGAATTGATTTTCAGGGGATTTTACATACAATTTGAACTAAATTCATCATGTTTCTGTAATTTTACCCCCTTTTTTTATTATAGCAGTCCATTGTGAAATATTTCCATTGAAGTGTATGAGATTATTTATTGTGTTTACATGCAGTTGGATTTCTGAGTTCCCTGTGTTAAGAAAACTATGCTAATCCTGATGTTGAGAAGTCTGGATGTGCCAGCTGGAGTACAGGCTGTTAAAAATACCCAATCCAGGTATCCGTCATTGTCTGACGAGACCATCACTGCACAATCTTGATCTCTGGGCTGAAATGAAAGTCAAAGTCTGAATGAAATGGGTCACGCAGGGGATATGTTTCATTGTTGCTCTGGAGTCCATGCAGAAATTACTGGTTCCATCTTCAGTTGTTCAGGTAACTTAGTCTAACTTAAATTATATCAGAGCCTAGAAGTTTGTTATTAATGCAAATAGGTCATTTTTGAGCATAAATATTGTTTTGACAGTTGCAGGGTTATTCCTGACAAGTATTGGACACTACATTTGGTTGAATGACAGAAGAGATTTAGAATGACATTTTAATAGATAGGATCTAAATAAATTAAAACAATCTAGAAGTTGCACGAGTGACAGAACTTGCACTAAAAGTCGAATATCAAAAGATAGATGTATCTACAAGAGATATATAAAGGCAATTTAGATGGCTAAAGCTTCATACAAGATTCAGCTAAACTTTTAAATACATTTGTGTCCCCCATCGCTGCCATTGTAGGTGCAGTGAGATGATTTCGGGTTCATTCGGGCTCCTGACTGTTGTTTTAGGCCGTGCATCGTGCATTGCTTGACTCTACTCCAAAGGAGCTACTGTAAATATACTCTACTCTGGCAGCAGAGACTCCGCTAAACCTCCTCACACAAACACAGCGTTTTTATTGGTCGGATTTCAACACTTTATCCATGAGTTATTGTTGGCAGGATGTCTACATGTTTCCTTGGTATTATCAATTGTTTTGTTTTTAATCAGTTTTAATCTGAAAATCACACATCCCTACTTTTTTTTTAACACGTTATCATGATATTTAATTCGCTGTTACATGACCACCACCCCTCAATCCTAATTGAAATAACTATTTACCAGATACCGTCACGACAGCAGTTCTGTTTTCTGTGTTGGTGTACTCAATGCATACGGTTATGAAAATCATAATTTCTGTCTAATAATGCATGCTATATATATTGCCATGTGGACCTAATAGGCATGGGTACATTTATAGAATCTGTCTGTTGACACTTGATTAGCACCCACATGTTTCCTTTCCACGCACACCAGTTTTATTTTCCCTTTTGACACTGATTAAATTCCCCCGCAACTCAGGTTTATTGGAAAACTGATGTGTGGAAATGAAAATATTGTCCAAAATCAAGGTTCAATATGACTGAGTGGGCTTTTTTTTTTTTCCTTCCCCTCAGTAACAGAGTTTAAAAATGCCCGTAAGCCTTAGATTGTTTGTGTATTAATCTCCTCGGTCTGAAAAGTTTTTAAAATTATAACTATTTACTTATCACCTAAATAGGAGAGTGAGTGAAAGGTCAGCTCAGAAATGTCAGGCGTGTTTGGAGCCGTGTAGGCTTTGCCTGAGAAAACATTAATATGGATTGAATGGATAAAATAGAATTTCCAAAATGTCACATACGATTTTGTCTGTCAGTGGAAATGTTCAACATATTTCATGCAGTCTGACAACCGAAGTAGATTGTGAGGAGAGATTCTCGCGCGTTGAGCTGTTTTGCATTTAATTAATGAAGCCAAATCAGAAAAAAAAAATAGAACATTTAAAAAAACACTTCATGGGTCGCATTTACATATGTTCCCTGCAACTATAGAACCGCTGTTGCACTTTCAGAAAAATGAAACCTGCTTGGTTCAATAAAAACCACAAAAAGTGAACACAAGCCTTCCTTTCAATCAAAGTTCACCCGCTGATAAGTTAGGTCAGTCGTCATTGAATAGAACATGGTTGAGCATTTAGATTTGTATTATATAACATATAATACAGCTTTGCACCTTCACTGCAGACTCCTACACGTTGACTTCTGACTCGGATCCTGTTGATGTAAGCCCACTTATGAAGTGGCTGTTTGATGGAATATCGCAGGCTGCAGTCAGAACTCGTCAGTTTTTATTATGGCAAATCTGCACATTGTCTCGTATGAACGGCTCTAACTGTGGCTCTCTGTAAACCTGTTGAACTTTCCCACTGGAAGAAAAAAAAAAGAGCAGCTGTCAAACAAAAAAAAAAAGAGATGTCTTACAGAATTAAATTAACATTCGAGCTGAATCTCAGAGCAGATTTCTAGATGTTGCTGCTTTCAATCACAGGCTGTTTCAAGGGTAGTCAGTCAATCAAATTGTAGTTGTCACAGGTAATCATATGAATTACAATCACAGAGGATTCCAGTCCCTACAGTCGCTTCAATTTGCACAGTAAAACAAGTTTTAAAATAAGTAATAATCTCTTTGGATTAATAATGGGCGTGTCTGTCTGTCTAGTTACACAGTACTTTGTTGTTTCAAACTTTGTTCATGTGTCTGCGATAAATTCAATTGCAAAAAAAATGAAAAGAAATGACAAAAAAAACGACTTTGACACCAACTTTATGAAAAATTCATGCTTCCCTGCAAATGTAATTTCTCTTTCTGCTGGTGGGTGTTTTGCCTGATGATCACCAGCTGAGCTTAACACCTTCATCGTTTGCTGCTATATTGTTAGAAACACAACGGATGTGGAACACAACAGAATCATAATCAGCAAATTAACCGGGAATATAACCTGCAATGTAGCTGTTGTGGCACTCCAGCATAATAAAAAGTTTTTTCCTCAGCCTGGTTGCTTTCACACATTGAAATCTTACTCTGACTGCAGCAGAACACGTTTGACAGAGGAATCACCCGGACCCATATATTACACCTGACTGCTGTTCATCTGTTTCTCCCGGCCACTTGTTCTCCTTATGTACTGAGGAAAGAAAAATCTGGAGAATAAAGGTGTGTGTGTGTTTGTGAAGCAACGGCCGTGAATGATTCTGAGAAGCAAAATGGGGCTGAATAACACTACAATTTGCCAGTTAGGTTAGAATGCTACCAGACTACAAGACTTTTACTCTGCGATTGAGTGAGTGGGTCATTGTCTTCATGCACTTATGTAATGGATCAGTGTAACTAGCAGGGTTCTCTGGACCCCCGTGGGAAATTCATTTAAGCACTACACGTGATTGCAAGCTATAACCCACTTGGAATGCATTATTATTTATTTTGTTTTTTTTATAATGTATAGCTTTGCTATTCCTATACAATATTAATGCATTGATATTTGTATCATTTCTTTTTCCCTGAAGGTAAATAAAATCAAAAACAATTCGTTGTTAATGTTTAACGCATTAATGTGTACATTAACATATTGTGTTTGAGGTCATTTCAGTTTAATAATATCAGGGTTAAAACTTGCATATACATGCATGTTGCATGTGTGTGTATACGTGTGTTTAAGTGTGTGTATATATATTCAGCGACGTGTCGGAAGGACACGGTTGAGTGTTAGAGTGGCTCACCTCCACTGTGTGACAGTGACACTTGTCCCCGCACACTCGAGCTACATGTGTTAAAATTCCGCACATGCTTCAATTTTTAAACATGCCTCTTTCTGCAGTGTTATCGACTCTTTAGACGCCACGGCCGCATACTAAAACCGAGCCTAATAGGTTGCGAGTATGCTGCGAGAATCGCTGGTGGTGAAAGGTCAAACTAAATCAGACTGCGGATGCACTCCCCCCCCTCCCCCCATCATTATCATGGCAGAGATGTATGCGGCCACAGTCTAAAAAAATAAATAAATAAAAAAACATCCGTGGCCGTGCTGGCGGTGTGGGGACCGCGGATAATTCTCCAAACTTTATGTACCTGCAGTCCTACAACCCCGGGCATTTGCATTGCTTTAACCCGCCCACAGTGCTCCTGTGAAGAGAGATGCGTGCACAACTCTGCCGAATGCCCAACTCTTGCATAATTGAGGTCATCATTCCTTGCTGTGCACTATAATAGCTATAAAATGAGCAACCCGAAACATTTGAGATGCAGGTCTGTCAAGAAGGAGAAATACCTGGCACAGCCGGGTGCAATTATTTTACCACATAGTGGATTGAACACGAACAACAGCCTGTGTTTCTGCTGGAAATATTACTATTCATCAGTAACAGGACTAAACAAAGGCCCGCTGCCCTAACGGATTTGACCTGGGACTTGTAGCTCCTGAGCGGCTCGTGCACGGGACATGTTGTGGTTAAAGAAACCACTGTTAACGGTCTGACTCCAGCACCGTGTGGCCCGGAAATCTGCTTCCTCTGCAGCCCTTTAATTTACCTTTCCGCCCATATTAGATTTATCCAAATGACTGCTACACCAAAACCACACAGACCACTGAGGGGTAATTTTACCTTCAGACAGGAGTCCAGCACACACCCATCATACTCAGCACAGAGCATGGGGGGGTCGCCGTCAATCATGGGGAGAAAGGAAAGAAAGAGATGCGATGACATCCAGGGCATTTTAGTTGATTCAAAAAACAATAACAGATGGACCGAGGGGTAAAGTGTGTCCATTAGTGCTGCTCCATAACTTTACTTCAAGCCACACCGAGACACGGAGATAAACCTGGACGGGACATCGAGATTGATGTAAGCAGATTGTACGATGGCAACAGCTACTGAACTGCAGGCTGCGCCGCAAGTCCATGAACCATCATCAGCGTTACAGTTCTATTGGTTGAGCAGCGGATGCGGTATCGTAGCGACCGTCAAATTGAGAGAGAATTACGTTTATAATGCTATCTGAAAATTTTTTTTTCTCCGGGCCGGTATGTGGGATCACCGTTTTCAGAGCAGCCTAAAATCACGCACGGCACGGAGCCGGATTAAGGGAGACTTAATCTTCGCCCTAATGAAAGCATCTGGAACTCCACGTGTAAGGGAACAGAACAACAGTCTGTGTGTGTCATTGAGATGTCACTTCATACCGGTGCCGGAGTTTCATCGGTTAAAGATTGTGTCCAGTTTGTTCCTATTGTAAAGACTAGGGTTAGGAAAATCAAAATTAAGATTCTCAACATCTATAAAAGCATCTATAAAAAACCTTTTTGATTATAGCCTGCATGTGGCATGATGGGGTGCATCCATTTTTGTGGAATTATTTTGAATGGACATTCCAAACCTCATCATTATCATTAAATGTTAAAATCGATTTTGATTTGAGTCCAGCTGCATGTCTCTGGCTAATGTATAATAAAGGCATTTATGCCACAAACAAATCTTAGGCAAAACAAAAAAAAACTAAATTACCATCACAGCTCTCCTCCTCATGTTGCTTCAAAGCACTTTAGTTATAATTCACATCTCCGTTGTGCCGTTTCTTTCTGCATCGATCGTGCAGCCAACGTAACAAAAGAGTGTTGTTACACTATACAGGAAAAAGATGGATCTGATATGAACTGATATGTGGACATTCGCACTTTCCACATAAATTGTAGCCTTTTTCTTGTAATAAATATACGTCTCTCCCTATCCCAACGTATGTCCAATGTACAATTTGTCCATTAGGACTATGTTACAGTCCAATAAACCCTCATTTAGTCAAACATGAAAAAAAATCTACTTAAGCTTCCATTTTTCTATAGGAATACATACCTCCTATGGGCACTGCACTAATAGAACAAATAATTGCTGCACTGCTGCCACTGGATCCTCTTTAATCACACATGCTGCATCAGCAGGGAGGAGTGGGGTGGGGGGGGGGGGGTCATATACAAATCCATCTTGTACTGGGCCACAGACTTGTTGGCAGACTTTAAGCACAGATCCTGATACATGATTGCGACCCGAACCCCTACAGATCGGAGGATTGGCGCCCGCTCCCTTCACGTCAGAATGACACCCCCCCCTCCCTCCTCAAAATCTACTGCACATTTCCTCCAGCACTTTTTTCCCCCCCTGACAGAAGCTTAGCTCTGTTTAGGATGTTTAGCAGAGTCTAACTCTCCCTTCCCACATTCAAACTGTGTTTTTGAAGTTTTATTTATTAACATATAAAAATGCATATAAATCACTTTAAAAATGTACACACACCCATATTAGTTTATATGGATGATATGTGCTATATCAGTGTTTTTTCCTTTTTGAGTTATGTACTTTTGTCTTCCTAACATCTTTGTTCCCTTTTTTTCCTATTTCACCTTTTTTTTGGTAAATGGCATTTATAACCATTCACCTATGCAGTCTTTTGCCATTTTTTAATTCTTGCCGTGTCATACAGTGTGTTTGTGGGAGTGTGTCTGTGGTTTTGTGTGGACAGTGTTAAAGTTCTACTTGGTCATCATTGTAAACGAGAACTCGTTTTTCAATTAATTTTATCAGCTTAAATAAAGGTCTAATATTAAAAAAAAAAGAAGCCAGTGAGCCAACATATTATACTAATATCCATAAAATAAAATTAGATAAGAACCTGTGTGGAAGAACAAGTGTCTGAATCCAATTAAAAGCAGAAGAAAAGTCAATAATTGTACATGGTTGACTTCCTCCAGGTGCCTTTTACAACACCTAGGCTGTCTGCCTTCTTATTAATAGACTATTTTAAGATAAAATTAAAATAGGGTATCTTTATATGTGTATTTTTTCAAAAGTATTTCGATTTTAATCATTAAAACATAAATTTAAATGTTTCAAAGTTTTCTGCAATCAGCGTGCTTGATCAGATAAGTGATATTTTTATGGGGGCAATATCTTGGAGGGCAGGCACTTAAAATAGTTAATATCACTTAAAGGTCCAGTGTCATAGAAAGTGAGATTTGAATTGCTTTTTAATTAAAAGGGAAGATGTGTGTGTCCCATAATAATCAGTTCCCGATGCTTAATCAGCTGTCAGGACTTCAGTGAAGTTGTGATGTCACAACTATACAATCAGCCAATCAGGGGAGAAGCTTATTATTATAGAGACAGATACAAAAAGGCCTGTTCTTGAGATGTAAAAATATATTGAGATGAATTTTGGTTATTAAAACTACAAATATATATTGTTAGAGATATCAAATTGAAATTCAGAAAAGTGTAAAAAATAGGCTGGACTAAAGGCAGGGGGGATGCCCCTAAAGAATTATATACAACACCACAGAAGGCCCAAAAAGTTGTGAAATAAGTAAAAAAAAAAAGAAAAAAGCTTGTAGGAGAAGTTTAAACCCTGCTTACTTTCCTAGAGTTATGGACACTATAACGCGGCCTGATTCTGATGTCGAGACGGGTGCAGTTTGACAAACATATCGACTCCTTTATCGCTGATGCAATGCGAAACGCTCAATATCGAGCCTTAGAAGCTGTTTCCATGAATTCCTGATATGAAACAGCGTCATCCTCTGCAGAAAATGATAGAATATACTAAAGTAGCTGCAGAATCATACTAAAACTAAAACATTTGAATCCATATATGAAGTAATAAGACTCCCTATATATGGTCAATGGAAAATAATAAATGTCTGCCGTGGGTGTTTTTTCTTGCTGATTACCATCAGCTGAGCTTGCCCCTATTTTCACTTCGCAGCTCTATTGCTGGTGACACAAGTGACACGAACTACAGTACGGCAGAATTAATATGAGCAAATTAATTGGTTATATAACATGTAATATAGGCACTTTATGATTGAGCTGTTAACGCAAGCACTGGAGAAAGTTATTAGATTTGAAGGGCATGTGCACCGCTTTATCACCGGTGCCGATATATCAACCTCGCCCAATCGTTTAAAAATTTACGTTGAATTATTACGGCCTGGCAAATGAAGCAAGCTCACAATATGCCCCCCACAATATGCACTTCACCCTGCGGTGTCTTGATAATTTTTTCGGAAATAAAGGGCCTGAGTGACCATCACAGAGTGTACGAGGAGCTACTTATCCACCACCTCTGAAACTGTGGCCCCCGTCAATTTTTCTGTTAGGACCCTGCAGAGAGCTGCGGGGGCTGGGGGGATAAAAAGGATCTTGTCCGAGTGTGAGTGATCGCATTACTGCACAGGACTAGTTTACTGGAGTCCAAATCAACACCATTACCGGCAGTTTTGGTTATTCTCAAGCTCCAGGGTGGTCGAGCCGATAGTTTGTGTTGTATATACGGACATATATTTCATGCTGCAACTCAGAAACCAGTTATAGTGGCTTTTCTAGCTGATTCATGGCTGATCAATGCAAATGGTAAAGTATTAAAGCCGCCCACTATGTAGATGAAGCCATGTTCAGCTTTCACTTGAACATTGGCTAGACACACAGACTCCCAGAGAGCGTTGTCTGCATTAAGCTCTAATTAGACATTTTGCATCTTCGCATTGGTTTATTATTTGAGGGATTTGCCGAAGCGTTTAACGGAGGGCCTTTGTTTTGTATTTTTGTAAGTAATCACCCACGATTAACTTTAAGGATTTAATAATGTTTCGCTCTGTAGGAATCCAGCCACCTGTTCACCTGTCCATCCGGTCCTGGAAATTAAGAGCTTTAATGGTCCCATATTGTCCACTTTTAATGGGTTTTTAGGGAAAAGTTCTTATATGCATGAGGAGATAAAGTTGTATCATCTTGGTATAGTTTTACATCTCCTCTCTCAAGCTGCTCTTTGGTGCTCCGGAAAGAACGGCTCATTTTGTGTGTCTCATTAATATAAACGAGCCTCTCCTCTGACAGTAATTGTTTGTCATGCACCCTGCACGGAAACCAGTGTGGCTCCGTTGTGTTAGCAGGGCTCATATTACTAATGTTATATTTAACTTGTGTTTTACATGTTACGAATTTTTGGAGCATTTTTTTTTACACTAAATGGATTGACCCAATAATAGAAAACTAACATTTTTTATACAGCAAACATTTTTGTCTGCATGTGATTAACGTAAGTCTGGACAATAATGCGATAAATTGCGATTTTGTATTTTAATCAGCCCTAATATATTTACCCAAATACTTTTTTCCTCCCTGAGGTGAATCAGCAGTATAACAGCAGAAAGCAAATATAAATAATACTAAATCCAATTATCTGGTAACCTTTTATAGTTGGACTCGATAAAATGTCTGCCAGTAGAATAACATAATTTTACTCAATATTGGGTTAATTGAACAAAAGATGTCAAGATTTCAGCTTTTGCAGGGTAGAAGAAACATTTGTCTCGTATAGAGCCAACATCCTATTTCTGTTGTTCTCCAACTGTCTTCGCTGTTCTAAAGCCCTAACACAACATATGTTGGGATGACTAATTTTCACTCCTGCCGCCCAAAAAAAAAAAAAGAGTTTGACGTTACAATGTGACATCAGACAGGCTGGCTAAGAAATTTGTCATAAAAAGCGCCTCCCATCAGAAACACATTTTTGTTCTATGCTGGTGTAAAGTTCACAGAACAAACTTTTGGCTGACAAATCTGCTCCACGTGAAATGGCTGCCATGTTAATCTGGGCCTCTCTAATTGCAAATCACAGATTGCCAAGTAAATGTTGTCTTCAGTACTCTGAACGGGGTATTAGGGCCAACACAAGAAGATTTACCTAAACTACATTAGCTCCTGGCTCCTCCTCCTGTACATATTCTCTCTTCCTCTTCACCTGCTCTCCTCTGTCTTCCCAACTCCTCAAACCCAGACTGTGGTTCCTCTTCTCACCAATTCTGCTCCTCCCTGCCTGGCTCCTCGTCATTTTCTCCCCTCTCCTCCTCTTAACTACTTTTCTCACTCCTCTCGTCGTCTCCCCCCCCCCCGCTCGTCCTGCTCCATCTTCTGCTCCGCGGGGGTTTCCTCCTCCTCCACTCCTCGCTCTCTGGCTCATTCTCCCTCCTGGCTTGTTCTCACACTTTTTCTCACGTATGTTTTTTTTTTTTTTTTTTAAATTCCTCTATACTTCCTCTCTCTTTCAGTACCCAGCACATTAAGTATCTCCATTCTGTGCCCTCTTTTTTTTCCCCTTTAGAATTTATCTTCTTTTTTCCTAGTCTTCATGATGGAAACATAAAACAACATGGTTTCAATCAAGCGAATCTGTCAATAACATTGTCAGGGTTTACGGCATCCAGATTGTCCTCCTCTCTTGACACGATGGCCATTGAGCCGCCGTGGTCCGTGGCGCTCCTTAATCATGCGTGAAGACGCCGCGGGGAACTGGAGGAGCATTCACAGCTGCAGCTGCTGACTGGAATCATCAGGGCCACTTAGAAGACAGCCTTCAGGGTAGGAAACATGTCTTCATCAAGCATTTGGAACACAGCGGCTAAGTCGGGGAGTGTCTCTTTTCACTACCCTTTTCTCGATGAAACGTTTTATCTACCAGGAGGGCTTCTTTAAACAGAGAGAGGTCTCCGCGGTCGGGTAGCAGAAGCATTGGAAAACCGTGGGGGCAGTGTTGCTGTCACGACTCGATACGTAGCCCAGAAGGCCAAGAAGAAGAAGAAGCGTCCTGTAGCGAGAAAGCACAGGGTGACAGCTACCCTCTCCGTCACGCGGGCGCGCTGTGTGAGTTTGTGTGCTGGATGTGAGGCGCCAAGTCCATCCATCCATCCATCCATTGTCTATCCCGCTTATTCCCTTTCGGGGTCGCAGGGGTCTGCTGGAGCCTATCCCAGCGCATTTTATGGCGAGAGGCAGGGGGATACACCCCAGATGGTCGCCAGCCAATCGTGGGGCACACACACCATTCACACACCATTCACACACACACTCACACCTATGGGCAATTTAGATTTGCCAATTAACCTGAGCATGTTTTGTATTGTGGGAGGAAGCCGGAGTACCCGGTGAAAACCCACGCAGACACGGGGAGAACATGCAAACTCCACACAGAAAGGTCCCAGACCCAGGCCCCAAGGCGGTCTTGAACCTGCGACCTTCTTGCTGTGAGGCAACAGTGCTACCCACTGCTCCACCGTGTCGCCCTAGGCGCCAAGTCATCCGGAAATATTGGAAATGGTGCTTGGTGTCAATAGATCACAGGGGAAGGAGCAGAGAAAAAAAAAAACATCGCCCGTCCTCCAGCTGGGATGAATTTATCGGCCTTACCGACCACCGCCTCTTTCAAACCCCGAAGCCCTTCAGTCATACAGAGGAATCGTGTTAATATGTCAGTGAAGGTCATTCAGAACAACAATGAGGTTGAGCGAGTCATCAAGGATCACAACCCCTTCGGTAACAGCCCTTTTTTCTTCTTCTGCTGCTATCATGAAGAACGTGGGGCTTCGACCCTCACTGCCCAAGACTTCCTGTTTTCAAGGGAGTTGAGAAATATGAACACATTCAGAATTAGAATAAGCTTTATTTACTTTTAAGTATATGTGACCATACAAGGAATCAAAATATCTACAACGATATCGAAAACATATAAAGAAGGTATTTCCAGAGGTGAAGAATATGTTTACGCAAGTGCAAAATCCTTCAGCGGGAGTGTAGCTGGCTCACCAGTAACATATAGCTTTTCATGTGCAGCGCAGGTCAAGGTTGCACTAGTGTGCATAGCAGTGCACATAAACCGCTCCAGGGTGTTGTTCTCGGGAAGTGAGCTTTGACTCCAACCCCCACCCCCGCCCCACGCACACACACACAAACACACACACATGCTCCACTCATGACAGATGCACCATCATATGCTTGTGCCACACATTAGATCACCCAAGTTGCCTGGCTGCAACGTTTCCCCAGAGCTCTCTCGCAGCCTCCCCTTGCATAACCAAACGCCTGTCTGTCTCTTGGCTTCGTCTGCCATTTATAGCATTCGGTTTTCGGGAGGAATGAGAGCTGGAGGTGGTGTGAGGGAAGGGGAAGGGGAAGGGGAGGAAGGAGTGAGTAGATTCTTGTAGAAATGGGTCAAATCGAGGAGCTTCATACATTCAAGAAACTTATCTCTCACTTCCGGCTAAAATATACATGAAGCTGTCATGTCTCGTCGTAGAGTTCTCTGTGTCCCCAATAGGCAGTGAGAGGGAGGCAAGTTGCACATTCAGCATGAGGAACATCCGAGCCCACCACCTGTTTACCCACCACGATAAGCTTTAACAATTTGACAGATATTCTTGGGAAACTGTTCAAAAATGTACATCTGAAACGACCAATCTGGCATTGAAAACTTACATAAACATTATTAGACCGAACCCGGTTGGCGAGGTCGGCGGCAGAAGCGGTGCCGCCGGAGCTAGGGAGGGGATTCGGTGTTCGCCGTCGGCGTGTTTCAGCCGCGGCCTGACCCCGAGCCGTCCAGGCGAGAGTCTCATTTGATCGCGTCGCCTGCTGCCACAGCTCGGCGTGTTAAATACTGCAAAAACTGCCGGAGACAACAGCTACCTCTGTACGGCATTAATAAAAAATAAACAGCCGTCAAGCACACACACACACACTCTCACACACACTGATTTCTGGTTGCCTTTGGCAAGGTGTTACTCCCTAAATACCTCTCAGCACGGTGAGTCAGAATCTAATCTGGTGGCTTCAGAATCGTGTTGGGGAGCAACAGCTAAAGCAGGGATGAGCAGGAGTGTTGTTTGTGAGCCAAAAAATGAAACACTTAAAGTGACAGATGAGGGGGAAAAAAATGTGCCTAATAATTCACTGATCCACGTATGCAAATAGAAACCCACTGGTTACATGCAGGTTGGACTGCTGCGTGGTTGCATGCTGCACTCCCTTGCTGCGTGGCGCGTGCGTTTTGTTCTCCTCGCCACGTGGAGGCGCCGCAGACCCGCATTCCTGCGTGCCGCCCGCTCGCTTGACAGTGCAAAAAAAAAAAGGGAGAAAGTAGCGCAGCCGTTACAGGGGAAAAAAAAGGGGGGCTTCCTTTTGAATGCTTTTTGCTAGACATCAGATGCACCCTGTGCGGGCTGCGGAGGGGAGCAGACAGGCGGCGCTTCTGCAGCGGAGGGCCGGGTTGGGGGGGGGGAAAGAGGATTCACCGATGAACGCAGGCTGAGCGCACAACTTCTCTTCCCCAGTCCCGCTGCTGTTACCGGAGTTTGCTTTTAGGATTTTTTTTCTTCTTTTTTTCCAGAAACGAGCTTGGGACTTTACTTCTGCCAAAAACATGTATTCCGCAGCGCTGCTACTGCTGATGCTGGTTGTTAGGATCTACGCGGACAGCATGGAAGGACCAACAGGTAAAAAAGGAAAAAAACACAGTGTGCGTTTTGGGTGTTTGTTTGTTTGTTTGTTTGCACCTGTGAACGCGCAGGACGCAGGTGCTGCTGTAAAGTTGATTGACAGGATGTAAAGTGGCTCTTTTCCTACAATCCACACACATATAGAGAAGCCGGGGGCTTTCACAACTTGTAAAAGTTGTCCGCGGCTGTGCGTAAAGCTGGTAAAACTGTGAACTTTTTGATTTATTTTGATTTATTTTTTTTCTATTCCCCCCCCCTCCTTTTTGTGCATTCGGTGTAACTTAACATATTGCAGCGGGGCATGAAATTCGGGAATTGCCTGCATCCACAAGAGTACAATCATGGAGATATATATTTCATTACACGACTGAACGGTATGTGGAGATTGCGCGATTTTTTCCCCATTTCGTCTCCATAGATCAAATCTGGAAAGTAAAAAAAAACGAAAAAAGGCTTAAAATTGAAAGTGGCTTCATTATTATGAACGCAGACCTCTCTCTCTCTCTCTCTCTCTCTCTCTCTCTCTCTCTCTCTCCCCCCTTCTCTCCCTCTGTGCGCCTGTCTGTTCTGCGGTTCCCACGTCATGCCTCCTCTGTCATGTTGTCATTGTTTCGGGCTTTCAGGAGGAGGCAACTTTCATTCTCTGCCCGTCATCCCAGAAAATGTCACTTACATCCCATCCTAAGTCATCCTTCAATGGATCTGTGTGTTTTCCCGCTGATGTCACTTGAACTGTGGGGGCTTTAACTTGCCTGCATGGTAATAGCGTTGATGGAGCATCGTGCGTAATTACTCCCGATAAATAGCTGATGCAGGGGGATCTTGTGCTTGGCTGGTTCAGTTTTGTCGAAATCAGCCCCTTTTTTTGTATTTGGGGGAGGAACATTTGGTGTGAACAACCCGAAAGGGGGATGGGGGGGTGGGTGGGGGAGTGTGTTTCCTGCTGCTCCAAAGCAATATGGTGGAGATGAATTAGTAATGTCAGTTGTTGTGCCCCAAATAACAGCACTGGCAGCCGATCCAAATATGTGTATCAGTCAAAGTGATCGGTGGAAGTAGGCAGTTTTTAAAGTGCTCCGGGAGTGTGTGGAAACTGAGATTTTTTTTTTTTTAAAGGTGTAATACCTGAAATCCACAGAGCCCATCAGAGATAGGAGCTCAAATCCTTTGCCTGTGGCAGGTTTAACATTCAAACGGCTGGAGCCTCTTTTTTTTTTTTTTTTTGAAGATTTCCCGAGGCCTTTCCGAACATTGCTTTCTGTGAAATGTTTGTGCAATACGTCTAAGAATGAAATGCATGCGGTTCGGGCAGCTGTCTCAAGTGAAAGTGCCTGGTTGGTTTATTTCAAGAATGCTTCGCGACTTGTGTGAACGTTGTAGCGCCGAATATAAATACTCTGGTGCATGGGTGTCCGTTACAAAGCAGTTGCTGCACAGACGTGCACACAGGCCAGCCCCCCCCCATGCTCCCCCAGGGTCAAGTTGTGTCTTTAACCAACTGTTTCTTAAGGACCAGCAATGCTGCACAGGGCAAAGGTTAAGTTTTCCTTGCTACAAAGACAATGGCAGTCTGTGGATGTATGTTTAAAATATCATGGTATGTTGGCACATGTCCTGTTGGATTTCAGAATCTGACATTTCAACTTTCAATAGTTGACCCTTGTGGCTCTTCAATGTTAAAACAAGGATCCGCACTGGTGCAGCCAACCTCTTTAGCGGGTCACACCAGCACATGATGTGGTGACAAACTGGGATATTGTGACATGGGTCGTTGTCTTATACCAGGGGTGTCCAATCCTGGTCCTGGAGGGCCAGTGTGGGTGCAGGTTTTTGTTCCAACCAGGACTTAACACACCTGATTCTACTAATTAACCACTTCCTAATGACCTTTGTTAGTAGAATTAACCACTAATTAACCACTTCCTAATGACCTTTGTTAGTAGAATCAGGTGTGTTAAGGCCTGGTTGGAACAAAAACCTGCACCCACACTGGCCCTCCAGGACCAGGATTGGACACCCCTGTCTTATACTTTGGATGCCATGATGTCCTGATTTGGAATAATTGTTGTTGACTTTCGCTCTTGCTCTCTTGGTGCGTAAATTGCAGAATGAAAGAATCAAGAGGCGGATTTCGTTTTTTTTGCACTTGGTTTTCATTTTGTAGCCCAGCACCACACAATGGTCTGTGTGGCTTAAATCTTGGCTTAATATGGATTTGGAGGCATTTGCTCAAGATGTTCAGGGGTTCCTGCAGAACATTTGTGAGGTAAAGTGGAATGTCCACTTGTTCAATGTCCAATGTTCAATAATTTATTTTCTTTTTTTGTGTAAATTTCCAACAAAAGCACAGTTTAGGAAACAAACAAATTAAGGCCAGACTGACAGTGCTGGGCTTTACTGAGGGTCTGTGAACGCGTCTTTCAGTGAGACGCTGCAGCTCGTGTTTAGAATGGTTTTCTCCTGAAAGTAGAAGATGGGGCAGCACTTGTTGAGAAATAAAAGAGCAGCTAGACCAGCTAATGTCTTAGTGTGTTGTTTGTGAGAGATATTACAGCCCTGTGCATGAGGAATTCTTTTTTTTTTCTTTTTTTTTTTTAGAGGGACGTAGGCGCGGCGGGAAGCATTTGTTGTAGAGCCTCAACTTTAAAGCCTCAACTATAAAGCACTGCAGGAAACCCTGATATTTGATTTTCTCTATAGCCATATCCCAGCCCCTTTGGCAAACTTTTATTTTTACTGCAATCCACTGGTGATGCATTAGCCGTTGATGTTGAGAGGCATGCTTATTCTTCCTTACACTTCCTGTCTGTCACTCTTATCTTCATCAGTGTCTGAGTTTCTGACTCTTCTTTTTTTTTTGTCATCAATAAGTCATCATCTATACTCCACATTTTTTTTCTTAAAGTTAAAAGCTGAATTTTCATAAAGTCCTTGACATTGGAGAGAGCCAACCCCCGATGATGAAGTCGACGCGCCTGGTGCGCCGTGGGGAGGGCATCAAGCGCCTGAGGAGGCATCACAACAGCCTAATGATCATCATACGCTCACACCGTTGCAACCGTGTGAAATTTGAGCTTGCACGCCCTCCTAAAAACTATTGAGGATCCTTGCACAACTCCAGGTTTAGATCATCAAAGACTGAGCACTTGCAGCTGGTTGACATCATATGACAGGATCTATGGGCCTTGAAACAATACCTTTTTTTTTTTTTTTGGCGCTGCCATCCATTGTGTCATGCCGCAGTGCCACAATGCTTTGTGTTTCTGCTGCATTCAGGCAAATGCGTCAGTATCGGTGTGGAATGACTGTATGGCTGCGCTCAGAGGTCCTTTACCTCGGCTTCGCAATTTCAACCCTAGACCATGGGATTTGCCGAGGTGAAACCTGGCATGCAGTTTAAGTGCACTCGGCTCCCGAACATCCCGAGCAAGAAGGTAATTTAATCTCGGGGATTGGAGCCCTGCGAAGTGAACCCCAACACTGAGCGGCGCTAACACGCAGCTCCAACCGTTCCCCCGATTTGGAGGTCGGGCGGAGGTTAGCATGAAAAGACCACACGGAGACGGGCGCTGACGCGAGAAGGTGGGCTTTCACGGGCTGCCGGGAGGGTCCTCGAGTGTAGCGGTGTGGATCCGGCTCAGCGCTAATCCAACAGAAAAATAGCCTGATACACACACACACACACACAGCTCTCCTGGGGCAAATGGTAGAGGCT